>CM062813.1:836878253-838078253 GCA_031772625.1 Pinus tabuliformis
TTTTAACTCATGGTTTTGTTTACATGGTGGAATTAGGGTTTTGATTTAGTATGTGTTTCAGATTTAGTTTAAATTATTTAGTTAGTTAGTGTTTTCTTTAAGTTTTAATTTGATGTAGTCACTGTTTCATCTAAGTAGAGGGTTATGAAAGAGTAATGTGTATAATTGTGCGATGGCATAATGTTTTGATGGAGAAGAGGGTTTTGTTTGTGTAGCGGTGTTAGGTTTATACAAAGTGGAAATGTTTTAATCGAGATGTGATTAATTTTGAGAGATAGCTTGGTTCTTAATTTGATGGATATTTGAGTTCAAAGCTAGGTTTCAAATTATGGTGAAGATGAGGTGGATAAATGCTAAAAAATTTAGCTCATTATAAAGGCTCATATGATTATAGGTTATAGAAAATAGAAAATGTTGCATTTAGACTAAGGATGGTGAGACAAAGATTTCCCTACCATATGATTGGATTCTGGAAGGTGTGGCAGAGTTGAGAGAAAGAGCTTGATTGCATATTTCAATGGAAGGAAGTCCTCATTAGTTGACTTGGTTCACTAGATAGGGCAAGAATAGTTAGCACTTGTAAGAGGTACAATTAAAATATCTACTTCATACAATGGTTTATTTTCATTTCTCTTTAAGAATTTGATGGGAAAAGTGGTAGTTACCAAGGGGGGTCCATGAAAATATTGAAAATTTTCTCTTATGCTTAACCCTTGGACTAAACATTTCATCTATGCTATGGTAAGAAGGGACCATGCTATGGTAATAAGGGACCTGCAACTATTGTGGCTTTGTCATCTAGAGTTATCTCTTAACCATTGGAAGCTAAAAATATTTAAAGCCATTAGAGATTTTATTGGTTCGTGTTAGCTTATAGCTTCAAAAACCCTTTAGATGGAAGCAATCCCTCATCTTTTAATTCTCATTTTGATGGGACCAGCCCTGTCTTATAGTCCGGATATGAATGTTGATTGATTAAATGATTAAATGTGTGATTTAAGGGGATATCCATGAGTCGTTTGTTATTATATTGCTTTTATTTAATTGGTACGTGTTGGCTGTGAAGGAGACACCTGTCTCTGCCTCGGATTCTGTCCTCCCGCCTTGTGTTATGTTATGGAACCCTAATTGCTCTGTTTACTCCGTCATTTCCGCCTTTGCTTGTTCGCGGTGTGCTCTGGTGTTCACTTAGGCCTCTGCAAGGGTTTTTGTGGCATTCCTATTTGTGCTTTCGACCTCGGCTCGGCTCTGTTAACTGGGCTCTGTTTATACTCTTCAACTAGGGCTCTGTTATGCTAGCTGGGTTCTGTTGGTATAATGGCGCTATCTGTACCCTTCCTCCGGCTTACAAACCCTCGCTTTTCCTATCTCTGTTTCAGGGTTTAACTTCTTACAGTTTTAACACATGTATGTTGTCCTTTCAGGTGATTGTCGGGCGCTCCAGGTGTTGACTCCAGTTCTTGCTGCTGCTGGCCCAAACGGGTAGGATCTTTTCCTGTAGTCGCTTATCAGTAGTCTAGGGTTTTAAGGGTGTGAGCTTCGGCTCCCCTGTCAGTCGTTTCTGTATTGACTTTTCCATCAGTTGTATTGTGTGGGTGCTCTCTGCCTGTAAGCGGTTGGACTTGTATGTGGTCGCGGCTCTTAACTTTCCAGTCAAGGTTTTTAAGTCATGGTTCAGTTTTGGCATTTACAATTTGTATGTAGGGTTTCTATGTTGGGGTTTTCGAACCCGGTTCCTCTGTTGAATATACAATGTATTTTGTTCTATCTTTGGGCTGTAAATGCTTTGGACATTTTGTGTATTGGCTTGAACATGATTGAAAAGGAAATAAAAATAATGTATACAGTTTTATATGGTACTTGTAGGTTTGCGTAGCCTCTTTGCTGTGAATGTAGTTAAGGATGCTTTGAAACCCTACTTCGATAACCGTAGTTTCCTTTTCAAATGCTTTGTGTAATTTTAAGAATTGTATTTATTTGCTGCAAGTTTGCATTCGGTTCTCCAACTAGTTTGTTCGTCCTTTTGTTCGGTGTTGGTGCTTTCACGAGACCTCGTTTGCTTTCTGGTTCTGATATTGCCACTGTCTGTTAAAAAAAATTCACTCGGCTATTTCTTTGTTGTTGTTAGGAACACACTCAATTTAGTTTTTAAATAGAAATTCATTTACCTCAAATGCTGCAATGGATTCAGATGTTCACAGAAAATTTTAATATTTCTATTCTTCTTTGGTTATGATAGAAAATCAATCCTACAATGTTTCATGTTTTTGCTTTTTGTAAGATCTGTTGAATAGTTTCAGAAACTGTCAATCAGTTACATGTAGTTACATTGAATAACTGTCCTTTCATCTAAATTCTGTAATTAATTTAAAATAGTAACTAAAAAGAATTTAAAAAGAAAGTAAAACATATCTTGATGTTAAGTCCTAAATGCTAGAAACTAAGGAAAATTAAAAGACTCAGGTACAATGACCTGTAAACTTGTCAACCTGTGAGACAAACACTTTTGTTTTGTTCACCCTGAGCTGGATGCTCCTGCATCACATTTTTAGGTAAATTTGACTCAATGAAAGAGTTTAGTTACTTGGTCAACAATGGTGGTTTTGGGCACACGGTTTTGTTTTACCATGTTTTTGTGTGTGTGGATTGTATGTAATGAAGCCTTTAAAAGGCTTAGGAAGACTTCATTGTAATGTGTCAGGGATGTAAGTAGTGAAGGCTCACTTGGTCGGGTTTGGCCAAGGAGACTAACATAATATTATGTTAGTTGGTTTTTCTTTGATGGGGTTTTCTAGGATAGACAATGTGTTTTATTGTTTTATTGTAAAAAAAAACAATAATTATATAATATATATATAATATATATATATATATATATAATATATATATATATATATATATAATATATAATATATATATATATATATATTATATATATATATATATATAATATATCTTATGATGGAGTTGAATTTTTTTACATGTAAATGGGCATATTATTGTAAAGCATGCATACTCCTAGGAAATTACCAATAAATTATGGAGTTAGACCTAGATGATGGGGGGCATGCTAAACTACATGATACCCTACATATAAACTTTGATAGGGTAGGGCCTGGAGGTAAGTGACATTGGTTCACTTGGTTGGTTTGATTGGATTTGGTTAAGGGAAACCAAATTCAAATTTTAAGGTGTGATTGTTAGGTAAACTTGACTTGGTGAAAGAATCAAAGTTACTTAGTCAATAAGGATGGTTTTGGTTTCCCAAATTTCTGTACCCGTGGATTTCATGTAATGAAGCCTTTAAAAGCCTTGGGAAGACTTCGTTGTAATGTGGTAGGGATGTGAGCGGTGAAGGCTCATTTGGTTGGCTTGGCCTGGTATGGACAAGGGACACTAATAGAATATTTTGTTAGTTGATTTGTTTGGATTACGATTTTCTTGGGTAAACATTTTGTCAATGTGTGTTGAACATTGTGTTTATGTGTGTTTTTTAGTCGTTGGTAAATTTATCTCTCTCAGTTAATTTCTTTCAGTACTTTTAACATTCATGAGTAAAAATGGAGGGCTACCAAAAAGAATCTCCTTGGAGAATGATAATTTAGTGTGGCTCAAGGATCTTGATTATGAAGGATCATATTTTAAATGTAGATATTACCACAACAAAAGACATGTTCCATGCCACTATCTTAATATAGGCCATGCATAAAAAACATTGAAATGAGTGGCCAATCCGCTAAAAGATGTTAAGTTGGTTGTAATTTGTACAATAGTAAATGATACTCCTTTAGGAGAGTTTTCAAAAAATATTGGTAAATTTTCCTACTCAAAGTAAGATTGATGCTCAAGTGGATGAATTGGATCCTAGAAAAGATTCTCTACCAGTGGATTTTTTGGGTGAGTTCATCTCAATCAGTTTCATATACCCTTTATTTTCGTAGATTGTTAAGCGTAGGTAGAGAGGAGCCTATGGAAGCAAAGTCTCATAAGGGAGAATGTTTGGATGCTATATTGGAAAATCTATTTTTTCTATTCAAAATGAGGTTATTTCCTCAATGGAAGGAAATCTTTCTATTTTGATAGATTTGGATTTTAGTGTTGAGTAGATTCCCAATTCAATACATGTACTTTGGTGATGTTATTTCTTGATCATGCTAACTATGTTAGTTTCCAATTTTTTTTAACTTCTAATTTTACAAATCATGTCTTCGTTCAATATACATTATTATTCTAGATGGTGTTATATGTAGAACATGACAATTATGTCACTATGTGAATTTCTTAACATTAAACTTAAGGGCATCTCCATTAAGTGTATAAACTTATGGATGGTGGTATCTCTTGATCATGACATCTATGTTAGTTTCCAAATCTTTTTTACTTCTAATTGTATAAACAATGCCTTCATTCAATATATAAATTATCATGGTGTCAACTCTACATTGTGACAATTATGTCACTACGTGAATTCCTTTTTCTACTAAGATATTATAATTGAATCTGATTTTTTTAAAAATATATTACAATATTTATGTGTTTTTCAAACAAGTATATCAACACTTTTGGTTCACCGAAAAATAATATTGTGATTAATTCATAAACAATTATCCAATAACTCAAAACAATGGCCTATACTTACTAGTATTCAACATTGTCATACTAATTTAGCTACAAGTGATAGCTACATGTATGTTTATCACATATACAAATAAAACTCAAATTCTTCTTCTTATAAATTTAGATTTTTAATTACAGACATCATACTGAAGTTTTGCATGAGATATAGTTGTTGTTAATTTTTTATTTTACATATACTATTGTTGTCATTTTTTAACTAAAAAGGCTAAATATTTCACCTCTTTGAGGTTCTTCTTTTTACATCATAGGAGTCTAGTAAGGCAATCTTTGTCAAATTGTAATTTTGGATTAATGAAATTGTTGTTTTATGATGCAAAAATAGATTCAACACTAAACACCCATAGTGTAATAGGGTTGCTCAATGTTATCATTTGATACATAGTTATATCTTTTTTTTTTGTAAGCTGAGGTGGAACCTTTTCTATTACTGGGAAGAAATTAAACCATTACATAGTATAAAAAATATTGTAGACCCGCCCACATGGGGAAACCGGGTACTTAAACCGTCTATAGTTTTTGATAGCTGCCCAAAAAAAATAGGCCCATAATCTGAAAATCTTAGCTAAATAAACCAGACAATCCTGAGATTTTCTCATGCTAATATTCTGCAAGAAGTATATGTCTCTATCTAAATCAGGAAAAAAAATTGATACTATGAAGATTATGGGATTTCCTAAACATATCTTAAGTCAAGCATTATCCATAGCTGGAGGCGGACTTGCTTCTCGCCTTGCATCCTGTTGATTCCCCTTCAGCAGCTGAAGAATAGTGTTCATCTTTTCCTCTTGATTCGCCATCCTAATGCGAATGTAGCTCAATTCTCTGCAAAGATCCGGATCACCCTTAGCTAAAGCGACCATCTCCTTGGCTACTTGTTCAAGGGCTTTTGCCATCAGTCCCTTCATAACCCAATATATGTGCAAGGATTGCTTGAATAAGGACATTCGTCCCCTGGTATGGCCTGGATCGTGAAGCAGAAACTCCCAATCCTCCATTTCATCCTCAGATTGATCTTGGAGGGACTCTTCCTCCAGGAGCTGCATAACTCTTCTGACTGCCGGGTTTGTGCTTCGCTGGTAGGCTCTTTCAGCTCGCCTGACTCTATGATTCACCGTCCTCCTTGGCTGTCTAGCGGGTTTCGGATCTTGCCCAGAATTCTCCCCTTTCTCCTGCATCCTCCTTCCCTGTCCACGACCCCTCTTCCTGCTCTAGTCCGCACCTTTGTCAGGGTTCGTCACTCGATTTCTCATGCCGTAACGACGAATTGTCGTCTCCTTCGGGGCAGGGTTGTCGTTTCCCATATGCTGACCCTCTTCGCCTGCAGACCTGTCTTGATAAAAGGACCTCACCTTCCCTTCCCCACGGGGCAACTCCTCCTCGGATTCATCTTCAATTTCCCAGATCTCAGTCTGTTGGTCTTCCTCCATAATTCCTTTCCCTTTCCAGCTCTTATCCTCCACAGATGAATCATGCTTCTCCGCTGCCTCTCTGGATTTCTACCTTGTTTCCATATTGCCCACTGTTCCGCTGCAGGGAAATCTTTGATACTCGGGCGCCTTTCTCTTAGGTTGACATCTTTCAGCAGAACTATCCGCAACTCTCCCAATTTGGAAACAGCGTAATGACTGTTTCTCCTCCCCCATGTGGGTATATATTAGATTTTTATCCACATCGTACATCTTCAGGTTGGAATTCATTTGCCGTCGGTTATTTCCCACAGTGACGTTGCGATCGGCCATCATTTCGTGATTAATGCCCATCCTTAAGAGGTCTGATAGACCGTTCCCACCTCCTCTAAGATTGTGATCATTTATATCTTCACCTTGGTTTTGATCTAGGGCCGTCCCCCACGCGCGCCGCCCCTGTACTGCTCTGCTACCTGTGATCATATCCCATCTCTGCCCCGAATGAACAAGGTTCATTGTTCGGAGACTCCACGTCCTCTTATTGTTCCAGCTCATCCATCCTCGTATCTCCGCTTGTGGCTTGGTCATGGTCTGCATTGATTATCGCTGCCAGGTCCGTCCACTCCCTGTTTCCACACACCGCTCTCCATTGAGTATCCACCTTGTTTCCGCGGTTTCTGCATCCCCAATTTGCTAAGAAATCAACCGCCTGATTCCCTTTCCTTCTAACATGATTTATAATCCTATATTCAATTCTTTTCAGAAGGTCAACGATTTCCTAGACAATTCCTGCTGTACACCAACTGTTTGTAACCTTCTCCCAGCTTTGGCCATTGCTGAGTTTCTTCAGCATCTCCACCGCAATCTGAGAATCTCCCGTAATTTCTAAATTAGTGTAACCATTTCTTACCGCAATCCTCAGACCCTGATGAATAGCCCATAACTCGGCCTCGTTATTTGTCATTTCTCCTCCCCAGTCTGCGAAAATCCACCGAACCTGATTGCTGCTGTCTCGGAAAATACCTCCAAAGCCAGCTTCGCCCGGGTTCCCCTTTGAGGCCCCGTCGAAGTTTAATTTTATGAAATTTCCTCTGGGATAGCTGAATTTATCAGGGCTTTGAGTCCGCATATCCTGTCTGGGGGTTTGATTGTGATGGACCATGTCAAACTTAAGATTTAATTTGTTCAGGATCCCTTCCTCAACCTGGTTGGCCTTCCAATCCTCCCCCACCCATTTATCAACCAGGATTGTTTCTCGCATTAACTTGACTGCTCTTCCCCAAATTATTTCCGGTTCTTTTGCTATGTTCTGAAATATTCTGCGATTCCTCTCCTTCCAGATCATCCAAAGAACAAACCCTGAAATGAGATCCCACGCTCTTCTAACCACTTTACACTGAAATATTTCCTTATTCCATTGGAAAACCAGCTCGTTGAATTCACTGGGTGTAATTTCGGGTTTGCCAAAGGTACGTTTAGCATTCCTCCACAGAGTCCTTGCAAATGGACAGTTTATCAGCAGGTGATTTCTGGTCTCCCCCTCAGTGTTGCACAGACAGCATCTCGATGGGCCATTGAAGCCTTTTCTTTGTATTCGATCCCAGGTTAAGATCTTATTCTTTGATGCCAACCATATAAATATGGAGACTTTTGGCCACCAATTTCTTTCCCATATAATTTTCCAATCTGGATTCTCTTCACCTCCAGTTTGGGAAACGGTTATATAGTAAGCCTCCTTGGTGGTGAACGAGCCTTTCGTAGAATTCCCCCACCTAAGGATGTCCTTGCCATTGCGGGTTTTAATCTTCCTGGATTCGACCTCCTTTCTGTAGGCTTCTTGCTGGTCTTGGCTGAGCTCTCTGTCCCATTCCGTCGGGTCAATCCATGTTCTCCAGCTCTCTTCTGAGTCATTAGTTCTCCAATAGTCCCTGACATAAGTTCTATCTCCTCCTATTTTGTCTCGAATCTGTTGGAGTCCTTGAATTCTATTCAGTCTTTCTTTCTGATGCCATCTATCTTCCCAGAAATTTGCTTCTTCTCTGCCTCGGATCTCCTAGAAGGTGTGCTTTTCAACCAAATCCCTGTTCAGGCGAGCTAGGTCCCAAATTGTTGACCCTTTAGGAGTTTCTCTCTGCCTTAAGATCTCAACTGCAGAATCAGGCATATTGTATTTTGTTTTCCATATGGTTTTCCAAAGATCATTGCCCCCCCTAAGCCAGCGCCACCAGAGTTTCGCTCCCAGAACTCTATTGAGAATCTCAGGATCCCTCAACCCCAATCCTCCTTTCTCTTTTCTTTCAGTTAATTGACTCCAGGAAACTAATGCCCATTTTTTCTTCTGATCAGTCCCTCTCCATATAAAATTCCTGATGACCTCTCTAATTCTTGTGCAAACTCCTAGAGGGGCAGCCATTATCGATAAAGGGTAGATGGGGATAGCCTGAAGGACTGATTTAGCCAGGACTATTCTGCCAGCTATGTTTAAAGCTCTGAATGCCCAATTTGCTACCTTGTTACTCAGCTTATCCAGGATTCCTTGCCAGTTTTTCATCTTTTTGGAGGTAAAGTCCAAAATGTTGCCCAAGTATTTCGTAGGTAATTCTCCTCTCTTAAAGCCCAATAGTCTTATGAGGTGGGTTTTGACTTGATCCACTGTGTTAAATATGAAAACACAGGATTTATCTCTATTGATTTCCAGACCAGAAGCCTCTGCAAATAGATCCAAGATTCTTCTGAGATGCCTTACTTCTTTGACTGTTGGTTCTCCAAACAACATAATATCATCAACAAATTGTTGATGAGTTAAGGGCAGATTATTTCCCCATAGCTTAAGACCCTTTATTCTGTTTGCTTCTCTTTCTTTTTTAATAAAGCGACCCAGCCCTTCAGCAGCCAGAATGAACAGAAACGGAGATAATGGGTCTCCCTGTCTAATACCTCTAGAAGCATTAAATGTTTTTGAGGGAGTTCCATTAACAAGAATAGAAAAGTTTGGAGAAGAAATCAAGCTATGAATCCAGTCAATCCATCTCCTGTTGAAACCAAACTTTTCCAGGACTTTTTCCAAATAGTTCCAATTTAGTCTATCATATGCTTTTGATAAGTCTAATTTGATCATCATACCCTTTTGCTTTTTTACTTTTAAGGAATGTATAACTTCTTGAGTAACTACCAGCCCATCAAGGATCTGCCTTCCTTCAACAAAACCTGTTTTTTCAGCTGATATTAATTTGTCTAGAAGAGGTTTTAATCTCTTGGCAATCATGGATGTTATAATCTTGTAAATAACATTACATAGCGCTATAGGTCTGAAACCACTGACATCTTCCAAATGATCACCTTTAGGAATTAAAGCATAGAAAGTGGAGTTAATGGCAGGCCATACCTTCTGGTTCATTCGGGATTCTTCTACCAGCTCCAGAATCTCTTTCCCCAGGAAGTGCCATCCCGCCTGGTAAAAATCCACTGTAAAGCCATCCGGGCCTGGAGCAGTACCTTTCTTCATTGCTTTCACAGTTTCCTCTAGCTCTTCTAAGGTGGCAGCTCTCATCAACGCCTTATTTTGGTCTTCTGTGACTAAGTGCGGAATGGCCGAACATATTTCCTGAATTGCTTGCATTCGATCGGCTTGCGGTTCATTTAAAATTTCTTTATGATGTTCAATAAGGACATGTTCAATCTCAGCTTGCTCAACCACTCTATTACCGTTCTTGTCTTTGATGGATAGAATCCTGTTTCTCTGTCTATGTTTGATCATGGCCTGGTGAAAGAATTTAGTGTTTCTTTCCCCCTCCCTTAACCACTTTATTCTTGATTTTTGTCGCCAGAGGACCTCTTCCTGCTTCCGTCTTTCTTCTAGTTTTCCAAGTATTACCCCTTCTTTGCTGATACTTTCCTCTGTTCTGCCTTCCATTATCATCTTTTGTTGGAGAGATTCCATTTCCCCTTCTAGTTTTTGTTTGTCTTCCATAATATTACCAAACTCCTCCTTGTTCCATTTTTTGATTCTCCCTTTCAGCTCCTTCAGTTTTAATTGGAACGTATGCATTTTTCCTTTGCCCTGAATAGTACTTTGCCTCCACCATTCTTCAACTTTCTTGATGAAATCTGGATCCCTTAACCAGAAGGCTTCAAATCGGAAAGGTCTTTTTCCGCGATTCCCTTTAATATCCACCTCTAGTCTAATCGGCCAATGATCAGAACCCAGGGAGGGTATGATCTTTGCTTCGACAAAAACATCCTTGTTCATGACAGCTTCTGATACTAGGAATCGGTCAAGCCTTGAAGCAATTTGGTTCTTACCCCCCCTCCTATTGTTCCAGGTGCATATCCCATTAATGGTCTGAATGTCTACTAACCTTAAATCCTCTATCATTTCATTGAATTTATCCATGAAGTGATCCATCTTCCTTATCCCTCCCTTCTTTTCTTCTAAGGATCTGATTAAATTAAAATCGCCACCTATGACCCAAGCAGCTTCAGGATATAATCTGCGGATGGATTTCAAACTGTTCATAAAATTTTCTTTTTCCCCTGGGGAAGGGGGGCCGTAAACCCCTGAAATCACAACCTGTTCCTTAGTTCCTACTATCCTACCTAGGCCAGTAAGGACCCTGCTCATGCTGGTCCAGCTATCTAAGATGATATCATTTGGGTTCCACAAAATTGCAATACCTCCTGCAGAGCCAATAGCATCTTGCCCCATAACTTCATAGTGCAGTTTATTTTTGTCAATTATTCCTTCAATTTGTTGAACTGAAATTTTTGTCTCTTGTAAAATCATGATGCTAGGTTTCTCTTTTTTCAGTTTCTCTTTCATATACCTTTGTTTACCCTTACTATTCAGGCCTCTAATTTGATACATAGTTATATCAATCTATAATTATTGTTAGATTTATGGTGAAGAATGTTGATTTTCCTTCCTTATTTAGGGCAATCAAAGGGGCCCGATTTGTAGCATGTTTAAACTACAACTTTTAAAGAAATACATTTTTAATCAAACATTAAATTGAAAACATCTATATCATTAATATTCGATATTCTTAAAAAAAATCACAATACAATAAAAAAAACACATTCTTCAAATGTTAAAGGCAATAAACAAATAAAAACATGAACAAATGCATACTACATTTACAAGAGTACAAGTGCACCTTGCACTTACAGAGATAAAATTACATAATTAGTGCACACCTTATTTCTAGCTCTTTAAAAAATAGTTCTCATTTCTTCTTTTTTTCCCCTTCTTATTTTCAACTTCATATCACCCCTCCACGGAGGAGTTCTAATAACTAATTGTAAGTCAAAAGGAAAGTCATCATTATTCTCGGAAGGAACCAATTCCTTATCTAAATGAGAGGTATAATTTTCATGAAGGTTATTTATTCCACCTAGATAATGCTTCGGGTGCAAGTGAAGTGCCCATTCAATTTATGTACTACTATTGTAGATTGTGTTGTCTCTACCTAATTCCAACTATGTCACTATCTAAATCTCTTATTATTTCTAATTAAGAAAATGGATTTATTTTGCCACTATGACAAATATGATTGATGAATCTGATTTTTTTGAGGAAATACAATGATATTGATTGTTTTTAAAAAAAGCGTACTAGAAATTTTGGTTTACACAAAAATAATATTGTGATTATTTCATAAACCACTATCCAATAACTCAAAACAATGACCTATACTTATTAACATTCAACATAGTGATACCAATTAAACTATATGTGATAGATACATGCACATTTATCATATATACAAATAAAACTTAAATTCTTCTTCTTATCATACTAAAATCTTTGATGAGATATAGACGTTATTAATATCGTATTCATATGTGTGTGTGTGTGTGTGATTATTGTTATTTTTTAGGCTCGAGGGTTAGTTCAAGTGGTCTAGAGCCAAACCTGAAGTTCTTTGATATTGTTTCTAGTTGTTGTTGATCACGAGTTCAACTCTCTTTGATTCCCTTGGGGTGAGGCTCTGTAATCAGGGCCGATAGTTTACTCGGTTTTCCATTTAGGAAACGTGGGGAAGTACTTTGGGGTTTCTCATGCTTTCATTCCAAGTAAAAAATCCCTCAGGGTTAGCTCAATTGGCCTAGTCACTGTAGTTAAGCACCTCCGTTATTGAGAGATGACGAGTTCAAATTCTCTTGACACTCTCGGGGTTAGGCTTCGTGTTCGAGCCAAAATTAAGTGATTCCTTCAGGTGGATCTACTTGGAACACTATTTTGTGGACGTAGCAAGTCACCAATCTCCAGGGATGATGAACCACATAGAAAAAAATGATTATTACCATTTTTAAATCAAGAAGTTTAAATATTCTACCCTTTTTACTTTCTCCTCTTTATCATTGAAATCCAACAAGACAATATTTGCAAAATTGTAATTTTGGATGGATGAAATTGTTGCATTTAATGCAAAAATCGATTCAACATCCTTAAATACCCGTATTGCAATAGGGTTGTGCAATGTTTTCTACACAGTTCACGAACCCCAAAGACCGGTGACCACTACGTCCACGAAATATTTGTACTAGGTAGATCCACCCAAAGGTATCACTTACTAATTATCATCTAACTATCACAAATGCGATGGATCCGGAAAGCTATTTGAAACAAGATAGGAAGGTGAACCACAATTGTGGGTTCAAAATGTCGATAATCTAACTATCACAAATGCGATGGATTCATAAATCTATGTGAAACAAGGATCACTTACTGTCAGCTCAACCATGAAGCTTGACCCTAAGGGTATCGAGAGAATTGAACCCGCGACCTCTCAATATAAAAGGTGCTTTAACGATAGAGACTCGACCAATTAGGCTAACCCTCAGGGCTTATAGGGTTATGCAATGTTATCATCCAATATATATAACTCTATCAATATAAAATAATTATTCTTGGGTTTAAGGTAAAATATGTTGATTTCTCTTTGTTGTTTTGAGCAATCGAAAAAGGACCAATTTGTAGCATGTTTAAAATTTAACAAAGAGATAATTTTTTGATCAAACATTAAATTGAAAACATGTACACAATTTCTATTTCGTATAGAATGAAATCACATTTTTCAAGTGCTCAAAATAGAAAACAAATAAAAACAAGTATAAATGCGTACTATAGTTACAAGAGTATAAGTGCATATTGCAATTACAAAGGTAAAATTACATGATTAATGTACACCTTATTTTTGGTTCTTTAAAAAATAGTCCTTTGTTCTTCCCTTTCCCTCCTTCTTGTTTTCAACTTCTCACCACCCCCTTAAAGAATGAGCTACAATAACTAACAATAAGTTAAAATGGATGAGATCGAGACTCTTAGAGGGAACCAATTCCTTATATAAATGACATGTATCATTTTCATGAAGTCTCTTTGTTCCACCTAGAGGAGTTGCAAGTACAAATACCTCCCTTGATAAGGAAAGTGTTTTTGTATACATATATTCTACTTCATCCGCTAAGGAAGGAGTAGATTCCGTTATTAGAACTTATGGTCTCTGATCTACCTTATTTTGATCATACACATTGCCCAACATCAATTCCTCTTGAAATTTCCAGTGCTTTGTTTTTTATTGGTCAATCTCCCTTAGGAGGATGACCTTGAGCATGAGGACAAGGTAGCTTAAAAATGCCTTGGAAACTGACATATCTAGCCCCTAAATATTTTATTCTCATAATATGAGACTTGAGTGCATTAGAACTTTTTGTATTTGAGAATCATTTTGTTTAGAACACTCTCACTAAGGTGTATCTCAACACAAACATGAGTACATGTGCACAATCTTGATATAATGCTTTTAAGAATTGATTTTATGTGAGTGGACATAGTTTTCCCAATATCCTCAAAAACTAATAAACACCAAAATGTAATGGAAAATTGGGAAGGAGAACCCAAACTACCATTCTAGTAACAAGCATATAGTTAGGATTGAATTTGGGGAACCAAGGGGTTATAAAATGTCTCACACTTCCCCAAAATTAGGGCCCCTCCTAAAAACCTTTCAATAATCAACATGATCATACAATTAAATAATTAAAGAAACCTTTGGAGAAAAGATATATCTCATAATTCTTTGTTCAACCTAAATGGATTCACTATAGTAAAATTTTATATATCAAAGATAAAATATACCCCTTAGCTTTAGAAATACTAAAACATTCACACCACAAAGAACCCAAGAATATAGAGAAGAATCCTTAAGTTAGGGTAATACCATCAAATACTCCTTACAGAATGAAACACTCACATGTTATGTTTGATACAAGACAATACATACAACAAATATCTAATATAGCAAAATTCATGTGTATTTGTACTTTCTCATGAATATTCCTAATGGTACATGCCAGCCACCCCTTATTATTATAGTTTTCCTCTTAACAACCTAATGGACCTATTTATTACCCCTTAATTACCAAGTGGGCTTATTCCATGATTAAGGACACACTACATTCACTATCCCATTGGGTACCTCACTAAGTACCCCATATTATCCTTCTTATGAACATTACATTCCATCAACATTCACATATTTCATTCTTGAAACATGAGAGGGAACCATATAATATGACTTGCTAAGTAGCATAGTCAACTAGCACTACGCATGAGCATCCATTGATCCTATTCAAATGTGAACATAGGATCCAACTTTGGTCTTTCCTACTCAACCTTTATTTAGGTTTCTCCTTGGGTTCCATGTCTTCACTATGGTACTCTAATATATCCATGAATTGTTTTGAGTCCTTCATGTGTCTCCATACTGGTTGCCTTCTTGGTTCCACATCAATCCATTAATTTAGCTACAAGTGATAACTACATGTATGTTTATCACATATACAAATAAAACTCAAATTCTTCTTCTTATAAATTTAGATTTTTAATTACAAACATCATACTCAAGTTTTGCATGAGATATAGATGATGTTAATTTTTTTTATTTTAAATATACTATTGATGTCATTTTTTAACTAAAAAGGTTAAATATTTCACCTATTTGACGTTTTTGTTTTTACGTCATCGGAATCTAATAAGGCAATCTTTGTCAAATTGTAGTTTTGGATTAATGAAATTGTTGTTTTTAATGCAAAAATAGATTCAACACTAAACACCCATAGTGTAATAGGGTTGCTCAATGTTATCATCTGATACATAATTATATCAATCTAAATAATTATTGTTAGATTTATGATGAAGCCTGTTGATTTTCCTTCCTTATTTAGGGCAATCAAAAGGAGCCAATTTGTAGCATGTTTAAACTACAACTTTTTAAATTATTAAAGAAATATTTTTTAAATCAAACTTTAAATTGAAAACATCTATATCATTAATATTCGATATTCTTAAAAAAAATCACAATACAATAAAAATCACATTCTTCAAATGTTCAAGGCAATAAACAAATAAAAACATGAACAAATGCATACTACATTTACAAGAGTACAAGTGTATCTTGCACTTGTAGAAATAAAATTACATAATTAGTGCACAACTTGTTTCTAGCTCTTTAAAAAATAGTTCTCATTTGTTCTGTTTTTCCCCCTCTTATTTTCAACTTCTTATCACCCCTGCAAGGAGGAGTTCTAATAACTAATTATATGTCAAAAGGAAAGTGATCATGATTCTCGGAATGAGTCAATTCCTTATCTAAATGAGAGATATAACTTTCATGAAGGTTATTTATTTTACCTAGATAATGTTTCAGGTGCAAGTGAAGTGTCCATTCAATATATGTACTACGATTGTAGATGGTGTTATCTCTACCTAATTCCAACTATGTCACTATCTAAATCTCTTATTATTTCTAATTAAGAAAGTGGATTTCTTTTGCCACTATGACAAATATGATTGACGAATCTGATTTTTTTGAAGAAATATAATGATATTGTTTGTTTTTAAAAAAAGTATACTAGAAATTTTGGTTTACACAAAAATAATATTGTGAATATTTCATAAACCACTATGCAATAACTCAAAACAATGACCTATACTTATTAACATTCAACGTAGTCATACCAATTAAACTACGTGTGATAGTTACATGCACATTTATCATATATACAAATAAAACTTAAATTGTTCTTCTTATCATACTAAAGTCTTTGATGAGATATAGATATTATTAATTTCTTATTCATATGTGTGTGTGTGATTATTGCTATTTTTTAGCCTCGAGGGTTAGTTCAAGTGGTCTAAAGCCAAACATGAAGTTTTTTGATATTGTTGCCGATCACGAGTTCAACTCTCTTTGATTTCCTTGGGGTGAGGATCTGTAATCAGGGTCGATGGTTTACTCGGTTTACCATCTAGGAAATGTGGGGAAGTACTTTGGGGTTTCTCGTGCTTTCATTCCAAGTAAAAAATCCCTCAAGGTTAGCTTAATTGGCCAAGTCACCGTAGTTAAGCACCTCTGCTATTGAGAGGTGACGAGTTCAAATTCTCTTGACACTCTCGAGGTCAAGCTTCGTGTTTGAGCCAATAATAAGTGATTCTTTCAGGTGGATCTGCTTGGAACACTATTTTGTGGACGTAGCAAGTCACAAATCTCAGGGACCATGAATGACATAGAAAAAAAATGATTATTACCATTTTTAAATTAAGAAGGTTAAATATTCTACCTTTTATATTTTCGTTTCTTTATCATTGAAATCCAACGAGACAATTGTTGCAAAATTGTAATTTTGGATTGATGAAATTGTTGCATTTAATGCAAAAATCGATTCAACATCCTTAAATACCCCTATTGTAATAGGGTTGTGCAATGTTTTCTACATAGTTCATGAGCCCCAAAGACCAGTGACCACTACGTCCACAAAATATTTGTACTAGTTAGATCCACCCAAAGGGATCACTTACTAACTATCATATAACTATCACAAATGTGATGGATCCGGAAAGCTATTTGAAACAAGATAGGAAGATGAACCACAGTTGTGGGTTCAAAACATCATTCATCTAACTATCACAAATGTGATGGATTCAGAAAGCTATTTGAAACAAGGATCACTTACTGTCAGCTCAACCACAAAGCTTGACCCCAAGGGTATCAAGAGAATTGAACTTGTGACTTCTCAATATCAAAGGTACTTTAACGACAGAGATTCGACCAATTAAGCTAACCCTCGGGGCTTATAGGGTTGTGCAATGTTATCATCCAATATATATAACTCTATCAATCTAAAATAATTATTCTTGGATTTAAGGTAAAAAATGTTGATTTCTTTTTGTTGTTTTGAGCAATCGAAAAAGGACTAATTTGTAGCATGTTTAAAATTTAACAAAAAGATAATTTTTTAATCAAACATTAAATTGAAAACATCTACACAATTTCTATTTTGTATAGAATAAAATCACATTTTCAAGTGCTTAAAATAGAAAACAAATAAAAACAAGTATAAATGCATACTACAGTTACAAGAGTATAAGTGCATATTGCAATTACAAAGGTAAAATTACATGATTAATGTACACCTTATTTTTTGGTTCTTTAAAAAATAGTCCTTTGTTCTTCCCTTTCCCCCCTTCTTATTTTCAACTTCTCACCACCCCCTTAAAGAATGAGCTACAATAACTAACTATAAGCTAAAATGAATGAGATCGAGACTCTTAGAGGGAACCAATTCCTTATATAAATGACATGTATAAGTCTCTTTGTTCCACCTAGAGGAGTTTCAGGGACAAATATGTCCCTTGATAAGGAACATGTTTTTGTATACATGTCTTCTACTTCATCCGCTAAGGAATGAGTATATTCCGTTATTAGAACTTATGGTTTCTGATCTACCTTATTTTTATCATCCTCATTGCCCAACATCAATTCCCCTTGAAATTTCCAGTGCTTTGTTTTTTATTTGGTCCATTTCCCTTAGGAGGATGAGCTTGAGCATGAGGACAAGGTAGCTTGAAAATTCCTTGGAAACTGACATATCGAACCCCTAAATGTTGTGTTCTCATAATATGAGACTTGAGTGCATTTGAACTTTTTGTATTTGAGAATCATTTTGTTTAGAACACTCTCACTAAGGTGTATCTCAACACAAACACGAGTACATGTGCACGATCTTGATATGACACTTCTAATATTTGATTTTATCTGAGTGGCCATAGTTTTCCCAATATCCTCAAAAACTAATAAACACTAAAATGTAATGGAAAATTGGGAAGGAGAACCCAAACTACCATTCTAGTAACAAGCATATAGTTAGGATTGAATTTGGGGAACCAAGGGGTTATAAAAGGTCTCGCACTTCCCCAAAACTAGGGTCCCTCCTAAAAACCTTTCAATAATCAACATGATCATACAACTAAATAATTAAAGAAACCTCCTCGGAAAAAAATAATAATTAAAGAAACCTTTGGAGAAAAGATAGATCTCGTAATGCTTTGTTCAACCTAAATGGATTCACTGTAGCAAATTTTTATATATCAAAGATAAAATATACCCCTTAGCTTAAGAAATACTAAAACATTCACACCGCAAAGAACACAAGAATATAGAGAAGAACCCTTAAGGTAGGGTAACACCATCAAACACTCCTTACGGAATGAAACACTCCCATGTTATGTTTGATACAACACAATACATCTAACAACTATCTAATATAACTGTATTCATGTGTATTTGTAGTTTCTCATGCATATTCCTAGTGGTACATGCCAACCACCCCTTATTATTATATTTTCCCTCTTAACAACCTAATGAACCTATTTATTACCCATTAATTACCAAGTGGGCTTATTCCATGATTATGGACACATCACATTCACTATCCCACTGGGTACCTCACTAAGTACCCCATATTATCCTTCTTATGTACATTACATTCCATCAACATTCACATATTTCATTCTTGAAACATGAGAGGAAGCCATATAATATGACTTGCTAAGTAGCATAGTCAACTAGCACTGTGTATGAGCATCCATTGATCCTATTCAAATGTGGAAATAGGATCCAACTTTGGCCTTTCCTACTCAACCTTGATTTAGGTTTCTCCTTGGGTTCCATGTCTTCACTATAGTACTCTAATATATCCATGAATTGTTTTGAGTCCTTCATGTGCTTCCATACTAGTTGCCTTTTTGGTCCCAAGTCGATCCATGGTGAGTTTATTAATATTAATTCCCTTGCATCATTGAAAATTGTCGTTTCTCTAGGTAGTGTATGCAGTGATGTACAACAACATTAGTTATTGGTTCTTATTTATTTGATTCTTCAAGCATGCGACTACTTTGAGTCATTTATCTCTTTAGCTTCTTATTCCTTTTTATGCCCTTCCTAGGGTTTTCTTCATAGATTCATGTGGACTCTTCTTTTGGCTCAACTTTAGCTATCAGTTCTTCTTTCTTTGACTCATCAACATGCAATTCCTTTTAGTCATTTAGCTCCTTAGCCTCTTCTTCCTTTTTATGCCCTTCTTGAGGTTTTTCTTCATGTTCTTTTCTAAGATCTTCTTGCTATCCAACCTCCAACTCTTCATTTGATCTATTAGCATGTACTAAAATTAGTTTCCCTAAAAGGATTTCTTCAAGTATCACCATGGGCCCTTATTGTTTAGTAAGACAAATATTTTTCAATGTAATTTTATTTTCTTGTACCAAAACTTCAAAAACTTCTTTTGAAGATTAATATGAATTATATCAAGTCCATTCAAGGATACCCTAAAATAATATCCACATCACCCATATAAATTAGATGAATATTTGAATGCAAAACATATTTATCCATGGTAATATTCAAACCTTTAAAAATTTGAACATCCTCAGTGTTAACTAGTGTGCTTTGAATGTGTTATTGGGAACTTGCGATAATTTAGCCAAATTAACATTGATGAAATCATGCTTGCTACTAGGGTTTATAAAAATAATAATGTTTTCTTATTGAATAGGTCCATTAACATGTAATAGGAAATTTGGACATCAAAATAAACCCTTGGTGCTCTCCTTATGCTTCTTCCTAACATGACTAAAAATATATTTTCATATTCTTTATCTAAAAGTGCCTACATATTGTCATGGTTAAGCAACTTCCACCATATGACAACATATTATTTTAAATTCATAGATATAAAATATCTCCAAGCCAATGTCCATATTGATTTCATCCAATTTATGTATTCATCAATACTAGGACCATAATTTTTCCCTATAAATAACATTTTTGAAAAATAAAATTGAATTGTTTGAAGAAAACCACTTATTTTTCAAAGACCTTATGTATGTAGTTAGGGTTTTGAGTAGTTAGTGTAAAGTGGTTGTAACTTCTACAATAATTGTTTGATTGGATATTATGACCACGATAATGAAATTCCATGGCCACTTTGGATATACTAACATCAGTTTCATTGAAATATAGACATTCTCTCAAAAGATATATGATCTAGAAACCACGTGGTTGTTACTAGAAAAACTCTAAAACAAATCTCTTAGAATCTAATTTGGATGATTTCTTTCTTGAGCTTGAGTGTTTTTTTGAGAGGAACTTGGATCTACAACTAGTTTCTTTAGATTGTGCACAAAAAAATTTAGAAAACAACTTGTGTGTTGTCATCCTCTTTTTCTCTTGAAAATTTTGCAAAAAGGAAAAATAAAAATATTCCACTTTATGCCCAAGAAAGAGTTATGATACCACTTGTAGTAAACATTGACAGATTAACATTAAAATATATCCCTCAAATTTTAAAATTACTAAAACATTCATACTATAAGCAATAAAAGAATATAGAGAATAACCTTAAGGTAGAGTAACGTCTGGAAATACTTCTTATGAAGGTAATTATTCCATAATCAATGTTCATTACACAACAACGTATCCAACCTATATTTGATACAATGATACATATATTTATTTATACTTTCTTATTAATATTTCCAAGTGACTATTCCAACTACCCTTTATTATTGTATTATTTCCTCTTAATTACTTAGTGGACATATTTATTATCCATCATCTACCCAAGGGGTCTATTCAATGATTATGTTTACATTATATTTATTATTTCCTTGGGCACCTCTTTAGGTAGCCTTTATTGTCCTCCCCATGTACATCACATCAACTAGTATAAAGTTGATATAGGAGGTCTCCTCGTGGGAAGAACAAGTGGTTGGCACAATGGGATATCATCCCCTCTACACAGTTTCAAATCTCACAAGGGGCATATTTGGCCCATTGTGATAAGGTTCAAGGAGTAGTCTCCCCCACCCTCATGGAGTGTTATGTCTTGCTAAGTGATACATTATAAGTATATCTAACTTACATATTGTATTATATACTCTTGGTGTTATAATGACATCTCCTAATTTTAATCTTGGAATTCACCTAGACTACTCTAATAAATTACTAAATCACCACAATAATAAAAAAAAATTAAAACTAATATAAAAAAAATTAATATTTATTAAATATTAAATATACAAATAACCTGTAATCTTCACTTATGACAACTTTTCCATTTTCAACCTACATGCCATTAAAAATATTTGCAAAATGAAAACATTGAGAATAATATATTTATTCTTCACTATATTAATTTTGAAATTGATAACATTCTAATACGTACCACCTCTCACAATCAATACAACACAAAAAGATATTAAATATTTAACTATATTGTAGTCAAACAAATAGTTCTAATTCTTAAATTATTTACCCAAAAAAATAACTATTATTTTCTCTTTTCATATTTTTTTGAATGAATCCATAAATCTACTCTATAGTAAATTCATTGGCCCTCTTTTTACATCTAAAAGAAATTGAATAAATTATCTTTCCTAAACATAAACCTCTTCTACTCTATAGTAAATTCATTGGCCCTCTTTTTACATCTAAAAGAAATTGAATAAATTATCTTTCCTAAACAGAAACCTCTTCCTGCAACATCTAAATGAAATGGAAACATTTTGGACCATATATAATATAATTATTACGAAATCACACGTTAAAGCAAAGGAAATAATGATGATTGTTAATACCATCATTTTTTAAACGTTCGTGTTTCTTCATTGCATGACAATAAACATGCAACTAAGGAATTTTTATATATATTTTATATATATGGTAACTATATATAATAATTTGATTATATTATTTTATTTTTAAGCATCGTTGCATAAAATTATATGTTTATGAAGGCATGGTTCATCCAAGATGTTATAGTTATAATTTATAATTAAACTTTAACAAATATAATGATTTGAGAATATATTTTAGAAGTATATATCTTGAGAATTTATCTTAAAAGTATATATTTATTAGGTTGTAGTTGATATAAGATATTACAATAATGTATATATTAGAATGTTTGTTAAAGTAAAGGTTCATTATTAGAATGTTTGTTAAAGTAAAGGTTCATTATTAGAATGTTTGTTAAAGTAAAGGTTTTGGTCGTATAGTGGTTTGGTATTTTAACTGATGGTTTCGTTTACATGGTGGCATTAGGGTTTTGATTTAGTACGTGTTTCAGATTTCTATCTAGTTAGTTAGTGTTTTCTTCATGTTTTAATTTGACTTAGTCAATGTTTCATCTAAGTAGAGGGTTATGAAAGAGCAATGTCTATAATTGTGCGATGGCATAATGTTTTGATAGAGAAGAGGGTTTTGATTGTGTAGCGGTGTCAGGGTTATACAAAGTGGAAATGTTTTAATTGAGATGTGATTACTCTTTGAATGATAGCCTGGTTCTTAATTTGATGGATATCTGAGTTCAAAGCTAGGTTTCAAATTATGGTGAAGATGAGGTGGATAAATGCTAAAAAATTTAGCTCATCATAAAGGTTCATATGACTATAGGTTATAGAAAATAGAAAATGTTGCATTTAGACTAAGGATGGTGAGACAAAGATTTCCCTGCCATATGATTGGATTCTGGAAGGTGTGGCAGAGTTGAGAGAAAGAGCTTGATTGCATATTTCAATGGAAGGAAGTCCTCATTAGTTGACTTGGTTCACTAGATAGGGCAAGAATAGTTAGCACTTGTAAGCGGTACAATTAAAATATCTACTTCATACAATGGTTTATTTTCATTTCTCTTTAAGAATTTGATGAGAAAAGTGGTAGTTACCAAATGGGGTCCATGAAAATATGGGAAAATTGCTCTTATGCTTAACCCTTGGACTAAACATTTCATCTATGCTATGGTAAGAAGGGACCTGCAACTATTGTGGCTTTGTCATCTAGAGTTATCTCTTAACCATTGGAAGCTAAAAATATTTAAAGCCATTAGATATTTTATTGGTTCATGTTAGCTTATAGCTTCAAAAACCCTTTAGATGGAAGCAATCCCTCATCTTTTAATTCTCATTTTTAGGTAAATTTGACTCAGTGAAAGAGTTTAAGTTACTTGGCCAACAATGGTGGTATTGGGCACATAGTTTTGGTTTCCCATGTTTTTGTGTGCATGGATTGTATGTAATGAAGCCTTTAAAAGGCTTAGGAAGACTTCATTGTAATGTGTCAGGGATGTAAGTGGTGAAAGCTCACTTGGTCGGGTTTGATCAAGGGAGACCAATATAATATTATGTTAGTTGGTTTTTCTTTGATGGGGTTTTCTAGGATAGACAATGTGTTTATGTGTGTTTTATTTTGCTGGTAAATTTATCTCTCAATTAGTTTATCTTGATAATTTTAGCATAGTATCAAAGCCATGGGGCAAGGTCAAAGCCGAAAGAGAATCTTGATATGTTTTAATTAGTAGGTGTGAGAATGAAAAGAGCCATGGATATGTCCAAAGAGGTGTACAAAAAAAACCCATGCCAAGCCTCTTGGAGAGACTATATTTATGTCAAATATGCACACAAAGTGTTTGGTAGAATGGGATTATTTATCATGGTATGTATGCTTAATAATGTAGATTTCTAGTGGTGAAATGGTTGTCAAAATGAGGTTATTTCCTCAATGGAAGGAAATCTTTCTGTTTTGACATATTTGGATTTTTGTGTTGAGTAGATTCCCAATTCAATACATGTACTTTGGTGATGTTATTTCTTGATCATGATAACTATGTTAGTTTCCAATTTTTTGTAACTTCTAATTCTACAAATCATGTCTTCCTTGAATATATGCATTATTATTCTAGATGGTGTTATCTCTAGAACATGACAATTATGTCACTATGTGAATTTCTTGACATTAAACTTAAGGGCATCTCCATTGAGTGTATAAACTTATGGATGGTGGTATCTCTTGATCATGACAACTATGTTAGTTTCCAAATCTTTTTTACTTCTAATTGTATAAATGATGTCTTCATTCAATATATAAATTATCATGGTGTCAACTCTACATTGTGACAATTATGTCACTATGTGAATTCCTTTTTCCACTAAGATATTATAATCGAATCTGATTTTTTTAAAAATATATTACAATATTTATTTGTTTTTCAAACAAGTATATCAACACTTTTGGTTCACCCAAAAATAATATTGTGATTAATCCATAAACAATTATCCAACAACTCAAAGCAATGGCCTATACTTACTAGTATTCAACATTGTCATACTAATTTAGCTACAAGTGATAGCTACATGTATGTTTATCACATATACAAATGAAACTCAAATTCTTCTTCTTATAAATTTTAGATTTTTAATTACAAACATCATACTGAAGTCTTGCATGAGATATAGTTGTTGTTAATTTTTTATTTTACATATACTATTGTTGTCATTTTTTAACTAAAAAGGCTAAATATTTCACCTCTTTGAGGTTCTTGTTTTTACATCATAGGAATCTAGTAAGACAATCTTTGTCAAATTGTAATTTTGGATTAATGAAATTGTTGTTTTTTAATGCAAAAATAGATTCAACACTAAACACCCATAGTGTAATAGGGTTGCTCAATGTTATCATTTGATACATAGTTATATCAATCTATAATTATTGTTAGATTTATGGTGAAGAATGTTGATTTTCCTTCCTTATTTAGGGCGATCAAAGGGACCCGATTTGTAGCATGTTTAAACTACAACTTTTAAAATTATTAAAGAAATAAATTTTTAATCAAACATTAAATTGAAAACATCTATATCATTAATATTCGATATTCTTAAAAAGATGACAATACAATTAAAAACACATTCTTCAAATGTTAAAGGCAATAAACAAATAAAAACATGTACAAATGCATACTACATTTACAAGAGTACAAGTGCATCTTGCACTTAGAGAGATAAAATTACATAAATAGTGCACACCTTATTTCTAGCTCTTTAAAAAATAGTTCTCATTTCTTCTATTTTCCCCTTCCTATTTTCAACTTCTTATCACCCCTTGAAGGAGGAGTTCTAATAACTAATTGTAAGTCAAAAGGAAAGTGATCATGATTCTTGGAAGGAACCAATTCCTTATCTAAATGAGAGGTATAATTTTCATGAAGGTTATTTATTCCACCTAGATAATGCTTCGGGTGCAAGTGAAGGGCCCATTCAATATATGTACTACTATTGTAGACGGTGTTATCTCTACCTAATTCCAACTGTGTCACTATCTAAATCTCTTATTATTTCTAATTAAGAAAGTGGATTTGTTCTGCCACTATGACAAATATGAATGATGAATCTGATTTTTTTGAGGAAATATAATGATATTGTTTGTTTTTGAAAAAGTATACTAGAAATTTTGGTTTACACAAAAATAATATTGTGATTATTTCATAAACCACTATCCAATAACTCAAAACAATGACCTATACTTATTATCATTCAACATAGTCATACCAATTAAACTATATGTGATAGTTACATGCACATTTATCATATATAAAAATAAAACTTAAGTTCTTCTTCTTATCATACTAAAGTCTTTGATGAGATATAGATGTTATTAATATCTTATTCATATGTGTGTGTGTGTATGTGTGATTGTTGCTATTTTTTAGCCCCGAGGGTTAGTTCAAGTGGTCTAGAGCCAAACATGAAGTTCTTTGATATTGTTGCTACTTGTTGTTGATCACGAGTTCAACTCTCTTTGATTCCCTTAGGGTGAGTCTATGTAATTAGGGTCGATACTTTACTCAATTTTCCATCCAGGAAATGTGGTGAAGTACTTTGGGGTTTCTTGTGCTTTCATTCCAAGTAAAAAAGCCCTCAGGGTTAGCTCAATTGGCCTATTCACTGTAGTTTAGCACCTTCGTTATTGAGAGGTGACGAGTTCAAATTCTCTTGACACTCTCGGGGTTAGGCTTCGTGTTTGAGTCAACAATAAGTGATTCCTTCAGGTGGATCTACTTGGAACACTATTGTTTGGATGTAGCAAGTCACCAATCTCCAGGGACGATGAACCACATAGAAAAAAATAATTACTACCATTTTTAAATTAAGAAGGTTAAAAATTCTACCTTTTTTACTTTCTCCTCTTTATCATTGAAATCCAACAAGACAATTTTTGCAAAATTGTAATTTTGGATGCATGAAATTGTTGAATTTAATGCAAAATCAATTCAACATCCTTAAATACCCATACTGCAATAGGGTTGTGCAATGTTTTCTACGCATTTCACGAACCCCAGAGAGCGGTGACCACTACATCCACGAAATATTTGTACTAGGTAGATCCACCAAAATGTATCACTTACTAGTTATCATCTAACTATCACAAATGCGATGGATCCGAAAAGATATTTGAAACAAGATAGGAAGGTGAACCACAATTGTGGGTTCAAAATGTCGATAATCTAACTATCACAAATGCGATGGATTCATAAATCTATTTGAAACAAGGATCACTTATTGTCAGCTCAACCACGAAGCTTGACTCCGAGGGTATCGAGACAATTGAACCTGTGACCTCTCAATATAAAAGGTGCTTTAACGATAGAGACTCGACCAATTAAGCTAATCCTCAGGGCTTATAGGGCTGTGCAATGTTATCATCAAATATATATAACTCTATCAATCTAAAATAACTATTCTTGGATTTAAGGTAAAAAAATGTTGATTTCTCTTTGTTGTTTTGAGCAATCGAAAAAGGACGAATTTGTAGCATGTTTAAAATTTAACAAAAAGATAATTTTTTAATCAAACATTAAATTAAAAACATGTACACAATTTCTATTTCGTATAGAATAAAATCACATTTTTCAAGTGCTCAAAATAGAAAACAAATGAAAACAAGTATAAATGCATACTACACTTACAAGAGTATAAGTGCATATTGCAATTACAAAGGTGAAATTACATGATTAGTGTACACCTTATTTTTGGTTCTTTAAAAAATAGTCCTTTGTTCTTCCCTTTCCCTCCTTGTTTTCAACTTCTCACCACCCCCTTAAAGAATGAGCTACAATAACTAACTATAAGTTAAAATGAATGAGATCGAGACTCTTAGAGGGAACCAATTCCTTATATAAATGACATGTATCATTTTCATGAAGTCTCTTTGTTCCACCTAGACGAGTTGCAAGTACAAATACCTCCCTTGATAAGGAAAGTGTTTTTATATACATATCTTCTACTTCATCCGCTAAGGAAGGAGTAGATTCCGTTATTAGAACTTATGGTCTTTGATTTACCTTATTTTGATCATACTCATTGCCCAACATCAATTCCTTTTGAAATTTCTAGTGCTTTGTTTTTTATTTGGTCAATTTCCCTTAGGAGTATGAGGTTGAGCATGAGGACAAGGTAGCTTAAAAATGCCTTGGAAACTGACATATCTAACCCCTAAACGTTTTATTCTCATAATATGAGACTTGAGTGCATTTGAACTTTTTGTATTTGAGAATCATTTTGTTTAGAACACTCTCTCTAAGGTGTATCTCAACACAAACATGAGTACATGTGCACAATCTTGATATAATTCTTTCAAGAATCGATTTTATGTGAGTGGCCATAGTTTTCCCAATATCCTCAAAAACTAATAAACACCAAAATGTAATGGAAAATTGGGAAGGAGAACCCAAACTACCATTCTAGTAAGAAGCATATAGTTAGGATTGAATTTGTGGAACCAAGGGGTTATAAAAGGTCTCGCACTTCCCCAAAATTAGGGCCCCTCCTAAAAACCTTTCAATAATCAACATGATCATACAACTAAATAATTAAAGAAACCTTTGGAGAAAAGATAGATCTCATAATTCTTTGTTCAACCTAAATGGATTCACTATAGTAAAATTTTATATATCAAAGATAAAATATACCCCTTAGCTTTAGAAATACTAAAACATTCACACCACAAAGAACACAAGAATATAGAGAAGAACCCTTAAGGTAGGGTAACACCATCAAATACTCCTTACAGAATGAAACACTCCCATGTTATGTTTGATACAAGCCAATATATACAACAACTATCTAATATAGCAGAATTCATGTGTATTTGTACTTTCTCATGAATATTCCTAGCGGTACATGCCAGCCACCCCTTATTATTATATTTTTCCTCTTAACAACCTAATGGACCTATTTAATACCCATTAATTACCAAGTGGGCTTATTCCATGATTAAGGACACATTACATTCACTATCCCATTGGGTACCTCATTAAGTACCCCATATTATCCTTCTTATGTACATTACATTCCATCAACATTCACATATTTCATTCTTGAAACATGAGAGGAAACCATATAATATGACTTGCTAAGCAGCATAGTTAACTAGCGCTATGCATGAACATCCATTGACCCTATTCAAATGTGAACATAGGATCCAACTTTGGTCTTTCCTACTCAACCTTTATTTAGGTTTCTCCTTGGGTTCCATGTCTTCACTATGGTACTCTAATATATCCATGAATTGTTTTGAGTCCTTCATGTGTCTCCATATTGGTTGCCTTTTTGGTTCCACGTTGATCCATAGTGAGTTTATTGATATTCATTCCCTTGCATCATTGAAAATTGTTGTTTCTCCAGGTAGTGTATGCAGCGATGTACAACAACATTAGCTATTGGTTCTTCTTTATTTGATTCTTCTAGCATGTGGCTACTTTGAGTCATTTATCTCTTTAGCTTCTTATTCCTTTTAATGCCCTTCTCGGGGATTTTTTTTCATAGATTCATATGGACACTTCTTTTGGTTCAACTTTACCTATCGGTTCTTCTTTCTTTGACTCATCAACATACAATTCCTTTTAGTCATTTAGCTCCTTAGCCTCTTCTTCCTTTTTATGCCCTTCTTGAGGTTTTTCTTCATGTGCTTTTCTAGGATCTTCTTGTTATCCAACCTCCAATTCTTCCATTGATCTATTAGCATGTACGAAAATTAGTTTCCCTAAAAGGATTTCTTCAAGTATCACCTTGGGCCCTTCTTGTTTAGTAAGAGAAATATTCTTCAATGTAATTTTATTTTCTTGTACCAAAAATTCAAAAACTTCTTTTGAATATTAATATGAATTATATCAAGTCCATTCAAGGATACCCTAAAATAATATCCACATCACCCATATAAATCAGATGAAGATTTGAATGCAACACATATTTATCCATGGTAATATTCAAACCTTTAAAAATTTGAACATCCTCAACGTTAACTAGTGTGCTTTGAATGTGTTATTGGGAATTGCAATAACTTAGCCAAATTAACATTAATGAAATCATGCTTGCTACTACGGTTTATAAAATTAATAATGTTTTCTTATTGAATAGGCCCATTAACATGTAATAGGAAGTTTGGACATGAAAATAAACCCTTGGTGCTCTCCTTATCCTTCTTCTTAACATGACTAAAAGTATATTTTCATATGCTTTATCTAATAGTGCCTACATCTTGTCATGGTTAAGCAACTTCCACCATATGACAACATATTATTTTAAATTCATAGATATAAAATATCTCCAAGCCAATGGTCGTAATGCTTTCATCCAATTTACATATTCATCAATACTAGGACCATAATTTTTTCCTATAAATAACATTTTTGAAAAATAAAATTGATTTTTTGAAGAAAACCACTTATTTTTCAAAGACCTTATGTATGTAGTTAGGGTTTTGAGTCAGTGTAAAGTGGTTGTAACTTTTACAATAGTTGTTTGATTGGATATTATAACCACAATAATGAAATGTCATGGCCACTTTGGATATACTAACGTTGGTTTTATTGAAATAGAGACATTCTCTCAAAAGATATGTGATCTGCAAACCATGTGGTTGTTATTATAAAAACTCTAAAACAAACCTCTTGGACTCTAATTGGGATGATTTCTTTCTTGAGTTTGAGTAATTTTTGAGGGGAACTTGGATCTACAACTAGTTTCTTTAGATTGTCCACAAAAAAAAAATAGAAATCAACTTGCGTGTTGTCATCCTCTTTTTCTCTTGAAAAAATTGCGAAAAGGAAAAAGAAAAATAATCTACTTTATGCCCAAGAAAGAGTTATGATACCACTTGTAGTAAACACTGACTGATTAATGATAAAATATATCCCTCAAATTTTAAAATTACTAAAACATTCAGACTATAAACAATAAAATAATATAGAGAATAACCTTAAGATAGAGTAACACCATCAGATACTCCTTATGGAGGGAATTATTATGGGTTCCATAATCCATGCTCATTACCGAACAACGTATCCAACTTATATCTGATACATTGATACTTGTATTTATTTATACTTTCTTATTAATATTTCCAAGTGTTTATGCCAACTACCCTTTATTATTGTATTATTTCATCTTAATTACTTAGTGAACATATTTATTATCCATCAACTACCCAAGGGGTCTATTCCATGATATGTTTACATTACATTCATTATTCCCTTGGGCACCTCTTTAGGTAGCCTATATTGTCCTCCCTACGTACATTACATCCACTAGTATAAAGCTGATATAGGAGGTCTCCTCATGGGAAGACGGAGTGGTTGGCACAATGGGATGGTATCCTCTCTATATAGTTTCAAATCCCACGAGGGGCATTTGGCCCATTTTGATAAGGCTTAAGAAGTAGTCTCCCCCACCGTCGTGGAGTCTCATCTCTTACTAATTCATACATTATAAGTATATCTAGCTTACAGATTGTTAGATATATTCTTGGTATTATAGTGACATCTGCTAGATTTGATCTTAAGCTTCACCTAAATTGCTTTAATGAATTACTAAATCACCATAGTAAAAAAACAAAATTAAAACTAATATAAAAAATCAATAATCATTAAATATTAAATATTTTTCACTAATGACCACTTTTCAACATACTCTAGTGTGTAACCATTAAAAATATGTGCAAGATTGAAAACATTGAGAATAATATATTTATTAAACAAAGTCTTTCAGTAGAAATCACATGAGAGAATTTTTTGGCCGACGCGTTTCGAACCAACAAGTGTGGTTCATCATCAGGACCAAATGAAGAGGCAAACTATGACAAAAACTTCACTATATTAGTTTTAAAATTAATAACATTCTAATACCTACCACTTCTCATCATCAATACAACACAAAAATAAATATTTAATATTTAACCATATTATAATCAAACAAATAGTTATAATTCTTAAATTATTTACCCAAAATTAACTATTATTTTCTCTTTTCACTTTTTTTATGCATCCAAAAATCTACTCCATAATAAATCCATTGGCCCTCTTTTTACATCTAAAAGAAATTGAATAAATTATCTTTCCCTAAAAATAAACCTCTTCATGCAACATCTAAATAAAATGGAAACTTTTTGGACCATATATAATATAATTATTACGAAATCACACGTTACAGCAGAGGAAATAATGATGATGGTTAATACCATCATTTTTTAAACGTTCATGCTTCTTCATTGCATGACAATAAACATGCAACTAGGGAATTTTTTTATATATGGTAACTATATATAATAATTTGATTATATTATTTTCTTTTTAAGCATCTTTGCATTAAATTATATGTTTACGAAGGCATGGTTCATCCAAGTTGTTATACATTAAAATTATATGTTTACGAAGGCATGGTTCATCCAAGTTGTTATAGTTATAATTTATAATTAAACTTTAACAAATATAATGATTTGAGAATATATTTTAGAAGTATATATTGAGAATTTATCTTAAAAGTATATATTTATTAGGTTGTAGTTGATATAAGATATTACAATAATGTATATATTAGAAAGTTTTTGTTAAAGTAATGGTTTTGGTTGTTTAGTGGTTTGGTATTTTAATTGATGGTTTTGTTTACATGGTGGTATTAGGGTTTTGAGTTAGTATGTGTTTCGGAATTAGTTTGAATTATTTAGTTAACTAGTGTTTTTTTAAGTTTTAATTTGACTTAGTCAATGTTTCATCTCAGTAGAGGGTTATCAAAGAGCCATGGTTACAATTGTGCTATGACATAATGTTTTGATAGAGAAGAGGGTTTTGTTTGTGTAGTGGTGTTAGGGTTACACATAGTGGAAAGGTTTTAATTGAGATGTGACCAATTTTGAATGATATCTTGGTTCTTAATTTAATGGATATTGAAGTTCAATGGATATTTGAGTTTAAAGCTAGGTTTCAAATTATGGTTAAGATGAGGTGGATAAATGCTAAAAAAAATTAGCTTATCGTAAAGGTTCATATGACTATAGGTTATAGAAAATATAAAATTTGGCATTTAAACTAAGGATGGTGAAACAATGGTTTCCCTGCCATATGATTGGATTCTGGAAGGTGTGGCAGAGTTGAGAGAAAGAGCTTGATTACATATTTCAATGGAAGGAAGTCCTCATTAGTTGACTTGGTTCACTAGATAGGGCGAGAATGGTTAGCACTTGTAAGAGGTACAGTTAAAATCTCTACTTCATGCAATGGTTTCTTTTCATTTCTCATTAAGAATTTGATGGGAAAAATGGTAGTTACCAAAGGGGGTCCATGAAAATATGGGAAAACTGCTCTTATGCTTAACCCTTGGACTAAATATTTCATTTATGCTATGGTAAGAAGGGACCTGCAACTATTGTGGCTTTGTCGTCTAGAGTTATCTCTTAACTGTTGGAAGCTAAAAATATTTAAAGCCATTAGGGATTCTATTGATTCATGTTAGCTAATAGCTTCAAAAACTCTTTAGATGGAAGCAATCCCTCATCTTTTAATTCTCATTATTAGGTAAATTTGACGTGGTGAAATAGTTTAAGTTACTTGGTCAACAATGGTGGTTTGGGAACACAATTTTGGTTTCACATGTTTTTGCGTGTGTGGATGACATGTAATGAAGCCTTTAAAAGGATTAAAGACTTCATTGTAATTTTTCAGTGGTGTAAGTGGTGAAGGCTCACTTGGTTGGGTTTGGCCAAGGGAGACTAATATAATATTATGTTAGTTGGTTTTTCCTTGATGGGGTTTTCTAGGATAGACAATGTGTTTATGTGTGTTTTTTGTTGCTGGTAAATTTATCTCTCAATTAATTTATCTTGATAATTTTAGCATAGTATCAGATCCATGGGGGAAGGTCAAAGTTGAAAGAGAATATTGATAGGTTTTGATTAGTAGGTGTGAGAATGAAAAGAACCATGGATATGTGCAAAGAGGCATACAAAAAAACCCATGCCAAGCCTCTTGGAGAGACTATATTTATGTCAAAGATGCACGCAAAGTGTTTGGTGGAATGAGATTATTTCTCATGGTTTGTATGCTTAAGAATGTAGATTTCCAGTGCTGAAATGGTTGACCTATGGAAGAGATAAATTTTGTTTGTTTACTGTAAAAAAAAAAGTACACACACACACACACACACACACACACACACACACACACACACACACACACACACACACACACACACACACACACACACACACACACACACACACACACACACACACACACACACATAGTCTGATGGAATTAAAAAAAATTACATGTAAATGGGCATATTGTTGTAAAGCATGCATACCCCTAAGAAACTACCAATAAATTCTGGAGTTAGACCTACAAGATGGGGAGCATGCTAAACTACATGATACCCTAGATATAAAATTTGATGGGGTAGGGTTTGGAGGTAAGTGACATTAGTTCACTTGACCGGTTTTGTTGGATTTGGTTAAGGTAAAACCAATTTAAGTTTGAAGGTGTTATTGTTAGGAAAAACTTGACTCGGTGAAAGAATCAAAGTTACTTGGCAAACAAGGATGGTTTTGGGCACATGGTTTTGTTGCCTAGAGTTTTGTACCCATGTATTTCATGTAATGAATCCTTTAATAGCCTTGGGGAGACTTCATTGTAATGTGTTACGGATGTGAGCGGTGAAGGCTCACATGGTTGGCTTGGCCAAGGGACACTAATAGAATATTTTTCTAGTTGATTTTTTTGGATTATGATTTTCTTGGGTAAACATTGTTTCTATGTGTGTTGAACATTGTGTTTATGTGTGTTTTTTAATCGTTGGTAAATTTATCTCTCTCAGTTAGTTTCTTTCGGTACTTTTAACACTCATGAGTAAAAATGGAAGGCTACCAAAAAGAATATCCTTGGAGAATGATAATTTAGTGCAGGTCAAGGATCTTGATTATGAAAGATCATATTTTTAATGTAGATATCCAACAAAAGGCATGTTCCACATCACTATCTTAAAATAGTCCATGCATAAAAACATTGAAATGAGTGGTCAATTTGATAAAAGATGTTAATTTGGTTGTAATTTGTACAATAGTAAATGATACTCCTTTAGGAGAGATTTCAAAAAATCTTGTCAATTTTTCCTACTCAGAGTAAGACTGATGCTCAAGTGGATTTTTTTGGGTGAGTTTATCTCAATCGGTTTCATACATCCTTTATATTCGTAGATTGTTAAGTGTAGGTAGAGAGGAGTCTATGGAAGCAAAGTTTCATAAGGAAGAATGTTTGGATGATATATTGGAAAATCTATTTTTTCTATTCAAAACGAGGTTATTTCCTCAATGAAAGGAAACCTTTCTATTTTGAGAGATTTGGATTTTGGTGTTGAGTAGATTCCCAATTTTGAAGGGGAGTTAATCAAAGATGTTTTAGATCTTGATAAATCTTCTTTGAATGGAGTTATCAACCAATAAGATTTTTCGGTGGTGGGTGGTCTTCAATTAGGTATTTTTCCTAGCCTAAGTAACTTATTGTCTCTCACATAGCCAAAATAATAATCTCATGTAATGGTATGAAGGTGAAATTCATTCCACTTAATCTTTTTATATTTCTCCCTAGTTCTTGAACTAAAGGGGTCGCAAAGTGAAGGCTTTGAGTGGAGGGATTTAGTCTTGGTTGTTGTAATTGTTCTCTTTGAACTTGACAGGGTTTATTTTTTTTATCTTTGAGTTGTTCGCCCTATTGTAACTGTATGTAGATAGGTATTTTTGGTAGGGACATGCATAAAAGAGCACTTTTACTCACTATTAGATATATGTAAAAACAAATTAATCATGAGTTTGAGTATGTCCTATCTAATGTATTTAGGGGTTATAATCTTTGACTCTTTGTACATACATGGGGCCTCAAAAGGTAACCCTGGTGTAGCGGGCTATGGGGGGTTCTGAGGGATGAAGCAGGTAATATCCTCTCCCTATTCCACTGTCATTTAGGAAGAGCCACCAATAACATGGCAGAATTAATGGCGATGGAGCAGGGCCTAGAGTTTTTGAAGTAGGAGAATTGTCACAATGTGATCATTGAAGCCGACTCTGAGTTAGTTATTAACTCGGTTAAAAGAATTCATTGTGGATCAGAACCGGAGAAAGTCTCTCAACACTGGAAATTAATCCGGGTTTTCTAGAGAATTCAGGGTCACCTTCAGGGGCTTAACTCAATCAGGTTCAATCATGTGCGCAGAGAGGCTAACAAACTAGTGGATTTCTTGGCCAACCAAGGGGTTTGCTGCAAGGAAAGTAGAGCTTCGACAGGGTGGCAAGCAATACCACAGAGCATTTTAAAAACCCGTAGTCATAACCTAGCGGAAAAGGACAAAGAAGTGTTTTGGCACAAACCTAAAAAGGATAGGTCTCAATGATCATTTCATGGATGGTTTCTCTCATTTGGGTCAAACAGGTAGAAGGCCGGCCCTGGACAGATAGGATAATCTCATCTTCAAAAATCCCCGGTATTTGGCGAAAGTTTTTCTTAGTCTAGAGAAAATCTTGTGAGAACAACCGTCGTCAACGAAGAATGAGGCATCATCATCCAAATTTCCATAGTCGGGTGATAAAACCGCCGGTTGAGTGGTTTTTAGACGATCACACCGCTTTCAAACAAAAAGTGGTTTTGGAGAATGGGTTGCGATACCACACGGAGCCTGACACGTGGAGGAGGGTGGGGACTGAAAACAACCCTCATCGTTCATTAAAGTTCAACAGCTTCCGTCCATGCAATATTCAGCTCAGCCGTCCATTCTTGAAAAGCCGTTCAACGATCATGATTTATCGTGCGGTTTTGTGGGGTCAGGAGGTTAAACATTATGTTTCTTCCAGGAGCGATATGCATATCCACCATCAGATTAAGAGAGGAATTTAGACGACGACGATCAAAGTGATAGGTTATTGGATCGTTTTCGCGGGAATTTGTGGGGAAGGCTCATGTGCCCAACTTTGTCCATTGCTTATTTTTTTGAATGTAACTTAAAATGTTAGGGTGGTACATTTCTTGGGTGTGGGTGTCTTTTTACTGTAGGGCAAATGTTTGTTTTGCCTAAGTCCACAGAGTTTGGTGGACGTTTGTATATTATGTAATTTGCCTGCTTCAATGAATTAGAAGGTCCGTCTCTTGCTTTAGCAAAAAAAAGATGTATGTAAAAACAAATTAATCATGAGTTTGATTATGTCCTATCTAATGTATTTAGGGGTTATAATCTTTGACTCTTTGTACATTTCAAATGTTTATATTAAATTATTAGACTTTTTTCTATGGAAAAAAAGGCATTATAAATAATTTAATTTTAAACTTTAATCAACATAAAGATATGAAAAAATATCATTTATTAAATTTTATAAGTTTTAAATAAATAACAATAACTTGATTTCAGGTTATAATTTTGTAAGATATTATAAGATTATTTTGTTTATGGGTAAAGAGACTTTGTTCATGCATTGATTTGACTACTTAGTTTATGAAAGTGGGCATACCCTACCTCTTATGGATTTAAACCCGTGACATTCAAAGAGGGTCTACTTGAAACATTGAGAACATTTCCAATCTAAATCACAATCTAAATCCGTAAATTCTACAACTTGTGTTCTTAATTACTCTCTCTCTCTCTCTCTCCCCCTCCCCCCAGCGCCCATTGGGTCTGAGCACACACACATATAATTCCTAAACAAATATGTCAATTGGGTGTATCTTGAGTGGTTGTGGGGTAAAATTGTTATCCTTCCCACTCATATTTTCAAATCCCACTTTATGACATGCTTTCTCTTTGTGAGTCAATGATGAGTGATATATGATCTAATCATGAGCTATCAATGTGACCTTATGCATTTAATAATTTAGAGTTTACCTTTGATACCATTCTCAAAACAAGGGGAAGTTCTCAGGTGGTTTCCCTCTATATAAGTTATTTGGGATAAATAAGTGTGTGTGTGTGTGTGTGCCGAAAAAATTATATGATTACAATCATTTTACTGAGCTGACACAAGTGTCAAATTCATATGGAATCTTTGAAACATAATATTAAGAATCCATGTCTCCATGTTTCTCCATTTACAACAAGAACTTGACCAATGCCTAATAACAACATTCAACTCATAAATACTTGAGTGGGTTTCCACCCTTTTAGATGTGTCAAGTCTTCCATGAGCTTTAACGTGTGAAGAGTAACACTTCCCATGTTGAGTAGTGGTATGTGAATTACAAGCACTTTATCCTCATGCTCTAGAAGCTAAAATGTGGTTTCAATCCTTAATTGCACTTCATTGTCTAGGCTGACATTATGCCTCTATGTATGCTCAAAAACTCCTTCCATGTGGATCTACCGAATTAATATTATAAGATTCGACACAACACCTTAATAAAATTTAACATCATACCAAAAATATATGTACATAATCTTATATCTATGTTTAATTTTTCTTCAACAATGTCACATTTAACACAACAGCCTAATACAATTTAACCTCATACCAAAAATAAATGCAAATACTTTATATCTATGTTTACATTTTCTTCAACACTTTCACATTTGGCATAGCACACTAATACAATTTAACCTCAAACCAAAAGGAGTGCACATATCACTTTTATATCTGTGTTTACTTTTCCTTCAAAATAAATAGATGAATTATATAGATATAATGATAGTATATAAGAAATATTTTTCCTTAGACGTAAGGAAATAGGTTAATGGCTCAAGACCTAGAGGTATCTAGCAAGAAAAATAGTTTACCACCTTACAAACCACCAATGGCTTATCTCAAGTGGCATGGTTTTCCTTGGTTGTCTTTGCTGCTTGTTGATAACCGAGTTATGATATGTTTTGAAAAAAATAATAAATATAAAATAAACAAAATCTAAGAAAATAAAATTATCTTTAACAATTAATATATGCTTCAAAGGAGTTCTATGTTGAGCAAAAAATCACATGAACTTTAACTTTTAAACATAGGGATATTGTGACAAGATTATTAGAATTTGTGATTTATATAACCATATTATAAGTAAAGTAAAAGTGTTAAATTAAATATAAAAATAGAAACCATAATATTAATATCACCGAGAAGGAAAAGGTATTTCTCGAAGAAAAACAAGGAGTCAGACTAAATAAAAACAAAAATAGTGAATAATGGAATATAAATATGCCTGGATATTGGGTTTTTTTTTGGAGAATTTTAATTGGAAAGGGAATATAATTTTTGTGTCATGGGGAAATCGCTTGGGGCTTTGGATTGATCCTTCCTGCTCAATTTCAAAGTTGCAAGGAAGATTGAAATATGTAAAGGTTATGGTCTTGTAATACAATTTTTCTAATAATACAAATCCTTACCCATTTTGTTTAAAAAATAAATGTTAATATCACTAAGATTATTTATATCAAAATTACAAAAATGTTATCATATGTACAAAGAAATTTACACCTCTTTGAAGTTAATATTTGAACATGAAGCTTAAGAAAATCGAGATAAACACATGGAAATATTTATTTGCTTTAAATTTTATCACAACTTCAATATAAATCAAGGCAACATTACTATTATGTTTTGAGAGTTCAATTCTTTGGATTGCCCATGGTAGAAGTTAAATTGATGTTTCAAATATGTAATAAGATTCATATTTAGGGAAACAAGTCAATGATAAGTACTATGGATCTACAAAATAAGTATTGATTGCTCAAACCTAACTACAGGGAGCAAAATCTTACTTACCTACCTCTATACTACCATCCCTGTCTAGATTATTTGGGTGTTTGGCTATCTCAAGGGTCTCTCTAAAGCGTTGTTTATAATAGTGGTCTTCTTTTGCAAGGATTTTGGTGTACTCATGGTACACATGGTGCCTAACCTTAAAAATGTTCTAACAAAGATGAGGTGCAATACGCTCGTTCTTGTTCACTCTATGTTCTTTCATTCTTACTTGAAATAATCGTCAAGTTTCTCTAACGTAACACTTCCCATAGGAGCGTGCAACCTTATAGATGCCCTTATATTAATGATGGTCAATGGAGTTTTTTACAAACCTAATTCCCCGTTTAATGGCTATAAATGGCTGGAATGAGGTTGTAATTTTATTTTCTTTTTTTAGGACCTGCGAAATCTTATCAATGATGCCTCAAATGTGAGAGGAGGCACGCCTCCATATTATAGGTTTGATTATTGTGAGAGTGAGACCTTTTCCTTATCTTTTCCATTGTCTCCTTGATGTCTTTATTCTATAGCTCGTGCTCCTAAAGACCTCGGTTTGGTGATCTTTTCTCCTCCTCAAGATGCTTATTGTACAAAATTCCTATTTCTTGATAGCTAATCTATTAATAACCTTGGTATTTTTTTAATGTTTTTGGTGCAAGTTGGTGCAAAGATAACTATCAATACGAGTTTTCTTCCTAAATACCCTACTCCCAAGAGTTTTATGTTGTTTCTCAGTAATCGACACATAAAGGAAAAGGGATGCTCTTATTTTCCTCTATTTCCATGGAGAACTTGATGCCTTCCGTGACTCATGTTTGAGAAATCAATATTTATTATGTAAATTTGTAGTCCTTATCATTGAATTATTGTCCTAAAGATGAATTTGTATGCTCTTATTGTCCTCCAGTTCCATGGTGAACTTGATGTCTTTGGAGAATCATGTTTGAGCAATCAATATTTATTATGCAAATTTGTAGTCTTTGTCATTGACTTGTTGTCATAAAGATGAATCCTATTATAGATTTGAAACATATATTTTCAAAATGACTTATGTTGTGGACACTCCGAAAGAATTGAGCTCCAAAAACTCCCACCATACAAATATGAAAATAACAAATTTATGTTATGTTTTTTTCCAATTCAAATAAGGTAATACCTTAACAACAACATCGTATTACACAATATTTAAATGGATTTAATGGCTAAGAACATGTTTCTCCTTGGAAGTCACATGTGAACAAGTCATTGTTTGCAAATATTTCATTTTAAACTCTAAATTAGAGAGTGTAATAAACAATATTTCTCATAAACCTCATTATCCATTTTTTTTAACAACATTATATTTGTAGAAAATATGCTTAGATATGTAAGTCACATACTTGAGAAACATCAAAGTCATCTTTATAAGATGATGTCTAGAAAGTCTTACCTACCTAAAACACATCACATTCATCTTTATAAGTTCATGCCTTGAAAGTCATGGGTACCTTTAATTGAAATAATACTTTAATTAAAACTATGAAATTATTAATAAGTTGCAATATGTAATATTGTTTTTAAAACTACATTCTTAAAAATAAAAATAAAACCTATCTTTATATTTATAATTAAAAATAAAACTTATTTTTATTTTTATAATTTAAAATTACTAGAAAAATCACAATCTTAAAATTTTATTATAAAATTTTTAATTTAATTTTTATATCTATCATTTCAAAATTATATGCAAAAATTAAAAAAATATTATAGGAGTTAAACTTGATTTGATTTAATTATGAATTCAATGGTCTCAACCATCAAAATCAGTTCATTTAAAATCTAATGCCTTTTTTGTAATAAAGCATAAACTGCATATTACAAAGATAAATGTATATGTTAGGCGTTCGGGAATAAGACAACATCCTATATAATTAACAAAATTATTAAGAAAAAAATTCATAAGATTTAAATAATAAAATATATTAATCTATTTTATTGGTTTTCCTTGGTTGTCTTCGCTGCTTGTTGATAACTAAGTTATGATATGTTTTGAAAAAAAATAATAAATATAAAATAAACAAAATCTAAGAAAATAAAATTATCTTTAACAATTAATATATGCTTAGAGGGAGTTCTATGTTGAGCAAAAAATCACATGAACTTTAACTTTTAAACATAGGGATATTGTGACAAAAGTATTAGTATTTGTAATTAGTATAACCATATTACAAGTAAAATAAAAGCGTTAAATTAAATATAAAAATACAAACCATAATATTAATATCACCAAGAAGGAAAAGGTATTTCTCGAAGAAAAACAAGGAGTCAGACTAAATAAAAACAAAAATAGTGAATAATGGAATATAAATATGCCTAAATATTGGGGTTTTTTTGGAGAATTTTAGTTGGAAAGGGAATATAATTTTTGTGTCATGGGGAAATTGCTTGGGGCTTTGGATTGATCCTTCCTGCTCAATTTCAAAGTTGCAAGGAAGATTGAAATATGTAAAGGTTATGGTCTTGTAATACAACTTTTCTAATAATACAAATCTTTACCTGTTTTGTTTAAAAAATAAATGTTCATATCACCAAGATTATTTATATCAAAGTTACAAAAATGTTATCATATGTACAAAGAAATTTACACCTCTTTGAAGTTAATATTTGAACATGAAGCTTAAGAAAATCGAGATAAACACATGGAAATATTTATTTGCTTTAAATTTCATCACAACTTCAATATAAATCAAGGCAACATTACTATTATGTTTTGAGAGTTCAATTCTTTGGATTGCCCATGATAGAAGTTAAATTGATGTTTCAAATATGTAATAAGATTCATATTTAGGGAAACAAGTCAATGATAAGTACTATGGATCTACATAATAAGTATTGATTGCTCAAACCTAATTACGGGGAGCAAAATCTTACTTACCTACCTCTATACTACCATCCTTGTCTAGATTATTTGGGTGTTTGGCTATCTCAAGGGCCTCTCTAAAGCGTTGTTTATAATAGTGGTCTTCTTTTGCAAGGATTTTGGTGTACTCATGGTACACATGGTGCCTAACCTTAAAAATGTTCTAACAAAGATGAGGTGCATTATGCTGATTCTTGTTCACTCTATGTTCTTTCATTCTTACTTGAAATAATTGTCAAGTTTCTCTAACGTAACACTTCCCATAGAAGCGTGCAACCTTATAGACGCCCTTATATTAATGATGGTCAATGGAGTTTTTGCAAACTTGATTCCTCGTTTAATGGCTATAAATGGCTGGAATGAGGTTGTAATTTTATTTTCTTTTTTTAGAACGTGCGAAATCTTATCAATGATGCCTCAAATGTGAGAGGAGGCACGCCTCCATATTATAGGTTTGATTATTGTGAGAGTGAGACCTTTTCCTTATCTTCTCCATTGTCTCCTTGATGTCTTTATTCTATAGCTCGTGCTCCTAAAGACCTTGGTTTGGTGATCTTTTCTCCTCCTCAAGATGCTTATTGTACAAAATTCCTATTTCTTGATAGCTAATCTATTAATAATCTTGGTATTTTTTTAATGTTTTTGGTGCAAAGATAACTATCAATACGAGTTTTCTTCCTAAAAACTCTACTCCCAAGAGTTTTATGTTGTTTCTCAGTAATCGACACATGAAGGAAAGGGATGCTCTTATTTTCCTCTATTTCCATGGAGAACTTGATGTCTTCCATGAATCATGTTTGAGAAATCAATATTTATTATGTAAAATTTGTAGTCCTTATCATTGAATTATTGTCCTAAAGATGAATTTGTATGCTCTTATTGTCCTCCAGTTTCATGGTGAACTTGATGTCTTTGGAGAATCGTGTTTGAGTAATCAATATTTATTATGCAAATTTGTAGTCTTTGTCATTGATTTGTTGTCATAAAGATGAATCCTATTATAGATTTGAAACATATATTTTCAAAATGACTTATGTTGTGGACACTTCGAAAGAATTGAGCTCTTAAAATTCCCACCATAGAAATATGAAAATAACAAATTTATGTTATGTTTTTTTCCAATTCAAATAAGGTAATACCTTAACAATAACATTGTATTACACAATATTTAAATGGATTTAATGGCTAAGAACATGTTTCTCCTTGGAAGTCACATGTGAACAAGTCATTGTTTGCAAATATTTCATTTTTAACTCTAAATTAGAGAGTGTAATAAACAATATTTCTCATAAACCTCATTATCCATTTTTTTAACAGCATTATGTTTGTAGAAAATATGCTTAGATATGTAAATCCCATACTTGAGAAACATCAAAGTCATTTTTATAAGATGATGTCTGGAAAGTCTTACCTACTTAAAAAACATCATAGTCATCTTTATAAGTTCATGCCTTGAAAGTCATGGGTACCTTTAATTGAAATAATACTTTAATTAAAATTTTGAAATTATTAATAAGTTGCGATATGTAATATTGTTTTTAAAACTACATTCTTAAAAATAAAAATAAAACCTATCTTTATATTTATAATTAAAAATAAAACCTATTTTTATCTTTATAATTATTTTTATAATTTCAAATTATTAGAAAAATCATAATCTTAAAATTTTAATATAAATTTTTTAATTTAATTTTTATATCTATCATTTCAAAATTATATGCAAAAATTAAAAAAATATTATAGGAGTTAAACTTGATTTGCTTTAATTATGAATTCAATGGTCTCAACCATCAAAATCGCTGCATTTAAAATCTAATGCCTTTTTTTTTTTTTTTTTTGTAATAAAGCATAAACTGCGTATTACAAAGATAAATGTATATGTTAGGCGTTCGGAAATAAGACAACATAATATATAATTAACAAAATTATTAAGGAAAAAATTTATAAGATTTAAATAATAAAATATATTAATCTATTCTATTATTTTTTGAAGCATATTTTTTTATTTATATTAAAATGTTTTATTATGAAGGTATGTATAATAATTACGTCGAAAGACATTTCTTTTATGTATATTTTTCTGTAGATTTAACAGTTTATGTAATTTTCTAAAACACAAGACAAGAATCTACTATACTTTCAACAACGGAAAGCAATAGATCAATGAAAACAATAATCAAAAAGAGGAAGAATATTAATAGCACATAACACAATATTTCTCTAGGGAAAGCAACTGCTCAAAACCCCGACTATCTATATTGTAGTAACTAGAAGATCTGAGAAGAAAATACAATGCTTGTTCCTCCTGAACAATTCCTGCACAAGTATAATCTAACTCTCTTCTCACAAGCTAGCTCAAACCAACACTTAGCCTATTCTACTGCCTTCCAAGCCCCTACTTCCTTGCACAATTCCTAAAGGAATTATCCTTTATTTAATGAGGAAATCCTTCTTCCATAACTGCACAATCCAAACTGAGGTCCTCAACTGATTGCATGCACCATCTGTACAACTTGGAAAATTATCCAACTGATAGTACACTGTCCCTACACTCTAGTTTCAGTTGGGTCTTCCTCTGAACTGACATGCATGAGTTTCTCTTGAGTGAATTCCCAGTTAGCTGGAGTGGCACTAAGGATGCACCAGTGCACCAACTCACTACTAGACCTCTACTAGTTCCACAAACAATTAGAACTAGTTTAACTAACCATAACTCAGTCAAACCAAGTTATCTAATTACAACTCAAATAAACTCATCCTGGACCCCTAAAACTTAGGGATCACACCTACATGACTCCAGTTAGACTTCCAACTCGAAATTCCTAAGCTAACTAATTCAACTTAACTTGGTTAACTATTACAGGTTGCTATGAGAAATAATTACGATTTAATTCAAGGACATATTAAATTAGAATTTCTAGATGTTATTTTTAACATTTCTTGTTGCTATTTTCAACACTCCCTCTCAACAAGAAAGCAATTCAACTCTATCCCGATCTTGAAGCTTTGGAATGTTCTCCATGCAACACTTCTCTCTAGTGTTGTTGCTACAACAACTCCTGAAACTGAAAAGACATCCAACTTGAATCAATATGATGCATATGTCATCAAAGTCTCTGACTACTACTGCCTCTGTCGACTGAAAACTCTATGCTTCTGCTGACTCTATTGGACATTGGATAAACCAAAGCTCCCCGTGTGTTTCGCAACATGGAATAACCACCTCTCATGGATCCTTATCTCTGGTGATGCGATCATTGACTAATGCCTGCGAGCTTTGGTCTAACGACAATTGTGATTCCCAACATGTGGTATCAGAGCGTACGTCACAAGTTCGATACACATCCAACTCTCGTTGGGGGGGAGATTGTTGGACATTGGATAAACCAACGCTCCTCATGTGTTTTGCAACATGGACTAACCGCCTCTCATGGATCCTTATCTTTGGTGATGCGATCATTGACTAACCTCTGTGGGTTTTGGTCTAACGACAATCGTGATTCCCAACAGACTCTTCCTTTCTTCACTATTGTCAATTCTTCTTTGCACTCTTCAGTATTTGATTGCTCTAGCCTCTGTCACTCTAATCTTTTACTGCATCAACTGCCATTGATTCCTCCTGATACTATGTATTTTGGGCTCCCGTAGCAAGGTACGACCCATGAGACAAAACCTCTCAATGGACCTTGCGCAATTTCATCCCTCTTGGGACTATCATTTCACATCGCCCCACCTCACACCTGAAGGTATGGCTGCATGTGCTCTCTCTACCCACTTGGCTCAAAATTTCCCCCTACTGGAGGTCTCTGCATGAGTGGATGCCTCCACTCGGTCTCCTCTCTGCTTCTCCAATTGTGGTTGCTACAAAATTGTCTAAGACTGCTTCTGAGATTGCTTCTTCTCTGCTTGAGTGGACCTCTCCACTCGGTCTCCTCTTTGCTTCTCCGATTGTGGTTGCTCCACAATTGTCTAAGACTGCTTCTTAGGCTTCTTCTGGGGCTACATGTTGAGAAGTAATTCACTCTCCCTCTCAATCACCAAGTCTCTAACCTTTGCCTTTCTCCTCAAGGCTTTGCATGCATCTTGTACCTCAAGAGGATACAAATTCTTGACTTGTACAATGATCTGTTGCACTTGTCTTGTGGCAATGTGCCTAAGGAAAACCTTTCCCTTACTGAAAATCACATCATAGCTACGGTCTTCCAATACCGTAACGGAAACAAGATTCTTCTTTAGTCTTGGAACATACATCACATCTATGATTCTGAGAGGGGAGCCAGACTCCCTCTGAAAGGTAACTGTATCGGTCCTGGTAGTGCTATACCTCCCGTCATCTCCAAACTCTATGTTTTTCTTGAGGTATTTCTCCTGAAAATCATTAAAGAGATCTATGTTCCCTGTCATATGGAATGAGGCACCACTTTTAAGATACCACACACCTCCCATTAAAATGTTGGCCATGCATGCAATGAGAGTGAAATCAAGTTCGAATTGTGAAGCTAGAGCTTCACTTCCTGCCGCTATTGTTGGCTCCTTCATGCTTGCTTTCTTCTGTAGGAAATTCGTGGCATAGTGCTCATGCTTGTGATAGTGAAAACACTTGACTTTCAACAAGTCCATCTTCTTGTCGCCTGCCTCTCCTTGGGACTTCCTTCCATTGTATTTCTTTTTCTTACTCGCTAAGGCAAAGTCCTCTTCCACTTCTTTGGAAGAGGTCCCATCTCTAGTGTTTCGTCGAAACTCTTCCTGTACCAAATCCAACCACAGTCGTTCCCAATCTGGCAACTTCTCCCTCCCATTTACAAAGTCCTGATAATTGTGCCAACTCTTGGGAAGTCCTAGAAGATCTAGGCTCACCATATTGTCCTCGGCAACAATAATCTCGACACTTCCAAGCTCATCTTGACAATGGGTGAACTTGGTCAAGTAATTTGGAACTGAGTCGCCCTTCTCCATCTTGATTTTTCGAAGTTTGTCTTTCAGTTCCAACTTCCTATGGTCATTACTATTTTGAAATAGGTCTGTCAATGCTTTCCACATAACATACAAAGTTTCCTTGTCATGGAGACTCGAGACAATGTGGTCTCGAACTCCCTCAAGGATAATTCGCCTCACCCTTGCTACGCACATTCCCCATTCAGCCAGATCTTTGACATCCAATGCAGGAGGCTTAAGAATGTCTTGATCAATGAATTCCTTGAGACCATTATCTTCCAACATTTCATCCATCCTGTCCTTCCAGGCTATGTAATTTGAGCTACCATCTAAGGCATAATCGAGTCTCAAAACATAGAAAGCCATTTGCTGACCCTGAAGTGTGGACTCTAAAGTGTGAACTACAAATTTTAATTTCACCTGTAACTCCAAACTTGAAAACTCCTCTATTATATTGTCTTAAGCTCTGATACCATGTCAATTTTTCTGTAGATTTAACAACTCATGTAGTTTTCTAAAACACAAGACAAGAATCTACTCTACTTTCAACAACGAAAACCAAGAGATCGATGAAAACAGTAATAAAAAAGAGGGAGAATATTAATGGAGCATAACACAATATTTCTCTGGGGAAAGAAACTACTCAAAACCTTGACTATCTATACTGCATTAACCAGAAGATCTGAGAAGAAAATACAATGCTTGTTCCTCCTGAACAATTCTTGCACAAGTATAATCTAACTCTCTTCTCACAAGCTAGCTCAAGCCAACACTTAGCCTATATTTCTGCCTTCCAAGCCCAACCTATATTTCTGCCTTCCAAGCCCCTACTTCATTATGCAATTCCTAGAGGAATTGGCCTCTATTTAATGAGGAAATATTTCTTCCATAACTGTGCAATCCAAACTAAGGTCCTCAACTGATTGCATGCACCATCTGTACAACTTGGAAAATTATGCAACTGATAGTACACTGTCCTTGCACTCTAGTCTCAAATGGGTCTTCCTCTGAACTGACATGCATGAGTTTCTCTTGAGTGAATATCCAGTGAGATGGAGTAGCACTGAGGATGCACCAGTGCACCAACTCACTACTATAACTCTACTAGTTCCATAAACAATTAGAACTAGTTTAACTTACCATAACTCAATCAAACTAAGTTATTTAATTACAACTCAAATAAACTCATCCTAGACCCCTAAAACTTAGGGATCACACTTCATGACTCTAGATAGACTTCCAACTCGAAATTCCTAAGCTAACTAAGTCAACTTAACTTAGATAACTATTATAGGTTGCTATGAGAAAAAAATTACAATTTAATTCAAGGGCAAATTAAATTAGAATTTCTACATGCTATTTTTAATATTTCTTGTTGCTATTTTCAACACTCTGCGGGATAGTGGTGAGCAAAAAATGTTCACCCAGACTAATTTCAGGTCTTTATATTCGTCATCCTCCTTCCAATTACAAATTACCACGTGGACAGACTAAACGACGACATGTGGGAGATGATCTCGAAGGGATTGAGGTGAGCTAGCTTGGGGTAACAGAAGGAAGAGTTGACATCGTCGAGGGGGCAAGCATGGACATCGTTGTTAGATTTTGCATGCTTGAAGTCCCTAAGGAACATTTCAGTGGCAGAAGAGTCACATGTTCAAATATCGTGATCAGAACTAGAAGCAAGGAGGGAAGCTCAGTTCGAGCCAAGAGAACAAGGTGTTGCCTGCATTACAATTCAATAAGGTGTTGTCCTTATTAGTTTTATGTGACAAATCAACATCCTCCTCCAGCAAAAGCAAGACTTCTCAGAAACCACCTTCATAACAAATACTGGTAGCACTACAACATACATTTGAGGCATGGAAGAGTGTTGTACTAACCATTATTGCACAATTTCCTCATCACTCCATCCTTGTTTGGATGACTGAATGATTTTGGCCCTATCATCCAAGTCAGCTTCATGTGTCCAAGTAGCGTAAAAAAGACTTTTATTATTCCTCGTGAAAGCATTTCCAACACAAGCAAACACATCAAATGCTTGTAGAACAAGTTCTTGATGTTCACTTTTCAAACAGATCTCCACTAACTACCTTGAAGTGAGTAGCTTATCACCAGAATAGTCCATCCACTTCTTCCTAAAAGTTATTAAAGCAAAAGACATAATGAAATGTGTAAGATTCATGTTTGGACATGTGACATTCAATTGGAATAAGAATTAATGACATCATGTTTGGACTAACCATTATTGTTAATAGATAAAAATGTATTTTAAACATGTTTTACAACAGTTGCATAGAATATGTGAACTTCAACTTTTGAAGATGCAATTCAATATGTTAGAGTAGCTTAGAGTTTCACTGAAAGACTAGCCTCCATTGTCACAACATTTAATTTTGACATCTGTTGTACACAAAATTCATATGATAGTCCTACTCTAGTGTGCAACTCATGTATTGTTTTTGTTATCAACTTTAGAGAAGTCCCATATTGTTGGGGAAAGTTACAAACTGAGCTCCTAAAATTCACCAAAATAACAATCTAGGGATTAACAATGTTCTTTTGCTACTTCCCAAGTCATATGACTTGGACTTGACAATAAAGATGAGACTACCCTAAACTCGACCATAGATCAGGAATTTTTAAAAGGACGAAAATATTTTAAATTTAACAAGAAAAATCAGGGACTTTAATACAATTACCATTCCTATCAGAACTTCAAGCCACAACCATTGGTTCAAAGAGTTCAAAATCAGGTTGATTCCAACCCAAAAACAATAAGAAAGGTTAGACCAGCACAAGGTTGATTGAGTCAACATGCCTGAGTTCTATGCACGAAATTAATTTTTTAGATGAGACTACCAATATATAGAACTGACATACAAAGTAAACTTATTATAAATATGTTATGTATATTTAAATTTTTCCACAAAGTTTTATGTAAAAAAATTCTGCATGAATATATACTTTGGAACATAATCGTACATAGATCTACGTTATGAATCTTTAAAATTTTCCACAAAGTTTTCTTTAAAATAATCCTGCATGAATATCTTCTTTGAAACACAATCATACTTAGATCTACATATTCATGTCCATACCTCCATTAATGCTGAGTAACATTTTCAAGACTGAACTCACTTAGTGTTATCAGAATTGCAAAACGGACCGAGTAACCTAGGGCGAGCAACATTCTTGCAATATGAATACCCAGGAAACTCCACCCGTGGTAAGACACATTAATTTCTGAGAATTTGAAGCACCATATACATTTTATTCAAGTTAGCTATTCATTTTGAGGAAATGGATGTAACAGACGATCCTGAATGATGATATGAAGTGATATCAGAAAAGATAGAGTTTCAAACTTTGATCAGAGCTAGGCACAATCTTTGTCATGCAAGTAATATATATAAATATTAACTGGGAAGTTGTGTGGGTGGTTGATATCCTTGCGTGCTTGTGACCATTAGATCGAGGAGGACGTGAGAAGGGTGGCACAAAGGGAAAGTGTGAAATCCACACATCATTGAATGATATCCACTTATTCAAATTACCATTATATTCGTGCTATGTTCGTAACTATTTTCAATTTATTAAAAAAGGAGTTGTCTTTAGTGTGATTTTTTGGACTTTCAAGTGTCGGAATCTAGTGGAAAAATTTGAGGTGAAATCTTGATTTGTGTTATTCAAACTAGTTTTTTAACTGTTTATATGGATTAAGCACCCTGGAAAACACTTAGGGCACTTCGATTGTGCAGGGGTTACCCATCAAGCTTGTGAATTCAATAATTTTTTGCAGGATTTTAGAGAAATTAGACGAGAAAAAATCACCAGAAAAACTTCCAAAAAATCACACTAAAAACAACTCTATTAAAAAATAGTATTTTATGTTCTCATGAATATGGATTAATTTCCATAATAATTAAAATTAAATTAAATACCTTTCTTATTCATACTATCTTTTAAATCATTTTCCTTTTTTATTCTAATATCTTTTGATCATTTTCAATTTTATTAAAAAATATGATAATGTATTAATTCTAAAGAATATGACACAATTTTCCTAATAATTAAATATAATTAAATACCTTCCTTAAGGTACATGGATTCTATAATTAAAGAGTTTATTTTATCCTCAGAAGGACATTTATAGCATATTCTAGAATATTTTTTTTGATTCTAATATGATATATTTTCTATATAATTATGAGATGTTGGTAAATATATTTTTAAGTCGATAGACATTTCTCTGCAAGGTTGGGGTAAGTAGGCACTGTTCACCCCAACCAATCATAGAATTTCGTTTACATTTCCTTGTTGCAATCAAATCTGACATGTGGCTCTCATTCTCCCCACAATTCATTGCATGATTGAGTCTTGTCAAGCCCATAACCTACTAGTCATCTACACTCGTGACTCTCATAAAGGCCCTTTCAACTATGGGATGTAGGAGGAGTGGTGGAACGATGTCATTCAAGACAACACTCCGAAGGTTGAGCTAATGCCTAAGGTTTGATCCCCTCACCTTAGAGCACATCTGCACATGCTTTTGTTGTAAATAAAACATAAGGTTCAATGGTTTCATGTTTGAATGTAGGTCAACAAAAGGGCGATTGAGAAACTCGTTCACAAGCACACTGACGTTGCTCCTTTTGTTCATCTTTTTGTTGCATGTTTTATATTCTTTATGCCAAGAGGGCATCCAAGTTTATATCCTAGCCAATAGATGTGGCTTCACTTGAACATGTTTATAAGATATTTTGTTTTAAATAGGGCAATCAACTTTCAAAATACATTGAACGAGGATTAGATCATTTAGTATAGTGGCGTGGTTAGACATTTTTACTATACATGTCAAAAAGTTACAAAGTGAAAGTACAAGAGCTAAGTCCTTCCTAATAACAAGTGGAACACATGCAACATTACAAATGATTAGTAAAAGGTGACACATGCTAAATAACATAGAGGGTGTGTTGGAATGTCGTGGCACTTGCAAGGCTTTATGCGGCATGCTAGGACTCTAATTTCCCCAGAAATTGTACTAACATTATAAACATCAAGATTATAGACCAATTTAATGCATGGGGAGGCTATTGATAGTACCACCACTGATCCAAAAATAGGTTTAGCTTTGCTATCTAATCAATGTCTAGAAAAATAAATTACAACTAATTTATATATAATAGTTATTTTTAAATCAATGAAGTTGGTCAAATGAGACCTAGTGGATGCCTAGATCTATAATGATCTCATTACAATTGACTATGCCATTAACCTGTATGATAATATTGCAATTGACCATGCCATTAACCCGTATGATAACATATAATAAGAGAGGAAATATGAAAAATGACTTTTTTTTTTTCACTTTAACTATAGTGAATTTCCAGACGTCCAATCCTATTGGAGTGGTGGAATCCTATTAAATAGAATATTGTCTAGGTTTATTTGCACTTTTAGTGTTACAATAAGTCAAATATATTTTAAAATAAGGATAGAATTATACTCTAATCACAACCTAACAAATAATTTTTTTTACCCAAAATACATTTTTAAAGAGGAGTCATTGGACATTTTCGTCTGTTCACATCCTATGTATAATCTATATCTTCCATTCTTTTCGGTTGAGAATCATATGATAGCTTCCCATGTTTCCCAAACATTACAGGCTCCTAGTTGAGGTACATTTTGTACTCGCAACAAATCTTCCGCAATGAATATGTTATTGACCACAATGTTTCTTCTACTTATGTGTGTCAAATGTGTCTTACTTCAACATTGAATCATTTTTTAATATACAAAAACCTTATAGTATTGGGAGGCCTGATTTCTACAAAATCATTTTTTGCTTTAAGAATATGTAAATAGATTGCGAGTTTCTAAAATTGTGATTATATATATGAACCCTAAGTGATGAGGGATTCGATTGATTCTTGTAGATCCTATTTGCATTAGAAATCTGATCATCATGAGAGATTCTATGATTATTCTTCAGTACTTTATGGGAGAATCTTTCCCATGGACCTCAATCTCAAATCAATCTCTGGAAAAATTTATTATCTGTCCAAAAGTGTCTCTATTCTCTTAGCTTATCATATTCTGAGATCCAACTATATAAAGACTGATGAACTAACTGAGAACAGAACAAATGAAATCAAAGGAGATCTTTTAGTTAATGGAACCATAGACCATTTATTTATTTATTAATCAATTTTTTTTGTATTCTATAAAAGTTATATTATCTGATAGACACATGGCACAAGCATGCATGGATTCAAATAAAAATATCTTCTGATGAATCTTTGCTATGAGACAATGACCAAGGATGCTTTTAATTGAGGGTTTAAGGTTTTCTTCTCCACTGATGTAATCGCTGCAGAAAATGAGGATTTCAATTAGTCGTTGCTCAATAATCTTTCTTATGGATTTTCTTATGCTCATCGATTGTCAAATATTTTAAGATGCTTTTACTATAAAAAATATTGGCTAAAAGGTTCTTGTAACTGTGAATGAATGTCTTTTTTTAATTGTGCTTAAATCAAGACAATATATACAATACAAGTCGATGCTTTGGGGTGAGGTCAATGATTAAATTCTTATAAGTCAACATGTGAACATTTGTACATTTATTTTTTAAGAGTTTTGGGAATCCTTAGTTCCTAAATAGGTTCTAGGGCGTGGATTTAAGCACCGAGGTGGAATTACCTACTTTAGATTATTGCAGATATCCTGTTCATGTTTATGATTGGATTCACATTTTTTTTTCATAGGAACTTTTCTCTGCTATAACATCCTACTTCCACTTTTGGTTTATCATTATCTTTAGTTATCCATGGTGTATACGGCTTGATATTTTCTCATATTTACTTGTTAAAAAATTGATACTAAATATTCTTATAACATTGGTACTAAAAAATTCGTATGACATGTCCATTGTATCTTGGTTGAATTGTGAGTTGGGTACGGGGGTTTGTTGGTTGAGTGATGGTGCAAGGGTGTATATATATATGACTGAGAGTGTGGGTTGATATTAAATTTTAATCTCAACTTACGCAAAACCCATATAAATATCTACTTTGTGCTAACCAACAATAAAATCCTCCTTGTAGATTTGAATAATTATTCCTTCATTAAAAGAAGCAACGTCAATTAAAAATTCACTTTTCCATACAAAGTTCTGAAGCCTGCAACAAAATTATCCTCTCACTTTGCGTCTAGCTCTTTGCTACTTGTTTGGATCAACCTTTTCCTAGATAGCCTGAGGAATATTGTGTGGTTTCCGACCAGTTTGGAGTGCTATTCTTTTTTCCTCATACAAGCCCAATGCTCTGTTGACAGTGCTGGACCTGCCAACATTCAAAGGGGCCTCCCCAATATTTCGCCCCAATTAGACATCACACCATTTGGGATAAGATCCCCATCTAGAATATGAACTGATTATTCTTTTCTTAAATTTTTTCCTTGGCTCTAACTTTCAAAAAGAGAGAGAAATGCATATGTGCCTTCAAAAAGAAAGTGAGTGTGCTTGGTGAGTGTTCAGTCGTAGATGTGTCAGGGTTCTTCTGCTACGGAGGGAAAAGGAAAGTAATCCTCTAAGAGAGAGGTAGAATTACGATTCTAGTAGAGACACATACAAACAGGAGAGATCTGTCTAACATCCAGCGGAATAGTCCAAAAATATGCGATGGTCATTGTAACCATTACAACACATTCTTAAAATTGTAAGCACTAAAATAACCAAAATAGTTCAACTACTTTAGTACAGGTGAAAACAAAAACGTATTCATAAACATTCACATAACAGTCTTACAAATATTCAGAATCCATGCATGAATAACATGCTAACCATCAGGTTTCATATATTAATTAAAATTCCGAGGACACATGTATACAACGAACACCACTAGCTCTAATAGTGGAGCATTGGAGCCACTACTTGCTCCCCAAAAGAACTAGATTGTCTCTCTGATTCCTTGTGGGAGGAGTCAAGGTAAAAAGTATTTTGCTTGTAGAATGAGGGTGTATATATAACCAATGGGGTGATCTTCACCTCCCTTGTGACTCTTTGACTACCCTCATGATTGTTTGACTTCCTTATGACTTTTCGACTTTTACATGACTCTTCATATTTTGTACACGTCCTTTAGAATTCTACTTTACAATACATTTTCGAATAAGAATTTACATAATGCACAAAATAATGTGGCATATGATGACCCATGACATGAAACTGATGACATGGACTTTATGATGACATGGAAATTTCAAGCCATTATTGCTGCTTGTTGTTGTATGTCTTCTTGAGAATGATCTCTTTTCCACCTCCTTATGGCTTAGAGATGAGCAGTCGTCAGTGTTACTAGGTCTTGAGTTGCAGTCGCAAAATGATGTCCCTTTGCTTTCTCCTGATCGATCAAATTGCATTTTCATCTATAGAGGTGTCTTCTAGCATGTTCTCCTTCTCCATCTCATTCTTCATCATCCTATCATATTATGATAGAGTACATGCATCTACAATTCACCCATGACAAGATGACATAAGTATGATAAACCCCTAGTCTAAGATGTTGCATGATGATCCATTGACTGAGCTGAAACTAGGTGGCAGTTTGAGCGAGAGGCTCAATGATTGTGTAATTGTGCATCTTAGGTAGTCAAGGGTCAGGTTTGAGCCTTGAGACTAAGTAATGCATAGTCAAGGTCGGATTGGGCTTGGAAATTGTATAGTTGGGGAGCTTCAGGAGCCAAGTTGAGGTATTGATGACTGAAGTTTCCCACTACGCAGTGCTAGAAGGACAAGGAGGCCAGTTGATTTGTAGTTCAGGAGCTCAAGGGTTGGGCTTGAGGATTGAGACTACGGAGTGCATATTTCAGGCTTGACTGGAGGGAAGGATTGCGTAGTTTTGGAGCTCAGGGGTCGGGCTTGAGCATTGAGACTTCATAGTGCATAGTTCTAGGAGGCAGGAACTACGCATTTCATAGTTCCAAAAGGTAGGGTTGTTGCTTGAGGGTTGAGACTACGCAGTGCATAGTTTAGGAAGGTTGGGTGAGGCCAAGTTGCTCGGTCAGGAAGTTTTCCTGATTTGACTAAGTGTGGGATCTATGAAGTTGATGTGAACAGTAACAAGACTTTATTATGATCACACACTTAGAACATTTGAAGACACATCATAGCTAACTAAAAACACATGAACAACATACTTCCCTTAGTGTGACAACTTTGTGATGACCTATGCCAAGTACGACACCAAAGATACACTTTGCGATGATCGAGATGACACTTTTGCGATACTGCTTGAAACTTTGGAAATGAGTGTGACACATCTTTACATGGTAAGAACAACTCATTTACACAAATATTACCCCTTGAAATCACCAAAATTAGCTTTTGTACAACGTGCGACACTTGACATGCGAAAAGACGACACTTTGATTTTCTTGCAAACGAGACCAAAACAATGAAAGAAAACACATGCAATAAGTCTTAATTCTTGTTACAAAAAGTATGCAAGGTCAAAGTAGGCTCTGAAATTTGGGTGTAGGAAAAATTTTTGGAGGGTGTTGTAACAACGACAACACTTGGCGACACACTGGTAGAATTCTAGCTTCTTTGTCTAGTGTTGATGCTTTTGTGTCTGTTGGGTTGTATTATATTCTTTCCACTACTAGCCCACGTAGTTAACCAGGGGGTTAGAAAAGGGGTGCAACCCCCCCCCTTCGTTGCGTTGATTGCGTAGCGAGGGGGGGGTCACAGGGGGTTTGAGGGGTGCAGGTAACCCCACTCTATGGGGTCCGAGGCAGACCTACCTATGGTTTTGTGCATGATTTTTCACACATGGTTTTTGACGCGATGGTTTTCGGTCCATGGTATTGGATGCTTCGACATGTATAAATATGTATTGTAACATGGAAAGGAACATAATGAAAAAATAAAGCTATTAGTCCCGGTTTTGGGATCTAGGGAAAATCTTTGTGTATATGTGTTATGCTCTCGCATTGTTTATTTTATGTTTTTAGAATTTGTATGCAAGTAATTTCTGTATAGGGTTAAAACCTACATTTGGTATCAGAGTTGTTTTGGCTTCAAGGGGACGCCTTTGCTGTTGAGGGGTTTCGCTCGGGCCTGTGGTAGACCTTGTTTAGTGGGAGATCTACGGGATCGATTCTGGTGGTGAAAGAAGATGGCGAGCATTGGAAAGATAGAGATCGAGAAATTTAATGGTCAGAGTTTTGAGTTATGGAAACTCAAGATGGAGGATCTGTTGGTGGATAAAGATCAGTGGATCGCGGTAGATCCAGGTACTAAACCAATGGGAGTGTTCGATGAAGAATGGAAGAAGTTGGATTGGAAGGCAAAGAGCACATTATGATTGTGTGTCTTAGATTCAGTATTTCTGAATGTATCAGGGAAAGCTACAACGAAGGCTTTGTGGGACAAGTTGGGGACTTTATACCAATCTAAGTCTCTGGTGAATAAACTGTTTCTACGGAAAAAGCTGTATAACTTGAGGATGAAAGATGGAGACTCGGTGATAGAGTATCTGAATGCATTTAATACTGTGGTAAGTCAATTATCATCTGTTGATATTAAAATTTCAGATGAAGATAAGTGCATCAGTTTGTTGTGTTCTCTACCAGATTTGTGGGATAGTCTGGTTATTGCAATAGGTAGCAATGCAACTGCCCTGCAGTTTGATGAAATAGTCTCATCCTTGCCGGCGGAGGAAATTAGATGGAAAAATATGGAGAGCCAGAATGGTGATGCCTTGTTTGTATGAGGATGGTCCCAGAATAGAAACAAAAAAAGTCATTGAATGGGAGGTCTAAATCTAGAGGGAGATCTAAATCTCCAGAAAACCTGTAAAGGTGGTGAGCTGGAAATGCGGAAAGGAAGGGCACTACAAAAGGGACTGTAAATCTAAAGCTCCTGATAAAGGAAAGGGATCTGATGATGCTCCTTCTGCAGAGGCGAAAACCAACTCAGATGAAGGTGGGGATGTGTACTTTGCTTCTTCAAGTACACATGTAGATCAAGAGGCATGGTTGATTGACTCATGTTCATCCTTTCACTTCACTTCCCATAGAGAGTGGTTCTGTGTGTATGAGAAATACGATGATGGTGATGTCTTCTTGGGGGATGACAAGAAGGTTAGAATCATTGGTCGCAGAAAAGTAAAGTTGAAGTTGCAAGGTGGAAGGGTTAGAACACTTCTGTGTGTTCTGCATATTCCTGCATTATCCAGAAATCTGATTTTTGTAAGAAAGTTGGATGATGCAGGTGTAAAAATAGTGTTCGAGAAGGATACCTAAAATATGGTTCGGGGTGCACTGGTATTGATGCGAGGAGTTTGAATTGGAACTCTGTACAAGCTGCAAGGTAGCACTGTTGTTGATGGGTGCAATAGTTCTGTGGTTCCTGAAAGTGGAGTAGAAAATATAGTGGTGTTTGGAGAGAAGACCATGCTGTGGCATCAAAGGCTTTGACATATTGGAGAGAAGGGTCTTCGAATACTTCATGGTAAAGGTATGGTAGAAGGTATGAGTAATAGCTCTCTGGATTTTGATTTCTGTGAAAATTGTGTATATGGGAAGCAAAATCGGGTGAGTTTCCCCTATGGTGGTAAGAGGGCGAAACATATATTAGAGCTCGTGCACAGTGATGTGTTTGGACCTGTGAAGGTTCCATCACTGGGTAAGTCTGTGTACTATGTATCATTTATAGATGACTTCTCAAGGAATACATGGATATATTTCCTTAAGAAGAAATCTGAAGTCTTTGACGGGTTTAAAGAATTTAAGGCTCTGGTGGAAAACCAGATAGAGAAGAAGATAAAGGTGTTGAGGACAGATAACGGTGGAGAGTTTTGCAGTAAGGAATTGGAAGAATTCTGTAAGAAGTGTGGTATAGCACGACAGAAGACTACTCCATATACACCTCAGCAAAATGGAGTTGCAGAAAGAATGAACAAGATATTGATGGAAAGGGCAAGAAGCATGCTCAGTGGTGCCGGGTTAGGACAGGAATTCTGGGCAGAGGAGGTGGAGGCAGCATGTTACTTGGTCAATAGATCACCTTCATCAGTGTTGGAGTATAAGACTCCACAAGAGGTATGGACTGGTAAGAAACCCTCTCTTTCACATCTGAGGGTATTTGGATGTGATGCATATGTACATGTTCCAAAGGCGAAATAGACCAAGTTGGATAGTAAATCTGAAAAGTGCATCTTTATTGGGTATAAGGATGGTTTAAAGGGTTATAAGCTTTGGAACCCAGTAATAAGGAAGGTTGTGTACAACCGAGATGTGGTGTTCAAAGAGGTGAAAGATATTATTAAACATGAAGTCCAACCAAAGGAACTTGAGAAGATAGAGTTTGAGCTAAAGGAGGAAGAATCGGACTCTACAGCAGAGGAGGAATCAGAAGATGAAGAGCCACAAACTCCGGGTGTGAGAAGATCAGTTCAAGAAAGAAGGCAGCCAAAAAGGTATAGGTCATTTGCTTTCTGTTCAAATTTTGCTTTATCTATTACTGATGATGATCCTAGAACTGTGAAGGAAGCAATAGATTCAGAGGATGCAAAACTCTGGAAAGAGGCCATGGTTGATGAAATGGCATCTTTGCACAAAAATGAGGCTTGGGATCTGGTGGATTTGTCGGCTAGAAGGAAAACCATTTCCAACAAATGGGTGTTCAAGAAGAAGACAAATGCAGAAGGAAAGGTGGAGAAATACAAAGCTCGGTTGGTAACAAAAGGTTATTCCCAAGTGCCAGGAATTGATTTTGGTGATATTTTTTCTCCTGTTGCCAAGGTAACTTCTATTAGATTACTTTTATCTGTTGCTGCTTCTTTTGATTTTGAGGTAGAACAGATGGATGTGAAGACAACATTTCTTCACAGGGATCTGGAAGAGGAGATCTACATGAAGCAACCTGAAGGCTTTGTAGTGAAGGGTAAGAAAGAACTAGTATGCAAGTTAAAGAAGTCTTTGTATGGGTTAAAATAGTCACCAAGGATGTGGTATCAGAAATTTGATACATTTATACGTGGACTTGGCTTCACCAGAAGCAAAGAAGATCACTGTGTGTATCTTAAATTAATTGGTGACCGTGTTATTTATCTGGTCTTGTATGTGGATGATATGTTGTTGGTTGGAAATGACAAAGAAATTATCTAGGATTTGAAGACCCGTTTGTCCTCCAAATTCGAAATGAAAGATCTTGGTGCTGAAAATTATATTTTGGGCATGGAAATTAAAAGAGATTGGACAAAGAAGAAGCTCTGGTTAAACCAGAGGAAATATGTTGAGACAATATTGCAGAGGTTTAATATGCAGGATAGTAAACCGGTGAAGGTTCCTATTCCAGTAGGTGTAAAGTTATCTGCTGAATAGTGTCCCAAGACACAAGAAGAGGAAGAGGACATGTCCCATGTTCCATATGCAAGTGTAGTCGGTAGCCTGATGTATGCGATGGTCTGTACTAGACCAGACATTGCACATGCAGTGGGAGTATTAAGCAGGTTTATGTCAAAACCAGGGAAGGAGCACTGGACAATAGTGAAGCGAGTTTTTAGGCATTTGTGTGGCACTAGTGATTATGGTTTGTGCCACCAAGGAAGACCGGGATTGGATAGAGTGTTGGATATTCATGGCTTTGTTGATGCAGACTGGGTTGGAGATTTGGATCAGAGAAGATCTATAAGTGGTTATGTGTTTAACCTATTTGGAGGTGCAGTCAGTTGGATGAGTAAGAAACAATCTGTAGTGGCACTATCAACTACAGAGGCATAATACATGGCAGCCATTCATGCAAGCAAGGAAGCAATTTGGTTGCAGATATTGTGTTCAAGTATGGGGTTAGTATAGGGAGCTATAAGGATAGGCTGTGACAACCAAAGTGCAATTTTCTTGGCAAAGAACCCTACATATCATTCAAAGAAAAAGCACGTTGATGTTTAGTATCACTTTGTGAGGGATATGATAGAAGACAAAAAGGTGTTGCTAGTAAAGGTGGACACTTTGAAGAATACTATAGATGCATTGAAAAAATCTGTGAGCTTTGAGAAGTTCTCTTGGTGTAGAGAAACAATGGGCATTGCAGGGCTGGATAAATGACTAAGCTCTCTTGTGGCCCCCTGTGGAAAGAAAACAACAAGTGGGAGAATGTTGGGTTGTGTTATATTCTTTCCACTACTAGCCCATGTAGTTAACCGAGGGATTAGAAGGGGGGCAGAACCCCCCCCTTCGTTGCATCGATTGCGTAGCGGGGGGGGGGGTTCACAGGGGGTTTGAGGGGTGCAATTAACCCCACTCTATGGGGTTGTCGCAGACCTAGCTATGGTTTTGTGCATGATTTTTTGCACATGGTTTTGGATGCGATGGTTTTCAGTCCATTGTATTGGATGCTTCGGCATGTATAAATATGTATTGTAACATTGAAAGGAAAATAATGAAAAAATCAAGCTAGTAGTCCCGGTTTTGGGATCCAGGGAAAATCTCTGTGTATATGTGTTTTATGTGTTATGCTCTCACATTGTTTATTTTATGTTCTTAGAATTTGTATGCAGGTAATTTCTGTAGGGGTTAAAACCTACAATGTCGGGTCTAAATCTTCAGGGAGTATTGATTCATCATGTAAATCACTTTGGTTTCCCCACTTACTCCATGAATAAACATAGTCCCCTCTGTCCCTTCTTAGTTGAATAAAAACATAAGATCAACAATATCACAATGTTTCGAATATGAAAGGGGGAGTATAGTTCGTGAGCTTTAGATTTTTGGAGTATAGTTTTTCATCTCTGGAGTTGCTCTCCTACTAGCAGGCCTGGACTGTACCTCGACAGAGTCACTTTAGGAACACAAAAAATACTCCCTTGCCAGCGAGCCTGGAAAATATCTTAATGAAGTTACTTGCTTCACCTCTCTGTGCAGGAAGCCTTTCTCTTCTTTCACGTTTATTTATATATTTATATAGGACTGTGCATAGGCACTTATTAATTTTGTGGGCAGAAGAGGGATCCCGACTTATTGAGAGAAAGAGAGGTTGTTCCTTCAAAGAAGCATATAAATACCTCTAATTTAGGTTTCCTAATTTAGATTTTTTCCCCTTCTCCTCTTCTACTTGATTGCATAAGCGTGAAAACACTAAAACATAAAGAACCAAGTACGAACGTAAGGTTTCCATAATAGACATAGGTATCATGGTTCAACACAAAACTCTCCATACAGAAGGATCATATTTTATGTTATACCATCATTGACCAAAAGACGTAACCAAAACAAAGGAGGACCGAAGATTTGCTAAATGTTGTAGTGTCACAAGACTCTTTTCAACTCAGTGACACACAAAGAAACCAAACAACACGTTCACACATGACACTTATTTACATGAATAAAACCTAACGCAAGACCAAAAAAACAAAGAAACAAGAAAACAAACGATGTACATAGGGTAGGGCACAACCCTAGACCATCATTGAAAACATTGTTTAAAATCTTGGCCATTAACAGGAAGAGAGTCAATATTCCTGTCTAAATATTGAAGATGAGATGTGTGTTGGCGAAGCTTCTTGTGCATCATTGTGAATGATCCGATCCACAGGGATTGGAACTTAGTATGTTTTCCTTTGTCTTTGTGGGATTTGTCCCACTTCAAGACTAGGTTACCCACATTGAGTTCATTTTTTCCCTGTAGACTTCTTGTCAAACCTTGTCTTGATACCACTCTGATGAAATAAAAATTTCTCTTTGGCTTCCTATCTTTCTTCCTGCAACTTGCGAAGGGTGTCTATCCTACTATGAACCAATAAGCATGGCTTGCCCTGGGATTCTTGTGAAAGTTGAAGGGAAGGAAAGTAAATGTTCATGGCTAGGATTGATTCTTTTCCATACACTAGGAAGTAAGGATATGTATTCATAGAAGATTTTGGCGTGATTTGGTCAGCCCATAGGGAATTTACCAAAGCAGAGTGCCAGTTCCTTTGTTAAGAGAAAACAATATTCTTAATGATGCAGATGAGGTTCTTATTGGTGGACTTAGCAAGATTGTTTCCCTGTGGATAGTAATTAGCATGATTTTTCAATACAATACCATTTTCCAATGCAAAATCATATAATCTTAATGATGAAAACAATGTTGCATTATCAAAAATAAGTGAAGTGGGAACGAAAAACTAGGAAATGATATTATGTTTGAGGAATTTGATGACTTCCTGATCATTCACTTGTTGAGTGGAATCGCTTTTGTCCACCGTGTGAAGTAATATATTGCAGTGAGAATATAGCAGTGCTGCTTCAATGAGTGTGGAAAAATATTACTGATGACATCTAGATCCCATTTTTGAAATGGTTCTTCCAGAGCGATAGGCTGCAACAAAGCGATTGACTTCCTTCCTCGTTTGACACACTTTTGATAGACCAGACACTTGAGGGCATATGCATGAGCATATTTGAATAATGTGGTCCATTAAAAACTAGCCCGCATGACTTTGTGCACTGTAGTGTCGCCCGCAAAGTTTCCTCCTGCTGGTCCATTGTGGAGATCATGCAACACTTTCTCTAAATCATGTGCTTCCAAGAATATGGGCAATACTCCGTTATGGTGCTTCTTGAAAAACACCCCATGCACCAACTGGTAATATAATGCTTTCAATCTGACTACCCTCTTTTTTCATGTGGATAAGTGAGAGGGAAAAGTACCATGCTCAAGATACTAGTGCACATTTGCATACCAAGAGTTTGAGATAGTAGTGGGGGTAGTTCACTCAACATTGTGCATCTCGCTTTCCTGCTTCCACCCGGATGGATCATCTTCTATTTCATTCACCACTTCTACTACTAACCGACATGGACCATGGCCCTAAATATTATGAACTGGCTTGAATTCTAGATCATACTCTTGTAAATTGGTCATCCAATTCACTCTTCTCTCACCCAACTGTTATTGGACAAACAACGATCTGATTGATGGTTGCAGAACAAAGATAATACAATGTTTTTTCAAAAGATAGAGCCAGAAGTTCTTCACCACCTTATAGACTACATACACCTATTTATCAATGTCGAGATAGTTAAATTCAAGTTCTTGTAGGCTAACACTCATAAAAGATATTGGACGCTCATTGTTATGATCATCCTTTTGTGTGAGCACAACGAGAAGAGATGTATCAAAAGAAAAGGTGTAGAGTAGAAAATCCTTGTTGAAATCTAGGTTGTACAAGGTTGTTGCTTCTACGATAGCTTTTTTAATGAGGGAAAATGCATCTTTTCCCATTCTGTCCCACTTGTAAATTGCATCCTTCCTAAGCATCTCTTGCATAGGTTTCACAATTTGAGCATAATCAGAGATGAACTTACGAAGAATGTTTATCTTCCCCAGGAAGGACTACATGGATTTCTTGTTCACTGGAAGGGAATCTACGTAATAGCTTTGATGATTTTAGGGTCTGATTTAATCCCACTTTTCACTATGATGTGGTTCAAGAGGTTTCCCTCAGACACTACAAAAATACTCTTCTTGGGATTAAGATATATCCAGTATTTTCGACATCGCTCAAAGATTTGCTTCAAGTGGCGTAGGTGGTCATATCTCTTCTTTGAAAATACCATGACATCGTCAAGATACGCCACCACGATTTGAATGATCAATCCATGAAATGCGATGTCCATCGCACGTTGAAAGGTTGCACCAACACTAACTAGCCCAAAAGGCATTCTTTTGAATGCGAACGTGCCCCACTTCATTTGGAAAGTAGTTTTGAGTCTGTCAGGGTTTGAGACCATAACTTGGTTTTAGCTAGAATATCCGTCAAGTAAAGCAAACATTTTTAACCTATATACTGTCTGTAATATCTGTTCCATTGACAACACATGGTAATTGTCTTTTTCTGAGGTACGATTGAGATTTCAGAAATCCATACACAAGCATATTTCCCCAGACTTCTTTCTTACTAGGATGAGATTGGACACCCATGTTGAATGCCACACTTTGTAAATGATCTGAGCATCCAAAAACTTTCTCAAATCCTTCTAAATGAGGGGCTCAAGCTTTGGATACACCTTCGACAACTTCTGCTGAAAAGGATTGGCCCCCTCCTTAATTAGGATAACATGCCAGATTATTCGCATGTCATAAGTTTTGAACTCATCGTATGTCCATGCAAAAACATATCTCGGTACTACTTGAATAGGTAGATAAAGGCTTTCCTCTCTTGAGGTGTGCAACAAGTACACAGATTAACAAAAATTGGATCTTTCTCTATTCCAAGTTAATCTGCTCATGCGACAATGTTGAGTGGTAGGTTTTGGCATTGACTGGTCCTATAAATCGATTCTACAAGTCATACAAATTTTCTAATGATACCATGCCCTTCGACATGGGGTTCTCCTTGCTTTCATGAGATGCACCTTGAAACACTTTATCGTGCTCATCTTCGTCAATGGCTTCATATTTGAATACATCAACGTTCGCCATGAAATGTAGTATCTGCTGGTCATCATTAAAAACATGCAAATTAGTGATATTATTAGGGACATATGGATTATAAATAATTTCAATAGAAAATCCATCCCTAAGAAGTGACAACCTAGCAACAACATTTGCTAATTCATCTGCATCTACGTTACGTATTCTAGGAATAGATACAATATTGAAATCTTGGAATTGAGAAATTAAACGCAATACCTCTTGGTGATAACTTGTTAAATTAGGTGACACATAATGTATAGTATTTTGTACCTCTCGCACGATGATCTTAGATTCACCTACTGCTTTAATAACCCCAATTTTGAGGTCAATGGCCTTCTACAATCCCAGGATGAGTGCTTCATATTCCGCAGTGTTGTTAGTGCACTCAAATTCCAAGTGGCTAGAGTTCAAGTGTTTCCTCTATCACAGGTATATTAAAACACAACTAGATCCAGAGCCCTCTCGTGTCTTAGAACCGCCAAAAAAAAATTCAAAACAACATATCTACAAGAACTATGCCCTACACCTATACAAAGTTCATTTCTGCTAGTTGGAATAGGAAGTAGTTCCAACTGTGTGTTTGGTGGGACTGGGGAAGGCTGAGCAAGGTAACACCGAAGGTCAGTCTCCAAGAAGCAATTTCCAAAGATCAGATCTGAGAAATAAAGTGGCTTATTTCCCCTCGAAGGGTGTGACAATGTGCTTCATGTAAGGTTTAGAGTCTACCTAGATTTGGTTATTCCTGCCCTTATACAAATTCCATAAATGTGACCAGTCGGTAGCAAAATACCCCTATAATTTTCTGGAGCAATCCCTACTCAGTAATACATCGTAGGCTTCCAAGATGTACACAATTACTATGGTTATGCATTGGTGAACTCGTTGATCAGATGATAGGTGAATAAGCACATTTATGAGTTCACCAATAGCTCAGACAATAGTCTTGTCTAGCTGAATAATCTATGCATATGTCTTATCCCATTTTTCATTGATTTTATTAGCTACAAACACTGGCATTACATTTACAAATACACCAAAATCAACTAAGAAATTATTTACATTGTAATTTTTTTTTAATGTCAATAAAAATGGAGGGCATAGTGTATTTTCTTCTAATGTTAATACATTCAGAACAGATTCCAGGGGACTAAAAGACTTACCAGATCCCTGATGTGAAGAAGCATTATCACCCAAGGAAGAATGATCAAGAGCTTGGACAAGCAATTCCCATTGGCTTGTGATCCTTGTAAGCTCGAAGATTGAAATATTAACGCAAGATTTCTTCGTGTCTTCAACCATATTATAATCAAGCGTGATGGGCATCGTCAAAGTGTCTAGGGAAGTGACTTTATCTGATACTTATGGAATGGTGGGCTTCCTTTTACCGTTGATGAAAGTAATTTTCATTGTAGCAGTATTTCCAGACTTATTCTGAGTGTTTTGAGCTAAGATGATAGGTGGTGTGATATTCCTTAACAAGTGTTATTTCATTTTCTACCTTGTCAACTCTTGTTAGGAAATCGACCCTTGACTTCTCAACTTATATCAACTATTCTTCTTTTAAGCCGGGTCCTCACTTAGTGACGATTCCTTGATAGTTTTCGTTTTAGGTACGAATACACAACTTAAAGCATTCACTGCATGCCCAACACTCACAGTTTCTTCAACCACAACAATTTCTTCCTTTTCTTCCACTATCTTAGTCTACTCATCTGAAAGTACAATGTCAATAACAAGCACAATTAGAGAATTCATGCTGTGATTCCATGGCTGACATGTCTTTTCTAAATGATATTCTTGATGGAAAGAACAATATTGGTCCATGCCCATGCTCTGGACATTCAACCTGACATTCGAGCTCTGTGTAGACTTAGCTGGTTGATTGCTGTTATTGTTGGAGCTGTTGGTAGTGCTTCTCAGGAGGGGGCTTACTGCTAACGGTGGTATTGCTTGACCTTTGTTTTAACTTTGTCAACTCATTAGACAGAGACTTGATGGTCTAAATCAAGCCTTCAAGATCAATAGCTTCTTGATCCTTGGCCTTACTTGAGGAGGCCTGAGACCTTTTACCCGTGTCCTTGGAGACATTTGATAGTTCGTCATCAACAATGAATCCAATTGTGTGCAAGTAATTTTCAACCGCAATGTCTTCTTTGTAATTGTCAGCCAGAGTTTCTTTCACAGTTTTCTTAACAAACTGCATGATTCTTGTTGGTAAGGCAGAAGTGTAGTAGTCAATGGTGATGGAGTCATGAGGTTTCATATCTGTAGGATATTTGTTCAATATGCAATAGAACCTCTCATTAAAACATTTAACTTTTTCTTTCTACTCCATCTTTAGATTTCCCAGCTTTTTTAATAACATGGTTGGGGTTTTTTCATCGACAAACATTTCAAAGAACAATTTTTTTAATCCTTTCCAATTTTGGATTGAGTTTGGAGGAAGACTATGGTACCATACAACTTCTCTACTGTTTAAGGTACAAGGAAAAAGTCTACATGCAACATCATCATAACGTACCTCAAGCATCTATAGGTGTAGGTAGAAGTTGTCCAAATGGTTTTTTGCTTTGACTGTTTTTCAGGCTCATACTTCATTAGTATGTTTTCCAGTTGTCTCGACATCTTGTGTAAAACACCCAGTAGAGCAAGTGGGCCTTGAGACATCTAATCTAGATCTTGGTCTGCCATGTCTTTGTCTTTGTGCTCCTCCTCTTCTTCAAAATTTGAGGTATATTCCTCCTATTTGTAATCACCTAACCCGTGGAAAGTGTCATCTGAGAGTACATCTTCATCTCCGTCACCTCCATTAAAAGATGGAGGTTGCTCTGATTTCTCCGAATTTTTTGCAGTCTCTGCTAACTCTTTAAGGGTGGAGAGAACCAAATATTCAGATGTAGAGATCACTACCCTAGTAGGAGTCGTTTCATTCTTATTTGAAAAATAAGGAAGATTATGTACTCTAGGGATCTATCCAATAGACTTTTCAAAGCGAGGGGTTATAGGCCAGATGACTCATATATGCTCGTAAGATATTTCACAAGTTTTACCAAGGCCGAGATGAGAAGATCTGCCAACTTGAGGAATATGAGTAGGGGAGGTATTGCAAATATTGTTGCCTTGACTAGAAGAAGTATGATGAAGGTTGGTGAAGTTATCAACCATAAAAAATATGGCTTCCCTCCTTCTATTGCCATAAATGTTGATAGTGCTGGAACTGCATTGTTATGCTGCCAAATTTGTTCCCTAGCAATCAAGCATACCATTGAGAAGAGAATTCCATTATTGAGAGTATCTTATATACTTCTTTTAGAGAGAAAGAAATTGCAAAGATATTGAGAAAGGGAAATCCTTGTTGAGAGTTCTTGAGCACCATTGCTCAAACAATTCTCTTTACGTGTCTTGATACTTCTATTGTAACTCTTCCACCACCAACAATCAATAAAGATGATCCTTTTCCTATAACTTTGTTGATTTTTTTTGCTTCATTAAGCTTGTTTACCTATTATTTAGTGTAGTTTTAATTTATATTTTTTCATGCATTGTTTCCATTACTTTCAATGCTTTGTTTATCCATGTTTGTCCACTAACAACATCCAATTGTTATGGTATGTTCTTGTAGGTAACAATCAACTCCAAGGAAGGTATTTTTGGTACTCATAGACAACAAACACACCATTACAAGATGGCGACTCCACTTATTACTTTTATTTAATATAATTGGTTGTTTTGCAGGACCTTTCTCTTTGGATTTTCACTTCATTATGCCATTGTTAATTCTTTGGAATTTTGTAGGCCCCCTTGGACCTGTTTCTGGCTGGGAAAGAATTATTTTTAAAATTTCACACCGGTCACGCGACTTTAACCGTAGACAGACATGTGGTATGTGCATCTGCCCAGAACATAACCCATGCAGATTATAGAGAGCTCAAAAATTCATTGTAATTCTTCTTTACTGAGTGTTGGTAAGCCTTTAGTGGACTTCCTATGGTTTTGCAATTTTTTTACAGTTAGATAGATTGATTAATTGTTATACTAACCACTATTAGTAGGGAAATTACTTCGTCTTTACTTTCAAAATTTGCATTCAAAACATAGCTTAATTAGGGGAAGAGTAAGTGGCCATAATACACCCATAGTTTTTAACTTGCTTTACTCTTTTTTCACATGTCACATAGCTTAATTAGGAGGAGAGTAAGTGGCCTTAAATTCACATATCTTTTTAAATAACCAAAGTTTTTTACGTCATTAGTATTGGAACTAGGACTTGGTATTTTGGTATTATTAAAGAAAGCAAGTAGCTCCTTCTTCCCTTGCGTATTTTAGACGATCTTGGGTTTTCATATGAAAGCTTTCTTAACACACTCAGTTTTTCCATCCCCCATTTAGGCTCACATAGTATAATAAGAAGGAAGTAAGTGGCCCATCATCCACACATTATTTCTTTTCATGCAAGGAACAAGCACAACTTAGTGTAAGTAGGGGAGTTTGTAAAGGATCATTGCATATCCACATCACTACACACTTTGTATGCTCACTATGTCACATTCACACACATTGCACTCCACACACTAAGATACTCTAAAATTTGTACAAAGGGCATCCAATTTCAGAATATTTTGTACTTAGTTTATTCTACCTTACGTCTTCACACCATAAGTGAAGTAAGACTCACCAAAAGAAACCATAAATTGAACACATTAAATTCCCCACAGGGGTCACAAAATAATTTATAGTTCAGGTTAGGACCATTGGGGGTAAGCATCCCATAGATCACCATGGTCATGCTACATTTTGAAACATAAAAGTTGTCTTTTAAGGTGGTTAAAATCCTTCATCATCCCACGGAAAATAATACCCGTGCTCGTCAGAAACTCGATTCAGAGGTGGTTATGCTTAGGTCTTAGTGTGTGCGGTCTTATACAGGGATATCCAACTTGTATAATGCTCAATACTGATGACTTACTACTAAGAAGCTCAAGACTTAAATGCCCCCGTGGGATGAAGGTATTCGAGTGGCCAAATTTTTAGGGCATCTTTCTTTACAGGTGGAGGTGTGGGAAGCACTAAAGCCTCTTGATTAACTTGGTTGATTCTTTGGCTACTGGAAGTGTCACCAGTTCTTTCAGGACATAGCCACAATACCCATAAAAAAATATCATCACAAGGCCCAGTTATTTTGAGAGTGGAAAGGATGAATACATCTTGTTAGGATTTTTTATCATACACAAAACAAACAAGGACCTTTTGTCATGTTTGATTGATCACATAACATAAATTAAAGGGAAAGAAACCATTTATTTTTCACTTTGTTTTATGTATGTTATTTACTTGATTGGATACATATTCCCCCTCACCACAGAAGTAACACACACTCCATTTGACATCATATGGGACCCAATAGTACGTTGTCTCTAGGTGCTTCCAAAACCTCCCCCTATTATCGGGAGGTGTGCCAGGTCTTTCTCCATTTTGACATAGATGACATCACACAACCACTGTTATTGGTTCATCGTTTATTGGAGAAGCCTTGATTGGGACCCCTCCCCCTCAAAGTACTCCTTTTACTATCCTTCAGGGGAGTCCATACACTACCCCTTAAGGGAATCCACACACCACCCCTCATGTTAGCCCACATGCTACCCCTCTAGGTAGCCCATCTCACACTTCCCCATAGGGAACCCCTTTTCACATCACAATCCAAAATCATTTTACGATGGTGAAAATACTGTTTCTCACTTAACTCTCCTAGATATAAGCAAAATGACAAATGACCCCATTTCACATAATCAAAATTGGCCCCCTATGCTAACCAAGTTACCCTCGGATATACCAAAACTTGAAGGGAAATAGGGGGAAGATTCGGGAAACCACATAATGACCTTGCATCCATGGAGATCATCCAACAACATCACAGATGACTCAGTTCGCCTACGACTTTTTCAACACACCCTCATGAGGCCTGCAACACAATGGTACGTATGCGCAACCTCAAGTTCCCATGGGACATTTAACTCTCTAGCCATGTAATTTCTCACAATATTTCAACTCCCAATATGTCATGATACTGGATTAGAGATACTCACCCATTTTCGAAAAACAAATTCCACACATATCTTAGACCATGTCCATGAATGGAAGAATCATTGTAGCTTGTGCAAAGTGAACGTAGATGAGGACTTCCTCCTCGACTTATTTTTAAAATCTCTTGTTCCCATGATCTCAAAATATGTGGCTACCATGTTCCCACAAAAAAAAGAAGAGGCTATTAGTAAATCTCAATAATTTGAGCTCATTTATACTCAGGTTGGATACCTCTATTACATTCTACCTAATGCCCTCGGTTACAGTCATTCAGATAAGAGAATCCACGAGCATCAAGTGTTGCATACGACTTGATTGCAACCATAACCCAAAATCAACTCGGAAACACTTTCCAACAGTATGGAAATGCGTACATTGGCCCAACCACTTACTATCCATATAGTACTCCACCTGCAGTATAAACACCATCCAACACGGGATACCATCCCAATCATCCTACACCCTCACAGAACCCTATTATGTAGAGTAACCAATACTCTACCAGGAAAAGTAGCCAATACCCTCCCATGCAGTGTGGTCAATATCCTTTGCATGTCGCAGAGGTGGTTTCCACCTCCCAAAGCACTATGTTGGGTCCCTATAATGCTAGTAATTACCCCATTACTATTGTAGTTGCATCCCTTATTAATATTGTTGTGCCCCTATTATCCCCATATTGTTATTACTGTGCCCCATAGAATCCCTCTATTGTTATTTTTGTGGCTTTATATTATTATTGTTAGGTCGGCTGGGTTATATTGTGACTCCTTAGACTCCTTATATAGAAAGGAGGTTTTGTCATTTGAATCATCGAAGAATTGTTCATTTATGTAATGTAAAGGAGGTTGCCCCCTCGAAGAGGCTAAATTATAAGGCGTTGATCTATCTTTTATATCTTTTCTTGAGCTGGTTTCATAACATTTGGTATCAGAGCTTTGGATTCTAGGGTTTCGCTGCTCCAAACAGGTCATCGTGGCATTTTCGCTATAAATTTTTTTTTCTGCGACGTTTCAGAAGTTGCAAAAAAACCCCACTTGAGAAGAAATCGCGCTAAAACTCAGGTCCAAATTTCAGAGCTTTTCGCGCTATATTTGCGGAGATATGATCTAAGGAAGTTGGTCTTTTTGCAGACTCCTGAATTACATTCCAAACTGGTGACCTGGGGAAAATCGTCATAAATTTCTCTCTGGGGATCAGATTGAAATTTCGTAAGAAGGTACAGAAAGAGGACGGACTGTAGTTTCCTGTATGCATTTTTCAGATCCAAAGGTCGTAACAGTGACTCGTGGCACGTCGTACAAGTTTGCTCTACTGAACTAGTCTATAATCAAGTCACTGTGGGAGATTTTGCATAACTCTTCCTTGGAGAATCCAATTTGGGTCAGACTTGTGGCATTGGAAAGAGGACACAGAGGGCTACTGCAGGTCACAAATTTAGGACTAGATGATAGGAAAGTAAAGAGATACATCAGAGGCAATATCGAGCTCCTACAAAGTGAAAAAAGGTGTGTAGATTTTCTTAAATTTTTACTTAAGCTTGGTTTGAAAATTTATTTTGAAGGAATTCAAAGGGCATAGTAGAGAATTATTATCGATAACTGATGCCTCGAGGAAAGAAAATGCAAACACCTAGTAAGCAACCTGAAAGCTCTAGCATGACTCATGAAGAAGAGGAAGAAATGCTACATGATATATCAAAATTACAAGAACAAGTGCAACAAATGTCACTGTCACAAAAGCTAACAGAAGCTAAGATAAATGGCATGGAAGCTAAGATGAATGGCATGGAAGCTAATATGGACAGCTTGAAGATAGATTTGAACACAAATTTGAAGACAGGCATGGCAGATTTGAAGACAAATTTGACAAATTTTCTACAAGAAATACTTACTAATGGTGAAAAGGTAGTAAAGGAAACTCATGATGCAAACAAAAGAAATGTTAATCATGATTTCTTAGACTCTAATGTGGGATCAAAAACCCACCATATTCCAAAAATCGATATGAGGAAGTTTGATGGCAAGGATCCCGCAACATGGATATTACAAATGGAGCAATTTTTCGATCTCAATAATGTGAAAAACACACAAAAGGTACGTATTGCAACTTTATATTTGGAACTAAATCCGTTTGTATGGTATCAATGGCTTTGCTCTCGTAAAAAAATTATCACTTGGGCAATTTTTAAGGAATAATTGATAGCACATTATGAGGATACAAAAAGCAACACTTTTTTTAGCCAATTGATAAGTCTCAAACAAAAGGGTTCAATAATGGAGCACATTGAGGAGTTCCAAAAATTGAACATAAGGGTAAAAGATATTCCAGAGGAGCATAGGATTGATGTGTTCATAGGGACTTTAAAGGATAATATCCAACATGATGTTTGCCTTTGGGAAACTGATTCATTAGAGAAGGCATTCAGGTTAGCAAGAAAAATGGAAAGCAAAATTATGGCAACTAGGAAGCATACCACTCACAACTATAAAGATGGAAGTGTGGTTGCTCCTAGTCTTCCACAACCTATAAGGTTGACACCACAACAATTGGAAGAAAAAAGAGCAAAAGGGCTTTGTTACTGTTGTGATAGCAAATACACTAAAGGTCATAAGTGTGTTGAGAAGAAATTATTCTACATAGATTGTGAAGAGGAAGAAAAAAAAGGAGCAAGAAAGGTCAAAAGAAGAGGATATACTCCAGGAACAAAGCCTAGATAAAGAAGAAATGAATCCGACCATATCTTGTAATGCATTGGCAGGAATTACCACTCCTCAAACCATCAAGATAGAAGGTCAAATCAAGAAGAAAAAGTTACTAGTGTTGATTGATTTAGGAAGTACCCACAACTCTATTCATTGTAAGGTAGCAAAAGAATTGAATTGCTTCTTATACCCAGCACCAGAGTGTCAAGTGATGGTTGCAAATGGAGGAACAATAAATTGCTCTGGAAAGTGCCATAATATGAAGCTATCGACGGGAGAATATGTATTGATTAGCCCAATCCTTTCCATTCCAATGGAGGTGTTGATGTTGTACTAGGACTACAATGGCTACAATTCTTGGGTACAATAGCTTTCAATTTTCAAGAACTTTTCATGAAAATTTCCATGGAAGGAAAGGAAGTTGAATTAAGGGGTATTGCAGGGAAACCGAGAAAGATAATTAGCTCTAATGGTATGACAAAGCTTCTAAAAAAGGAACAAAGGGGTGTAATTGCACAATTATGTTCGCTAGATGTTTCCACATTGCAATCATCTATTTCTCCAAATCTACAAAAAGTCTTGGACAATCATTCCAAGGTATTTGAGACTCCCAAAGGTCTCCCACCTATTCGTGATCATGATCATGCTATTCATTTGATTCCAGGAAGTGTTCCTCCAAACATCAGGCCGTACAGATATCCCTATGCCCAAAAGAGTGAAATTGAACGTATGGTTGCAGAAATGCTAGAGGTTGGTATAATTCAACCGAGTCAAAGTTCTTTCTCTGCTCCAGTAGTATTAGTGCACAAGAAGGATGGATCATGGCGCATGTGTGTTCGGATTATAGGGAGCTCAACAAGCTCACTATTAAAGATAAGTTTCCCATTCCCGTCATTGATGAATTACTGGATGAATTGCATGGATCAATTTACTTCACCAAGTTGGATCTTCGTTCAGGATATCATCAAATCAGAATGAAGATTGAAGACATTCCGAAAATAGCATTTAGAACTCATGAGGGTCATTATGAATTTTTGGTCATGCCTTTTGGCCTTACCAATGCACCTTCAACATTTCAAGGTTTGATGAATTCCATTTTCAAACCATTCCTTAGAAAATTTGTGTTAGTATTCTTTGATGATATACTAATCTACAACAAGTCTTGGAAGGATCATGTTGAACATGTTGACAGGGTGCTACAACTATTGGAGGAGAAACAATTATATGCAAAAAGATCCAAATGTTTCTTTGGAGTACAAGAGGTGGAATATCTGGGTCATATTGTATCTCATGAAGGAGTTAAGGTAGACCCTAGCAAAATTAAAGCCATTAAGGAATGGAAAATCCCCACATCCATAAAGCATTTGCGAGGATTTCTCCGGTTGACAGGGTATTATTGCAAGTTTTTTAAGAATTATGGGAGAATAGCAGCACCTCTAACAACATTATTGAAGAAATATGAATTTTCATGGACTCCAGAAGCAACAAAGGCCTTCGATCATCTTAAAGAGGCAATGTGCCAAGCACTGGTCTTAGCTACACCGGACTTCACAAAAACCTTTATTATGGAATGTGATGCTTCAGGAAATGGAATTGGTATTGTTTTAATGCAAGATGAAAGACCCATTGCTTTTGAAAGCCGTCCAAACAAGGGAAAGTTTTTACACAAAGCTATTTATGAGAAGGAAATGTTGGCAATACTCCATGCACTTAAGAAATGGCGACCCTACCTAATGGGAAGACACTTCAAGGTAAAAATGGATCATGATAGCCTTAAATACTTTTTAGAACAAAGATTATCCTCTGAAGAGCAACAAAAGTGGGTCACAAAGATGTTGGGTTATGACTTTGAAATCATCTACAAAAAAGGGAAGCAAAAGGTGGTGGCAGATGCACTCTCAAGAAAGGATGAGGATGTGGAAGCATTGTTGTGCGCCATTTCTATTATCCAACCAGATTGGATAAACAAAGCAAGGGAGGAATGGAAGAATGACGAAGAAGTATGAGCACTTATTCTAAAGTTACAACAAGATTCCAGTACGTCTGATACATTTAGCTGGCAAAATGATTCTTTATGGTACAAATATCGCTTATACCTCTGTAAGAATTCCCAACTAAAACAAAAGATTCTTATGGAATTGCATAATTCTCCCTTAGGAGGGCACTCAGGATTTTTAAAAACTTACCACAGGGTTAAGAAAGAATTTTTTTGGGATGGCCTTAAATCAGATATTCAAAAAATTGTGGCAGAATGTTTGGTTTTCCAACAAAATAAAGTTGAAACAATTAAGACACCGGGTCTATTACAACCTTTATCCATTCCAAGCCAACGTTGGGAGGAGGTTTCAATGGATTTTATCACAGGTTTACCCAAGTCTGAGGGAAAGAGTGTTATCATGGTGGTAGTTGACAGACTTACCAAGTATGCACACTTTTGTGCATTATCACATCCATTTAAAGCCATTACGGTTTCTACTGCATTTATGGAAACAATTCAAAAGCTACATGGAAACCCAAAGATTATTGTAAGTGACAGGATCCCATTTTCACTGGAAATTTTTGGACATAATTATTTTCTTGTCTTGGTACTCAGTTAGCTCATAGCTCATCTTATCATCCTCAATCTGATGGGAAAACTGAGATAGTAAACAAATGTTTGGAAGGATATCTTCGTTGCTTTGTATCGGATAAACAAACACAATGGGTCTAATGGTTGCCTCTGGCTGAATGGTGGTATAACACTTCCTTCCATACAGCAACAAAAATGACCCCATTTATGGCACTTTATGGATATCAGCCACCATCCATCACATCATATTTAAGAGAAAATTCTAAGGTTCAAGCAGTGGAACATCACATCGAACATCAACAACAAGTCCTCCAACTCTTAAAGGATAACCTCGTGTTGGCACAGAATAGAATGGAACAACAGGCAGATCAACGTCGCATCGAAAGAAGTTTTGATGTAGGTGATTGGGTATTCCTACGGCTACAACCATATAAGCAAATGTCCCTCAAGCAAGCTAAGAAGGATAATAAATTATCACCAAAGTTTTATGGTCCATACAAGGTATTGCAAAAGATTGGTACCATGGCATACACATTGGAGCTTCCTGCAACTTCTCGATTGCACCCAGTTTTCCATGTTTCATGTTTAAAGAAGGTTATAGGCAACAAGCTCCCAGTTCAAACAATATTGCCAGAACTTGACGAGGAAGGAAAAATTATATTGGAACCGGAAGCAATCACAGAAACAAGAACTCGACAACTACGAAATCGATCAATTTCAGAGTATCTTATCAAGTGGAAGAACTTATCCGCTGAAGATTCCACATGGGAGGATGAGAATTCTATACAGAAGCATCCAGAACTACTCAAGTGTTGAGGACAACACTTTTTTTGAAGGAGAGGGGCATTTTGGGTCCCTATAATACTAGTAATTACCCCATTACTATTGTAGTTGCATCCCTTATTAATATTGTTGTCAAGGATAATTTTAGGGGCGAATGTTTGCCCTTTGGCGAAATTAAGGGGTTTTAAATTTTTAGTGGGCGAATATTTTGTATCATAGTACATTTTTACAAATCACCTCAAATAGCCCACCTTATTTTAAGGGAGAGGGTAAAAAAGGTAAATTTAGCCCTTGAAATTAGGACTTACAACCTTCCATTCGCCCATTTTCAAGAATAGGTTTTATTTAAGTGAATCCATTCGCCCATTTTCAAGAATAGGTTTTATTTAAGTGAATCCTATGGGCCAAATACCATATTTATAAAAGAGGTATGGTAAATTAATAAAAATATAAATAAATGAGAGGTATGGTAAATAAATAAAACATTTTTTATGTTTACTCCATAAGTCACCTTATATACATGTAAGGGTGTAAACAAATAAAAATATAAGTAAAGTGGAGGTATGGTAAATAAATAAAACGTCTTTTATACTTACTCAAAAGGTATGGTAAATAAATATAAATATAAATAAACTAGACGTATCGTAAATAAATAAAATCTCTTTTTATATTTAGTCCATAACCCTTGTTCTATTTATGAAGGCTCAAGAAAGAGGTTTTATTTAAGTGAATCCTATGGGCCAAATACCATATTTGTAAAAGAGGTATGGTAAATTAATAAAAATATAAATAAACTAGAGGTATGCTAAACAAATAAAACATTTTTTTATATTTACTCCATAAGTCACCTTATATTTAAGAACACTAAAAAAAATGGGTTATATTTAGGTGAAACCTATGGCCAAAATACTATTGGACAAATACCATGGACTAAATTGTTATTAATACCATGCAAAAAACCATTATTAACCCTAATATTAGAATTAATAAAAATAAAAATGGCACATGGTATTGACCCATGGTATTCACCAAAATGGCACATGGTATTGACCCATGGTATTCACGTGGAATGTAGCCTATTTAAATGGGGGAATTAAACCAGCATGTAGCCTATGCTAAGATTCACTAGGACTTTACAAAGTTTTATTATTTAGTGAAAGAATCGCCAAGATCTTACAAGATTTTATAATTGAGTAAAATATTCGCCATGCCTGGTGAGAGATTCGCCAAAAAATTATATATACATATTATATTATTGATAAAATCGCCTTCCATTTTTCCTATATACCATGTAGATTCGCCCATTTATTATATTTATAAATTTAGGGGGGGGGGTTCTTAAAATTTTCCCTGATTGTTGTGCCCCTATTATCCCCATATTGTTATCACTATGCCCCATAGAATCCCTCTATTGTTTTTTTTTGGCTTTATATTATTATTTTTAGGTCAGTTGGGTTATATTGTGACTCCTTAGACTCCTATATATAGAAAGGAGGTTTTGTCATTTGAATCATCGAAGAATTGTTCATTGATGTAATGTAAAGGAGGTTGCCCCCTCGAAGAGGCTAAATTCTAAGGCATTGATCTATCTTTTCTATCTTTTCTTGAGCTGGTTTCATAACATACACCAAACAAGGACAAGTGAATCCCTACTTCCCTTTCACAACACCCCAACCGAGTAACCCCACAACAAAACCTAATGCTGGGGTTAATTCTGTGAAACCCTCTTTTCCGCAACAACAATAGTATTTTGAATAGTTGAATATGGCCAACCCAACAAACACCAAAAATAAGAAAGGAACCTGGGGAACCTAGGTAAGGGGGGAAACCTAGGCAGGGGGGAACAACCAACAACAACCTTCACAAGCACCGGATGGGGGAAATCCCCCTAACTGAAACCAAAATTAGGGTTAGAAAAATAAAAACCCACAAAAGTAGAATAAGAAACCTAGTGTAAGGACTAATCAAGCTTGTGCTATTTGTGGGGAATATGGGCAGTACACCCATCATTGCCCTCAAATATTTGAGTTGAAGAGGATGAAATAATCTCGGGGGTGGGGAGGCCCAAAATAGCAACTTGTAGTCATGTAGAATCCCTTCCCCCACCAGGGAGTAATGACAGCTCAACAAGAACCCTCCCCCCAACAATATTAGAATCCTTCTAGAGAAATTTCCAAGGATCCCACCAATCACGACATTTTCATGGGAGGAGAAGATGTTCTCCTGCAAACACAAAATTAGGAGTACGAAACGCTCCAGAAACCAACCCTTCCACATAAACTATCAACGAAGCCACGAAACCTTTAACGTTACCTCAACCCGAGGTAGAAACCATCCCACGAATGGTCAAAGGGCCACTATGTCAAGCGATACATACTTCAAAGGATGCTCATAGCTATAACATCGTCGATGATCTAGCTCAATCCCCATCAACTATGTTAGCATTGGAGATTTTAAAAAATTTCCCAACTCAACGAAAATCCCTTCTTTCCGCATTAGTCATAATCAACCCAGCCTATTCACGTTTGATGGCTTTCAATTTGGATAACTCTACTCCCTACCTTCCATCGATAATCGCCTTCCAGATTTCAGTCACCATACAGAATATCAACATCCATCGTTGCATCGTTGATGAGGGATCATCTACCTGTATCATGTCCAAATTAGTTTTGTAGAAACTAGGATTCCCCGATATCAGTACATCACCCATTACACTCAGGGAATATGAAAGGAAGCCCTCAGCTCCTGTAGGACTTTTTCAAAATGTTATGATAGAGATTGCCGGTAAAACAATTCTCATAGATATAGAGGTCCTTGATTCCCAACTAGATTACAATATTCTGTTAGGCCATAGCTACATGTACAAGATGACCACAGTAGCATCTTCAGTGTTTCGTATCATAATGTTCCCCAATGATGGGAAAATCATTACGATAGATCAACTCACATACTATGAGAAAAGGATATCCACCACCTTCAATGGTGTAGTTCCCTTCATAGGATCCCATTGAGAGTTGGTCATATCTTTTACTGAAGCGGGTTCAGGGATGTTCAAGGAATCATCACTCCTCGGCTCACTCCTCAACACATAACTTGGTGATCCACCTTTAATTGAGCCCACCCTTATAACCTTGGTGTGTATGATGAGTTTGTCAAACACATATTAGCCTCAGGGAATAGTTCCAGACGCCCCTAGTGCTACAAATACTGACTCAATGTTCCTAGCATACACAATCATTCAGACACCTTTCTTGTATCCCCCACCTGGTTTTGTCTCGCACCAAGTCTTGGCAACACTAACATTTCCAAATATGGCTTTTGTGATAGCTTTATGGTATTTGTAACCACAAGCCATGTTAAGAAACTCAGGTATTACCTTGATAAGAATCATTTCAGTACCCACCCTTCAAGAAGTCACCCCAAAATGAGTTATAGCTATGCCGACACTAGTAGGTGCCACCAAAAGGCATAAGAAAAAAGGAAAGAAGGTGGAACCTGAACCATTTCCTTGTCCAGGGTACCACCACCATATGCATTATGTGAAGTATCAGGGAAACCTACTAACTTGTGCCCAGAATTAGAGGAGGTAAAAGCTCTTCTTTATGCCCCAAAAACACCAATAGCTCCATCTGTACCTTCAGGAGATAAGGCTACAACAACACGTAATAAGGCATTATGCACCAACCATGCATGTGCTATATGCGCAAAGTATAGACATTACACACATCACTGTCCCAAAATTCCTCATTATCGAGATGCATTGGGAGCCCTCGCTCAATCCAATGCCATGACACCATCACTTCCTGTCGTGCTAATGGAAAATGATGGGTCAAAAACCATTTATTATGTCTTTGAGGAAGAAGACTCGTGCCTATTACCCTTACAGTCGCTCACATTGCACACCTATTTTCCCTACAGTCGTGTGCCCCGCACGACTATCACTCCTTTAGCCACAATGTCTTCAACAAGGGCATCATGTCTATTCTCCTTACAATTGCATGTATAACATGACTATTTCCCCTTACTATGCGCACTCGTGCAACTGTCGCACATTTTCCCGCTCGAGTTTACGCCTTTTTACCTACAAAGTTTGTACATGCCATCTTGTATGGCTTACCTACCCTAGAATATTGAATGGACAAAGGTGGGGTAGAGGCCTCTAACATGTCTCTCACAGTGCACTACCCAGGTGCTCTGGCTTACTACTACAATTGAAACAACACTCAGACTCTACTTTGGACTATATGCCAACAAGTACAAATAAGGTGGAAATATGGGCCCCACACCCTTATATATTGCCATCTCATCCATTCTTCTAGAGGCCCATTTAGGATCTCACGACCTCTATTCACAAAACCATCAACAATGTCAACATCAAGACATCCACACCTACGTCATGGTACCCTCCATTTCATTTTAGCAGTGTAGTCATTTTCAGGCCCGTTTCACTTTTTAGAGTACCCATCAAGTGTGTATTTTTGTGGTTTTTTGGTTCATCTTGTTTAAAGCACATTTTAGTTTACACATGGTTTCATCAAGATATTTTCTCTTGGGGTATTGGTTGTCGAAGTTGTAGGTTTCCCACAGTTGCTCAACAAAATTAGTCCACCAGTGACAATCGATAGTTAAGGTATCATTCTTCACACAATATGATAGGCATCCTTTAAAGCTTTGTATATCATGACATCATTTTTCTAAAATAAACTATAGGGTTGAATACCTCGACAATGTTTACCATCACCTTCCACCTACGCATGGAAAACATCTACATCGGTCAATAAAACTCCCCCTAAATGGATTACCCATTCTATAGTTAACCTTATGGTATTGGTCTCCATGACCATTCCCCTAGGCCTAAGAGCCAATTCATACGCATGTCTTGAAGATAAACCTCAGTCTCCTCTTCTTTACTCATTGCTTGCAACCCCACTCCCAGGCCACCATGTTTATTCATTGTCGGATTGAATCAAATGCACACCCGCATTCTAAATTTGGTCTATCACCCATCCATATGACAATAGATTGTATGTGTCGCTTCATCCATCTCATCAACCTCACATCAAGACCAAACAATGGGCCCCCCACCCTCAGTAAAAAACCCACCTGCATCATTATGCAGGTAACCATTTTCTTGGGGCACCCATCTTCATGTTTGTACATCCCAAACCCCTTTTACATTCTTTTGCCAAGTGTACAAAGATTTTTTTAGGAAAAGGATACTCACCTATATCTTTGTGTCAGTTACCCGATGACAGTCTTTAGTCGCCCTTGGTTGGAGCTTAATTTTATAAACCACACCATGAATCATTATTCATTCATTATCTACCATGACAGTCTAAACATACTCATACCCACCTTGGATGTCCTACCAACTCTAGGGTCATTTCCCATAGAAAAATTGTTTTTACTGCTGCCACTCACATTACAAATCCAACCTCAGGTATTTTTGCATATCCAGTCATGTTTTTAGCTCTTATTATCATGTATTTATGACCCATCATATTACAATCATCTCTATTCCTTCAAAATGATTCCTTAAATCAACTTTTTGTGTAGTTGATGCTTCTTTCTTGTTGACTTAAACACTCATCATCTAGGATCGAAGCATTACCTTGGTTGCTCCCCCCTTTAAGGGAAAACCTTGGGTGGCATAGTGGGAATCACTATTTCCTATTGATGTCATTGGTATCCCTGACATTCAACACCAACATATATTTTCATGTCAGGTTAGTATTGTATTTTGTGACCACTGCAATTATCTCATTTATTTGAAGATCCATACATCCCTTAGCACCTAATTTAACAATTCTTACATTTCGATCCATCGGAGGTACCCAAAGTCAAAGACTCATGCATCCCATAACACCTCATTCAATAGTGATTTAATTTAGATGCATGGGGGCACCCAATTCAGTCTATTTGTCAGAGACGGCCCTGAGGGTGTAAGAAGTTATCTTCATCATATATTAACATGTCAACAACATCAACTCTGACTTGAAAATACCATTTCCTGTATGATTGTAATACTTAGTCATAGTCGTCATAACGAGCATGGGATATACTGGCCTCATATAGACACATTTGTATTAGTATTTTTTCACAACATGGTTCTCTTTAGTTCTTAGTAAATGACTTTCCCTAATCATCTCTACAGTAAGTTTCTCTATCTCTCAAGAAGTTAGCAACAATATCATTCAGATCAACAAAAACGTGATGTATTTTGGTTATACGCTTGTTCCTAACCTCATACATTAGGGGGAAAATGTTATCATGTGAAAATTGTACACTCATCTGTATGCACTAGAAGACACTCATAGTCAGTGATCAACACATAAAGAGGTTACATTTTCAGCTGAAAGCACCATAAAGACCAAAAAATTAAAATCTTTCCTAATGTTCAAGTTAAAAATTTGAATCGTGTGGGTGCACTATTACTAGAAATTAACAACCGCACAGTTGTGAAAAAGTCTACTTAGCACCTCGGGCCGCGAACTTTCTTGAAGAACACTAACTCTTGATATGATGGGTTGACAATTTCGAGCCTTGAGCCCCAAGAAGGCTTAAAGGAAAGGAGATGGTATCTATCATATATTTTATGAGGAAAAAAACCACATTGATGATCCAAAGGAGGGAAGGAGTGTCCAAAAATACTATAAATAAAAGTTCATGGACAGCTAAAAACAAGAAGAATTAGTGCATTTCTATGCTGCCAAAATTTCTCCCTAGCAATCAAGCATACCAATGGGTGTTGAAAATGTCTTATTTTTTCTCCTAACTCGCCTCTGTTTTACCCAATTTTTTGCCTAAACCTATGGTGCTTATCCTTCATTTTGAAGTCATTTTTGAATAAAATTATTGCAAATACAATATTTTACAAAGATAGATAGGCATATTTATGTTTAATGTCAAAATTATTTGATTTGTGTTCTTTTCTAAACTTTTGTGATCAATATAAAACACTACCCCTAATCTATGCAGTTCCTGTTGTTGTATGGTATTCTTATCGAGAGTGTACGAAAATAAACCACTTTAGACTGTGGATGAAAAACAATCTCAACAGTAAAAATGGCTGTAAAATAGTGTGGATCTGTAGCAAATGATAAAAACAAAACTTGCCAAAGTCTTGATCTATGCAACAGAAATAGTTAAACAACAAAATTAAATAAGGAATTAAGCGAAAATAACTCCAATGGTCCAATGAAAACCAGATATAAAGAATACATTTTATTATGTGACACCTGTGAAGGGAACAAATGATGTTACCAGTCCCCCTCTGTGGGATGGGTTCTTGGCTATCCTCAATATTTTCAACTACATAGAGTCTCTCCTCTCTACAATGTGTAAACCCAACAAAAAATGTTTGAGCTCAATGGGAACTCAAATGGAAAAAAGCAAATGGTAAGCGACAATGATTATAGTCAAAGTTACAACTGAGTGCAATAATGAAAATGATCCAAAGTGAAGAATGAATGTAAAACCCTCCAATTTATAACCAAATATTGGGTTATTCTCGAATAATGGAAAATAATACAATATTATTAACCAAAATCTAAAATTAGTAGTTTGGAATATTTTATTATATTTGGTTGGAGGGAAAAAACATTTAAATTGGTTAAATACTTTAATTTAGAAATAATAAATAAATAAATGATTTATTTATCATCTCAAGGAATGTGGTTAAAGAATAATAATAAAAATAATGACTTGTTTAAGTATTCCTAGAGGATTTAGTCAAACTTGACAAGGAATAATAACTAAATAATGATTAATTAAATATTCCTAGAGAAAAATAAGAAAAATAATGATTTATCTAATTATTTCTCATGATTGGGTCAAATATGACAAGGAATATTAGTTAAAAAATGGTTTAATTAATTATTCTTAGAAGACAATTAAATAAATAATGATTTATTTAATTATTCTTCATGGGTTTAACTAGAAATAATTTAACAAATGTGGTTTATTAAATAATTTCTTATAGTGAAAGTTATTTTACTATGGTAAAATTGACCCTACATGGTGTACTTTGATCCATCTAGTAGGTTATGGCTAGATGATCAATTTTTGGTGATAACATATTCCCCCCCAATTTACGAGTGTTAGGAGAAAAACATATGACCGAAGTACGTTGTAGGGACACAATCACTAGACATTGAAGGGGAGTCAAAGAGAGAAAGAGAGACACCATTGGAGCTGGATCGAAAGAGGATAATGACTGAGGGGGCGAGACCAACTAACTGATGTAAGTATCTTTTTATGTTCGGTTACCTGATATCAAATGAGGCAGGGAGGCATACCCATATCTGTCGAGATAATTGAGTACAAATAATAATGGTGCGTCCAACAAAATGAAATTGAGCAATAAAGTACATGCTGAATGGTACATGACATGCCGACATAAATGAGCCATAAAATAATACAATGTATTCCATATACATAATGCGCCTAGAAAAACATGAGCTAGGACTGAATATAATAACATCTGAGTACATGAGACATAATGGCCCTTCCCTCAAAACATGGGTGGGAGGGAGGTTATAACAACCAAAGAATCCCTACTAAATAGGAAAGGGCTCTGCAAAACTGAATGGATCATCTAAAGGAGACATGCATGCTATGAGCACTGTAAGCATCAAGAACTGAACCCATCAAATATGTAGAACTACATAATAGGCTGTAGCATAATATGAAGTCATCTAGGCATGTGGGGGGCTACCTGAAGGGCCACCCCCTCATGAGGTCTGAAACATCTTACACAAACCCAAGAATCACTGGTACAATCTGCTGCATCACTGGACCATCAAGTGTATGAATCGCAAGCATGAAACAACCAAGTCAAAGGGAAATGATGATTCCCTTTTCTTGATCCGAGGCACCAAACAAGAGTGGAAGTTGGAACCAAGATACACTGCCCTCTAGGTCGTTCTTATGGAATAGATGTGTTGATGTTGACAGAATAGGGCCCGCCATAGGTGAGGCAATGAGGATACTCAGCTAAGGCACGATGGAAAATAGTAATGTGATTGATGGACCGATAGCAGGGAAAATGGGGAAATGGGGAAAATGGGAATGAGGGACAAACATACGACTTCCCTTGTCAGAGCATGAAGTGCATGGTTGACTTGGCAGCCACTGACTCGACTCCAGAGGGGATGGTGGAGAGTATGACTGAAGGCCAAAATTGGCAACACAGGATAAATGGTATTCAAAGATGGATGGAATAATGTGACATGATACAATGGGATGTGAAACAAACTGCATGGGTGCAAAGGTGACTCATCACGGATGCTTTGAACAAGGGTGACTCAATGATGCTACCACACATAATAGACTTGGTGGGGATCATGAAAACATGAGCAAATGATGGTTTCTATTGACAAAAATTGACACGTGAGACAAAAATCATCGAGGGAAGATGGTCCCCAAAGTAGCGTTGCATATGAATAAATTCGATTTTGAGAGGCGACGAAGTGACCCTTCGTGGAAAAACGACTTTCGGTTGAAGTGTCAAATAATAAAAAACAAAGAGAGACCCATTATATTGTTTCCAACAGTTATGATGGTTCGTCAAACTGAGCTACGGTTTGGTCGCAATGGGAGACAAAAAAACTGTGGGTTTTCCTAGAAAAGGGATTTTTCCCTCCAATTTATTTGTTTGCTAATTGAGCTTTGGTGAATTTTGGGAGGAGGAAAAGGCCCTAAATCTTGTGGAGATCGTAGCAGACAAACTGACCGTTAGAATCAGGATCTACAATTTTCAGGTAGGCGACCTTACTCATCTCTTCAATTTCAATGGTTTACTTACTAATTTTGGTGCCCCATAGCTCTCTAGAAGACCCCTGCTGCTCCGCACGACCGAATCACACTTTTTTGGGCCTGAAGTGCGATCTGGCTCACAGTGGTTAAAAACTTGCAAGCTCACCCTTTTTTGGCTGAAAACTACGAGCTGGACTTGAGAGGGAGGCTGCTCTGCTGGCCTGGTGGGGGCTGGAGGCTGAACAATCAAGACCAATGTTTTCATCTCTTAACTGACAATACATGTGGTGTTTTGCAAGTATGTTAGAGTTGAAAATCAACTGGTGTGAACGAGATTTGGACGCCCTTTGATCCAAGATTAAGGGGAATCAGGTGTTTTGAGGGGCACTAGTTCACTACAGGGTTCTCAAGCTATTAGAGAACCCATTGGTGAGGGGAGGTAAACCGTTGTTGTCGAGGATTATGAGTTATTGGGATCCCGACCAGGTTTCCTTTATGGTGTAAGGGCACAAGATCAACTTCACTTTCCAAGACATTTATATCTTGACCGGACTCCCCCCTGGGGTGGTGGGGGATATACATCCGGTGTTGCCTCGTGGGAGGAACATATCAGAGTTCGTGGATTTCCATTGCCCATGGAGTGTTCGTGTTAAGGGCACGACCATCCTGATTAGCGATCTAAAGAGGCTAGAGACACGGGCTATTGCTGCAGCAGTGTTATGGATTCTGGGCAGCCAGGTGTTCCACCACATCACTGGTGGGCAGATTATGCTTGTTGAGAGTGTATTGGTAGGGACCTACTATGGGTGGGCCCAAATGATTTTGTCGTCGGTGAAACGACAACTGTCTATGTAGGAGATAGGTGAACCATGACTATGCATTTGGTACAATGCTATGTGCTTTCTTCTTTGAGAAGATACCCACCATCCACCCTCATGTACAGATCTGGGATGGGGGTCCACATGGAGCCTAGGATGCGCCACTGGGGGCAGCTACTGTAGAGAGGGGGAGGAGGGGGTGTTAGGTGTGTGTTCCGGCCCGAATTTTTTACACACTGGGATCATATAACCCTATACATAGATGATTATCCCTATAGTGGGATGAACTACCAAGGTAATCCTGACCTACCACTTCCACCCGGATGAGCATGGGGACCAAACGGTAAGTGTTAAGTTACTATTTTTATGGTGCATTTCATATTTTTATCATATGTATGTGGTACTGAGTTGAAAATATGTGGTATGCAAATATAGCACTGGTGAAACTGGTAAGATACGCAAGTTGAGCTGCAGCGCTTGGGGCTACAAATCAGAGAACATCATCATCACGCCAGGGTCCAGACGACAATGCTCTACTCGTTGACATACGTCATAGATGTGATGTGCTCCTGGACGAAGTTTCTGAGCACTGATGGAAAGAGCTAGAAGATCAGTATGCAGATGAGTGTACAGGTCTTCCCTCAGAGTGGCGACATATCATGCGAGGCATGGTGATGGCCAGTCAGGTAGTATGTGATCTACAGGTAGGTGAAGCGATGCCTTTGGCATGGGATCCACCAGACAGTGACTAGGGACTGGGCCATGTGGGTCCCTTTGTTTTGATTTTTGTAACATGTTATGAGCATTTCATATGTATTTAGAGCTATTGTTGTTGGGCGTAGGATCCCCCAAGGGACGTTTTGGGGCTTAGAGCCCATATTTTGGTCAATTTTGTAATTTTGATGTAAAGACTCCGCATTTTGTGGGCGTGGAGCATGTATTTTTTTAAAGGAGTCATAGGGTTGTCCGTCCTTAATTTTGATAATGCAATGTCGACTATAGAGATCTACCTATGGTCCGCGGACCATGGGATTGTATAAATAGAGCGAGGCTCTAAGTAGTTAAGGCACCTAATGAAATCTAAGCAATGATGAAGAATTGAGTCATATTGGTGGAGTAAAGTCTAGTTTTGGGTCGTAGAGTAGGGGAAGGCTCTGCAGCTGAGTGCGCAGAGGCCTAGTAGTTTGAAACTGAGTGTGCGAACCCCTGCAGTTGAGTGCGCAGAGGCTTAATAGTCTGCAGCTGAGTGTGTGAACCCCTACAGCTGAGCGTGCAGGGTGAGTCGAGTTTGTAACTAGTTGAAGTATTAATAAAGAGAAGTTTACTATCAATTCTGCGTATTTATTTCCTATTTTATGCATCTGTTATATTGGTTATGAATTTCACTTCTAAAGCTTATATGATGCGTGAATGTGTATAATTGTGTTAAGTGAATGCAAGTTGGAATCCCTGTTTACGTGAAGATAACTAAGATCTGTTAAGAAGATAAGTAAGATATTCGGTCTCGGTTGGGAAATAGCGCAGTTCGCTGCCTTAGCAGCGCGAAAGCATCTTATCCCCTGGTTAGGGCTGCGTGAAAGGCGATTATAGCATTTCATGAAGGTACTAAAGGTTGGAACAATGCGTGAAGTGACCTGTGTGAAGGTAGGAATAGTTGGACGAAACCAGACATCTTAAGGGTGCGGAAACTTGGTTCTAGCATCCCCCCATACTGCTTCGGGTGAGACTTCAGTCCGCGCTCCATGGACTGATGTCGAACGGGCCAGTAGTGTAGGGATTTGTTTGGCTAAATAACTCCGAACCTGGGTCAGGCCCCCATAAGCCAACAAATGGTTCTGTTGTCGAGACCAGAATCTGCATAGAGATGTCTGATGTCGTATCATTGGAATCCAACTAAGAAAGAAATTGAAGGCTGGTTGGACAGAAGAATTCACGAGTTCGCGGTGCAGGAGAACAAAAACTTGCGATTGTCAAAAGAAAAGTGGCTAGGCAACAACCTGTACACGGAGATCCATGAAATATTTTTTGCGTCCTTCCCAACCGAGCTATACAAGTGGATCACGAAGCTAACAAATAGCCAAGGGAGGTGGAAACTTGACAGTCCTATTGTGTGGACCCTAGAACTAGTGCAAAGGTTGGAAGCATCGAACGATAAGATCACACACGTTGTTGATCACTGAATCAATCATATTATAGGAGGATTCGTTACTGAGTTCGCGGTTGACACCTCAGTCAACTATAGCGAGGTAGAGAGACGCTTTCTTAAAGGACCGTGAGGTAAGTACGTAAAGTCTTTGAATACTTGGATTAAAATGTTGTTGTGTGAAAAGTGGGTTATGTAGTTACCTTGATGTTCGAAGCTATGTGAAGTGGAAAGGTGTACAGGAACGAAGGAAATAAGAGTCCAAAATATAGCCCCTTGATTTCACCTCCACGAGGGGACGAGGAAGATCTCGCGAAGGTCTCTCCACGAAGTGCTATCCATCTAATAAGGCAAAGAATTCTGCGAATACCACCTCCGCCCACACCACCGCCAGCTTCATCGCCATCACCTCCATCTACATCCCTACCGAATCCACCACCACCGCGATTCAGTATGGAAAACAAAGTGAAGTTTCCTGTGTTTAAAGGTTTTGGGAATGAGGATCCGAACCAATTTTGGTTCGTTGTAAGGGCCGTATGGGAAGCGCAAGGAGTTACAGATGACCATTTAAAGAAAGTGACACTGGTTAGTGCCCTGCAAGATCGCGTGCTGACCTGGTATATTAAGTACTCCAATGACAACCTAAATGCATGAATCACGGACATCCAAACAACGCTAAATAGAGAATTTAGCAGGCTTAAGTCTGAAGTGTAGTTGATTGTGGGATTTAAAGAGATCATGATGCTACCAGGCAAGACTCCTTGAGAGCTGAATCAGAGGTTGAAATGTACGATTCGTGAAGCCAATATGAATTTGACGGATGGACAACATCGCGAGTGGTTTGTAGCTTCGCTACTACCACATTTAAGGAGTGCGTTATCACAGCAAAAGATAACAACTCAGGCAGAAGCTTTGGAGATTTCTATGAGACTTCACGAGACCCCAATGTAGGATCCTAACTTAGGAGTTCAGCAGATCCATGCATAGCTAAAGAATCCGTGCCTTGAGATGCAGAGTCTGAAATAGGACAAGACAACTCGACCAGAAGTGTGCTAAGAAGTATGGTGTGTGAAATGCAAGGGTAAGGGTCATGACAAACATCATTTCCAGGTTTTTACAAATTATCTCGCAGGAGGAGGACCGATGCCATTAAGGCCGGAAGCTTAAGAAGGACCTAGTGTGACGCCTGCTTTGTGGTGCGCGATCTGTCAAATAGCAGGAAAACATGCCACAAATAATTGTCACTTGTTACAGAAATATACACAAAATTTGCAACAGTTGTTTTGCAACTTTTGTAGGTCGGTGGGCATGACGAGCATACTTGCAGAAGCTATGAGTTAATGATGGATAGAACTCCCACCTATAGAGTTTAGGCCAAAACGTGGCCCCTTAACCTGAATGCAGGAATGGCACGAACAGGATTTCACGGGTGCAGATGAGGCCGAGGTGGAGGAGGACCTGGAAGAGGTCGCAGATAGTTGATTTGCTACACTTGTGGAGGGCCATGACATTATGCCCGTGATTGCATGAATCCAACACGCCCGTCGTGTTTGTATCGCACGCTGTTTGATCATGAGACAAAAGATTGTCCTACGCTGATAGCTAGGATACACGACAAAGGAGTGCTACCACCTCCCCGAACTCAGAACCTGCATATGATGAGGTCTAAGCCGCGCGAGGAAGATCTGAATGTGAACATTGTGCTCCGAAGTGGAATCGCGACGGGAGATGACAAAGGCAAACAACTAGAAGATAGTACTTGGGTTATCAAAGCTCCAATGAAAGAAGCTGAGTTTGATTTGGAGCACACTCGGGAAACCTTCATGGAAGATAAGAAGAGCTTTGTTGATGCCTCCACTTCAGAAAGCAAAGGTAAACCAGAGCCGGAAATGGACCCATCTATGCTCACAACGTTCCTAGAAACCTGTATGAAGTTACTGCGTGATAGTAAGGCTGTGAAATGGTCACAGGAACTCATCAATAGATGCGTTGGGACCATGCCAGGAGAACCACACATAGTCCGGAAGATTGGAAAGCATAAGACAAGGATGGGATGAGAAATGAGGCTAATAGCGCAGATCAAAGAATATGAAATGGATCAAGTCATCCTAGATTTGGGATCGGATGCGAATGTTTTGCCGAAGTAGACATGGGAGCGAATGGGGAGACCTACAATGCAATGGTCTCCAATTCAGCTGAGGATGGCGAACCAACAAAAAATAATACCCATGGGGAAATTGCAGGGAATAACTGTGGATATTGAGGGAGCAAGCGTGCTGGAATATTTTGAAGTGATAGAGATTGTTGATGACAACAATCCCTACCCCGCGCTCTTAGGAATTGACTGGGCCACTAATATGAATGGGGTAATCAATATGAAGAAGCGCAAGATGATCTTTGAGAAGAAATCATTGCGCGTAATTATAGCCCTCGACCGTGTTGAAGGATCGCGCTATATGGAACCGGTTCACGACTATGAGAGTGATGATGATTTAGACTGCATCTATAAGATAACAACATGAGACCAAGACTGGGTAAATCCCACCGCGGATGGGTGGATTTCATGGGAGCGAGAGAGCTCTTGTACCTCAGATTCTGATGAAGAGATCGAACGATGGCAGAATCGATTACATCAGGTAACTACACTGAATTGCAATATGATGACCAAGTCACTGCACTTCGTGTCAACAGAAGTAAGAGATCTTCCTACTTATGATGGTTTAAGTGAGGTTGATACCTTCCTGGATAAATTTGAAAGAGAGGTGCCGGAAAAGCAATGCTTCCAGGCCCTGGAATGGGTTCTACGCGCTACGCCCGCGAGATCGTGGGGTACACACAAAGGAAGCTTTGATGATTGACGCGAATGTAGGATAATGATGCGCACATGGTTTGGGAAGCCTAGGGTGAAACTGACAGGCAAGTGCAATGGAAGGGATGATCCGCACACGCATCTGTCCAAGTGGGCATTGGAATATGGAGAAAAGCCACAACCTAAATGGGTGCACCTGTTTTGTCATACCCTAGATGTTATATCGATGAGCTGGTATATAGAAATAGAGCTTCACCATGGGATCGGCCAATGTGATATCCTACGCGAAGGGTTCATGATGACCTTTAGTTTTGAGGATGGGTTTGACTGTATTGAAGAAGTGCTGCAAGAAGTAAAAGACGCCATCTTTAGGATTCCGCGGATCTTGTAGATTTGGCGCATCCTGAATGGGCTACTTAGCTGAGTTGCATGCTGGAATGTTATAATGTAACTGCTGAAGAAGAGGATGAAGATTCGTGGAAAATTAACATTCCAAAGACAAAAGGACACAATGAGGTTCAAGGACCATAGATTGAGAACCTTGACATAACCGCACCGATGAAGACTGTTGAGTCTTGAAAATGTCATTCATTTCCATTACACTTTCACTATTATGTCCATTATATCACCTCCATTTCACTACTATGTCACCACATTCATCCCACTTTCATTATCATTGGGCCACCTTTATGTTTTTCCAATCTTTATTATTTCTAAGCCTTTTAAGTGAATTTGTGGTTAAACATTAGAAAATAATGTGCATATGCTTATACCTAACAAATGGGTTGAGGTTGTTGACATGTGTAGGTTGAAAGGAGACTTCTAGAAGACCCTTATGTGGCACTCTAAGGCCAAATTCGAATTTGGTTGGAAAGAATCATGGGATCATGAGGATATGTGTCACATCTCCTAATTATATTGTAACTCTAAAAAGACATGTGTCTTATCAGTTCATATTTTGATTAGGACTCTAGAGGTAGAGGGAGAGATTCATGGACTATCATTAATGATATGGCTCTCATCTTTTTGTATAAATAGGAGATCTATCTCCTTCATTTGTTAGTCTTTAGTCCCTAGTTCTTAAGTTTGTAGTTCTTCCTTGATGGCTTTTGAAAGCTTTGGAGAACTTTGTTGTACTTTGTACTTTTGAAGAATTTGAATAAAGATTTGATGTTCTCAACATGGAAGGAGATGTGAAGTAGATGTCATGGAGCATATTAGAATGTAAGGTAGAGTAGATTTCATTTTGTAAATATTGCTTTGTAGAATGTAAGGTAGAGTAGATTTCATTTTGTAAATATTGCTTTGATTTCATTATGTTATTTAATTGCTTTCAAGTTTGATAGATTAGATTTTTCATTCATGCAATTTTAATTCATGCAAGTGGCAGAGGGCCCCTGCACACTAAAGCCTTGTATAGTTGTCATTTAATTCTGCATTTAATTTTGTCATGCTTATGTATATTAGCTGTACATAAATTGCTTTCAAGTTGATTGTAGATTAGTGATGCACATAGCCTTTTAATGACTAATGACATGATAGAATCATCTTGTCCTTTTGCTGAAGCAACAAGGATACTGGGTCTCATAGTCACTAGCTCATTGTTTGGTTATTGCATTTTATTTTGATTGAACTAATGACATGATAGAATCATCTTGTCCTTTTGCTGAAGCAGCAAGGATACTGGGTCTCATAGTCACTAGCTCATTGTTTGGTTATTGTATTTTATTTTGATTGAACTAATGACATGATAGAATCATCTTGTCCTTTTGCTGAAGCAGCAAGGATACTGGGTCTCATAGTCATTAGCTCATTGTTTGGTTATTGCATTTTATTTTGATTGAACTAGTTGTATATTTACACTTTTGTTTAAATGCTAACTCCATCAATAACATGTTTTAAGTTCTTTTGAAGTGCTAAGTTTTGGAAGTTACCATTAGGGACATAGGCCTTGTCTTGAAATCTTTATCCATACTTGTCCTTTAAAAGTATTCTTAAAACCTTAGAATAGGATTTCCATTTGCATTAAACACTTTAGAAAACCAACAAGAACAAAACCCCAAAAACAACATAAACTATAAAACAACGAAGTAAGAGAAAGGTTAACTAAGCACATATAGTGCACCACACTTCATCAGTTTACGATACCCAGATTGATAATTTATGTAGAGCAATTTAAGACGTTAAATTGACTAGACAAAGACTAAGTAGGCGAATATTGGTACGAAGGCAGAGCCCAAATTCGCGAAGATTGGAGACTACTGGGACGACGCGACGGTGGATAAGGTCGCTGAATTACTTCGCAAGTATCAGGACTTATTCCCAACCAAGTTTAGAGATTTGAAAGGAATAATCAGAGATCTAGGAGTGATGGAGATCACATTGAAACCTAACACGAAGCTAGTTAAGCAAAGCCCGTACCGCTTAAATCCAAAATACAAGGAGAAGGTCCGCGTAGAACTAGACAAAATGCTCACAGCAGGCATCATTAAGCTTGTGGATGAATCCGATTGGGTAAGCCCAATGGTGGTGCAAGAGAAGAAGCAGAAATATGAGATAAGAATAGGCGTGGATCTCAAAAAACTGAATGACGCTTGTGTGCATGATCCATTCCCAACTCCATTCATGGATGATGTGTTGGACAATGTAGGTGGTCAGGAAGCATATTCTTTCACTAATGGGTTCTCAGGGTACCACTAGATCAAAATCGCGCTGGAGGATAGGAGCAAGACAACCTTCGTGACTGAGTGGGGTTGCTTCCAATATATTGTCATGCCATTTGGATTGAAGAACATGCTGACCATATTTTCGTGCGTGGTTGTTGCAACATTGAAGGAATATATTCATAAGTTCTTGGAGGTCTATTTTGATGACTGGACTGTATTTGGGCTGGTTAAGCGCCATGTAGCGAGCTTACGATTGCTGCTGGATACCTGCTGAAGATACCAAATTGCGTTCAACCTTAAGAAGTGTGCATTTCTTGTTCCTTTTGGGAACCTATTAGGGCACGTGGTTTGCAGACAAGGGCTGATGGTAGATCCCGCGAAGATCACGATGATTCTAAATTTGGAAGCATTATGAAGTGTGAAACAGCTATGCGCTACTTTGGGACATACGTGGTACTATAGAAAGTTTATCAAAGGTTATGCCCAGATCACCACACCGATGGAAAAACTGTTGAAGAAGGATTTCACGTTCTGCTGGAATGATGACTGTAATAAAAGCTTGGATATATTAAAGGAAAATATGGTTATTGCGTCGATTCTTGTCTTCTCGAACTGGAAGAAAGAGTTTCATGTCCACATTGATGCGTCGTGTATAGTGCTGGGGTTAGTACTAACACAGAATGGCGGAGAAGGCTTGGATCACCCTATCACATTCACAAGCCACAGATCATCTAAAGTGGAGAAGAACTATTCCACCACGGAACACGAGGGACTAGCTATGGTGTATGCGCTCTAGAAGTATCGACACTACTTGCTAGGAGGCCACTTTAAGATGTATACATATCATTCTACGCTAAAGTACCTGGTCAATAAGCCAATGTTGGTGGGGCGCAACTACAAATGACTTTTATTGTTCCAAGAATATGATTTTGAAGTTGTTGTAAAGCCCAAACGATTGAACACAGGACCAGATCATCTGTCGCACATTGAGACAGGGGAGGAACCTACTAGTTTGGATGAAGGATTACCTGACGCACATATTTTTGCTATACGCATAGCGGATGGACATTTTGAAGATATAATTCACTTTCTAACAACTGGAACTCCAAAGTAAGGATAATCTGTCCAGCAGAAGAAGTAATTAGTGGTGCACGCGGTAGATTTATCTGTCATTACGGGGCATCTATATAAGATAGGGAATGATGAGATATTGTGAAGATATGTACCTGAGTTTGAATGAAGGAGCATCCTCGAAGAAGCTCATGGGGGCACTACAGGAGGACATTATGCAGGGAGAGCAACTGCGTAGAATATTCTACGTGTGGGGTTGTGGCGACCAACCCTTCATCAGGATTCAAAAGCACATTGCAAGGCATGTGATGTATGTCAAAGAATAGGTAAGCCAATGCGGAGGGACGAGATGCCTTTGAATCCAAAAATGACGTTGCAACATTTAGAAAAGTGGGCAATAGACTTTGTAAGACCCATCAACTCAAGGAAAGACAGGTGTGAGATATATTATCATTGCGACAGAGTACCCGACTTGTTGGGCAGAAACACAGTCGGTGAAGGATTGCACGGCTGCGACTACCGAGAAGTTTATGTTTGAACATGTATTGAAGCGATTTGGATGTCCAAAGATCTTGATGAGCAATCGTGGTACGCATTTACTGAATGAAATGATCAGAATGCTGATGGAAGAGTTTCAGGTGTATCATCAGAAGATCACACCCTATCACCCACAGGCTAACAGGACAGTGGAAGTGTTCAACAAAGTACTGGAAACCGCGTTGACCAATGTATGCAATGCGGAGCGAAGTGATTGGGACCTACGCATACCCGCAGTGTTATGGGCTTATAGAATGACATGCAAGAAACTGACAGGACATACCCCTTTTAGGATGGTTTATGGAGTGGAAGCTATAATGCCTATGGAATATATTGTGCCTAGTCTGCGCATAGTAGTGCTCATAGGTATGATGGATCGTAAAGCCCTAGAGGAGAGGCTCGCGCAGTTGGAGGAGCTCGAAAAAGAATGATTCTTGGCTAGATTTCACCGACAAGTACAAAAGCAACGCGAAAAGGCATGGCATGATCGACATATTAAGCCGCGCACATTTAAGGTAAATGATTTGGTGCTATTGTATGATAGTAAGTTTGATAAATTCCCTGGGAAGCTCAGAATGCATTGGCTGGGACCGTATGTTATTAAGGAGATCACAGATGGTGGCGCGGTGCAGTTGGTAAAGTTAAATGGAGAATGTTTCCCAAGAAAAGTGAATGGTTGTTGGGTCCCTATAATACTAGTGATTACCCCATTACTATTATAGTTATACCCCTTATTTATATTGTTGTGCCCCTATTACCCCCATATTGTTATTTTTGTGCCCCAGAGAATCCCTCTATTGTTATTTTTGTGGCTTTATATTATTATTGTTAGGTCGGCTGGATTATATTGTGACTCCTTAGACTCCTATATATAGAAAGGAGGTTTTGTAATTTGAATCATAAAAGAATTGTTCATTTATGTAATGTAAAGGAGGTTGCCCCCTCGAAGAGGCTGAATTCTAAGGCGTTGATCTATCTTTTCTATCTTTTCTTGAGCTGGTTTCATAACATTTGGTATCAGAGCTTTGAATTCTAGGGTTTCGCTGCTCCAAACAGGTCATCGTGGCATTTTCGCTATAACGTTTTTTCTGTGACGTTTCAGAAGTTGAAAAAAAACCCATTTGAGGAGAAATCATGCTGAACCTTGGGTCCAAATTTCAGAGCATTTCGCGCAATATTTTCGGAGTTATGATCTGAGGAAGTTGGTATTTTTGCAGACTCCTGAATTACATTCAAAACATGTGACCTGGGGAAAATTGTCATAACTTTCTTTCTGGGAATCAGATTGAAATTTAGTAAAAAGTTACAAAAAGAGGATGGATGGTAGTTTCTTGTATATCGTTTTCAGAACCAAATATCGAAAATTGTACACGTGGCACTTCATACAACTTCGCTCTTCTGGAAAGGTCTATAATCAGGTCATCTTGGGAGATTGTGCATAACTCTTTCTTGGAGAATCCAATTTGGATCAGACTGGTGGCATTGGAAAGAGGACACAGAGAGCTACTACAGGTCACAAATTTAGAACTCGATGATTGGAAAGTAAAAAGATACATCAGAGGCAATATCGAGCTCCTACAAAGTGAAAAAGGTGTGTAGATTTTTTTTAAATTTTTGCTTAAGCTTGGTTTGAAAATTTATTTTGAAAGAATTCAAAGGGCATAGTAGAGCATTATTATCGGTAACTGATGCCCCGAGGAAAGAAAATGCAAACACCTAGTAAGGAACCTGAAAGCTCTAGCATGAATCATGAAGAAGAGGAAGAAATGCTACATGATATATCAAAATTACAAGAACAAGTGCAACAAATGTCACGCTCACAAAAGTTAACAGATGTTAAGATAAATGGCGTGGAAGCTAAGATAAATGGCGTGGAAGCTAAGATGAATGGCATGGAAGCTAAGATGGACAATTTAAAGATAGATTTGAACACAAATTTGAAGATAGGCATGGCAGATTTGAAGACAGATTTGACAAATTTTCTACAAGAAATACTTACTAATGGTGAAAAGGTAGTAAAGGAAACTCATGATGAGAACAAAAGAAATGTTAATCATGATTCCATAGACGCTAATGTTGGATCGAAGAATCACCATATTCCAAAAATCGATATGAGGAAGTTTGATGGCAAGGATCCCGCCACATGGATATTACAGATGGAGCAATTCTTCGATCTCAATAATGTGCAAAACACACAAAAGGTACGTATGGCAACTGTATATTTGGAACCAAATCAGTTTGTATGGTATCAATGGCTTTGTTCTCGTAAAAAATTTATCACTTGGGCAATTTTTACGGAAGAATTGATAGCACATTATGAGGATACAAAAAGCAACACTTTTTTTAGCCAATTGATAAGTCTCAAACAAAAGGGTTCAATAATGGAGCACATTGAGGAGTTCCAAAAATTGAACATAAGGGTAAAAGATATTCCAGAGGAGCATAGGATTGATGTGTTCATAGGGTCTTTAAAGGATAATATCCAACATGATGTTTGCCTTTGGGAACCTGATTCATTAGAGAAGGCATTCAGGTTAGCAAGAAAAATGGAAAGCAAAATTATGGCAACTAGGAAGCATACCACTCACAACTATAAAGACGGAAGTGTTGTTGCCCCTAGTCTTCCACAACCTAGAAGGTTGACACCACAACAATTGGAAGAAAAAAGAGCAAAAGGGCTTTGTTACAATTGTGATAGCAAATACACAAAAGGTCATAAGTGTGCTGAGAAGAAATTATTCTACATAGATTGTGAAGAGGAAGAAGAAAAGGAGCAAGAAAGGTCAAAAGAAGAGGATATATTCCAGGAACAAAGCCTAGATGAAGAACAAATAAATCCGACCATATCTTGTAATGCATTGGCGGGAATTACCACTCCTCAAACCATCAAGATAGAAGGACAAATCAAGAAGAAAAAGGTAATAGTGTTGATTGATTCAGGAAGCACCCACAATTTTATTCATTGTAGGGTAGCAAAAGAATTGAATTGCTTCCTATATCCAGCACCAGAGTGTCAAGTGATGATTGCAAATGGAGGAACAATAAATTGCTCTGGAAAGTGCCATAATATCAAGCTATCCATGGGAGAATATGTATTGACTAGCCCAATGCTTTCCATTCCAATGGGAGGTGCCGATGTTGTACTAGGAGTCCAATGGCTACAATCCTTGGGTACAATAGCTTTTAATTTTCAAGAACTTTTCATCAAATTTTCTACGGAAGGAAAGGAAGTTGAATTAAGGGGTATTGCAGGGAACCAGGAAAGATAATCAGCTCTAATGGCATGACTAAGCTTCTAAAAAAGGAGCAAAGAGGTGTAATTGCACAATTATGTTCGCTAGATGTTTCCACATTGGAATCATCTATTTCTCCAGATCTCCAAAAAGTCTTGGACAATCATTCCAAGGTATTTGAGACTCCCAAAGGTCTCCCACCTATGCGTGATCATGATCATGCTATTCATCTGATTCCAGGAAGTGTTCCTCCAAACATCAGGCCGTACAGATATCCCTATGTCCAAAAAAGTGAAATTGAACGTATGGTTGCAGAAATGCTAGAGGCTGGTATAATTCAACCGAGTCAAAGTTCTTTCTCTACTCCAGTAGTATTGGTGCACAAGAAGGATGGATCATGGCGCATGTGTCCGGATTATAGGGAGCTCAACAAGCTCACTATTAAAGATAAGTTCCCCATTCCTGTCATTGATGAATTACTGGATGAATTGCATGGATCAATTTACTTCACCAAGTTGGATCTTCATTCGGGATATCATCAAATCAGAATGAAGATTGAAGACATTCCAAAAACATCATTTAGAACTCATGAGGGTCATTATGAATTTTTGGTCATGCCTTTTGGCCTTACCAATGCACCTTCAACATTTCAAGGTTTGATGAATTCAATTTTCAAACCATTCCTTAGAAAATTTGTGTTAGTATTTTTTGATGATATACTAATCTACAGCAAGTCTTGGAAGGATCATGTTGAACATGTTGACAGGGTGCTACAACTATTGGAGGAGAAACAATTATATGCAAAAAGATCCAAATGTTTCTTTGGAGTCCAGGAGGTGGAATATTTGGGTCATATTGTATCTCATGAAGGAGTTAAGGTAGACCCTAGCAAAATTAAAGCCATTAAGGAATGGAAAATCCCCACATCCATAAAGCATTTGCGAGGATTTCTTGGGTTGACAGGGTATTATCGCAAGTTTGTTAAGAATTATGGGAGAATAGCAGCACCTCTAACAACATTATTGAAGAAAGATTCATTTTCATGGACTCCGAAAGCAACAAAGGCCTTTGAACATCTTAAAGAGGCAATGTGCCAAGCACCGGTCTTAGCTACACCAGACTTCACAAAAACCTTTATTGTGGAATGTGATGCTTCAGGAAATGGAATTGGTGCTGTTCTAATGCAAGATGAAAGACCCATTGCTTTTGAAAGTCGTCCAATCAAGGGAAAGTTTTTAAGCAAAGCTATTTATGAGAAGGAAATGTTGGCAATACTCCATGCACTTAAGAAATGGCGACCCAACCTAATGGGAAGACACTTCAAGGTAAAAACGGATCATGATAGCCTTAAATACTTTTTAGAACAAAGATTATCCTCTGAAGAGCAAAAAAAGTGGGTCACAAAGATGTTGGGTTATGACTTTGAAATCATCTACAAAAAAGGGAAGAAAAATGTGGTGGCAGATGCACTCTCAAGAAAGGATGAGGATGTGGAAGCATTGTTGTGTGCCATTTCTATTATCCAACCAGATTGGATAAACGAAGCAAGGGAGGAATGGAAGAATGACGAAGAAGTGTGGGCACTTATTCGAAAGCTACAACAAGATTCCAGTACTTCTAATACATTTAGCTTGCAAAATGATTCGTTATGGTACAAAGATCGCTTATACCTCTATAAGAATTCCCAGCTAAAACAAAAGATTCTTATGGAATTGCACACTTTTCCCTTAGGAGGGCACTCAGGATTTTTAAAAACTTACCACAGGGTTAAGAAGGAATTTTTTTGGGATGGCCTTAAATTAGATATTCAAAAGTTTGTGGTGGAATTTATGGTTTGCCAACAAAATAAAGTTGAAACAATTAAGACACCGGGTCTATTACAACCTTTATCCATTCCAAGCCAATGTTGGGAGGAGGTTTCAATGGATTTTATCACAGGTTTACCCAAGTCTGAGGGAAAGAGTGTCATCATGGTGGTAGTTGACAGACTTACCAAGTATGCACACTTTTTTGCATTATCACATCCATTTAAAGCCAGTACAGTTTCTACTGCATTTATGGAAACAGTTCAAAAGCTACATGGAAACCCAAAGATTATTGTAAGTGACAGAGATCCCATTTTCACTGGAAATTTTTGGACAGAATTATTTTCTTGTCTTGGTACTCAGTTAGCTCATAGCTCATCTTATCATCCTCAATCTGATGGGCAAACTGAGATAGTAAACAAATGTTTGGAAGGATATCTTCGTTGCTTTGTATCTGATAAACATACACAATGGGTCAAATGTTTTCCTCTGGCTGAATGGTGGTATAACACTTCCTTCCATACAACAACAAAAATGACCCCATTTATGGCACTTTATGGGTATCAAACACCATCCATCACATCATATTTAAGAGAAAATTCTAAGGTTCAGGCAGTGGAACATCACATCGAACATCAACAACAAGTCCTCCAACTCTTAAAGGATAACCTCGTGTTGGCACAAAATAGAATGAAACAACAGGAAAATCAACATCGCAGTGAAAGAAGTTTTGATGTAGGTGATTAGATATTCCTACGGCTACAACCATATAAGAAAATGTCCCTAAAGCAAGCTAAGAAGGATAATAAACTATCACCAAAGTATTATGGTCCGTACAAGGTGTTGCAAAAGATTGGTACTATGGCATACAAATTGGAGCTTCCTGCAGCTTCTCGATTGCACCCAGTTTTCCATGTTTCATGTTTAAAGAAGGTTATAGGCGACAAGCTCCCAATTCAAACAATATTGCCAGAACTTGACAAGGAAGGAAAAATTATATTGGAACCGGAAGCAGTCACAGAAACAAGAACTCGACAGCTACAAAATCGATCAATTTCAGAGTATCTTATCAAGTGGAAGAACTTATCCGCTGAAGATTCCACATGGGAGGATGAGAACTTTATGCAGAAGTATCCAGAATTACTCAAGCGTTGAGGAAAACACTTTTTTGAAGGAGAGGGGCATGTTGGGTCCCTATAATACTAGTGATTACCCCATTACTATTATAGTTATACCCCTTATTTATATTGTTGTGCCCCTATTACCCCCATATTGTTATTTCTGTGCCCCATAGAATCCCTCTATTGTTATTTTTGTGGCTTTATATTATTATTGTTAGGCCGGCTGGATTATATTGTGACTCCTTAGACTCCTATATATTGAAAGGAGGTTTTTTCATTTGAATCATAAAAGAATTGTTCATTTATGTAATGTAAAGGAGGTTTCCCCCTCGAAGAGGCTGAATTCCAAGGCGTTGATCTATCTTTTCTATCTTTTCTTGAGCTGGTTTCATAACAATGGTAGTCGTCTGAAGCCATACACAAGTGGCTCACCCATCTAACTAACCGACGGAAGCACGGCCTTAGCGCTACAGGTAGCTGAAAGGAGGCGCGGGACTATAAACTACTTTGCCTGAGAACTGTGTGATGTCAGGACTGCGCGCAGTAGCGAAGTGTCATACGATCCATGACAATTCAAGAGTAGTTGCGCTACCATGTGGGTCGACTGGAAAGTGACCGTTAAAGTCACTATTCACGATGTGATGCTTGGTTTGAGACCAAATGGAGCGGGTGGAAGGCATTTCAGGTGAACTTTATGGGTTAGATTCTTGAAAATCTGCTGCCAATCAAGCATTAATGGACCGAATGTGGGGGGAAGGTCGAATTCAAATTCAAAAGGCGCTATAAATTACGAAGAGTTGTCCAACAAACAACACTTGGGAATTTGAGAATTGAGTTGTTGTGCACTCAGATATTCATGAATTGATGCTTGTTCGATCTTCTGAAAGTGAATTTGTTGCTTGAGCAGTTATTGGAGACCTTGAGAGAACTGTATAATCGCACTATGGCAGCACCTGAAGAAGTCATGAATACCAGAGCAATGACTGGTAAGGAAGCCGCACAGGAAAATATGGAAGTAGAAGCCCCAGAGAGCGCCGAGATAGTCACTGAAATCCCTAAATCACCGTGCACGCCAAGACCCAAGAAAGACAAGCAGGCCATGGTACCGGTGCACGTATCACCTAGAAATCCACTGAGGATTAAGCTCACCATGGAAGAAAAGGGGAAGGCTATTGATGAGGAGGAAGAGTTTGAATAAATCCTGGTTGAGGAGGAGGATGTAGAGATGGAAGTTGAAGTGCAAGGTGCGGATCCTCTCACCAAGATGCCGGCATATGTTCCTTTGTGGAAGGGTAAAGCAAAGGTGCCCAAGGATATAGATGAGAACAAGAGCTCTTTGTAGTCTCTGCTACTCCTTGACGACATTATTTTTGAAGGAGCGCACTTAGGACAGGTGCTCATGTTAAAATTTGAATATTGGGACCTCACGAACCACGAGAAGTTCTCGCATCTTGCGATCGCACAGCTAATGCACCAGAAGAAAGATGCACCTGCTGGAATAATAGATTTGGAACCGCGCAAATGGTTGAGAGGTGTTGAGAAAGTAGGGTTGCTAAACTTGCTTTGGGTGCTGCATTACCATCGTGCCCCAGTGACCATTTTTGTCATTAGAAAGCTACTCTGCTTGGTGCATGATGAGTGCTTATGGCTGGAGGAGCCCATACTCATTACAGACCATTTGATTCACAGGATTACATGGCTCCTTTGCGTAGGGGAGGACCTAGAGAACATTTCAGAAGGGAAGAGTGACGATTTGGCCATTGCGGAGGCCATGAAAAAGAAGTTTAAACTGGAGAAGAAGAAGCGAGGGTACACCATTTCCAACATCAACGACCCTGCAGTCAAGGTCACGATGCAGATATTGGCAGGAAAGGTGACGTGGAAGTGCCACGCGGATGAGGTTCCCTCGCTAGTGGTAGCAGCGCAATGCACAGAAGGGGTCCAGTTTAACTGGGAAAAATATCTATGCGGAGAGTTCCTTGAGAACTGTCACGAGGCATAGGAGCAGGGTAAAACATTCCATTATGCATGGCTCCTATTGTCGATAGTACTGGTGGCATGGGAGTTGCCTGAAGATAGCCAGTTCCCGACGATTGTGCAGGACCTTCCAGAGGTAGTGAAGTACGCTTCATTGTGGGCAACCAGGGGTGCACAAAGGATAAGGGAAAGCAAAATATTTTGGGTGCTCATGGAGATGAACATCAAAATGGGGATTAATCACAAGCCGTGGTTATTTCCCATGGTCTACAACAGTCTGCAGAGCTTCACAGAGTTCAAAGCAGACTTCCACCATGTCTTCATTAGGGCATGGAAGGATCCCACGAAGACGTGGCACGAGTTGCCCTATTTGGCGACTGCCGATGTCATCTTTGCGGTCCTCGAGTCTTGGCTGTTCGAGTGGCACGCCCCAGATGGCTTCGCGGTGGAAGCAGAGAATTTCTCCTCGCAGTGGAAGAAGGAAGAGGTGAAACTGCAGATGGTGTAGCTGGCGAAAAAACGAAGGAAGGAAGAAGTAGCGGCTAAGGCCTAGGCGGCATGAGACGCTGCAAAGTTGGCCGAGGAGCAACAAAAGACAACAAAAGAAGAGCGCGAAGGATAGAAGTCGCCTTCACCCAAGCCAGAGGCTGATATAGAACAAGGTGGCACGAACCCACAGACAACGTCCACCCAACTAAAACGTCCGTGCCCAAGAGAGCAGGTAGGGTCGCGAAAGAAGACGAAGGCGTCAAAGACTTTGTTCGACCCTATCACCCTTACTAAAGGTGATCTACATGATATCGGCGAAACGGTGAGGGATGTCACCACGGAGGCTCTCCAACAGTTTGAGGAGAAACACCAGATGCTAGTGGGGGCTCTCCGGACGCAGATATAGGAGTTGTAAGTGTGCACTCTGCAGGCTAGCACAGTGTCAACCAACCTCGCAGTAGGCACTTTCGTGACCGAGGAAATGTTGCATGCCCGGATGACCAACACAATAGTGCTGCCAGATGAAGCACTCGTTACAGAAAATGAGACCGAAAAGCCTATGGTCAGTGGGTTGAAAGGGATCAACAATGTAAACTTTGAAACCAGAACTGATACTGTTACCCATTTCGTAGAGATAGCAAACAAAGTGTCCCGATTTGAAAAAGGGTGATGTAGAACACACGTTTTTTTTTAAAGCATAGTTTTTGGCACTTTAATTTTTGTTTATGTACATTACGTTTTAGAATGGTAGTGATTTTCATGTTGATTTAAAAAAGTGGTAATTCTGCATCAAGCCGTTTTTTTAAAAAACCTATTTTTTGACTTTAAATTTTCTAACGTATGAAATGTAAATAATTATTTTCTAAATTTAATAATTTTTCAAGTGATATTCTTCTTCATATTTTCCTGTTTTTATTTTTATTTATTTATTTTTATTTTTATTTTTTTGTAGTGAAGTTTTTATTGTTTTGCATATTTAAAAAAGAAGGTCGATATTTTGAATTTTCGATATTCTACATATTTATACGTCGTTAATTAATATTTCAATCTACATGAAATAATTGTCTCTAAAAAAATAATTTTTAACATTTGACATAAAAATAATCATTTTTAACATAAATATAACTAAAAAACTACACATTTTGATAATTTTTTGCTAGAGATGACATGTCAAAATTACAATTTTTATTGGAAAATTTTAACTAAAAATGGTTAAATAATAGGTTTTTTTATGAATTTCATGTCAAAAAATAATAATAATCACTGTTTTTTTCAAAAAATAATGATTAACATAAAAACTAATGCGAAAATCACATAATACAAATATTGAACGCATAACAACCTTAATTGAGTGCTTATTCTTCTCATAAAATGTCAAAGTCGAAACATTACAAGTATAACTAATTAATAGTTACAAAAAATGAGCTTGATTTCCAAGCATAACTTAAATTTAATCAACAATGTCACGTAACCCAAACTCTTCGTCCTCTAGAGTTTCATCATTGTCTTCTTCCACCATATTTTCTACTTCATTTTGCTCATTTTCCTCCTCGAATGGATCTTCAATGTCTGCAAATCTCCCAATGTATGCCTTTCCAATCATTTCGTGTAATGGTGGTTGGGGTTCCTTTGCCTTTTTTGCCACACGTGGTTCAATAAAGTCCTCTTTCTTCAACCCAATTTCTTGCATTTCATCTGGAAGAAACTGAAGAGAATTAATTCTTTGCTGAATAAAATTACACTGTATTGGATCTTTTTCAATGGCAATGCAATTTCTTCCTTTTTGAAGGTAACATGCTAGTGTTGTACCTAATTATCAAGCACAAAAGAAATAATGAAGTAAATTACTACAATGACATATAAATTAATAAATAACATATTGAAATTCAATTCCATATAATAAAACTTACCTGAGACAGAAAATAAATCCAAAACCCAATCTCCTTCATTTGAACATATGTCTATAAGATAGTTAATCAATAACTGTGGTTTTTGATAAATGTTAACTATATCTCCTTTTGCTTCTTTGTCTTCATATGTTAGTTTTCTCACAACAACATCATAAGCCAGTATTTGGCTATGACTCTTTCCATCTACCCGATTAAAAATCATAGACATATAGCTATCATCTTTTGCCCAACTATCAATATGGATGAACTCACAATCATTTATAAATGGTTGATCTTCACGGTTAAGAAGATTTGAATTTTGCCTGTAACATGAGATAGTAAAAGTTCAATTAACTTGTATATAAATAATTTTTTTTAACACTAATCAAATATACATTTCAAATGTCTTACCATGTAAGCTACATCCTTGAATTTGTTTTCCCCTTGAAGCTTGACAATAACATTGCCAATTGTGTGTCTGAATGAAATGTCACAAATCTCCATAATGGTGATGACGTGACTTCCAGAAATCCCACAACCACTTTACTAAGAGCTTGATAAGTATAAGGGTCACTATCATAGTCAATCTTTGGAATATTGAAACCATGGGGAATATCTGAAATAACCAGGGCATAATCCCTTTTAGGTATGAGTTTAGCAATGTCTTCGCAGTCACCTTGTATTATGTGATATTGAATAGTGTCTAGCCCATTCCAAATGAAATGAGTAAGAGTTGGATCAAGTTTAACATTCTTAAGACGTTGCTTCTTTAGTCTTTCGATCTTTATTTTTTCAATAAAGGTTCTGAAACTATATGGTGCTCCATTTTCATCCTTCTTCACCTTTTATAAAATAAACAAATATATGTGTAAGTTATAAATTAAAAATAGTATACAGATGAATAAAAATGAATGTATAAATAAACATACCTTTTTAAATGCAAGATACAATTTTTTTTAAGTTGATGTAGAACTTGAATTTGGATAGTTTCGTACAACATCATCCCAACTATCTTCATTCAACAATTTAACCATTTGTTCTTGAATTTTCATGTAAAATTTGTGACTACATAGATAAGGTAAAAAAGTTAATATAATGATATGTATAACAAATACTACCAAGAACAATATGTTATATTTAAAAGAAAATGATAATCTAGAAATAAATAAAAATAATTCAACAAACTTTTGAAATTCCTCAGAAATTTCCTCCAAAGGTAATTCCCCTGACCTCACACGAGATAATATTGCTTTGACAAGTTTTTCATCCTTCACTCCTTGCAATGCTCTCCAAGGTGTGATAGTCATATCTTCTGGAAGCTGCTTCATTTTAGGACCTGATTTACTGTTGCTACATATCAATGGCTTAGACTTTTTGACCTTTTTGGTTTTTAATGCCAATGTTATCCCACATGCTAAAATTATCATTAATCAACTCCCATATCTATCCAATTCTAAATGCCAACTGGAAAAGGTTATCAACACCTCTAAATAAATCACTAAATTTGCCGCCTTTGCCGCCTTTTGAATTGAATTTCTCTTCAATTTGATAGCCTATTTCCATACAACATTTCTTTCGAAAATCTACAGTAACATTTATCCTATCCCCACCACATTTTTATTCAAATTCACTATGAATAAATCTAACCCTTTAGATGAAAGTCATAGACATCCTATATTCATTATCTGAATTATGATCCCATGCCACTAACTTTGCTTCTGTATCTGATAAACCAACATAAATGATACATTTCATTGTTTCAAAACGTGGGTTATTGGGATATTCCTCCATCAATTATCTTTGAGCTTCTACAGAATGGTTCCCCCCAAGCATATAATAATTGTATTCAAAACATTTTGACTTATCAAATGATTCTTTGTTGGGAACTTGAATTGGATCAACAAGAAGCACATAATTAACCACATAAGCATATGGATTGTACATCGCCCTGCCGCCGCACCTTGAAAATCGGGTGGCCAATTGAGTTGGCCGTTGGGTCCAGGACCCTTGCCCACCTTGGTCGCCCAACCACTACCCCCCACCCAACCCCCGGTGGCCCCGCCACCCCGCGGGCCGTCGGGTCACTGGGGTGGGGTGGAGGGGCTGCTCGCGAGGCTGTTGGGCCGTCGGGGTGGCCAGCGCCCTCGCCCCACCCCGGCGGACCGCTAGTCTGCGGGGTGGTGGGGCAATTCTTAGGCTCTCCCCGCCCCACCTCTGTGGCTTGCCCGCTCGTGAGGTGGCGGGGCGACTCTAAGTCGTCGCTTGAGTTGCCCCGCCACCCCACGGCTAACCTATGGGCCCGTTTGGCTGCCATGAGAATTACGCGGCCCACCAGGCCCACTGCGGATGTAGTGGGTAAATTTGGTCCACAAAAAGTTTTAATTTAAAACAAAAAAATTAAATTTCATTAAACTTATTTAATTTTAAATTTTGCAAAGCAAAAAAATTAACTAACCTTTCAAATGTGAGAATCCTCTATTGAATATGTTGTTGATAACAATGTAGCTACTCCACAAATTCGCTCCAAGTATTTTAACGAACCTCAGAAAATCTTGATATGATGTGAGTAATAGTGATAAAGAAATTTATTATATAGGTGAAATTACGGAGATGTTTTACCATACGGTTAATGTGGGATTAATTTGTTTAAAAAAAAAATTAACATGTTAATTTTGTTATGGCAATATAGGAAACTATGATAAAGCGAATATTATGGAATTGTTTTACAACGCGGTGAATGTGGGATTAATTTGTTTTAGAAGGTATTATAAAAATTAAAAAAAAACATTCAATTGTTTAGTAAATATTATATAGTTTAACTATTAAAATAATTTAGGTAAAAGTTTTAGTCTATAATTTTAAATTTAAAGATTTATTTCATAAAAAAATTTAGTTAAATTTTTTTAATAAATTGTAGAATAAAATAATGAACGGAAATACATGAAACAAAATTTTTGGAGGGAAAATTTCATTCTCTAAGCTATATAATATCTTTAGGAGAGTCTACAATTGTATCATTCAACCTATTCTATTTGAAAGGGATGGATTCTTCTGATAGTGAAGTTTCGCTTTGTAAAGCATCAACATCTTCATCCCGTAACAACTCTAATCATATTGATAAATATAATGGAAATTCTTCCACTATGAATAGAAAGTCAATTCTTCCACCTAGTCCTAATTCTAAGGACTATGAGAGCAACACTTATGAAAGAGGGGATGAAGAATTTCAAATAAATAAAGAGTCATGGATTCCACTTAGTCCTAATCCTAAGGATTATGAGAGCAATAGTGATGAGGAGCATGATGAAGAATTTCAAAAGAATGGAGTGTCATGATGTCCACTTAATCCTAATCCTATGGACTATGAGAGCAACAGTGATGAAGAGCATGATGATGAATTTCAAAAGAATGGAGTGTCATGGTGTCCACTTAGTCCTAATCCATGGACTATGAGAGCAGAAGTGATGAAGAGAATGATGACGAATTTCAAAAGAATGGAGTGTCATAGTGTCCACTTAGTCCTAATCCTAAGGACCATGAGAGCAACAGTGATGAAGAGCATGATGAAAAATTTCAAAAGAATGGAGTGTCATGGTGTCCTTTTAGTTCTAATCCTATGGACTATGAGGGTAGTAGTGATGAAGAGCATGATGACGAATTTCAAAAGAATGGAGTGTCACGGTGTCCACTTAGTCCTAATCTTAAGGACTATGAGAGCAACAATGATGAAGAGCATGATGAAAAATTTCAAAAGAATGGAGTGTCACGGTGTCCTCTTAGTCCTAATCCTATGGACTATGAGAGCAGCAACGATGAAGAGAATGATGACGAATTTCAAAAGAATGGAGTGTCACGGTGTCCTCTTAGTCCTAATCCTATGGACTATGAGAGCAACAGTGACGAAGAGCATGATAACGAATTTCAAAAGAATGGAGTGTCATAGTGTCCACTTAGTCCTAATCCTAAGGACTATGAGAGAAACAGTGATGAAGAGCATGGTGAAAAATTTCAAAATAATGGAGTGTCACAGTGTCCTCTTAGTCCTAATCCTATGGACTATGAGAGCAGCAACGATAAAGAGCATGATGACAAATTTCAAAAGAATGGAGTGGCACGATGCCCACTTAGTCCTAATTCTAAGGACTATGAGAGCAACAGAGATGAAGAGCATGATGACGAACTTCAAAAGAATGGAGTGTCATGGTGTCCTCTTAGTCCCAATCCTATGGACTATGAGAGCAACAGTGATGAAGAGCATGATGACGAATTTCAAAAGAATGGAGTGTCACGGTGTCCTCTTAGTCCTAATCCTATGGACTATGAGAGCAGCAGTGATGAAGAATTTCAACTGAATAGAGTGTCACAATGTCCACTTAGTCCTAATCCTATGGACTATGAAAGCAGCAATGATGAAGAACATGATGAAGAATTTCAAAAGAATGAAGTGTCACAGTGTCCACTTAGTCCTAATCCTATGGACTATGAGAGCAGCAGTGATGAAGAGCGTGATGAAAAATTTCAAAAGAATGGAGTGTCACGGTGTCCTCTTAGTCCTAATCCAATGGACTATGAGAGCAGCAATGATGAAGAGCATGATGACAAATTTCAAAAGAATGGAGTGTCACGGTGTCCACTTAGTCCTAATCCTATGGACTATGAGAGCAGTAGTGATGAAGAGCATGATGAAAAATTTCAAAAGAATGGAGTGTCACGGTGTCCTCTTAGTCCTATTCCTATGGACTATGAGAGCAGTAGTGATGAAGGACATGATGAAGCACTTAGTCCTAATACTAATGACTATAAGAGTAGCAGTGAAAAAGGACAAGATGTAGCATTTTCAGTAAGTAAACAATCACATTTTCGACGTAGTCCTAATTCTATGGACTATGAGAGCAGCAATGAGAATGCACACGAGTAAGAATATCCAATAAACATTGAGTCAAATTTTCCATTTAGTCCCAATTCTAAGGACTATGACAGTAGCACTGAAGAAGATGAAGAATATCCTCCAAGTCAGTATTTGAAAAGCACAACTGATCATAGTGTGGATATCATTCCTCTTAATGATGATGAAAATACTTATACAAATGATGATCCAATGATAGATATGTTGCCAAGAATATTGTATTGTGGAGTAGGAGCAGACCTTTTCATATCAATCCAAGATGTTATATTTATACAAGGGGTACAACAGAATATTTGACGAGAAGAAGTTCTATTAGCGCTCTCATTTCAAGTGAATGTTGTCAAAAAGATTGCTTGAAACATATGGATTTCAAATTTACATTAGAGAAAAGGAAGAGATATCTGTCAATGAATAAAAGCATGAAAAATTCATATTTAGTTGGGTGCATGCAATCTAAATTGTTAGGTTATGATTATCATATTGGGTCTTTATTTATCTATAGAAAGGCTTTCAAAATGTTTCATTCGATGGGGAATTTTCGTCTCTCGAGAATTCACGAAAATTTGGAAAAGGATCCCACATTTTATTCAGAAGTACGTCATAAACGATAGTTTGGGCCATTATCAAATGCTGCAATGTCATGGATGAAAGATTTCTTTTCAAAGCATGGAGAGTGTATACAAATAGAGAGACAATACATATTCCAGATAATTTTTCAAGACGAAAAATCTACAACTTATACAAAGAATATGCAGAAGGTGCTGAGGGACATGGTCGATTTATTACTTATCAATATTTTGTGAAGGTATGGAAGAAAGAATTCAACAATGTCCGTATTCCTAAGAAGAAAAGGATGGGGATTTGCAACACATGTGCTTCTCTTAAATAAAAAAGGGACAAATGTGAAGGGTCAGAAAGAGGTAAGCATTCATAACTTTAACTTTTAAAATTGTATAGTCATCAACTATGAAAACATATTTCTTAATGGCTTTCTTTTATGTTGTGTAGTTTCAATTGTCAAAGAACTTCAGGAGAATCGCGAACAACAAACAAGTGAAAGGAAAAAGTTGTACAAGCATCAAAATAAGTGTTATAATAATCTGAATAAATATTTGGGTTTGATAATTGATGGTATGGACCAGAAGAAAACACTTTTACCACATTTTGTTCGCACACCCAAAAATTTACAGGAGGAAAATTTTATTCAGTATCACTTGGTCGGTTGTATGGTATTCAATGGGAAAATGTTGCCAAGGCTTCACAACTCCAAATATTCATAATGATGCAAATCTAACAATAACCATAATTCATGATGTGCTTTCTCATTGGTCTGGTAATCTTCCTGAAGTTTTGTATCTACAATTGGACAACACTTGCCATGAAAACAAAAATCAGGTTGTTTTTGGATATCTAAATGTGCTTGTTGAATTGAGAATTTTTTAAAAGGTAAAGGTTGGTTTCCTTCTTGTTGGGCACACTCATGACCATATTGATCAGATGCTCAGCCATTTTTCAGTCACATTGAGGAGGAAGGAAGTTGGGAGCTTGCCATCATTAATTGAATGTATTAAGAAATCATACATGCTAGAGCCTACTTTTGATGAGTTGGAAGAAAATTTTGACATGCGAAGGTTTATTCTGGGATCGCGTGGTGAGGAGAAATGCATTGAACAAATTAATGACATTAGCTTCCAACATCAATTTCGTATCAAAAAAATTGATGGGAAAACATTAATATGGGGCAAGAAGTATTCAACTACTGCAAAATGGGCACCGTCATCAGGTTTGGAATTTTTGAAGTTCATTCCAGATCATCCAATATTTGCATCAAAAATATTGTTATTACAATCAGTTGGTGAAGTTCATAATGCACACAGACATAATAGAGATATAAATTATTCTGATTGCCTAGAAGAAATTAAAAAATGTATTAGATATACATATGATTACTTTGAAATTACTAATTCAGTTTGGTGGGAGTCATTTTTCAATAATCAAAGTGATATCATTTCAACAACAACAAACGAAAATATACCTTCGAAAAATCCATTTATTTGGCCACAAAATATGTCAAATGAACATGAGGAAATAAACATTGTTGAACAACAACAATCTCAGCATATTATTAATTCTTCACAGGCAGAGGAAAGAGAGATGTATATTGGTTCCAGAAGATCTCGTGCACAACGTGAAGCTATGGAAGAACTTTACAGGGGTTCAATACAAGATATTAAGGAGGGTTGCATGATTGCAGTGCTAGCAGATGGAGATCCCAATGGCTATCTATTCTGGGTTGCTAAGGCTATAAAGGTATTTACATAAAATGAGGATGTTGCAAGTGTTGAAGTACATTGGTATGCCAAAAATACACACCCATTCAATGGTGTGTATAAGCCATAGATGGTAGTTAACAAAAAAATGGTGGAAAGAGAAAAAGAAAGGGTACAAATATAAATCGCTGCTACACAAACATCTTAAAACTGGAGGATGTTGACATATTTGTTTATGACTTCAATTTAACAAAGAGGGGAACTCTTCACTTCAAGATGATAGAGATTCTGAAAAGGTTGTTACCAGAAGGAACAATGTTGAGATGGGACTTTGCTGAAACCAGTCGTAGATCTAGAAGAATTTTGAAACCTGAAATGGTGGGCATGCATGTGGACTCAGATGGGGCACTAGTTGATGAAAGAGAAGAATATGGAACATCTTCGTCAGCATCCAGTCATTCATATGAAGATGTGAATTCTGATGGTGTGCATGAAAATATGAGTGATTTTGAATAATTGTCTAAGATAGTTTATATAACTGATGTTTGCGTCGTATCTTGAAATAAAAATTTTGATTTCCATATGGTGTTAAATCAGAAGTTATGAGTCATTTTAATGTTGTTGGATTATATGCCTTAATTATGATAATTTTATTGTTTAGAATATCTACAATGCAACATTAAATTAGTAATGTATGTTTCATTCAATATACAAATAATGACATTTTGATTAATTTAGTCATGTAATTTGTTCATAATTTCATGGTTTTTTAATTTTATGGTTGAAAATATTCCAATTTTTTTGTATCTAGAATGTTATGGTTGAAAACATGTTGAATTTATACTTAGGAAAGAAAAATGTTGTTATATCAAAAACATTAGTGTGTTTTTTCCTCATAAACAACTGTTTTTTTGCACATAAAAATTCGGTTTTACTAGCATTTTTTAAAAATGTTGAAAATTGACCCTAAAAAAATCATCGTTCCAGTATCAACGCTTTTTCATTTTCAAGGTGTTTCTTCCACAAAAATTTCGTTTTCATTGCCATTTTTAAAACATGTTCAAAATTGACACTCTAAAAAAAAACCATCATTCCAATATACACACTTTTCGTTTTTAGCACTGTTTTTGATGTTTTTTCGGGGTTTTTTGACTAGAGTTTCTGTTTTGAGTTTATAGTTCCCATTTCAAAGTTTACATTGTTGATCGAGTTAAATGTGGTTGCGCTCCCTCGGGAGACGCTCTATATTTTGCAAGATGGAGTCACTGCTGAACTATGTGCCATGGAGAGTCACATGCTACAGGTTATGAACGAGCAACGCATCAACATTGAGCAGTTGAGCCTGCAGTGCAACGAGGAAGTGGCATAGAATAGACAGATAGTGTAGGTGGTGGAGGAAGCCTGCCAGATGCTCCTAGAGTTGGCCATCCAAGTAGAGGAATCAGTGGAGGCGTGTGTATGTAAGTTAGCACTAGGACTGTGTGACGAAAGAGAAGAAATGTCTAGGGTTTAGCTGGAGCTGAACCTTCAGATAAAAAAATTACAGTTGAAGGCACATCCTTCAACTCCACTGGAGGTTAAGGAACAACGCACCACCGTGATCACAACAGCAATGGTGGCAGTTAATAGTGCAGTGACAGACTGCACGATGCTGTTTGAGTAGTCGTTCGAGGTCTTCACCACCCTGCAGGAGGACCCGAACATAGAGAGCCTAGAGATAGAGGTGCATGAGATGCAACAGAAGTATGACGAGGTCAAAGGGATCACGAAGATGGTTGCCTTATGCAGAAGCTCGCAAGGATGCATGATCCAGGTGGATATTGGTGGCCACCTGCCAAGTCCACCTGGACCCCCACCATTGTCTTTCTGAGCATTTTCAGTTTCCTTAATTGTAGCACAGTTTACTATTTTTAGCAGTTTTTCGGGTCCTGAACTTCCGGAGCCGTTTTGAGGCCCTAAACGACGTTTTTTTGGGAATCTGGGGCAACATGGGTCCATGGACCCATGTAGCCTCCCAAAGTGGTAGTACTCGGATAGATCTTTCTAACGAGCTATCGTGCGCGTCAAACGGAGATCATATGCCAAAGTTACGCCCCCGGGAAGTTGATGTACCAATTTACCCCAAACGGGGCCCACAATTTGGCGTTTCATCTCCTAGGGTTAGGTTTTGGAATGTTAAGGGTTTTCCATTGTTTCTCAACAATAAATAGGCCTTCGAGCCTCATTGTAATACAGTTCAGAGGCATGTAGCCATCACATCTCTTCTCAGAGATAAGCTACCATCGCCCTAGCTGGTTTATTTCCATTTCTGGTTGTAAGCATATTTCAGTATTTTCCATTAATGAAATGAAGTATTATTTCCGCTGCATCTTTGGGTATATATTTATCTCTGTAATGTGTTGCGTTCCTGTTTAAATCCGGATCAGTGGTATCAGAGCGGTCTGCTTTTTCTCTGTTTTTCTTTGCATGTCCCCAACAAGGTCGGGATATAAGGAGTTAGGGCTTGAACTGGTTGAACCTTTGCAAGACCAACCTCGCAAATCCCGACGGCCTCCCATGGCGGACGAGAAGAAAGACGAGGGGGCAGGAGATCCCATCAAAATCTTGCTCGAAGAAGCCCTCGAGCGACAACGGAACGCGATGATGGACAGCGTTGCCCAGATCCTTCAGCGGCTACCCAGAAGCAACGCATCGGCTTCCAGCAGCTACTCTGGAAACGCCACACCCTTTAAGGTACAAGTTAATTTTGAAATCCCCATATTCGAGGGTCAGATAGACGCAGATGCCGTAGATAAATGGTTAAATCTGCTAGAGGGTTATTTCTCTGTTCATGAATTTTCGAGTCGGGAAAAGATTGTTTTTGCTCTTCTCAAAGCAACCCCCCACGTCAAGGACTGGTGGGAAACGTACTGCGAGCAGAAGGATGAAAGTACTGGCTCACTATTTTCAGCCGCACCCACCTGGGATTCGTTCCGGGATGCCATCAAGGAGCAGTACTACCCTGTCGGAAGCTATGAGGATGAATACATAAAGTGGACCACGCTGCGGCAGGGAAGGGACCAAGACGTGCCGGAGTTCACCAATCTTTTCCATACCCTTCGCACAAAGTTGGGTACCAAGGATTCGGAGCAACATTTGATACTCAAATACAGTGGCTGCCTGCACAAGTACATCCAGGAAGAAATACAATTCCTAAACATCCCCTCGCTTGGCGCAGCATACCGATATGCCGTCAAGGTCGAGCAGAAGTTTAAACAAAAGAAGCGAGACTTTGGATCTGCGAATCCAAAGCAGGGGAAAGGTGCCCCTAAACCACAGAACAAAGGACAAAGCCAAGGCGGGACAACCCAAGACAACCAGCCGAAGCTGCAAGCAAAGAACAGCGCTGCGAAGCCGAGAAAGGACACTGGAAAATGGTGCGAGTTCCATAAGAGCTCCACTCACAACACAAGTGAGTGTCGGGCCAAGCAGTCACTGGTGGCTGAGCTAAAGGTTTCAGAATCAGATGCATGTTCCGACTCTGAGTCAGAACCCGATAAGGGGTATGAAAAAGGGAAGCAGATCATTGATGCGGATCCCAGCACCACTGTTGCTACCGCGAAGATCCAGAAAAATGAACCCGAAGATCCAGAGGAGGAGGAGCGTCTCTTCCACTCCCAGATGTGGGTAAAGGGCTCCCCGATACAATTCATTGTTGATAGCGGGAGTCAAAAGAACCTCATTTCGGCAGAGGTCGTGAAGCGGTTGGGCTTACCGACCACAGCACATCCACAACCATACACCATCAGGTGGCTCCACCAAGGACGAGATCTTCGCGTGAGCCGGCAGTGTCGCCTTCCATACAACATCAAGCCCTTCACGGATGAGGTATTGTGTGACATTGCTCCCCTTGAAGTTTGTGATGTATTACTAGGACAACCATACTTGTGGAAGCGACATGCTGTGTATGCATCAAGGCCCCGTGCTGTTATTATTACATTGGGAAATAAGTTGTTCAGGATACCAGAGGTAGCACCACCTACCGCCATCTCTTTGATTACTGCAAAACAATGCAGTAAGATCATTTCCAAAACCAGGGAATTTGTTTTCCTGATGATACGCCCTCAAGGAAAGAAGAAGACAGTGGCCGCGGCCTCCAAGCGGGGTCCCTCTACACGACAACTACATATGGACAAGGTTATGGAGGAGTACGAGGACATCTTCACCTCCCCGGCAGGGGTTCCTCTGCACTGTCAAGTCAAGCACTCCATCGATCTGACCCCAGGTGCACCGCTACCCAATGGACCAATTTATCGGTGCTCCGTTCTGGAGAACGATGAAATCAAGAGGCAGATTCAGGAGCTCCTGCAGAAAGGTCACATCCGTCCGAGTTCATCGCCCTATGGGAGCCCGATCGTGTTGGTACAGAAGAAGGATGGGATGTGGAGACTCTGTATTGACTATCGGGCGCTGAACAAGATCACTGTCCGTAACAGGTACCTGATCCCGCGGATTGATGACCTCCTAGACCAACTAAAGGGGGCGAAATATTTCAGCAAGATCGATCTGAAGTCAGGATATCACCAGGTACCAATCGAACCCTCCGATGTGTGGAAGACTGCCTTCAAATCCAAGGAGGGCCTCTTCGAATGGTTGGTCATGCCTTTCGGATTGACGAATGCTCCTGCAACCTTTATGAGGCTAATGGATGACATCTTGCGGCCATTCACCAACTCCTTTGTAGTAGTATACTTGGATGACATTCTGATCTTCAGCCAGAGTTGGGAAGAGCACCTCCACCACATCCGACAGGTTCTCCAAACACTGCGGCAACACAAGCTATGTGCCAATTTGGAGAAATGCACTTTTGGCATGACCCAGGTTCAGTATCTGGGATACATCATTGATGAACAGGGGGTGCATGTTGATCCAGCCAAGATCCAAGTCATTCGGGATTGGCCCTCTCCAACCACTCTAACAGAGCTCCGCAGCTTTCTAGGCCTTGCCAACTTCTACCGCAGGTTTGTGTTGGGGTTTTCTCATATTTCTTGGCCCTTGAGTCAAGTCACCAAGGGCGGGGCGAAGCAAAATTCTTTTGGTCTGAATCTCAACAGAAGGCATTCAGGGAGTTGAAGTATCACCTCTGCACGGTACCAGTGCTCGCGTTACCAGATTTACAACAACCATTTGAGGTCGAGACAGATGCCTCTGACTATGCTATTGGGGCAGTCCTTACTCAACATGGACATCCAGTGGCATATCACAGTGAAACACTTTCAGACATAGTCCGGAAGTACCCCACTTATGATAAAGAGATGTATTCCATTGTACAGGCTTGCCGACAATGGAAGCATTACATTTTGGGGAAGGAAACGGTCATCCACACAGACCACCGACCTTTGCAGTTCATACAGACCCAAGGGAAATTGCAGAATGATCGCCATCAGAAGTGGTCTACATACCTGCAACAGTTTCACTTGAATATCAAGTATAAAAAGGGCAGCACCAATAATGTTGCAGATTGCCTCAGTCGGCCACCGATCATGGCGCTAACCACCGTGCTCAACTCTTGTGGGCACGAGACTTCTGATTGGCCACTTCTCTACAAAAGCGACCCAGAATTCGGCCACACCTACCCGACACTCTTGGAGAGTCGGCATGTTGCAGATTTTCACCTCCAGGATGCCCTATTATGCCACCTCGGTCACCTTTGTGTTCCTTCAAGCGAGCGTGCCAAGATGATATGGGAAGCACACTACAGTCGGGCTGCTGGGCATTTCGGGGTCGAGAAAACAGTGGCAGTACTACAAAATTATTTCTATTGGCCGAATCTTCGATAGGATGTTGGGAAGTACATCCGATCATGTACTGCCTGTGCCATTGCCAAACCGACCATTAAGAAGCACGGCCTCTATACCCCGTTGCCTACCCCTAGTCGACCTTGGGAATCCATCTCCATGGATTACATGTCAGGCCTTCCTTCCACTAAGCATGGAAATGACTGTGTTTTTGTGGTCGTCGACAGGTTCTCGAAGATGGCCATTATGATGGCCTGCAAGAAGAATATCACAGCAGAAGCCACTGCTAAACTCTTCTTTGAACGAGTGTGGGTGAACTTTGGGATCCCACAGTCTATCATCTCAGATCGGGACAGTCGGTTTCTCAGCACATTTTGGTCCAGTCTCTGGTCAATGCTGAACACCAAACTCACGAAGTCCACAACCTTCCATCCTCAAACTGATGGCCAGACAGAGGTTGTCAACAGGATGATTGTGCACATTCTGCGCATGTATAACTCAAAGCATCCACGCACATGGGACGAGAGCCTCCCCTATGTTCAGCACAGCTACAACCGAGCTCTTCACAGCTCCACTGGCCATAGCCCTTTTCAGGTGGGTTTGGGATTCCAGCCACTATGCCCCATTGATGTGGCCATGCCACTTGCAGCTACTCACATGAATTCAACTCATGTCCAGTCCGAAACATATAAGGCCACCAGCTTCATTGAGCGCATCCAACATATTCGCCAGCAGGTCCATGACATTCTTGAGAAATCAAATGCCAAGTACAAGCAGCGACATGATCAACACCGGGTGCCACACAAGTTTCAGGTGGGCGACAAAGTCTGGTTGCATTTGCAAAAGGAACGCCTTACTGGAACCTATCGGAAATTGAGACCACTTCGATATGGTCCTTACACCATTACTAAGGCTATGGGAGACAATGCATTTGAGCTCAGCATTCCCCCATTCCTTGGCCTGCACCCAGTGTTCAATGTGGACCGCCTTCGGCCATACTTTCCACCATTGCTAGACACATCCGACATTGCAGAACAGCTCAAACCCACAGAATTAAATCCCGACTGCATGGAACAAGCTGCAACTGATCGGATCATGGACACACAGATCAAGAACACTCGCCAACAGAATATCCAACTGTATCGAGTTGTCAAAGCAGGCCAACTCCTTCAGCAGGGCAAGTGGCTCACCAGGGAACAAGTTCAGCAGAAGTTTCCTCATCTCATGGAGGAGCTCAACGCAATGGGGACCATTGCTTCCTAAGGGGGGAGGAATGATCCAGGTGGATATTGGTGGCCACCTGCCAAGTCCACCTGGACCCCCACCATTTTATTTCTGAGCATTTTCAGTTTCCTTAATGTTGGAAATAATACTGAGAGGGGGGGGGGTGAATCAGTATTATCTAATTCTTTTAATCAATCTACCTTATTTGTTCTTTGAATTATTTTTGCATGTCAGTACCATAAAATAATGAGCATGAACAAAGAAAAACAAATAGTCACACCAAAGAACACAAGATGTAAGGTGGAAACCCAATGTGGGTGAAAACCACCTGCTGCAATATGTCTCTATCTTCTTTCAACTTAGAAACTTCTTTTACAATGGTTTTGTACTGGTGCAGTCCTTTACAAGTACGCAGGCTGCAACCTGCAGAGAGCTACAACTCTCTCTCTCTCGTTTTCCAGTCTCTCCTGGAAGGGAGCTACAACCCCCTACTTCTTTTCATAAAGCATCAAATGATCATCAAGTACATAAAGGTTACAGTCCACTACAGTTATTAGATCAACAATAACAGAACTAACCCAGAACACCTTATCAACAGAAAATTTCAGTCAACAGAACATTTTAATACAGATACGCAGTTTTCCCTTCTGTGGCCTGCGTCGCTACACAGTTCACCTTTTGCTTTCCTACGTATACCCGCAGGAATCCTTCTGTCGAACTGCGTGCCCACGCACTGTACCTTGAACCGCGCTGCGTATTATTACTGCAGGGACGCACCCAAAAGTACTATCGCGCCGCGTACGGACGCACCTGGGAATACTATCGCGCCGCGTACTTTTACTGCACGGACGCACCTGAACCTTAGTCGCTCTGCGTACCCACGCAGGTCTCCTTCTTCTGCTCTGCATACAGACGCAGGTCTCCTTCTTCTTCTCTGCGTACAGACGCAGGTCTCCTTCTTCTGCTCTGCGTAGAGACGCAGGTCTCCTTCTTCTGCTCTGCGTACAGACGCAGGTCTCCTGTTTCTGCTCTGCGTCCCCACGCAGATCTCCTGTTTCTGTACTGCGTACCCACGCAGCTCTTCTGTTAAACACCTGCGTCCTTCTGATTAGGGCCGAATAGGCAGTCCACCAGAGTGGCACAGTTGCTCAGATATGATCATGCGCTCGAGAGATCACCCTTCACAGATTCGCCTTCAACTTCCCTTTCATATAGATCAAGCTTTTAAGACCATAACCCAATATTTCAGATCTAAAGATATTCAATTGCAAAGATGCTTAGCCAAGTGATCTCCTTTGCTTTATATAGGCAAGCTCCTCCTAAAATCATGGAACAATACCACGAGCCGACACCATAATAACCCAATACCGTCGGCTAAATACCAAGAGTAAAACATAAGAAACCCCACGTGTGCTTTTCTCTGCCTTGAAATGTGTGCACTGGGGGGACGCACCTCCTGAACGGCTAGCCTACGTATCTGGGCGCGACCCCTGCATGGTGTACCTGCGGGTACGCACCTTTTGAACTGATTTCCTGCGTACTTCTTAATTTTCAACAAATTGAGAGCCTTGCCACGGGAGTTGCCATCAAGTACAACATCTGTAACATATAGCCATACCAGAAACATAATGCCAACACTTAATTGTAGCACATTTTACTATTTTTAGCAGTTTTTCGGGTCCTGAACTTCCAGAGCCGTTTTGAGGCCCTAAATGACGTTTTTTTGGGAATCTGGGGCAACATGGGTCCATGGACCCATGCCTCCCAAAGTGGTAGTACTCGGATAGATCTTTCTAACGAGCTATCGTGCGCGTCAAACAGAGATCATATGCCAAAGTTACGACCCCGAGAAGTTGATGTACCAATTTACCCCAAATGGGGCCCACAGTTTGGCATTTCATCTCCTAGGGTTAGGTTTTGGAATGTTAAGGGTTTTCCATTGTTTCTCAACAATAAATAGGCCTTCGAGCCTCATTGTAATACAGTTCAGAGGCATGTAGCCATCACATCTCTTCTCAGAGATAAGCTACCATCGCCCTAGCTGGTTTATTTCCATTTCTGGTTGTAAGCATATTTCAGTATTTTCCATTAATAAAATGAAGTATTATTTCTGCTACATCTTTGGGTATATGGTTATCTCTGTAATGTGTTGCGTTCCTGTTTAAATCCGGATCAATGCAACAGACAAAGGCGCTCAAGGAGCAGGTGGATGCTGCTCGGCATAAAGAAGCAGTTTTGAAGGCATGCCTACAACTGTGGATTGATGAGGTGTATACCATTACAGCCTCCATCGAAGCAAAATTCACACAACTACAAGAAACATAGGAGAGGATTCAGGGCCACAATGGTCACTAAACAACATGTAGAGGAAGTCCAGCATGCAGCTGCTCAGTGCACTACCGAACTTGCAGCGATCTAGTTAGAGTTGGGAGGTCTTCATGCAAAGATCTCCACATCGACATAGTGAATTGAGGGCGAGTCACGATGTTTGTGTTGGGGACTTGTTGGGCATGGGATCCCCCAAGGGAAATTTTGGAGCTTAGAGCCCAGATTTTGGTCAATTTTGTAATTCCGATGTAAAGACTCCGCATTTTGTGGGCGCGGAGCACGTAGTTCTTTAAAGAGTCATAGGGTTGTCCACTCTTGATTTTGATAATGTAATGTCAACTGTAGAGATCTACCCATGGTCTATGGACCATGGGAATGTATAAATAGAGAGAGGCTCTAAGTAGTTAAGGAACCTAATCGAATCTAAGCAATGATGAAGAATTGAGTCATATCGGTGGAGTAAAGTCTAGTTTTGGGTCGTAGAGTAGGAGAAGGCTCTGCAGTTAAGTGCGCAGAGGCCTAGTAGTCTGCAGTTGAGTGTGCAGACCCCTGCAACTGAGTGCGTAGGGTGAGTCAAGTCTGTAAACAGTTGAAGTCTTAATCAAGAGAATTTTTCTATCAATTATGCGTATTTATTTCCTGTTTTATGCATCTGTTATATTGGGTATGAATTTCACTTCTAAAGCTTATATGATGCGCAAATGTGTATAATTGTGTTAAGTGAATGCAAGTTGGAATCCCTGTTTAGGCGAAGATAAGTAAGATGTTTGGTCTAGGTTTGGAAATAGCGCAGTTCGCCACCTTAGCAATGAGAAAGCATCTCAGCCCCTGGTTAGGGCTACGTGAAAGGCGATTGTAACACTTTGTGAAGCACTGAAGGTTGGAACAGTGCGTGAAGCAACCTGCGCGAAGGCAAGAATAGTTGGACTAAACCAGACATCTCAAGGGTGAGAAAAATTGGTTCCAACATCCCCCCATACTGCTCTGGGTGAGACTTTAGTCCGCGCTCTACGGACTGATGCCAAAAGGGCCAATAGTGTAGGGATTTGTTTGGCTAAATAACTCTGAACCTGGGTTAGGCCCCCATAAGCCAACAATGGGCTCCAAACACTTATATGTTTTATGTGATACATAATGTGATTATGCATTTGACAATGATGGTTCATCATGTGTTTTTTTTATGGTTGTCTTTTGTGGTATACGTGTGATAAATGCCAATCTATAATGTTATTTGCAATGGTATCTGCATAGTTATTTTGGGATCTAGGAACATGACTGAAAGTAATGGTTTCAAATTCACGTACCAATAGCTTAAATCGTAGATATTTTCTAAATAGGACTTGGTTATGCACATGATACACACCATTCAATTGCATGACAAGAAGCAAGGAATCTAAATGAACATGAAGGTGAAGGATGCGATGAACAAGGGCATCGACTAACAAACCTATCACTGCATTATATTTGGCCTGTTTATTGGTGGTAGATCCAATTCACATGTCATTAGCATGGACTAACGTATGCAAGGGGGTGAAAATGGCCCATGTTGTCGAGGCTACATTCCTGGAGAAGCAACTCACACTATTGGGATAACTGATATAAAATGTGGATGATGGATCCATTTGAAAGGTGAAAAAGACAAAAAATGAGATGATGCAACCTACCTAAATGCATGACAAAAATAAATACATGCAAATCAATGGGATATGTTATGGGTAAAATTTCTTAAGGTAGAGTGCATTGCGAGGATTAGGAAGAAGTTGGCCTTCGAAATACTCTAAGAGATATGCCCCCTTGTGTAAGTCCTTACGAATGATGTAAGGTCCTAGCCATAATGATTTGAACTTCCCATGTCCCAGGAACTTGTGGGCCTGGTCATACACTAGAACAAGATCGCCTTCGTGGAAGGTACAAGGGTGGAATTTTCGGTCATACTAGGCTTTGGTGCGCTTTTTGGCCGCTTCAATGGTTTGCAAAGCAACACTACGGTCTTCAGGGGCACGCTCAAGCATGATAAGTATTTGTTCTAATAGTTGGGTGTCATGGAAGTGTTTGACAACTAGGTGAAGGGAAGGGATCTCACACTTGATCGGTAAGACTGCCTCCTCACTAAAAACAAGGAGGAAAGGAGTAAACTCGATGGCAGTTTTAACAAAATTTCTATAGGCCCACAAAGCTGGGAAGAGCATAAGGTGCCAGTTGGTGTTGTGCTTCTTCACCGTTTGCTAAAGCATCATTTTGAGATTCTTGTTGACTGCTTCAACTTGTCTATTACCTTGGGGCTAATAAGACGATGAATACTGGTGCTGGAAGCCCAACAATGAGGATAGCTAATGCCATACCTCATCTTCAAAATGTCAGCCATGGTCAGATACCAATTGTTTCGGAGCCTCGAATCGAGCGATAACATGGTTAAAAAAGAAAAGGGTCGTGGTAGCCATTGTGTTGTTGAGCATAGGCACGGCCACAACCCATTTGGTAAAATAATCAACTGCCATGATAATATACTTATGGTTATTGACAGACGGTGGTCGACACTCCATAAAATTAATGGCCCATTTGCAGAAAGGACCGACTACAATGGCAAGATGGAGGGGAGACAGTGGGGCTCTTGCCTTTGGGGCAAAATGTTGGCAATTGGGGTAGTGTCTGACTGCATCAATGCAATTACTGTAGAGAGAAGGCCAAAAGTAACTAGCGCACATGATTTTCTGAGCAGTGGCCATACTGGAGAGGTGATCACCACAAGCACCACTGTGATAGGCATTGAGCACTTCTCTGCTTCAAGGTGTGTGAGACAATAATGAAGAATAGTATCAACACCACGACGATAAATATCATCACTGATGAGAAGGTAGCGAGGGGCCTAGTATCGAATTTGTCATCAGTCATCATGAGTGAGATGGGGGGGAAAATTTTGGGTTCACAAATATGTGAGAATATCCCCGTACCTAGGATTATCCAAAGTGATAGCGAAAAAATGTTCATCGAGGAGATAGTCATTAACCAGCGGATGACACACACCAATGGGATATTCATCATTGAATTCAGAAAGATCCAAACCTTTGTTACTCTTAGGTGTACCAAAATCAAGATCGAACTCTTGAAGGATAATGATCCAATGGGCATACTTCCCATTAATGATCCATCTAATCAATAGGAAAGTCATGGGGTTGGAGTTTGTCATGACCCTAGTGGTACACGTAAGGATATAGTGACAAAGCTTTTGGACTGAGAACACGACAACTAGCGCCAAATTTTCTTCATGAGAGTAGTTCATGGGGGGACATACAAGATTCTTACTGACATAGTAGATTTCGTGCTCATTTTTATTGTCATCTTCCTGAATAAGGACCCCAACTACCGAATAGGCAGAGGCTGAGATGTATAGGATGAAATCCCTCGTGAAGTCAGGGGGATTGATCAAAGGAGCAGAAGTGAGAGCACACTTCAGGGGATCAAAAGACTATTGAGCATAATCATCCTAAACAAATGGAATGGTTGAGTGAAGGAGCCTAAGAAACCCATGCGTAGTGGTCGCATAGTCAGGGACGAACCTGCGAAGGAAGTTGGCTTTACCTTGAAGGCTTTGTAACTGGTGCAAGGTATAAGGAGGTGGAAACTCAAGAATGGATTGAACTTTAAGGGGGTTAAGTGTGATACTGTATTTCGACACAATGAAGCAAAATAGACAACGAACAAGAACACAAAATACACATTTCAAAGGATTAAGGCGGATGTTATACTTGCAACATTGGAGGAAAATGGTGTGCAAATCGTGAACATGTTGCACCCGAGACCTAGAGTGAATAGTGAGATCATCAAGGTAAGAAAGGATAATATGTGCCAAATCATGAAAGCATTATGACATGTCTCACTGAAATGTGGCTCTGACATTCTTCAAACCGAATGACACGACCCTATATGCAAGTTTCCCCACAGACTAATGAACGCAGTTTTCAACTGATTGGCATGTCGGATACGGATCTAGTTGTACGCGGAGAATCCATCCATAAATGATAGAACCTCATGCCCCACATGCTCATCAATGATATGATCAATAAAGGGTGTGGGAAAGTTGTCTTTGGGACAATCTTTGTTCAGGTCGTGAAAATCCATGTAGACATGAATGGTGCCTTGCTTCTTGAGAACAGGAAATGGGTTAGATACCCATGTGGTATACTCGATGGGATAGATGAAACCTGCCTACTTGAGCTTGTTGATCTCGGATTTGATGGTCTGACAACGAGAAGGGTGAATGGGTCTCAACTTCTGACAGATAGGAGTGGCATCAGGCCATGTGTCGATATGGTGTTCAACAATGGCGGGATCAAGTTCGGGCATCTCTCTAAGTAAGACCAATTGAAAACATCACATAATTCTTTGAAGAGCTTGGTGTAAGCCTCAGTTTCTTCTGGGGTGCACTGTGCCCCCAAGGTAATGTTTTATTTGATCCTTGGTTTATTAGAAATGTTGGTTTTGATAGTAGGAGAGATGTTGGCCATATTCCCTTCTTCGAAAGCATCTGGTGCAAGGATGGGTATTTTAAACCAATCACCTTCACCATGAATGAAGTCTTTAGATTCCACAACATATTGGTCATGAAATGACTGCAGTAGGAAGTACGCATGATGGTGCATATCATCCCAAGGGTAATCAGGGGTAGACATGGCTTCCATGATGTCCTCATCAGAATGGAAGATGGGTGGATGGGAGGAAGATTGACTACATGATGCGCTGATAGTACATGGTGCATCATCCTTAGAAATAAGATTCACATACTCATCATATGAGGTGGTAGACGATGATCTAGTAGATGGAGTATCTACTGATGTTGAGACCCAGGTCTCCGATGAGGGAGGTTCGACAGAAGCACGCAGAGGAACCTCAGAGAGGTTTTCTTGCGAGGATCTCAAGGATGACGATAGGTAAAGGATATGGATTGCAGAGTCCATCATCTCGACCTTAGGGGGAGGGGTCACTATGGTGGGACCAGATTCACCTTGTTCTGGTGTACTAGTGGTAGAAGAATCCACATGTAGAGGAATAGATGATCCACTACGAGTGGCCTCGAAGTAACGAAGCACATGGAGGCAATCACAAAATTTGTAGAGACGAGGGAAACAATGGGAATAGTGTCTGTAATGATCGTACAAAGCACATGGGTGATTTGTACACAACGATTTAAGTTTCTTGGTTGAATTAGGTAAGGTAACTTAAACCTCAAGTATGTTAGATTCAAGAAACATATCATTGACCAAGGGTTTGACGCGAGGAAGTTCATGAAAGTTATTGGTGGAATGCCCAACAACATCACAAAAGCACACAGAGGTGTTGAATTTGGAGGCTTGGGAGCTGGAGGTGCTCGGGGATCCTTGTCCTTAAGTTCCTTCTTCTTGGCTTTCCCCCCCTGTCTAGATGCTTTCGCAACAGGAGTGGGTTCCTGTTGAGGTTGCAGTGAAACTGGAGCAGCGACAGGGGTCGTAGGGACTGGTTGGACTAGGGTCAAAGCATGATATGGTCTTATCTGACTAGGCGAGTGCTCGTTGGAGTATTAATGTACTAGACTAGGATCCCAAAAGTCATATTAAGGAGACTCAATGAAGCCACGACAGGGACAGAAAAGATGCCAGGAGGAGGAAACAGGAAAGGTATATGTCTTGCAGGATAATGTCCTCGTGGAATGGTTCCTAGATGGTTAAGACCTAGAGAAAGGGTTCCAAGTGGGAACAAAGGAGAGACACCCACAAAAGGAGGAGGTCTTGGAGGGGTAGATCCCGATGGCTTGGTTGAAGTCGCAACAACAGGGTGTTGCGGAACTGACTATTGACCAAAGGTACTAGACTACTTTTGAGTAGCCCGTGACGCTTGTAACATGCAAACACTCGATGAGCTAGGCTCAAATATGGGAGGGGGAGGACCAGGGTAAGCACCCAAAAAGGTGGAATATTTGTAGAATCTCAGTGAAACACTGGTGAGAGGGGTGGTAGACTGCTTGTCGGACATCGATGAGATAATGGACTTAAGGGAGGTCAAGAATGACGACTTGTGGTATGTCAACTGATCGATAATGAAGATCTTCCCTTCATGGGGGAAGAACATCTTGTGGAAAACCACAGGCGTAGTGGATGACATGGAATAAGTGTAAATGTGACCCAATAGAATGTTCTAATCTAGAGGGACATCAATAAACTCAATGTCTACAAACACAGTCTTCCCCGCAAGAGTCACTGGAGAATTGCGATACATGCCAAGAGGCTGGGAGGGGTGACCATCCTAAGCATCCAAAGTGATGGTGGATGGGGATAATTTAGGTGACTTGAGTTGCTTCTAAACAGTAGTGGATATAACGTAGGTGGATGCACCTTTGTCAATAATGCATCGAGAGATGATGGCATTATGGACTCAGACTGGTATCTGGAAAGCAACGGGTGATGGTACTAGAGGACATTCTGACGCATCAACAGGAAAGACAATCAAATGATCGTCTGAAGGATATACTATACCCAAAGCAGTTAGAAGAGATTTCTTCTGAGATGGGTATGACTGGAGGACCTCCAGTGTCGACATGGTGGCAGATGATTGCACCATGTCATCTACTATACTGTACGTGTGGGCAGCTCGGTTAGAAGCCACATTATGGTGCAATGGCCCTTTGGGGATCTTTGGAATTGACTCAACCTTGGGTTGAGGGACCTGTTAAGGACCATTTGATGTCGTAAGAGACTTAGTAGACTCTTTGGTTTTGGGATTGGTTGTGGATGAAGTCGATGGATTGTCGTATTGATGCAACCGAGTTTGCAAGTTGACATTAGAGGTACTGACCCCACTAGAATTGATCATGAGAATCTAGTAGTCACCAGAACCAAAAGGTTGGGGAGGGTGGGTTTCTTGAACTTGCTGAGGTTGAGCAACAACAAATCCTTACTGAGGGAAAGGATTCATAAGAATGACCGGTTGAGATGGTGCAAGATTTTGAGGCAATTTCTGCATGGGCAGTTGAACTCCAGAGGCTACTTAGGGTTCCCACATTTGGTGCACCTAAGGTAAGAGGGGAAACTCATGAGTATAATGGCCATGTACACCACAACATGCACAAGGTTTGTTCGTACGGAAAACATTGTTCTACTTGGGCTGGTTTCCATGTTGCTGGTTGTTGGTGTTAGGCTAGTTCCCTTGGGGTTGATTAGGTTGATTACCTTGGTTACCATTGTTACCCTTCCCCTTATTCTTTTTCTTTGAATTTTGGGGATTGGTCACACTCTGTTATGCATACACTTGACCCTGAGGGGGTGGTGGCTGCTGGGGTGGAGGATGCATGGGAGGCTATTGTGCTAATGCCTAAGGGGATGGAGCGCTCAACGACACATAAGTGTAAAATGGTGAAGGGGAAATAGTCTGGTTAACAGGTTGAGCACTAGCTAGAACTGAAATCTGCTGATATGGTTGGGTGAATCCATAAGATGTGCTTTGTCCTAAATAAACATTGCTGGCAGGAGGGGAATAAGTGTTGGAGGGACCGATACCCCCCTACAAATAACCATAACTATGCTGAGTATACGACAAAGAATGTGAAATAGCTCCAATGATACCATCAACGGCGTGAGATTCCCCAGGTGCATTGGCACCACCAAGACAAGGTTGGTATGGTATAATGGTATAGATATAACTGGATTGAGCATAAATAATTCATATCTCAGAGCAGTCTGGAGAGCCTCTTCCTTTGTCTGAGGAAAGTGAGATGAGACATCTTTGGAAATGGGCATTAAAAGAGTCCTAATAAACCAATTGAGCTAGACACGGTCTTTGAAGGAAGGAGCATGTCACATGCTCCTCCTTCTACGCCATTCCTGGACATAGTCGGAAAATCAAGTGGTAGAGGACTGACAAAATTTGGTGAAGAGCTTCATACCTGCATTGTATTAGAGAGGTAACTGAAAATGTGAAAGGAACACTTTAGTAAGCATCGCAAAAGTGGAATGAGAAGCAGAGGGCTGGTCAATGTACCATTTCGCAACATCTCTAGTGAGCGTGCTAGAATTAGACGAACACCACATATGGAAGGATTAGACATGATTAGTGGGTTCCTCTCCAGAATTTCCCTCAAACTTAGGAATGTATGAGGGAAGCTTAGTCGGTATAGATGGCCAACCAGCATCATGGTGTATGGGGTCATTAATAAACTGGCTAAAATCTAGGAGACTTAACCCAACCATGAAAGGTAGAAAAGGAGTTGTCGGGATGGTTCCTGTAATGGTTCCACTAGATGTTATTACCAGGGTAGAACCGGAGCCACCACCACGTTGGTTTCCTACACCTGTAGTGGGCCCCGACATCATGACGGTATGCGGTGAAGGAGACTTGGAATTGGATGAGGAATCAGATGGACCAGAAGAAGAGTCGGTATGGGGACTTGGGGGAGGACTAACTCAAACTGTATAGGGAGGAGCAATACGCACAAGCGGAAACTAGGGATGAAGACCTAAAGGTCTCCGCAACAAACTCCTTGGTGGTGTAATGGTTGCAAGACACAAGTGACACAGAAATGGTGAAGGGAGATAAACAAAATGTCTCTGTCTTTGTTGGGGAGATAAATTAATTAATTTAAGTCTTGGCTTGGTGGTGTTAACCAAGTGCCCTTCGCTTAAGGTGTGCGTGTGTCTGCAAATATGTGTGTTTTTTAAGTAAGTACGGACCGTGTTTGTAAAAAGAAAAAGAAAAATATTGCTGAAATACTGTAAATAAATTGAAACGAAAAATAAAAAATAAAAAACAAATCAACTATCTAAACCCCACCCAAACTTGGTTTGCAAACACTGTGGTGGTTTGTGGAAAAATCAACTGAAAACACACTAAAATGGCAAAGAGATCTAAACATTGGTGTGACTGGGATCAAATGACACTATGTTGCTAGAAAGTGGTGTATCAACAACATTAAACCAGTGAGGAAAATCGCTGCAAAAGATAGGGCAATGGGTGTGGAACCTAGGGCAAACAATGACACTCTAAGGCAAATTACCAAACAAGGTTCAAGAGGAATTTTGGATGGAAACAACCTATCTTTACAGTTTTGAATAAGAAAGGTACAAATCTGAATTATATGGCTGAAAGCTCTGCAAAAACTCAGACTTCTTACTCAACAGAAATCCTACAAAGGTGGAAGCGTACTAGAAGCCCTAGGGGGATAAATTCCAGTTCGACGAGCAAAACATAGTAGATAAAGGCTTAAGTGGGCTAATATAACGGTCAACCAACCCAACATAGTTCTCTCGACAAAATGCAGAAAATGACCAGAAAAAATCCCGAAAAACCCTAAAATCACTGGTACTGACCTGTTTTAGGGGAGATCACAGTTTTTGGGCCAGGAAGTGCACTATGGATCTCCAGATCACATCTTTAGGGCCGAAAAGTGCAATTTCTGCTCCTTAGTTCTCGAGCGCCAAGTCACGTAAAAAGTTGTCGTCTCTGTTGCGGTTGATCCCTTTCACCTATGGAAATAACCAGAAAACTTTCAGAAGTTAGAAATTTGAATGATCTAGGGTTAGAAAGCTAGTAAACAACATTAAGAGATTGAAAAAATAAAATGCTAAGCTGAAAACTAAAGGTCACCCAGGTTTCTGAATCAGAATTAAAAATGTAGTGGAGTCACCATCTGTTGGTTGACACATGCGTAACTAATCTAGTGGAGTCACCATTTGTTATATGGTATTCTTATCAAGAGTGTACGAAAAGAAACCACTTTAGACCATGAATGACAAACAACCTCAATAGTATAAATGGTTGTAAAACAGAGTGGATCTGCAACAAATGATAGAAACAAAACCTGCCAAAGTCATGATCTATGCAACATAAATAGTTAAACATAAAAAATGAAATAAGGAATTAAGTGCAAATAACTCCAATGACCCAATGAAAACCAGATATAAATAATAGATTTTATTATGTGACACCTGTGAAGGGAACAAATGATGTTACCAGTCCCCCTCTGTGGGATGGGTTCTTGGCTATCCTCAATGTCTTCAGCTCTGTAGAGTCTCTCCTCTCTATAATGTGTAAACCCAACAAAAAATGTTTGAGCTCAATGGGAACTCAAATGGAAAAAGAAAATGGCAAGCAACAATGATTATAATCAAAGTTACAGTAGTGAGCGCAACAATGAAAATGATCCAAAGTGAAGAATGGATGTAAAACCCTCCAATTTATAACAAAATATTGGGTTATTCTCGAATAATGGAAAATAATATAATATTATTAACCAAAATCTAAAATTAACCGTTTGGAATATTTTATTATATTTGGTTGGAGGGAAAAAGTATTTAAATTGGTTAAATACTTTTATTTAGAAATAATAAATAAATAAATGATTTATTTATCATCTCAAGGAATGTGGTTAAGGAATAATAAACAAATAATGATTTGTTTAAGTATTCCTAGAGGATTTAGTCAAACTTGACAAGGAATAATAACTAAATAATGATTAATTAATTATTCTTAGAGAAAAATAAGAAAAATAATGATTTATCTAATTATTTCTCATGATTGGGTCAAATATGACAAGGAATATTTTTTTTTTTGTAAGCTTAGGTGGGACCTTCTCATTTTCGAGTTTTTACATGTCCGTTATTCACCCCATTTCCAGGGAGGGTAGCACAAGAATCGAACCCAAGATCTCTGGTTCGGTGAGACTTCATTTCCACGGCCATTGCCACCTGAGCTACCCCATGCGGACAAATATGACAAGGAATATTAGTTAAACAATGGTTTAATTAATTTTTCCTAGAAGATAATTAAATAAATAATAATTTATTTAATTGTTCTTCATGGGTTTAACTAGAAATAACTTAACAAATGTGGTTTATTAAGTAATTTCTTATAGTGAAAGAAATTTTACTATGGTAAAATTGGCCCTACATTGTGTACTTCGATCCATCTAGTAGGTTATGGCTAGATGATTAATTTTTGGTGATAACACCCGTACCTAGGTGGCTACCTGTACCACGGTTCATAGTCAAGTTTTCAAAGTATGAGCTGGTAGTCAAATTGTTCAATGAGATTTGGAAAAATCTCTTATTCCCCTCCATTGATGGTAACAACTCGAGGAAGCAAAGATGAAGACTTAATGGTCAACTTCTACAGGCAGATCCAGTTTCAATTATCTAAGTCTAGATCATTTGGTTTTATGTTGGACCAAAACTAGATCTCAGATCCAAATCTTTCTAAATAGGATTCGACCTTAGTGCCTCTTTGATATTCAAAAGTATGTATAAATTGTATAACTAGGCCTTTGGACAAACTAGTGAGAATAGGGAGATGATGTTGGAAGTTCTTGCTCCTAAACTAGATAAACTTGTGATGTAAATACTATTTAATTAATACAACCTTCATGCTAGGGTTTTATCTATATATGTGAGTATATTATTATGCATGATTAAATTTTCGCTTCTGTAAGTTATCTCTTTAATCCAGGTGTGAGAGTTGGTCCGGTAAGGGCCCACCAGCCCAGCTCCACAACCCGTTGTATTTCATTTGTAGAGTGAATGTGTGTGTGCATTATGGTTGAATCATTGTTGTAGATTCGATTTTAAACAACCTGTGAATTTTCTCTATTGATTCTTTGGCAATGCACTACTCTCATACTGAAGATTGTTATCTCATGCTTGCAATAGTTTTGTGAATATATGAGTTGGACTTGAATCTTTATTTCATTATTGAAACACATTGTTGTTCTATTTTAAATTATTGCAAGGTTTCTGGATCCATTTTTTTTAGGGTTTCAATCTTGATTTGAAACTGTTAAGATTTAGTTCAATCTTGAAGAGTTGTTTATTGATCTGGATGGTTGTTCTCGTGCTATTGTTTTTTTTTTTTATATATTAATGTTCATGATCTGAGTCTCCTTCTGGGTTGACTGTCAAACATTTCAAAGATTGTGGTTTGGGGTAAATACTAATTAGATTTTACAGGTGATAACTTTAGTTTTTTAAGTCAAAATAATCCGTTATCTGTAACTTGGGTTGCCTTGAGCTGAAGTCGATTGGTAGAGACAAGCCTAACCCTGTTGTGTGCACTATTGTGGACGAACTATTGTTGTAAGTCTTAGTGATTGGTTTATATTATTTTTTTTTTCTAAATAAGACTGAGCTATTATATTACATCAAAAGCAAAAATTACATCAGCAGTATTACAACAGAGCCGAGGCCTTGTAATTCCTGTCGTAGGACTGACAGTAGACTCAGGAATATTCATTTCCAGGATTACAAAAGACTGATACCAGATCGACATTCATGAGACTGACATACATATTTAGCTGAGACTGAAACACATGGAGTCTGAAACAACTGTAGATAGCCGACACTGTAACAAAGAAGAACAAAGGTACATAATGACAAAGTGCAGACACATATAAGATAACGGTGGGAGCAGACAAAGAGAAAATTCCTTGCTGAGAAACCTGAAGCGAGAAGCTGGGCGTACTATTCATCATCATTGGAGTGCGGGTCGTCCTCCATCTTGCAACGGGGAGGCTGGTGGATGTCCTGTCCAACGTTGCGCTGCACAGGTTCACTTGGGCCTGCTCCAGGATCTGGGGAGAGGCTGTCCTGAACAGGACGCAGAATTTCAATGGCGGGAAGTTGCATGTCAACTGTGGGTGCCATCCCAGGAATCTGTGGAGGGCTGGCACGAGGAGCCTCATCTTGACCCCATGGATTGCTGCAGTGCTCCACCGAAACCGTTACAAAGAAAGTGGAATTAGACAATGTACATGGAATGCGGTATCTTACCATTGGGTGCTCAGAGTGCCCACATTCCATCCGCTCTTGGAATTCCGCCGCTCTTCCTCTGCCCGGAGACCTTCCCCTGGTTCGTCTGCGCTCAGAAGAAACTTCAATTGAGGAGGAGGGAGAGGGGGCATGCCTCTGAGACGAGGCCCTGCCACTATAACTACCACGCCTACTGATTCCTCGTTGGCGTTCTCGCTGCATGCTGGAATTGTGCGGGTAGAAAGTATGCTCAGGCGTAGTTTCCCTCAGAACCAGACTTCCAATCCTTAAACCAGACTGCGGGTAGCAGGTTTGCACCACCGCCAAGCTCCCAATCTCTTTACCAGACTGCGGGTATGCCCCCGAATTGCTCGAATCGAAGGCCTCTGAACCGCCACAGTCGCTCTCAGAACCCGAATAGGAGCCAATACTGTGAGCCACCACCACCTCCCTCAAGACCAGAGCAGGAGCAAACGTGAAATGCGGGAGAATGTCCAAGAACCTGTGGCTTTGAAGCGCCATGTTCCGGTTATCAAGGCGAGCAGTTAATGTCGAAGGGACGCTTCTGCCATGAGCCATAACCTTCATTCTTAAATGCTGCGTGCTGTGACATTTAGGGCGAGTCCTCCTGGTGTACGTGGTTTGTCCAGGCGGACACTTGCCCTGCTGACGAGCCACAAACCTTTTATATCTAATAACCACCCGCATCCGGGAGATTGGTTTATATTATTAATCCCTATTCTTCACTATGTTTTTGATCTCTTATCATCTGACCCCTTGTGATCTATCGTGACTTGACCCGACATGGTTCAGAGTGATTATGATCCATATATCCAATAAAAACACTGAATTGTTCCCTTGCATAAGTAAGTAAATGTGACTTCGTTTGAGATCTGTTATTATCATTCTTGATTTTTTCAATCTGGGTTAGGTACAGGATTAGGGTTTTTTTTTTTTTTTAGTACAAGCATTATATGGGGTACGAGCATTATATAGAGTGCATGCTTCTAAGCATAACATAGCATTATTTCAAATTAATTTTTTAAGAAGACAAGACTGTGGTTTGCATTTAATGCTGTGTTGCATTCCATTACTAAGAGTTGTGAGAGAATTACTGTAAGTGTGAATTATTTCATGAAGGGTGTGATCGCAGTTTGATCAATTGGTGCTTTATCAAGATTCAAAACAACAATGTTGATTTCTATTTATTGGGTTTTCCACACAGACATTTGCAAACATAGTGTATGCATTGATTAAATATTGATGAGATGTATTTGCAAGAAAATTTTTAATTAATGCATGTGATGAATTGAACCATAGATTTAGATGTGTGAATTAATTTTAGTTAACTTATTGTGCTTGACTGGTAAGGTTGTGGTTTTGAAGGTTTTTTCCAGATTGAAAGTTATTGGTAGTTTAGTTGTTTTTGTAACAAGATTTTCTCTTTTTTTGTTGACAAAGAGTGATTAAAGGAGTGAAACTTCAAGTATATATCTTTTTCTAAGTTTGCAAGGTGAAATAATTGCTTATGATTTGATTTGATACAATGAAATTAGATAGGGTTTACAAAGTCTTTGTGGTACATATAATACCACACCTCGAAGTTGACGATTCTAGGTTGTCAAAACAAATGTTGAGTTAAATACAAACCAATATTGCAACCAACATACTGGCGCCGTTGCCGGGGAGGCGACTTGGAGATTCTAGTAATATCTTCAGCATTTATTTCGAGCACTAGAGGTAATTTTTTTTGGTGTTTTTTTAGCAAGTGTGCCTCTTTTTTCTATTTAATAGGAGGGGTAAAATTTCCAGAGTGTTAGTGTGTTTTTGTTAGCTGCAACATTAAAGTTGGGTTGAATTGATTTTCTTCTAGTAAGTGTTTTTATAGTTTTATTATTTTTTGATTTGTTTTTCCTTTTTAAAATGCATGACTAAGAGAGGTAGGGGTATGAAGCATAAGAAGGGCAGATGAAATAATGATAAATCAAAAATATTTTCTCATGGTAGGAATTCGGTTGCAGGAAAAAACTCCAAGCAAACATAGACCAACTAGGTTGGTACTTTGCACCTGGATTCTAGAGACAACAGTGCATGGGTATCACAACCAGTGGTAGGGAAAAAGGAGACTGTTAAGACTGAAAAGTTAAATCTGAAACACATTTAAATTTCACAGTCCACAGGGGGAAATTTGTTTGGAGGAAGGAGGATGGAAGATCACGAAGAAGTTCATGGTGAAGGTATTGATGAGAATCGGCCATTGGAAGAACAATCCACCTTTGGATTTCTAATTGTGGACCCTAATGAAATCGTTCAAAGAAAAACATTCCACCTTCAGTTCTTCCACATTTCCATGGTAAGGTACATGAGGATACCAATTATTTTCTCTTTGAATTTGACATACTTTGTAGGAGTTATGATTATTCATTGGATGCCAAGAAGAATTTTTTTTTCCTTGCAACCCTTAAAGACTTAGCTTTATGCTGGTTTATGGGGTTGGGAGGGAACACTATCACTTCTTGGGATCAAATGAAGAGAAATTTTATGAATAAATATTAGGAATATTGTAAGACATGAGAAACACAAGATGATTTTTCACTATCATATAACATGATGATGAAAATTTGGAGGATTATTTAGAAAGATTTTTGTATATTCTTCAAAGGTCAAAGCACAAATTTGACATGAGCACTATTAGAACCCTGTTTTTATGAGGAATTTGGATGATTCTAGGAATAATTTGAATTTTTTATGACAGGGAGACATTGCTCAACTTTCATTTGACCAAATTTGTGACTTGTGCAATATGTTTTCACATAACCAATCTAGATCTGGCAAGGGAATTAGAAGAAATTGTAGAAACAATAGATTTGGATCTATGGATACTATGATTATTGGTTTGGAAAATAGGATGGATACCATGAAAATTGAAATTATGAATAATGTTAGTAAGTACATAGATCCTTTAAAATTTTAACAAAAATTAGTAGAAGAACAAGAAACAATGTCCATTTATTGTCCAAAATGTAGAAAAAAGCACCTTTTGTGTGAATGTCCTGCATATGTCAAGGTTGTTAATAGCTATGTGATATGTGTAGGTAAACATCCTACTAAGGAATTCCCATTTATACTGGGGTTTAAGGAAACATTTGAAGAGGAGAATTCAACACCTGAGCCATTGCACGCTATGGGAGAAAGAAAATCATGGCCATAGGTAAGTACAAGTATGAATGTTGAACCTACACCATATTATCCTAATGCATCACAATATTATTTTCAAAATATTAATTATACTCAATCTTGGAAACATGGGTATCATTCTCAGTTTGGGCAGTCTCCTCCTCCTTGGCAACAAGGATGGAGAGGACTACCACACTCTCATTTTTCCTATCCCACGCCTACACAACCATACCCTACGTCATATGCACCTTATCTTATGGAACAACCCACATTATCGGTATCTCTTCCTTAACATACACAACCTATGCCAGCACCATTTCCATTTCCACCACCATTCTGACCACCTCAGTTGCTAGCATAGACTGTGCCCAACCCAAATAATAAGGCGATACAAATTATTCATTCTATTGGACCGCTCCCTTTCCCCAGTTATTATACCATGCGAGTTGGGGTCAATGACCTCCATATGAGATTGAGAAGGGTAATAAATTCAGAAAAGCAAGAACAAAAACAAAAACAACCTATAGTAATCATTAAGGAGAAAATTGAGGAGGAAACTCCTAATATTGCAATTAATGATGTTGCCGCATAACCTGTTCCCATGAACTTAGAGTCCTTACCTTCTTCTTCAAACCAACCTCCATTTCCATAAAGGTTAGTTTTGGAGAAAGTTGACTCCACCCTTGATTTTGATCTGGCTTCCGAGTTGAGGAAAATTTGTATAAAGGTTCCTCTACTGCAAGCTATAAAATATATTTCTATATGCACTAAAATCATTCGGGAACTCTATTTTAAAAATACAAGGAGGAAGAGAGGTTAACCCCACACTATCTAGTTTGTTGGAAGAGCGAATGATTTGATGACATGATGAGCACAAGTTGAGAAATATATTGATCCTAGAAACCAATTTGTCTTTGTTCAGATAAGTTATATACTCTTTCCCAATTTGTTGATAGACCTTGGAGCGATTATTAATGTTATGACTAGGCAAACTATGGAGGAAATTTAGCTGACTCACATATTTCCTACTCCCATCGTGCTTGAACTTGCTAAAAAATCTAAAATCAAGTAGGAGGGTGTGTTAGATGATGTGATTGTCTCAAATGACTCTTGGGAGTACCCCATAAATTTTATTGTTCTACAACCAAAGAATTGTATTGGGGGACACCCTTTGATTTTGGGACGACGATGGCTTGCTAGAGTAGATGCCTATATAGGTTTTCGCTCCAATGACATGTATATTGCCCATGGGGATGCTAGGAAGAAGGTCAGCTTATACCCACCTTCCATATCTATCTAGGAGCTTTGTGACACCTTGTGTTTGGATTATGATAGTAGTGCTAAAGAGACTCAATCTTTTTCCATGATTCATCAATATACTAAGTATACTGAAGAGAGTGTGATTCAAGATTTTATTGGTAACCTGGATACTATGCAAGACTTCAGACTAATTCACCAAACTTTTAGTCTAGGTTTCCAAGAAAATTGTGATCCACAATCATCATCATCATTACAGAGTTTGGTAGCCACCACAATATTCATGAGCTAGACACTACTCTTGTTGAGGTAAGTCTAGGAAAATCCTTATACATTAGCACTAACCTAGACCCATCCCAACAAGAGTAGCTTGTGAGTTTACTGCGAGACCATCTTGATGCATTTGAGTGGAGTTATGAGGACATGAGAGACATCCCTCCTGAAACTTGTACCCATCATATTTATATTCAGGAGGGTGCCCAACCTGTCCAACAACCCCAAAGGAGAATGAACCCTACACTTAGAGATGTTGTTAAAGAAGAACTTAAAAAAATATTAGATGTTAGTTTTATCTATCCTATATCTGATAGCCAGTGGGTCTCTCCATTGGTAATAGCCTCAAAGAAAGGTGGGAGATGGAAAATTTGTATTGATTATAGAGAATTAAATAAACCCACTCTCAAGGATTAATTTCCCCTTCCCTTCATCGATCAAGTACTAGATACCCTTGCGGGTAAAAAGTACTTCTCATTCTTGGATGGCTTTAGTGGTTATAATTAGATACATATTTCACTTGAGGATCAGGACAAGACTACCTTTTATTGTCCCTGGGGAACATTCGCCTACCGTGTGCTTCCTTTTGAACTTTATAATTCTCCTGTTACTTTTCAAAGGGAAATCTTGGCTATTTTTGCTGACCTCAAGTGTGTAGAGGTTTATATGGATGAATTTTCATTGTTTGGTGATTCATTTCAAGAATCCCTCCAAAATTTGAAGAAAGTACTAGTTAGATGCCAAAAGGCCCGATTTTTTGAGAGTGACAAAAAACACAGATTGATATGCAAATAAGGGTTGTCCTTGGCCATCTTATCTCTAATAAGGGTATCTAGGTAGATCCAACTAAGATAGATGTCATTATACACCTACCTGTACTAAAAAGACAAAGTGAAGTGAGAGGGTTCCTGGGTCATGCAGACTACTACCAAATATTCATTGAGAATTTTTCTAGGATAGCTGCCCCTCTTTTTCGACTTTTGGCTAATCATAGTGATCTCCCTTGGACCAAAGCTTTCCAACAAGATTTTGAGAATCTTAAGGAGAGATTAGTATGGGAACTAGTCCTAAGGGGACCTAACTAGTCCCTTCCATTCCATATCTCATCGGATGCCTCAAATACTACTATTGGTGCAACATTGGGACACGAGGAAAATAAAAAATCCTATGCCATATACTTCGTTAGTAAAAAAAATTCATGTACAGTGGTTAACTATACAGTGACATAGAAATATTTCCTAGATGTGGCTTTTTCTATGAATAAGTTCAGACACTACATTACAAGATAAAAAGTAATTATACAAAAAAATCACTCTACCATAAAATATTTGACGAACAAACCTTTAACCAGTGGTAGGATAACTAGGTAGTTACTTTTACTCCATGAATTCAATGTATCTATAATTGACAGGCCATGGAAGTCAAATGTGGTACCTGATTTTCTTTCTAGGTTAAATAACTTTGGTCAAGAAATTGTTGTAGATGACTCATTTCCTGATGAACATCTTTTTGATGTTTCAACAAACTCCCCTTGGTTTGTTGATATAGAAAATTAAATTTTCACGTGAAAAACACCACCACACCTATCCGCTAGGGAGAGGCAGATGATCACTTAGAATAGTGCTTCGTACTCCTGGATCCAAGGAGAGCTCTTTTACACAGGACTTGATATTATTATCCATAGATGTGTAAGAGAAGAAGATGTGTTTGAAATTTTAAAATCCACCCATGATGAGCCTTGTGGAGGCCATTTTGCAGACAAAAGGATAACATATAAAATCCTTCACACTGACTACTTTTGGCCTTCCTTGTTTAAGGATTCCAAACAATATGTTAAGCATTGTGATAGTTGTTAGTGGATGGGCCAACCTGGTCAAGCCGATGAGATGCCTTTATGCCCGCAAGTCATGTTAGAACCCTTTCAAAAATGGGCCATTAACATTGTGGGACCTATAGCTCCAATATATTTAAAACAAAAACTTGGTTTGTATAGATTTTATGACAAAATAGGTAGAATCTAGGCATGTTCCTTATGCCACTGAAAAAATTTATTATTTATTTCTTATTTACTAAAATTTTTACTCGATTTTGTGTACCATGAGAAATTGTTACTGAAAATGGACCACAATTTTTTTCTAATATGGTGAAAGGAATTGTAGATCAATAAATGATTCAACACAAGAAATCTACATCGTATCACTTGTAATAAAATGGTTAGGTAGATTCCACAAATAAAGTGATTGAGTCCATCCTTACAAAAACAATGAATATCCATAAAAAGGATTGGGCAAGTAAACTACTGGATGCATTGTGGGCATACAGAACAACTTGGAGGAATAATACATGACACACACCTTATGAGCTGGTATACGGAAAATAAGTATTGCTACCAATTGAATTCTAGATTAAAATTTTTAGGACTGTAATCTAGTTGGGGTTATATCTCTTGGAGGCACAACAATAATTCCTTTTGTAGTTAAGTGAATTGGATGATATGCGAAGGGATGTTGTACAAAAAACCATTTTGATTCCACAACAATGTAGTAAATGGCATGTCAAGCTAATCAGGAAAAAGTAGTTCCAACTGGGAAACTCAGTGCTCCTCTGTGAATCCAAGTTTAAAATTTTTAAAGGGAATATCCACACACACTAGTTGGGACCTTATGAGGTGGTTAGGTTTTTTGAGAATGGGGCAGTTCAGATAAAGACCATTAATGAACATGGTACTATCTTCATGGTGAACGGACATAGGCTTATATTGTATGTTTAGCCCAACACCAAGGAAGACTTTATGGAGCAAGTTCAACAACACTCAGATTTGAAAATAGTAGGTAGGGGAGAGCACCAACATATTGTGAGTACTTTTTGAGTTGCTATTTTTCTGGAATAATAAAATAAAAGGAAAAAAATCAAAAAATTAAATATAATAATAATAATAATAATTCATGACTGTGAAAAATGGCTTGTTAGCGTAGTTATGTAGGAGGCTGCCTGAAAACTAGGTTACTGGTATGAAGACTCTCTTTTATTCAACAAAATGGGAATGCTGACCGAATTGATATACATGTTTTGTCTATCCTTGAGAAGGAGCAGACTCTGTAGGTATTTTTGGTGGCAGCAAAAGTCAACTAGTAGAAGTTTTCCCTTACCAAAATTCAGGGTAGACAACTTTTCAAATCTACATGTGGCAAACATGGATCATTCTCACTACAGTTAACTTTCCACAAGACCACAATATCAAAACAAGCAGTGTTAGAAATTAATTAAGGAAGCAATGAAATACACAAAATATTGTGAAAACACAAATACAGAAACACATAAAACAAGAGAGACACAAATATATGTGGTTCACCTAATTTGGGCTACATCCACAGAGAACAACCAATCCTTTCTTTTTTATTATCCAGTAAAATGAAGAGATACAACTTGCAACATACCAGCTTTAATTTCCTCTTCACTATCACACATACTCCTCTCTCTTTCTCACTTAGAAAAATAATACACAACCGTAATACATCTCCCTCATGTAAACCGAGGGTTTCCTTCTAGGGAAAAAAATCCTAAATTAACATAAGTTCTACCATCAGATCATCCGCCTAATGAATGACCCAAATTAACTATGAAATTACAATATTTTAAGTTTTTTAATGTTGATCCCAATATGTTAAAACTTCCCTTCGATTCGGTATGAATCTCTGAATCCACCAAGGAAATTTTTCTTTTTTTAGCTTCGATGGAACTACCCTCAAACCATTTCCAGGGGAAGACTCATAAAAGTTGTCTTCACACCCCCCCCCCCCCCCCCCCCCCCTTGGACACCCATTATGGTATTAAATGGTAGACATTGCTTCCCCATTAGGAACAGGGATCTAATGCGACTGAAACAAAAAAACTTTGAACAATCATGAATATACTCAAGATACACACCCAACAATCTCCCATTTGGAGAATGATTATATAAACTCCATCATTGCTTCACTTGCTGGACAATGACTATCTCTCATCTTCACCATCATAGTCAAAGACCAATTGAAACTGAGAAGAATCTCAGTTTCTCCCTAGTTAGAACTTTTGTTAACATATCTACAAGATTCTAACCAGTGTGTATCTTTTCTAGCTTTATTATCCATCTTCCAACACTAACCATATGAAATGTTACTTGAGCTTCATATGTTTAGTATTGGAATGAAATGCTGAGTTATTTTCTAGATGAATGACACTCTAGCTATCACTTTATAACCTATCTATCTCATGCTTCTTGCCCAATTCATCCATAAACCTTTGTAACCAAACCATTTCTTTACTAGCCTTTGTAGTAGCAACATACTCTACTTCTGTTGTTGAAAGTGCAATAATGTTTTGCAATTTTGAAACCCAACTGGTAGTTGTTCCGCTTACAGTAAACACATACCCTATGGTGCTCCTCCTATTATCTCTATCACCTGCCATATCTTCCTCAACATATCCCTGTAGAGCAATGTCTAAACCACCAAATCATAATGCTTGTTTTGTGGCACCTCTCAAATAACCGAGAATCTACTTTACTACCATCCAATGCTCTTTTCCTAGGTTGTTCATATACCTTCTTACAACCCCCATTGCATGTACAATATCAGGCCTTGTGCATACCATTTCATACATTAAGCTTCCAAATATTGATGCATATGAAATTTTACACATATAATCCATCTCTTCCCGAGACTTGGGAGACATCTCCTTACTTAGTTTGAAATGGCAAGCCAAAGCTGTACTAACAGGTTTTTCATTCTGCATATTAAATATTTCCAACACCTTTTCTATGTACTCACTATGAGACAATGTTAATTTGTGATTTTTCCTGTCTCTAGTTATTCTCATACCAAGGATTTTTTTTGCAACACCCAAATCCTTCATTGCAAATGAGTTTGCCAATTTTCATTTGAGCACATTTATTTCCTGCATGTTAGACCCTGCAACAAGCATGCCATCTACATAAAATAACAATATAATATCACTTCCATCATTTTGATTTATAATATAAACACAATGGTTAGAGTGACATCTAGTATAACCTTATTCAGACATTAACTTGTCAAATTTTAGATACCACTGCCTTGGAGCCTATTTTAATTCATACAAACTCTTCTTTAATTTGCACACTAACGTCTCCTTCCCTTTGACCTCATACCCTTGTGGTTGTTGCATATATATTGCTTCCTCCAAATCCCCATGGAGAAAGGTTGTCTTTACATCTAGCTGCTCATGATGTGAACCTTATGCTGCCACTAGACTTAAAAAACAGTTCTGATTGAAGATATTTTAACAACAAGAGAAAAAATTTCATTAAAGTTTATACCTTCATTTTGTGCAAACCCCTTCACCACAAGTCTTGCCTTATACGTATGTTTACCTCCATCTTCTTCCTTCAACTTGTAAACCCATTTATTCTGCAATGTTTTTTTACTTGCAGGAAACTGGACTAAGTCCCAAGTTTGGTTATGCATCAAGGAGTCCATCTCTTCTTCCACGGATTCCTCCCACTACTTCCTGGTTTCTACATGCATTGATTCTTCATATCTTTCCAGTTCGCTAGAATCAGTCAATGATACATAATATAATGAAGGAGAGTATCGTTTAGGGGTTCTACGTATCCTGGTAGATATTCTAACACCAATTTTAGGTGTTTGAGGTGCCTACTATTGTTGTGGCTATTTTTGTTGTTGTAAATGCTGATCATTATGATTTCTAGGAACCTTTATTTTTTTTGTGATCTCATCAAGCACTAGGTATTATTTATTTTCTTTTTCCTGTTTATTTCCCTGCATTTGATCCTTCTACAAGACATTTTTATCGAATATGAAAACTATGCTCCTAATGATTTTGTGATTTTCATAATCATATAAGCGATAACAAAAACCATTTACACCATATCCAATAAAGGTAAATTTTTATTTTTATTTTTCCTCAATATTTGTTCTATTTTCTTTATTGATGTGGACAAAGGCTTCACAACTGAAAGTTTTTTAAAATGAGTAGTTTACCTTTTTACCTATCAATGCCTCCTCTGTAATACCACCATCCAAGGAAATTGAAGGCCCTATGTTTATTAGATAAGCAACAATATCTACAAAATCTTACAGAGATTGTAAGGGAAATCCTACATGCAATATCATGCACCTTGCACACTCCATGATTATCCTATACATCCTTTATGATGAACCATTTTCTTGCAGCGTTCTTGGAACTGTCTTATCTCTACGAATTCCATGCTATGGATAGTAGTTATCAAACTCTTTACTGCAATATTCACCTCCATTATTTGATCTGAGACACTTCAACTTCTTTCCTATATCATTCTCAACCAAAGCTTTCAATTTCTTGAAAGTATCAAATACATCAGATTTATTTCGAATACAATAAATCTAGGTTTTCCTAGTTGCATCATTATTAAAAGTAACATAATAATGAGAGACACTGAGAGATGATACCTGAGCAGGTCCCTGTTATCGGGAAATCTAGTGTCTATGCAGAGCTGCTAGTCCCACTAAGGCTGGTAGCTACCTTAGAAACAAACAAACTAAAACCACTTTCGTTTTCCTTTATGAGAAGTAGATAAGAGGGGAATAAAGGAGACCAACCTCTTTCTTGCGCTTGGTTCCTTGCTTGATTCCTCTCCTTTCTGATAGATCTTTTCCACTCGCTTCCTTGTCTACCCAGCTTCAAAGAGCACCTGTAGAATCAAAGAAGCATAACACTATCCAAGAACATAGATCTACTATCATAAACAATATAGGACCAAATATATGTTGACCACACAAATGCATATATCATCAACCATACAAGAATGTGGAGGAAAAATTGAATAACTTTATTAATAATCAAGAATAGCAAAGAGGATTACAACCAATTGTTCTGACCCAACATCATCCTCTCAGCAAGAAAGCCCTTCTTCACCTCATGAAAAGCTTAGATCACCCAACACTATGATGTTGCACCAAGAAACCAACAACACTTCCTTACAAGATACAAAATTCCAGCCTCTGGATCTCTGGGATGAGGGATCCATATATAGATGTTTGCAAGGGGGGTGAGTCAGCTTTTGAGATTTGATTAGTGTCCTCTCTCTGATAGTTCTTGATTCCACTTGGAGATTGATGATCTCTTACTCATCCATGGGCGAATGCAGAGAAGCAAGTGTCATAGGAAAAGTTTCTGGAAGATTCCATGATCCTCCACCTTGCAGATTGACCCTGCCATTTGTCCACTCTCACCCATCGCACCCCATAGAAGGGATTTTCAAGATGTATCGCACCTCCCGTGTGTATTTAGGTGGGATGCAGTGCACTTTGACCATAGAGCAGGTGAAATGGTCCAATTTTGACCAGTTCTGAGCAGTTTTTCATGGAGAACTTCTGGGAGAAGATGTAATCAGTTGACCTTGTCCTTTTAGATGTTGGAACAAAACTTTTAGGGACTTAAGAGCCCTTGGTTTATGGACATTTATGATTGGGGTTGCAGTTCCCAAAAATGTCTATAATAGTTGCCCCCTAAAGCATGAGGTTGTTAATCTGTTTTGATGTCGGGTGAAATGCTTTATCACGAGGATCTAAAGTTTTTTCGAGCTGGAAGGCGACCTGTAATAAGATACAATACAATACATTATCTTCATAATATTTTCATGATCTAGCTGAGGCGGGCATTCCCATGCTCGACTTTATAAATTCATTTTCATGTACATAAGAAAGACAATCGTCTGAGTGTAGACTGATGATTCTGGTAGAGCCATCATCCCTTAGGTTGGATGATTATCTGTGCAGTAATGATGTACATTTGATGTCTTTATTTTCTTGAATATATATCGCAGCCCAGATGGATGAAACTAGATCCGGGGTCTTCAATCTCGTTCGATCTTCACTCAAAGTACAAGTCGATCCATGTGAGAGATGTTCTGGAGTCGAACATGGAAAGACATCGCCTGATTACCAGCCAATGATGTAAGCTGTTAACAGGTGCGAGAGGAATCACCAATAATGATGATGACCCTCAAGGTACTACAGTACAATTCACGTGGTGTGAATAAAGGCACTTGGCTTCGAACACCACACAAAATCTTTCGGTCGAAGGCCATTGATGTAAACCTGTCGCTGGAAGTGAGAAACTTGCTATTGAGGCATGCAAGCTTCAAAGTACTGAAAGGGTTGTTCCTAGATCGACTTCTTAGATAATGAGCTGATGTCGACAAGAAGTGATCCGTCATAGGAGGGCGTTAGTGAATCCCACATCAATGACACGAAATGGAGAAAATGATTTTAATGGAGGTGAAAACAATCTAGTGATATAAGGTTCAGGGTGGCGGTCATGAAAGAATGGAGCGTAAATGTATTGTAGTGGGTGAGACACAGGTGAATTCTCTGAGCAACTTCTCTTGAACATATCGGTGACACTGACATGATGGATTGGTAGCGTTAACCCCAAATATGGATGGTGTGATGGACCCATGGTGATATGACCAGTGAACGGAACAACCCAACCCGGCTCGGATGCGGAGTGAAAGTGTCATGTTCAAGAGCGACTTGCTACCAATAAAGTTTCTTCAAGTTTTCTTCCCAATTTTTCCCCAGTCATTCTGACCAGTACCTCTTTATTTTTGTCAAGCTTGAGGAGGATAACATATGCTTGTTCTATAATTTGCCCTTTGGGCAAACCCATCGCTATGTTTTAACGAGCCTAGCGATAGTGAAACTCATTCTTGTCTGTATGGACAAGTTTGTCGCTATTCGGTTTTAACGAGTTTAATGACAAGGATAACTCGGTCCTTTTCAATTTTAGAGAGTCTGAAAAAGGGATGTAAAGAAAACTCCAGCAATCCTTTTTCATTATATAATCCCTTGAGTCCGAAAAAGTATAAAACAATACAAAAGGGATGAAATTTCGGTACTTTTAATGAGCCGAACAAAACAAGCGCTCGATATTTTTGTGTAATAATCCCTCAACTCCAAAAAGATTAAAATCTAAAGGAGGGATAACACTTCCGGTCCCTTTAACGAGCTGGAGAGGCCAGTTTCTCAGCAATCTTTTCATATTTACGAGTTAGTTGAAAAGAGCTTAAAGGAGACTCATTTTTTGAGGAACGAGTGATAAATTTGGGTAGCAACTAATTCCAGGTAAGGTTTGGAATTTTCCAATCACGGCAGTGTCACAAGGATGGCTAACAGGATCACTCTTCGCAGCTGTTCCTCAAAAGGGGTAAACAATCAAATGGAGGTGAATGATCGGCCAATACAAAGTGGAGGTGATGATGAGGACACGACCAAGGCTTCAAAGGTTGATGATAATACATTCACGAAGGTTTTTTACCGGAAAATGGTTCATTTTTTAATGAGCTTAAACTCTGGGGGAACATTTGCTCATTGCTTATGTTTATTTTTTAACGAGCTTGAATTCCGCTTTAAAACTGCTCGATCCATTTGTATAATAAGGGTGTCTCATATAAAAACGACATTTTTTCAAAGCTTTGCCCCACATCCTTTCTTTATGCAAGTTAGGAAACGACCAATCCTACGAGTTTAAAGGGTTAGAGGACCTACAAATTTAACAAAATAAATGGTCGCTCTTCACTTTGATGCCCTCAGGTATAGCGAAGTAGAGTTTCCCAGGTTACCCCTCAATTTGCAGACAAAACATTTGTTTTATCGGGAAAGGCATAACTTTTACAGGTTACCCCTCAATTTGCAGACAAAACATTTGCTCTATCAGGAAAGGCCTACCTTCTGACGGAGGTATCTTATTCCAGTATAATCTCATAAACTAGTCATATATTATTCGCGGAAACCTACTCTATACCCAAGGTTTTCCTGTCGAAACAGGCCAGGGTGCATGCCCCCTGGGTTTCAGTCATATCCTCTGAATCACTCACGCTCATCAGGAGGACGGACTGGGGATTGATGAGACATTCCTTGCATGAAAATACCATTCAGGGATGGTATATGACTATTTGCTATGTTTGAACCGGGGAATGAAAGCTGGTCTACAAGCTTGACTACTCTTCCTTCATGCAGAAAATGCATTACTCTAAAGAGTGAGGAGACAATGGCTCCCATGCAATAAATATAGTCTCATCCAAGGAGTAGATTATAATCCAGGGGTCCTTGGAATACCATTACGTTCATGTGAACGGTTTTCCTTCTCAATCTTATCGGCACATTGGGAAGGATCCCTAACGGTCGACTGGTTCCTTCGTCAAAGCCTGTTAGATTTCTCATCTCAGGCAAAAGCGATGGCGAACCAAGCACTTTCCAAGCAATTGAGGAAAGGATACTCACAGAAGCCCCTTCATCTATGATGGTACCGACCATGACCATTCTATATATTTGAGCAATGATTCGAAATGGTACACTAGCCGGTAAGCGGGGTCTGCCTAGTAGATTCCAATCGAAGGAAACAACTAGGTTGCTTGGAGGTGGGACCGAATAGATGGCCGGATATGACTCTGACGAACTTCCTTCCTGCGGTAAAGGAATGGGTAGACTGCCCCCATGTTCATCAGAGTCTGTGCTTACGAAGAGAATTTGGACGGTGTCGTTTTTGTTCTCTCCGGTGACTGTATCATCTGAAGATGGATCCTCTGAAGGCAAGACCGGGTCAACTGCCGCCTCGACCTTTTGATTTTCATCTGGTGTGGATTCAGATGGTTTATCTTCAATGATAGACGCTTCGACCGACCATAAGGGCGTGTCAGCCGGATTTCCAACTAGTGACGGACTCGGCAAGAGTTTCATATATCCGGGAGGAAGCCGTAACGGTGAAACCGGACGGTCATCCAAAACTCTTTTAGCCTCGTCTAAGAAGGGACAACGGTGGATGGCGTGATCGCCTTCACACAACTTACAAGGAAATTTACATTTTCCTTTTTGTCTAGGGGCTTCACTTTCACTAGTTGACGGTGTACTTTCAACATGATCATCAGAGGTTGATGACACTGGATTGTGCAAACGAGGAGACCAGTCCCTTATGATCCGAGGGATGCAAGGACAATCTCGATGATAGTGGTCTCCTTTGCAAATGACACATGGCAATTTAGGCCTCGATGGTGCAGTGTGTGGATTTTCGCTAGACGATGCTTGGTCACCCCTTTTTTGCCTTTGGCTCCTTCTTCTTCTTCTCCTTCTTCTTCTCAGTTACTTGATTGGCTTTACCAGCTTCATCAAGCGAAGAGGAAGGAGGAGAGGAAGAATTGGATGAAGTAGAGGGTTGGGGGGTAACTCTGGTATCATTTAGTTTCTGACTTGATTGTTCAGGAATCATGGTGTTCTGAACGACAAAAGTTGAGAAGAGCCATACGGGAAAACCGATTTTCAATCCTAGAAGCGACAATGTGGCCATATGGGGTGCGCCAACATCTCCCCAAGAGGAGAAAGGACTAGGATTTCCCCCAAGGGGAACTCCTTGGTTGGTGGACTCTATTTTTCTCAACCTAAGACCAACGTAGGAAAGGTGATATTTATTCTGATTAAAATAAATTTTAGACACTTTGACACAACTTGTTTTTTCAATTTTTAAGAGTTGAGAACAACAAAATATGACTCTAGACGCCTTCGATTTTTAATGAGACTGAAGTGAAAAGTGCTCAGATGGACCTTTTTCTTTAAGGAGTCTAAAAAGGAATGAAAGAGAATGCTCTGGAAATCTAGACAGAGGGATTACCAAACCAACCGCAAAACTGCAAAATACTTTTTACGATACGGCAGTCAATCTTCTCGAATGCTGTGTTCAGTACATTGCGATCGATAGGGCGGCAGACATGTCTTCCTATGGATAAAGGATAAAGCCTATTGTGGTCTCCCAATATATACTCGACAGTACGTGGGAGCACAAGTCTGTACTGGCACTTATCATCTCAAAGTGGAGGAATCACCCAACCATCAATGAAAACAACAGTTACCAGGCTTTACGAAGCCGGAATACGTCTCTAGACTAGACTTCTAAATGTTGTGCGTTAGGTTCCAAAGCATTTTTAGGTTCATTAAATTTATTTTACAGTTGATCTTGCTTAAGAAATTTGCCTTTCAGGTTCACCGCGTGATGTAGATATACAATTCCTAAAATGCAATCTAAGATGATAAACAATTGTTTAATCTTCTTTTTGCAATGAAAATCCGAGCTACTAAGGAAAGAGAGATGATATTCTTTCAACATAGAGCAGAGAGCACACACTATATGCATTGTCCTAAATCAAACCAACAAACAGTCTAAATGCAAATGCACATGCATGTATTTGTTTTCAGCCTTCTTAATGTGTGAATGATAAAAAGAAAGCTAAGCGCAAATCTGAATTGTTTTTCAAAGCGACATTACTAACAAGTTTCTTTTCAAGAAAAAATGAAGACAATGACGACACTTTGTGATTTGGAATTGAAAACTTGCTTTCGACACTTGAAAAACTACTAATTCAAATCAAATACAAGAGTAACAGTGTAATCGACTATCAAGAACAATCAGATTCTCTTCTATGACTGAAAACGACCCTTGCGACATTTTCAAATCAAGAAACGACAGTTCAATTACGCTACTTCTTTGTAAAAGAGAACTGAAAATGGCTCAAAATACATAAAAAAAATTATAGTTCTTTGCACAATGGAGGTGGAATAATGGCAAGGAAGGGGGTTTCAACAGAGGTATACTGACTACAGGCAGCAAAACTCTTGAATAGAGCTGAAAAGAGTGAACACAGAAACCAAAATCTAGGAGCAAGAGAGGTCTAATCTGATCAGCGCACCTATAACACAGGGAAAAAGAGATGCAACGCACCTACTACACTCGGGAAGTGCGATGCATCCAGAATCCAAAGAAGAGATAGTGCGATGGTCCAGGGACGAGACTTCAACTGGGTTCCGGGACACATTTTGCAGCTCAGTTCAGGGATTTAGGCCGAGCAAGTGGTAATCAGTAAATCAATCACAAGGGTACATCTAAAGAGGTTACTAGAGCCACCACAAGGGAAATTAGAGAGCTTGTAAGTCGATTTTTCAGTTCATAAACAAAACCCGGAGATAGACTGAAGCAACATTGATCTACTTTGCACTTGCATAGCCAATGCAGTTCGAAGGCTAGCTCGCTTGACTTCAGGCTCCATCTGTAAGTTTATAAAACAAACAAATGTAGACAAACAAACAATCTATTTGCTCCCCAGCGGAGTCGCCATTTTTTTATCGGGAAATCTAGTGTCTATGCAGAGCTGCTAGTCCCACTAAGGCTGGTAGCTACCTTAGAAACAAACAAACTAAAACCACTTTCATTTTCCTTTATGAGAAGTAGATAAGAGAGGAATAAAGGAGACCAACCTCTGTCTTGCGCTTGGTTCCTTGCTTGATTCCTCTCCTTTCTGATAGATCTTTGCCACTCACTTCCTTGTCTACCCAGCTTCAAAGAGCACCTGTAGAATCAAAGCAGCATAACACTATCCAAGAACATAGATCTATTATCATAAACAATATAGGACCAGATATATGTTGACCACACAAATGCATATATCATCAATCATACAAGAATGTGGAGGAAAAATTGAATAGCTTTATTAATAATCAAGAATAGCAAAGAGGATTACAACCAATTGTTCTGACCCAACATCATCCTCTCAGCAAGAAAGCCCTTCTTCACCTCATGATAAGCTTAGATCACCCAACACTATGATGTTGCACCAAGAAACCAACAACACTTCCTTACAAGATACAAAATTCCGGCCTCTGGATCTCTGGGATGAGGGATCCACATATAGATGTTTGCAAGGGGGGTGAGTTAGCTTTTGAGATTTGATTAGTGTCCTCTCTCTGATAGTTCTTGATTCCACTTGGAGATTGATGATCTCTTAATCATCCCTGGGCGAATGCAGAGAGGCAAGTGTCACAGGAGAAGTTTCTGGAAGATTCCATGATCCTCCACCTTGCAGATTGACCCTGCCATTTGTCCAATCTCGCCCATCACACCCCATAGAAGGGCTTTTCAAGATGCATCGCACCTCCCGTGTGTATTTAGGTGGGATGCAACGCACTTTGAAAATGGAGCAGGTGAGATGGTCCAGTTTTGACCAGTTCTGAGCAGTTTTTCATGGAGAACATCTGGGAGAAGATGTAATCAGTTGACCTTGTTCTTTTAGAGGTTGGAACAACACTTTTAGGGACTTGAGATCTCGTGGTTTATGGACATTTATGATTGGGGTTGCAGTGCCCAAAAATGGCTATAACAGTCCCCATACAAATGTATGAACAAGTTATATTTTTTTGCTCTTATTTTCCTCCCCAACTTTGATAAATCTCACTCTCTTCTATTTTCCATAAACACAATTTTCACAGAAATCCAAATAAACATGCTTCAAACCTGGCAACAATTTTTTTGAGTGAAGAATATGCATCCCCTTCTCACTCATGTGCCCGAGCCTATGATGCTAGAGTGTCATATTTTTTCCTATGGAGTTTAAAACATTAACAAAATTAGAAATACTATTGGATAAATACAATGTAACAACCTTTTCTCCTTTTTCTTTTACCAGGGCTCCTTTAGTGACCTTCTAAGTTTTGTTTGTAAAAGTAGTTACACAACCTTCACCTCCCAACTACCCCGTTGAAATTAGATTTTTCTTCAGAGATAGAACATGCCTTACCTCATTCAATAGCCATTGGTTTCCATTCTTTTTCTTTATAAAGACCTTACTCATTCCAATGATTTTACATGGTTTATCATCACCCAAACGAACTTGTCAAAAATATCCATGTACATAGTCATGAAAATGTTTCCTATCAGGTGTGGCATGGAATGAGGCCCCTGAATATACCATCTAGGAATCAATAATATTCTCTAATGAAAGAATCAAATCATCTTGCAACACATCACCTGTCACATTCACTTCATGATTATTCCCTTGATGTCCATCTCCTTCTTTTCCCTTCCGATATTTACAGTCTTTCTTCAGGTGTCCTTTCTTCCCACATTTCCAGCACATTATCTTTGATCTAGATTTGGTTCTTCCTTTTCTTGACTTACTGTGATTTCCTGGGCTCCTTCCTCTTTCCATTTTTCTTCCCTTAGTCTCTGCAGTGAAAGAATTACCTGATGTTTCACTAGAGCCTTTCCGTTGCATTTCGTCTCTAAGGATGGCAAACAACATCATCAAAATTTAAAGTATGAGATCCATAGGTAGAGTTACTAATATCCATAACCAAACCATTCCAACTTTCTAGAAATGAGCACAAAAATAACAAAACCCTAACTTCATCATCCAAATATACCCCTACAAAACTTAATTCACTGGTAACTATCTTAAATTCATTTAAATGATGAGAAACATATCCACCTTCTGAAATATTCATATTAAATAGACGCTTTATAAGAAATACCTTATTTAAGGTCGAGGGTTTTTCATATAGTTTAGCCAATTCCGTCATTAAACCTTCTGTTATTTTTCCCTTTGAAATGTTGAATGCCATTGACGCTACTAGACACAACCGTATTGTTCCTAGTGCCTTTCTGTCGAGAGTCTCATATTCTGCGTCCATCATACTCATCAGCTTATTTGATTTCTGCTCAATGATAGGTATAGATATTTTTGATACAGATAATCTTCCATTCGCATATTCCACAACTAGTCATTTTTGCTGTTAAATTTATCAGGCCTAAACCTACCATCTTCTGCCATTACTCCTACTCGAACCAGGAACCCTTCTCTCCTACGTGTTTATCAGCCAAATAAACCTTCGACTCTGATACTAGTTGTTATAAATTCATTAACAAAGCAATGAAATAAACAAAATATTGCATAAACATAAGTATAGAAACACATAAAACAAGAGAGACACAAATATACGTGGTTCACCCAATTTGGGCTATGTCCACAAAGAAACAACGAGTCCTTTCATTTTTATTATCCAACAAAATGAAGAGATATAACTTACATCAGATCCACTGTAATTTCTTCTTCACTCTCACACAATATCCTCTATCTTTCTCACTTAGAATAATAATACACAACCACAATACAATTCCCTCATATAAATCAAGGGTTTCCTTCTAGGGAAAGAAACCCTAAATTAACATAAATTCTACCTTCATAGCATCTGCCTATTAAACAACCCATATTAAATGTTTCATCTATTTTTAGCTTCAGGGGTGCTGCCCCTGAACCCCTGCTCGGGGGGTCTCATAAAAGTCGTTGTCCCCCCCCCCCCAAGACCCCCTGTCGACGATTAAATTGGAGACGTTACCACCCTGTTAGGAATAAGGATCCAACGCGGCTGAAACAAAAAACCTATGAAAAATCAAGAAGATAATCTGGCTGCATACCCAAGAAGAAGAGGAATGATAATTGGAAATGAGAGAACTCTGCTTTACTCTGTTTACTGCTTCTTTCCCATTCTACCCTGAAAATTAACCCTTGTCCCTTTTCTATCTTCCTCTCTATATTCCTTGCATTTAAAATTTCCATTCTTTATTCTCCCTATCCCCGTTCTACTTTTCCCCTCTTTTGGGAAAATATCCTTATTTATGCTCCTCTTTATCTCCCTAAAATTGATACCCTCCCATTCTAAGAATTTCTCCTATTCCATAATCTTTGTTTCCCCTGATTTGAAAGTTAACAAGATTTGTTTTTTCTAAACACTCAACATGCAAAAGAAACATCTTGGGCAACACTTGACAGTAAACAATCATCACCAATGATAAATTGACAAGATCCAATTTGACAACAACAATTTTGAATCATTTAAATAAATTCAGCATCATCCTTTTTTGACTTCTGAAACAATGTAGGCAGGTTATGTAGTTTGGGAAGATTATGCAATATAGATAGGTTGTGTAGTACAAATAGTGGCTCCATGCAATAATTTTCGTCCTGCACTCCGTTGGTTAATACCATTAGTTTTTCTTTGTGAACTACGACCCGACTTGATCTATGTCATATCTCTTGTTTATATTTTTGGGTAGGAACAAGTTAATTAGTATATTATTAGGAATCTATGGTGGTTTTTATATTCCAAAGTTGGATAGCACACTAAATTAAAATCTAGAAGGACATATATGTATACTATCCTAGACTTTATATGTATAATGTAATATTTTCAATTACTAATCTGATAAGCCACAGCCATGATGGGGAAACATAGGTTTGGTGTCCTTGTTGTCACCATCATACATGTTAGTTGAATTGGTTGAAAGCTTTTCCCATGCCTCATATTAAAATCATAGCCCAAAGTATCGATGAACTTATTTCTTGGCATTAGTTATCGTGTGAATACTTACATCATGATGATCCTTGTTGGACCTGTCATTTAACAATCACCCTCGATTAAAACAAATTAATTGTCATGACCCCAATCTCATTATGATTAGATGCATGCATGATTGTCGCCATTGCTAATGGGTTATATAAGTGATGGAGATGGAATAATCCAGTGAATTGAATTTCAATGGTAATGAGCAAAGGAAATTATATATATCGTTACATGCAGGCTTGCAGGGGTGATTGTGTTTCTAGTACTCAGATGATTTGATGGAATCTTCAGGAGGATTTTCTATGCAGGCCCATAAATGTGCTGACAAAAGGAAACAAAATGAACCTATGGAAGGGTCTAAGTCTATGAAACAGAGTAAATCTATGGAGGGGTCTGATACTGTGAAACAAAGGGAACTTGTGAAGAAGACAAATATCGTGAAACAAAGTAAATTTATGGAAGGGTCTGAGACTAAGAAACATAGTAAAATTGTGGAGGTGTTTGAGACTGAGAAATCTAGTAAATCTATGGAGGGGTCTAAGACTTTGAAGCAGGGTGAACCGATGAAGAAGAAAAAGACTATGAAACAGAGTAAACCCATGAAAAGGATTGATAATGTAAAGAAAAAATGCCCCTTGGAGGTGTCCGAGAATGTAAAGGTTGAGCCATATTTGGCATTTATGGATGGTACCAGGAGAATGACTAGAGCAAGGGATCAGGTAAAGATTTCCCCTCCACTTATAGAAAATGAAGATGTTCCAACTGTTAGCACTTGAAATTTCACCTCAGGATGAAAAGGCAAATCTCAAAGCTACATCAAACCATTCAGCCTCGTAGCTAGCCCTACGGGGCAGGAGAAGGTCTCTCTGGTCAATCTCGGTAAATTTTCAATAGGAAGAGATGACCAATCAAGGTAACACTGATATTAGGCTAGTAAACTGATTTGAAGGTTGATTTGGGGGTTTTGGGGTTTTTGGTGGCAAATTGAGGAGCTGCAATTTAGGGTGCGAGGATTGGACACAGTTTCTGCAGGGAAGTCTTTGGGGCAAGGTAGGAGATTGTGTAGATGTATTTAGCTGAAATGGATGATCAGGAAGAAAGAAAAGAAGGCTAAAGAGAGCAAACAATGGATTTGAATTCTCTTTAGACAGTAGAAAACATAGAAATTAAACAAATTTGAAAGCAGAGCATGCAAGCACGAATTCTAACTTTATCACTTCATTTGTTTAATATGCAGCAGTATAGAACGGAAATGAATCACATAAAAAAGCTTACAATAACATGAAGAGACACACCATCAACACAATGAGTCCACAAGAATCCCAATGATGACTGCAAAACCCTGGTCTTCCTTAGCCAAAAATTGCAGAGATACAAGTGAATAATACAGTGATAGCTTCTCCCTCAAGAGTCCAACCATGAAAATGAGCAAGAGAGTACATAATATAGATGATCTAACCTCTTTCCCTGCCTCTATGGGTCGAGCTCACTATCCTAGGAGCTGTTTGAACCACTTCTAAACTAAGCACTAGAAAATAGGCAGTCAAAACAACTTGCCTCTATAAACTTGGAAACCAGTTCATACATTCAATTTTTACCCTTTACATGCAAGAATCTTCTAGAAGAGTTAAACAAGAGTAAAAATATCCAAAAAGTGTCACAATTAGATCCAAGAGGACCACCATCCACCTCAAAAAGTCAAACTGGAGCCAAACTGCGTTTTCTGGGCTGAACTGGTCAAATCTGGCAAAGTTTCCTCAACGGGTCGCGCACATTTCCTCAACAGGTCGCGCACTTTGGAGCTCTGTTTGGAGGCCTTCCCGGTGTCTGAATTAGGTGAAGGATAGCTCGTTGGAAAGGTATCTGAGTATACTTTCCAACCCAACTAGAATTTTTGGATTTGGAGGTCATTTTCCTAGTCAAAAGTCAATTCTCCCAAGACTGGTCAAAAAGTGCCAAATGAGGCTGCCTCAAGGAAGAGTGTTGTTGCAGTCAACTTTGGAATGCCTTCCTCAACCCCAAATTGAGCTCATGATAGCTCATTGGAAAGATCTTTGTGTCTAGTTATCATTTTACCCATCAAGAAAATCCTTTGGCCCACCAAGCTAGGAGAAAACTTGATTTTCCCAAGGTCATGTCAAAGGTGTCTTTGATTCTCCTGAGGCAACGGTATTCTTAACATTTCTATCAAACAATGACACCTGTGAAAAAAGTGAAGGAGTATTTTCGTCTTTGGCGTGTTTTGGACAAAAACCTCTCTCAGTTTCCCAAAATTCATCTTTAATTTCTCTGAAACATCATTTGAGTGAAACTTGTCCTGATGTGTGAAACAAGGAATTTTGTCGAAATGGAGCGAAATGAAGGGGATAAGGGGCTTCTAAATTCTTGGGGAAATTTTGGGGAGTAGGGAGGGATGTTAGGAAGCAGGGGAAAGTAGAATCTCAGATATTGAGTGAGGGGAAGGGGTCGAAAAGGGAAAAACACAGGCCAAACCTAGAAAATTGCCAGGTTGTAGCTAGAAACTAGGGTTTGTGCAAAAATGAGGAATTTGGCGGATCTAAGGGATGGGAAGTGTTTTATAAGGTACTTTAAGGATAGGGGAAGGTGTATGAACATCAGGATACAAGTTTTGCCGATGATTTGACCGTCCAAGAGAAATTGCCTTCAAAACCCTAGGAGAGGGAAATGACCTTGCCTAGGCACAACTGAAGCATGAATAAGGTGTAACATGACCCAATAGACACTGACATGATAATGAAAACCCAATGAATTATGATTGACTCAGCTGAATAGTGACATAGACTGACATTTTGACAACTTTAGAAGGAGTTAAAGCAAACCCTAGACCTAATGCCTAGTGACCAAATTTTGCTTGAAGACTCACTGAAATGACAAAATTTGACCTTGACACTTCAAAATCACTTTGTAAGAGCACATTTGATCACTGGAGGAAGGCTAGAAAGACTGACACTAACATTGGCTCCAATGGGGATGGTAGCTCCTTGGAGGTGCCAAGAACCTTAGACCTCTAGGAGAGCAGACCAGTGCCTTACAATTATTGGGCAGTGGAGTCAAAAACTCGAGCTGAAATGCATGACTAAAAACTGATGAGTTGACAACACAAATTGACTCTCACTCAACTAAAAACTGACTCGATACTTAAGCACAACCGACAAACTGAAAATGATGCTCAAAGTGGAGCTTATTCATCACAACCTACTCTAACAGTTTCATTCATCACCTGGTCAAGTGAAATGAAACAACCAATGTAACCAAGTAAGTGTCCCATCTTCTGTTCGAATTCTCCACAAGTGCTTGCTTATGAACAACAAGAGAGAACTACTGAAAGGAAACTCCCATGACAACTTAGAAACAGATCCATTGAAAGATATGAATTCTCTATCCACCTCCAAAAACACTGCATAAGGGTCTTGAAATTCAAGCACACTGGAACTTAGCTCATCCAATGGATTACTTCTCTTCTTCTCATACCATGAATGCACACTTTGATCTGAGCCTTGTGACGAGACCTCTGCTGAAAATGGCAAAGAAACTGACTGCCAGATCAAGCTTGTATCAATACACGTTTCAAGCTCACATGTAGTCAATGGAGAAAGACTTTGACTGCAAACCTCATCCAAAACATCAGCTATTGGATCATGAAAAACTTGAAAAGACTGCTGCAATGCATCCATTGAAAATGCATGACATCCTTCTAGCTGTTCATCTTGTTCTTGAGAGATTTTATGAGAATTCTTCCTTATAAACTGAAATGCTTCAAAACAAAAGGGTATAGAATCTTCCTGTATCATCAAATCATGTATTTCGGCTGCCATACCTTCATCTGTAATCTGCCCTTCAATTTCATTTGGTGGCTGCAAATCTGATGCTACAGGCTGCTCAAGAATTTTGTTATTTGTCTCGTCCTCAACATTAACACTGAGAGATTGCTGATTTGTTATAGGCTGTCCATTTAAAGATTTACTATACAACCTACCCTTCAAAAACTGAAATGATTCGAAACAAAAAGGTAGGGAACCTTCTTTTATCATTTGATCAAATATGTCAACTTCCATGCTTTCATCTGCAACTTGAAAACCAATGGCATTTGGGGGTTGCAAATCTGAATATGAGAAGTCTGGAACAAGGTTTTTATTGCCTCCAAGATGGTCTAGATCAAGACTTGTTGACATCTGATTCCTAATTTCATGGAAGTTGTCTCTGATGAACTGAAATGAATCAAAACAAAGAGGCAAAGATCCTTCACTTACTTCCCAATTTTCTGCACTTTCCTCATCAATGTCATAGTTGATATGTGATGGCTGAACATTGTATTCAAGCTGTTGAAAATGAACTTTTTCCTCCCACAAACTAGCTGCTGGTTCGTCTGCAAGATTAGCGTTTGTTTGGAGAACATAATCATCATCATACTGATCAAAATGAGGCAAATCATCACTATAAAAAAAATCATCAAGCATGCATGTCATATCAACAAATCTCTCTTCTCCAAGATGATTAATAAGACAATCATTATCAGATCCATAACAATTGGCATCAAAAAGAAAATGATTTGAATCAACAACTTGTTCTTCTTCAATCAGCGAGCCATGGGCTTGAACATCAGAAGCATTTCTTGCATTGATCTTGTCCATCATCTCTTCCACTGCACTTACCAAAACGTCAAGCTTTACCTCTAGAGATGTCGATTTTTCCAGATCTATGTTTTTCATCTCTTCTTCTTTCAACCTTGCCCGTCGGATCAGCAGATGCGCCTCTACACTTACTGCACTGTTTTGCATCTCGTGAAGTGTTGCAATATCCCTTTCTCTCAGCTGAAACTCCATCTCCGGATCAAAGGCACCCGGATAGTGCAAGAGAGTAGATCTAGGAGAAGGTCTTATATCAACTGGCATTGAATAATAAACTTGGTTGAATCTGGCCGAAAATTGTTGTACTGTCTCCCCTGGAAATCTTTTCAGCTGGTTATACTCTTCTACAATCAAGAAAAGGTTCTGCCCAATCATCCACCTATCAAGAAAAACTTTGACGAACTGCTGGAACTCTGAGATGCTTGCATCAGGCAGGGTTTTGAACCAACTCTTCACTTCAGCTTGCAAAGAAAGAGCAAAAAGCCTTATACTAACATCTTCTTCATCAACTTCAAAAAGATCTAGAAAATTCTCAAAATTCTGCACATGTTGCTCAGCGTTGATATTCTTACTTTCACCATCAAACATCGGCAAGTATAGATCATAGTTTTTGGGGAAAGCATGAAGAACAGAAGGTAAAACAAGAGGTTTATACCGATCTGGAATTTTACAAGGTATAGGGGTATGTACAGCAGGTATAGAATTAGTTTTGGTCACTTGAGGTTCATCAATTTGAATATGATCATCGGAAAATTCGGAAAAAGGATCTTGATCAAGCTCAAAGGCATGCAAATCATTGGTATTCACAATCTTCAAGGGGAAAGAATCAACTGCAGGCCGAGGATCTTTTCTCAAATACAATATACTTTGCAAAGCCCTTTTTACATTCTCAGGAAAAGAGGAGAAATAATTTAGAACAAAGAACAAAATATCTTGGATGAAATTCCAACTTGAATACCTGATCTGTCCATGTTGTCCTTTCATGTTTTTGCTGGTCAGGAGCATCCTCCAGTGGAGTCTTTGGATTTGATCTCGAAACTGATGTAGAGTCGCCAAGTGAATGATTTCAGCCTTTCAAGTGTCTGATCGTTGTCCACCATCAACAATCAGATCTAAACTTGATACATGTACTGGGGTGAAATGCAAATGAAGTGTTGTATTCACAAGCTCACGGAGATTGACTGAAGCAGCGTTTATCTACTTGCGCTGATGCAAAGCAAGAGCGTTTTCGAAGGATGCCTGGCGTAATTTCAAGCTCCGTCTAAGACTTATGAAACAAACACATCAATCAACAAACAATTTTGTTCTCCCCAGTATGGTCGCCTGTATGTTAGCACTTGAAATTTCACCTCAGGCTGAAAAGGCAAATCTCAAAGCTACATCAAACCATTCAGCCTCGTAGCTAGCCCTACGGGGCAGGAGAAGGCTCTCTCCGGTCAATCTCGGTAAATTTTCAATAGGAAGAGATGACCAATCAAGGTAACACTAATATTAGGCTAGTAAACTGATTTGAAGGTTGATTTGGGGGTTTTGGTGGCAAATTGAGGAGCTGCAATTTAGGGTGCGGGGATTGGACACAGTTTTTGCAGGGAAGTCTTTGGGGCACGGTAGGAGATTGTGTAGATGTCTTTAGCTGAAATGGATGATCAGGAAGAAAGAAAAGAAGGCTAAAGAGAGCAAACAATGGATTTGAATTCTCTTTAGACAGTAGAAAACATAGAAATTAAACAAATTTGAAAGCAGAGCATGCAAACATGAATTCTAACTTTATCACTTCATTTGTTTAATATGCAGCAGTATAGAAAGGAAATGAATCACATAAAAAATCTTACAATAACATGAAGAGACACATCATCAACACAATGAGTCCACAAGAATCCCAATGATGACTGCAAAACCCTGGTCTTCCTTAGCCAAAAATTGCAGAGATACAAGTGAATAATACAGTGATAGCTTCTCCCTCAAGAGTCCAACCATGAAAATGAGCAAGAGAGTACATAATATAGATGATCTAACCTCTTTCCCTGCCTCTATGGGTCGAGCTCACTATCCTAGGAGCTGTTTGAACCGCTTCTAAACTAAGCACTAGAAAATAGGCAGTCAAAACAACTTGCCTCTATAAACTTGGAAACCAGTTCATACATTCAATTTTTACCCTTTACATGCAAGAATCTTCTAGAAGAGTTAAACAAGAGTAAAAATATCCAAAAATTGTCACAATTACATCCAAGAGGACCACCATCCACCTCAAAAAGTCAAACTGGAGCCAAACTGCGTTTTCTGGGCTGAACTGGTCAAATCTGGCAAAGTTTCCTCAACGGGTCGCGCACATTTCCTCAACAGGTCGCGCACTTTGGAGCTCTGTTTGGAGGCCTTTCCGGTGTCAGAATTAGGTTCAGGATAGCTCGTTGGAAATTTCTCTGAGTCCAATTTCCAACCCAACTGGAATTTTTGGATTTGGAGGTCATTTGCCCAGTCAAAAGTCAATTATCCCAAGACTGGTCAAAAAGTGCCAAATGAGGCTGCCTCAAGGAAGAGTGCTGTTGCAGTCAATTTTTGAATGCCTTACGCAACCCCAAATTGAGATCATGATAGCTCATTGGAAATATCTTTGTGTCTAGTTATCATGTTACCCATCAAGAAAATCCTTTGGCCCACCAAGCTAGGAGAAAACTTGATTTTCCCAAGGTCACTTCAAAGGTGTCTTTGATTCTCCTGAGGCAACGGTATTCTTAACATTTCTCTCAAACAATGACACCTGTACAAAAAGTGAAGGAGGTGTTTCTTCTTTGGCACTTTCTGGACAAAAACCTCTCTCAGTTTCCCAAAATTCATCTTTCATTGCTCTGAAACATCATTTGAGTGAAACTTGTCCTGATGTGTGAAACAAGGAATTTTGTCGAAATGGAGCGAAATGAAGGGGATAAGGGGCTTATAAATTCTTGGGGAAATTTTGGGGAGTGGGGAGAGATGTTAGGAAGTAGGGGAAAGTGGAATCTCAGAGATTGAGTGAGGGGAAGGGGTCGAAAAGTGCAAAACACAGGCCAAACCTAGAAAATTGCCAGGTTGTAGCTAGAAACTAGGGTTTGTGCAAAAATGAGGAATTTGGTGGATCTAAGGGATGGGAAGTGTTTTATAAGGTACTTTAAGGATAGGGTAAGGTGTATGAACATCAGGATACAAGTTTTGCCGATGATTTGACCGTCCAAGAGAAATTGCCTTCAAAACCCTAGGAGAGGGAATTGACCTTGCCTAGGCACAACTGAAGCATGAATAAGGTGTAACATGACCCAATAGACACTGACATGATAATGAAAACCCAATGAATTATGATTGAATCAGCTGAATAGTGACATAGACTGACATTTTGACAACTTTAGAAGGAGTTAATGCAAACCCTAGACCTAATGCCTAGTGACCAAATTTTGCTTGAAGACTCACTGAAATGACAAAATTTGACCTTGACACTTCAAAATCACTTTGTAAGAGCACATTTGATCACTGGAGGAAGGCTGGAAAGACTGACACTAACACCAACTAGAATCATTCCTGACTACAAGTATTCTTGTGACATTAGACATCCTTGTGGAAGAACCAGAATATGATCAAGACCCTGTGTGTGAATCAAAAGTGATAAGCCACAGTTCTTAGGTGTCGAATCAAGATGGTGAAGTACCTGTGGAATCTACTATTGAAGCCGACACTTGCACAAAGTTCCGGGAAAGTACTAAGAAAAAGGGGAAGAAACTGAAAACTGGTAGTAAGAAGCTACCAGTGGATGACAAGCTTAAAGGGACTATTGAAGAAGCCACGAAAAAACTAGGTCGTGATCACGAAAATGTGTCGATCTAATATTCATAAGACCTAGTTCCTCTTAGAACCCTTCTTAAACAAAGGAAAGATGCAAAGACAATTTTCATTTTTCAGAATGAAGTGAGGGAGATCGAAGTCTTGAAAAAATTCATTCAAACTAAGAAATCAAACTTGAAAAACACTCTAGCCTGATTGAATGTAGAGATAGCAGAATGGAAGGAAAATAATAAATAGTTTGAATATGAATTGAATAGTTATAAGGAGAATAAAATACAACTGGAAGAAAAACTAGGCACTTTGAAGGATAAGGGAAAGAAATAAAGGAAGAAGAAAAGGGAAAGCCCAAGTTCAGATATGGAAATTAATATCAAGGTTAATAAGTGATGGAAAGGGTTCCCAAGATTTTATTTTTTTGCAGAGGTTGGAAATTTTGTGTGAGGACACACAAGGAGATAAGGTTGGGGGAGTGATGGGTGTTGAAAATGTCTTATTTGTTTTCCCTTACTTGCCTTTGTTTTACCCAATTTTGTCCTAAACCTATGGTGTTTGTCCTTCATTTTAATGTGGTTTTTTAAGAAAAGTATAGTAAATACAATATTTTACAAAGCTAGGTAGGAATATTTATGTTTAGTGTCAGAATTATTTGATTTATGTGTTTTTATAATTTTTTGTGATCAATATAAACCACTAACCCCAATCTATGCAGTGCCTGTACCTAGGTGGTTTCCTGTAATACGGTTCACAATCAACCTTTTAGAGTATGAGCTGGCAAATGGATTGTTCAATCATATTTGGAAAAATCTCTTGTTTCCCTCCATCGATGGTAATAGCCCGAGGAAGCAGGGACGAAGACTCAATGCTGAACTTCTACAGGGAGATCTAGTTTCAATTGTCTAAGTCTAGATCATTTGGTTTCATGTTGGAATAAAACTAGATATCATATCCAACTGTTTCTAAATAGGACTCGACCTTAGTGCCTCTTTGATATTCAGAAGTATGTATATGTTGTATAACTGGGTCCTTGGCCAAACTAGTGAGAATAGGGAGATGCTGCTGGAAGTTCTCGCTCCTCGACTGGATAAACTTGTGATGTAAATACTGTTGAATTAATACAATCTCTGTGTTAGGGTTTTATCTATATATGTGAGTTATATTATTATGCAAGATTAATTTTTTGCTTTTCTAAGTTATCTCTTTACTTTGGGTGTGAGAGCTGGTCTAGTAAGGGCCCACCATCCCAGCTCCACAACTTGTTGTATTTCGTATGTCGAGTAAATGTGCGTGTGCATTATGGTTGAAGCATTACTGTGGATCAATTTTTAAAAATGTGTGAATTTCCTCTATTGATTCTTTGGTACTGCACTGCTCTCATACTGAAGATTTTTATCTCATGTTTGTAATCGTTTTGTGAATATATGAGTTGGAATTGAATCTTTATTTCATTAATGAAACATACAATTATTATCTTTTAAATAATTGTAAGGGTTTTGTATCCATCTTTTTGAGGGTTTAGATCTTGATTTGAAACTGTTAAGATTTAGTTCGATCCTGATTAGTTGTTTATAGATTTGGATGGTTGTTCTTGTATTGTTTTTTCTATTAATGTTCATGATATGAGTCTTCTTTTGGGTTGAATGTCAAACATCTCAAAGTCTATGGTTTGGGGTAAACACTGATTATTTTTTACAAGTGAAAGACATACATTTGTCAGTCGAAATAACCCGTTATCTGTAACTTGGGTTGCCTGAAGTTGGAGTCGATTGGTAGAGATAAGTCTAACCCTATTGTGTGCATTTTTGTGGATAAACGATTTCTCTAAGTCTTAGTGATTGGTTTATATTGTCAATTGTTGTTCTTCACTCTATGTTTGATCTCGTATTATTTCCCCCTTGTTCTCTATCGTGACCTAACTCGACACGTCCAGAATAATTACGATCCATATATCGAATCAAAACACCGAATTTTTCCCTTGCCTAAGTAAGGGTGATTTCGTTTGAGATATGTTCTTATCATTCTTCATTATATCAATTTGGGTTAAGTTCATGATTAGAGTTTTTTTATTTTAGTACAAGCATTATATGGGGCGCAAGCATTACATGGAGTGCAAAAATCTAAGGATAACAAAGCATTATTTCCAATTAATTTGTTAAGAGGACGAGATTTTGGTTTGGATTTAATGATGTGTGTTGCATTCCATTTACTGAGAGTTTTGAGTGAATTAATGTAAGTGTGAATTATTTCATGAAGGGTGTGATGACAGTTTGATCAATTGGTGCTTTATCAGGATTCGAAACAACAATGTTGATTTCTATTTATTGGGATTTCCACACAGACATTTGCAGACATAGTGTATGCATGGATTAAAGATTGATGAAATGTATTTGTAGGAAGAGTTTTAATTAATGAATGCGATGAATTGAACCACAGAGTTAGATGTGTGAATGAATTTTAGTTAATTTATTTTTCTTGACTAGTCAGATTGTGGTTTCGAAGGTTTTGTCCAAATTACATGTTATTGGTAGTTTAGTTGTTTTTTTAATAAGGTGCCCTATTTTTCTGTAGACAAAGAGTGATTAAAGGAGTGAAACTTAAATTAGATATCTTGTTATAAGTTAGCAGGGTGAAAGAATTGCTTATGATTTGATTTGATATGTTGAAATTAGATAGTGTTTACAAAGTTTTTGTGGTACATATAGTACCGTGCCTCGAAGTTGACGATTTTGGATTGAAAAAACAAATGTTGAATTAAAAAATGCAAACCAATATTGCAACCAACACATACCATTAAGAAGATAATTCCACCATTGAGAGTGTCTTCTATGCTTCTTTGAGAGAGAAAGAGCTTGCAAAGAAATTGAGAAAGGACAATCCTTATTGAGAGTTCTGGAGAACTTTTGCTCAAACACACTACAAGGAAAATACATTGTAGTAGAGGTTAAAATGGAGGTTTTTAGTGTTATAAAATTGACAAAAAATGTAAAAAAAAATCTGCTAAAACTTCTATTTGGGATAGCAGAGGTTTTAATGAAACTTCATTACTACAGAAAAAATTGGTATCAGAAGGTTCTAGTTGATTTTTTTTATTTTTATTTTTCATTTTTATTTAAGTAATTTTATTATTATTATTATTATTATTTATTTTTTATTTTTTTCAATGTGCTTAATGGAACAAGGCACACTAGTGTGCTACATACATAAAAGGACCAGGCGAAATACATAACTAAAAGCACCAAGGCATTGAATGTAAAGAATATCAGTGCGTAATATATACCGCATCGGTGCTAAGAGATAAAAAATCCCAGGGGCGTTCTTCTAAGGAATGACATTAGGGCACACAAAAAATAATTGTTGTGCTGATGTTTTTTTTTAAACTTGCAACACCGATGCATATCATTAGTATAAAACCCCTGGTGCGTTAGTTATACAAAATTACCTGTGTTGTTAGTTTTCATAAAGCACAGGGCTGGAAATAATACTTTGTAGGACTGGGGAGCTAGTTATATGAAATCATTGATGCATTAAGAATTACAATGCATCGGGGAATTAATCTCAAACAGGACCAATGCTTTAAGTGACAAACACAATGATGCTCTTGTTTTCTTAAAATGCTCCATGCATGCAAAAATATGTCATCACAATGCTTTTGATATAACACAATGCACCAGTGCTTTTTTATGTTATAGACACACTAGTTTTTTGAATGAAATTTTCTCTTTTTTTGAAAGATCGACCTGTGACAGTGCAATTATTGTAATTTTTAAAATCCGTTTTTCATCGAAAAATCGACATATATTTTCTAATAATATTCATATAAATTAAAATTTGATTAGGGCATTTGTATATGACATTTGGATTAATTTGTTATATTATCATATTTTACATCTCTTCATTATAATATTTAATCATCCATATATTTAATCAGTGGTGTAACATTTCACAACGACATTAGATAACACAATATAATAAATTAAAATGTATTTTTATTATATATCAATATGAGGCTCTTTTTCATACAAAATGGGATATTTATTGGTAACCCATTGTCTTTCAACTGGGACACTATGTCCATTACGTTAAACAAAATCTTTGATTTTCACACAGAATTATTTCAAAAAGTATATCAAGTTGCATTGATATCCAAATTGATCATCATTCTTCGCTGGAACTGCTATCACTGCTCGAGCTACTTCCATGACTTGGGTTATTTGGAGGAATGTTTTGTTGATTACGTTGATTTCTTTTACCTTCTTGATGTTTTTCCATTTGCAAACATAAAAATAAACTGTAATGAGTGTATCTCCAATGGTGAGAATAATGAAAATTGAAATAAATAATATACGTCAATGTAAATTGAATAGCTATGTACGAGAGTAAGAAGTGGCTCATAAATTGTGCACATGGTTTCAAAACCAAGTTTCATGCTTTGTTGCAACAATTCTTCTGCTGTCATAGTTCCATACTCTGTTTCCTGCATGTTTTAAAACCCATTATAGATCATAGATTTAATATAAAGGAATTTTTTGTTCTATTAATTATAAACTTAGAGAAGTAAAAAAAATATATACTTACACATTCCACAATTAATTTTTGATATGCCAACATATACTCACAATCCTTATTTAACCCAATGTGAATCAATTTTTCTGATGGCTCTTCTTTGTATGTTAGCACCTATTTCAATACATTCAAGGATGGTTGTTGTAAATTAAACAACTTAAAATATATGAAAATGAAACATTGATTTGTTATAAGGAAATATTAACAATTACTCACAAACTTTGAAATCAACCATTTTCTTCCTTGTCATCCTATTTTATGTCTTGAATGAGTTCCATCTTGTTTTCATTTCTATAAGAAAATACTTTAAATTATTTGTTTATATGTACAAAGTAAATCATGATTACATACATTTGAAGCACGTTGTTGTTGAGATGGCTCCTCCTGTGATCAAATTATGCCCATTTCTTTTACCATCTCCTTATACACTTTTTTGGACATTCCTAGTGGCATGTTTCACATATCAGTGCATTGATCATTTGGGATTCTCATAATCTTCTTGAAAAAAGTAATAAACTATTTTTATAATGATATATGAAAAATAAATATAACAAAATCAATATTAATAAATGAATGGTTTGTAGTAATACATAAATATAATTCTAGAAAATCATCTTATATAATTAGGAATATTACCTTTTTAATGATTCTTTTTTGCTATTGCATATTTTTTCTATTGCAAGTTTGACATGTCTCATTGACCATTTCTCTATAAACGCTTCTTGTATTTTAGATATAATTTGGTTCTTAGAAACATTAGATTGATTTTTGTATTGTAAGTGGAAATTATGTTTATACCTTCGTTCCACTAGATCCCTCATAGTTCTGTAAATTTTTTCCACTTTTCATTAACCTCTAACACCACTATAGATGAGCTAAGGACCAATTCATCATCATTTACATACTCTATAATTTTTCTTTTTTAGAAGGACATCGATCTTTTCCTTCATTGTTGCTCCTTGTAGAACATTAAACATAAATGAATTAATATACTGCTTGAAACATGTTATCTAATATTCTTAAGTATATTATTAATGAAAAAAAAAAACTCATATTGAATAGTATTTTTTCCTTCACCTGATTCATCATTCTGCAATTTTTCTATCAAGATTTTACACTCTTCTGCAATTAGATTAGAAATAATCTTATCGACCTTGTTCATTTTGTGGCTTTGCATGACACACAACAAACAATAAATATTAGTTAAACTTACATATAGCTCAAACATATTTTGTAAATAATTTACAAAGAAATTGCCTTCTCTCCTTTTTTTGATGTGATATCACTGTGTCTATCAATATTTTTGTTACTTGAGACCTTATGCGACATTTTTTGTCAATATACATATTGTAGCATTCAATATAGAAGCCATTAAATATATTTTACAAATAAATCAAATAATTTTCAGCCAAAAAAGTTCTGGTAACCGATGCATTTATCTAAATAAATGCACCAATGCATTTAGAATATTAAATGCACAGGCTGTTTAATTTTTCAGGCGCACCATCATGAATTTTTTAAAAATAATTTTAAATTATTATGGTGTGATTCGTAAGGATAAACACAATGAAATTATTTAACAATGATATTTGGAAGAGGCACACCAATGTGTTATATTAAACCGAGAGCAACAATTAACAAACTACGCATAATAAAGAGTGTTATAACATGCTAGTGTGTTGTGTTACACAGGGAGCACTAGTGCGTTATATTACTGAGGTCGCACCGCAGAACGTAGAACTATTTTAAAAAAAATGGAGATGGTCAATAGTTTTTGGCTCTAATTCAATAGTTGATTCCCCTACGTTACATTTCAAATTCCCTATATATAGTAATTACACAAACCCATTAAATCTAAAATACCTAAATTGAATGTAACACCCTCCTCCCACTTATACCCAAGTAACCGAGCAAACGGGGTAAACATGTGACGAAAATTTACTATGATATGATTCAAATTCCTATGTCAGGTTAAGGAAGTGGAATCGACAAAAACACACCATATATACATTCCACATCATCAACAAGATTCTTAGGAACCATCCCAACCTCTCGAGTAACCAGCCCCTAGGTCCCACTGATTTTTTAGACCAATTGACTCCCGGACGCTCCCATGATATGGGCATGACAATGTCCAGGAGGCTCTGGACTCTTTCATGACAAGGCATTCCAACATCCAGGGACTATTTTTCTCAGTGTTGTGCCTTTTTATCAATGAGGCCTCTATTTTCTCCATTTTCCATTATTTTCCTTCAATTTCCTCCTCACATGCAACCTATGACCTTTCACCTTCCTTTTATCCTAATTTCCTTTATTTTCATAAATAAATGCCAACAAATGCCATTTTTCCTTTCCAAGGTATTTTCCATTTCCTTTACCAATTTCCTTAGCCATAATAAATCGAAGTGACACCCAACTAGGATGTTTTTCCCACCATTCAACTTGGAATACGTGTCCCATGACCGTGGTCTTATATTTTTACGTTTACCTGGATTTTTAACCAGGGATGTTACAGAACCCTCCGCCTTGGGAGAAAACCATCCTCGGTGTTCAATGACACCTATAACCAACAAGATAGCTGAAAAAATCATACTGCCCATGGAGCTTTATAACATAGCTTATTGCAGTATTTACAATGACCATATGCTAAAACATGACAAACATACCATTTATTGGAGCTTCATAACACAAATCATTACAATATTTACAATAATAACCACCTATACACACATACACATTTGCTTCACCCAACAAATAATCATACTGTCAATGGAGCTTTATAAATCTAGCTCGATAGAGTGTTTACGATAATACACACATATACACGTATGCACATTTTCTCAACCAACAAATAAAATGATATGATGCTTGCATACACAACAAGGGAATCTAGAGGCTCACACCTCCACCCTCAAAGTAAAAGCATGATCCACCTCCTTCCCAAGAAGTCCATAATCAATAGAAAAGTCAGCGCTGCATCCAATGTCCAACTCTACAAGCCTGCGCCACTTTCCCTCTCAGTGAACAGTTACCGACTCATTGTTCCAGGGAACACTCCCAATGTGCATCTAATTCCGTTTGGAAATGCTAATGACCAAAACAAATATGTCCTTGACATTCCCTTCTCTGCTACACAGTCCCTTGGGGAATTCGGTCACCCCTTTCACTGCAGTCACACACCTTCCAAGTTCCACTAGCACTCCCATCTCGAGCAGTCGATCCATAGGCAAGGTTTCCTTGCATTAGAAGGTTTCAAAACCAAGGCATATCCCTTCCTTAAGCCATCATATCAGTCATAGCATGCTCATGGAAATCAATGGACACTAGTGGGTACAAGTGTCCCACAATGGCCCTTCTCCTAAATTCTTTACCAACATATTATTGCATGTTCTAATTTCTTTTGCTACTGTTGCTAATTCTTGTAGTCGATTTCATCCACCCAACCAGACATTTCATGATTTCCTATACCAAGCACATAATTTCCATTAGGTTCAAAATAAATTGAAATAACTTCAAACCATACCTCATTGGTAGCTCGTCAATAAGGTACACTTGGAATCCTGTTTACTTCCTATCACAATAAGTCAAACTAGCCTCTTTGACCAAATCATTGTGTATAAACATATCACATTAGGTTAGCTCAAAACACGACCATCATAGATCAAAACCATAAATCACATGTAACCATCATAAACTAGAATCATAAATCACATGTAATCATCATAGACTAGAATTATAAATCACATGCATAATCAAACTAAACTAAAATACTTATACTTATCCTTTAACCAATCCTTAGCTTCTACCTTTGTCTTTATTCCGTATGCACTTTGGATCAGCTGCCACATCTGAAGAACACTCAGTTCCTTTTCCTCAACCATGTGCACATACACATAGTGTGCATCACACGCATACAACCACACACGACATACAACACCATGCAATACATGCACCTATACTTGACATACAATGCATACACCTACACCCAGTGTACAACACAACACAATACATACACCTACATCCATTGTACACCACAAAAAAATACATACACCTATACCCGATGTACAACACAATACATATACATACAAAGAGTACAACACAACGAATACACATGTCATGATACCATGACAACACCATGCACATACATAATACCACATATACGCAACACAACATGTACGACATGGACATAATACCACATGTACAACATGTACACAGTACCACCTATACACAACATCACCTGTATAACGTGTACGCAACATCACATGTACACATCACGACTTGTACAACATGTACACAATGCCACATGTACATTGCACCACCTATACAACTTGTACACAATGCTATACGTACACAACACCACATGCGTGACATGTAAATGACACCACATGTACACCATATGCACGACATGTACACAACACCACTTGCACACATCACCATATGTGCAACATGTACACAACACCACATTCTCACAACACCACTTGTACAATCATGCACACAACACCATATGTACATAGCACCACATGTACAACATGCACACGACATCACATAAATTGGGTCAACAACAAGGGGGATACCCACCCAGTCCGGAACTTGGTTGGCAGCTCCTTGTCTGTTTGGTATAGCGGGTCCGACTGGGGATAATGGGACCAGTTTCCCAATGTAAGGGGTGTGTGTGTGTGTAGGGTTTGACGATGCTGATCTAGAAGTAATTCGAGCTAATTTAACTCTAACTTCTAAACTGTATCTATGCTATTGTAATCTAACAAAAAACAACACATCTAATCTACGCTAACCCGGGGTAGATTTCCTCTATTATGCGATCTAAAAAGATTTCGAACAATAACTGGTAATAAAGATCATTCAACTATCATAAGAATATAAATCAATTAAGATAAACCATTCTGCATAAAAAGTTAGGCAAGACAGTTGTGAACAGCATATCGCATAATAAGTTATTCATATGTCAAGCACAAATAAATGACTCCACCGTACAGAAGTGCCAAATGGTAAACCACACATTCATACATTAACATATAAACAACTAAAACTGCATATCACTCTAAGAATATAAGCAGAAATTGGTCAAGAGATAAAAGTACCATTTATGACTGATTTCACTCACAAACTTCAAGCAATAACGATTTATCTCTACTTGTTCTAACATCTACTAAGAGTACAGAAGTGCAACATTAGTAGCAGACATTAAAATGCAAACATAAATAAATCACGATCCATCCATTTATCAAAACCTCCTCTGAGGGTGCAGAAGTGCATGTTCCGAGGACAAGTTTTTGACAAATTTCTGGACCCTTCTCCAATGCAATGAGAAGGGTTAAAATACTACTACCTAATTCTAATAATAGTATTATTACAAAATTTTAGGATGCGGTTTTCAAATGACCGTCCTTTTTCTAATCTAGTTGAAGGAAAAAAACAACATTCTAAATGAAGTCACTTATGAACTTGGTCCTTAAAGTTGCAAGTGTTCAGCATAGGCTTGAGAAGAGTCGGCTGACTGATTTCTGCGCTGAGCTGGGCTGCGAAAACGGCATCTACGAGAGTTGGCGCTACCTTTTCGGTTGCGTTTGTAATGCATTTCACCGTCATCCACTGGCTGTGCAGTTTAACCAAGTACGTCCAGTAACATTCCCAATTCAACATGGACAATGCCTGGATTTCTCTCCCTTTTGCCTACGCTTTCTGCCTCCATTCTGTTTCCAGTTGTGACTTTTTTGGTAGGTACCCCGGGGTGGTCTCTGCAATTAAATTGTCCCTGTGTAAATTCTCATTTACACAGTCGATAAGAATACTCGCCTGAGTTGCCGCTGTCTCTGCTGCTTGCTCAGCCTGCCTGATTTGATCGTCCCATTTATTAAAGAGCAACTCCTTATGATTTTCATTTATCCTGGGTGCACCTGCCCTTTTGCCTTCATCATCATCTTGCCAAGTCAAATATTCTGTCACCCTCTTGTCATTCTGATCATAGTCACTCCGCAAGTCCACCACTTGACTGATGATTTTGTCGCTTAGCTCACAATAGTGCCTCCACTGTGATATTTTACGTCCCAACTCTTCCTGTTGTTGCAGTAGTTGCTCGTTCAAGCCAATAGATTATGAAATGAATTCTGCCAGTTTGGGCTCATCTTTATGCATTTCTTGTAAAGTATGCAACTGTTTTTCTTTTTCTTCGAGACTCCGTTGATAGCCTATCTGCATTTGTTGAAAGTCTTCCTGTAGTTTCTCGAGCTGTCTGGAAGCTTCAGTGTTAGCGTTGGCTTGTTGCAACTTTTGTTGTAGTAGCTGTATATGATTTTCTTGTTCCTTCAATAGTTGCTGAACTTCTGAGGCCTTGTCAATAGTTGCAGAAGCATATGCTCCTACAATCTGAGACAGCTTCGTGAGATTTTCAGTCGGATTATTATTGGGGTCTTTCCATAAGACGTCCAAATGTTCAGCATCTTGAGACAGTGTATTCTCTAGTTTTCTTTTCTTTCTCTGTCTCCTTACAACTGCTTTGTGTTGGGGACTATAAAATACATCCAGTGGGGGAATTTCTTCTACGTTGAGTAGAAGCTCTGAAGGTGGAGCGATAGGAAGGCGTTCTGCTTCTGCGACACTACTGACTATGGTCGAAACCACTTCTTGCACCACCTGTGTATTATTCACAGGTGTTTTCGGGGCTTGTCCTTCAAGATTGATCAATTCATTGAAGTTTTCCCACTCTTTATCTAGCTCTGTTGTGACAAGTGGTGCTTCGATGATAGGAGGGGGGAGATTCCTTGGTGGGGAGGCGATAACTTGCTGTTGAGACATTGCACTTGACTGAGCTGTATCTTTGGTTGTTTCTTCATTTTCTCCTTGGTCGTGAACAGACTCTTCAGGATGCTCAGATACTTCTTACACGACGTTGGACTTAGATCTGGAAGTGCTAGAGTTTTCACTGAGGCTGATGCTTGGAGTTGGTTCTCTAGCAGGCAGTCGCAGCTTCTCTAGCGGAATACTAGCCAGCCTTCTTTCTCTGTATAACGTGAATTTTTGGAGGTCTCCTGGAGACAACCTCGACTGAGCTTCCCGCAAAATTTCTTGGAGCGAACTCTTATTCTGAAACAGATCATCAAACAAATCTTTCTTTCCAGAGAACACTCTTATCTTGACATTCGTTGTGAATTCTTGGGCCACATCATTTGGGTCGAATGGCCTCACTGGGAATTTAAATAATTGAAGACACGTCACATTCTTTACTTCGCCAAAAGCGTGTCCTACATCGAACAAAGAGAAGGCCCCACAAGTTACAGGAAATTGAGGCAATATGGCCTTCTTCTTGTCCTTTAGTTCTTTGGTTAGGCCGCCTTCGGAACAGGTTTGATAAGCGATTTCCTGAGCCAAAAGCTTATCAGGGACATATAAGGGTAGGACATGTGGAGGTACAGTGCTTCCAAAAACTCTAATGTAAGTAAACCATTCTTCCCCGAACCATCTTGCGACGGGGATGATGTCAATTTGGGCCTCGGGAGAGCACCTTGGGGGGTCTTTATCATACATCATTCTATATAGGGGCAAAATAAGCCCATGGCAAATCTGGTAAAAGTGAGGGGAAAACTGGGAATCCCATAATACCTTATGATAAACATGGATGGGCAATGGGTCTTGGGTAGTCCATTTCCAACCCATAATAGGGAATTCAGATACAAGACAAACATAATCCATAATATAGGCAGACAGATAAAAAGGAGGATAGACCCTTTGAGACAAGGACATCTTAGACTGGTAGTTGAGAACAACCGTGTATAGAGTATCAGAAAGGATTTTGGCCCAATCTAGGATGTCGGCGTTAGTGGCAGCATCAATTAATGGTAGCCATTCAGATGAAAACTTATTGATATCTGGCATCCCAAATAACCTACAGAGCATGGCCGCAGCAAAACAATATGGAGAGGTGAGAGAACCAGTGTTGTACATACCATTTTTATCCTTTTTTAGCGGCTCGTCTCTTCTAGACCATTCTTTAGTGGTGTCTGATAGATCTGGATTCTCCGCCGCGAACTTCTTAACAAATTGTGCGTTATAGGTCTCTTGGGGTTCTGGAAGATGATACATAAGCTTCAAATCTTGCGCAGCAAATGATCCGACAAGCCCATGTCCATGAACTTTGAATTGTCTATTGTTCAAGTCTGCATCATCCAGTATCCACTTGATCATGTCTGTATATGGTAGAATTTTGGGTCTTGCCGCTATTCTGTGAAGGAATGAACATGCTAGGTCCTCTAAGGATGCCTCAGAAGAGCGTGGTGCACCTACGACAGCAGCAACCTTCATTATTCTAGGTTTTTCCTCTTCTAACAGCCTGTACATGCCTTCCCATGTTGATATCCCTGCGTCTCTATTACAGGCTGTGTCTGTGTACAGGGGCACCATCTCCTTAGTCTTCTCCCTTGCTTCGGAGCTTTGAGCTTTATTTTTCTTCCCCATTTCTCTTTCCGTTTCAGCCTGAGTCGTCTTAGCTCTTTGTTCCTGCAGATTACGAGTGAAATGGAAATGACTGATCCAAAAATGTGATGGGAGAGTTTTAAATGCAACAGATCAATCAAACATGCCACCTTACGTGAAGTAAATCTCTAGCGAGGCACGCGTTTTTAACCCATTTAATAACTGACAACTAATTCATTTACTATCATTAAAAGCGCATAATTTCGGGTTAGATTATGGTAAGTGGGTTTTCTTTGAATGGCGTGCCCGAAGGATTCGTACTGGAGTGATTTATGATTTGCTGACGTAACCTTGCATGTCGCGCGATCGCTAATCGCATCATCGCAAATCGCAGAATTTTGATGTTTTTCAAAACTGTTGCTCACCTCTGCGATATGCGATCTAGCGATCGGCGTTATCGTAGATCGGTGAATCTTTAAGCTTTTCTTTATGGGCGCTACTTTGTTGCGATGCGATTTTATTGTTAACACGAGGATCGTGCGCATATTGATTTTTAAAGAGAAATGAAGATATTTCCTATCTTTTTGCAACGCGACTTTGAAGATTTTCTTCTCATCATAAACTTAGGCTTAAAATATCTAAGAGGCTTTTCATAAGCATATGATTGTAACCTTAAGAAGAAACACTTGCTTTTCCTAAAAATTAACTAAGGGTCCCCATTCATTCAAGTATCTTGATTGACACTTAAATGAACTAGGGGGGGTGTTGCTGGCCACAACAGTACACAACACCACATGCGTGACATGTAAATGACACCACATGTACACCATATGCACGACATGTACACAACACCACTTGCACACATCACCATGTGTACAACATGTACACAACACCACATGCTCACAACACCACTTGTACAATCATGAACACAATACCATATGTACATAGCACCACATGTACAACATGCACACGACATCACATGTACATATAACTGCATATCCAACATGTACGTAACATCATTTGTACACAACATTGAATATCCAACATGTACAAAGCATCGTCTATTCCCAACACATGCAATATTCACACAACACTATCTGTACCACCCTGTACATAACATTGCATAACAACATGTAAACACACTATATATACACAACACCACATGCGCACAACATCACAGATGAAACATGTACAACATATACAATATATGGACAAAAATAGTACCACACATCCAAAACCACACTGTCTCTACCATGCAACCTTGCTTCCATTGTTTCTCTGCCATCCATGCTTATCCTAGCATGTCACACATCACATTGTTTTCATTTTGCCGATGTATCTCTCAGGATTAGCCTGTCCATAATATAAACATACAAATAGTATAATCACACAATATCAATACATATCTGCAAGATATTGACCTCAGAGTTTTGTCAAGCTACTCTTCCCACTTGATTCCTCATGAACCAATAATCTCTTCATACCATTCACCTGCATAAGCAATCATTCCTCCACAAGAACGATTCTTGATGACCTGGTAAGAAAGTGACATAGATACATAGATACATACATATATATATAATTAGCACAAAACATTCATGATATCATAAAAAAATGACATACCTACATACATACACATATACATATATATACATCAAACAATCATAATCACAATATAATCACAAGATATCATAAGGTCAAGGTTAAGAGAACTCCCTTTATCCGTGCAACACATGTACAACATAGAGAACAACAATTCCCAACATAGATAAGGAATCTCATGCCTCAAATATATTTACTTTACCTTTTCTGATTACTTTTCTCATGATTGTCCCTCCATCGTCCATTTACACCAATGAACCCAACCAATCCAACTAGCTATTATACGCTTGCCTTCAGCTTCCCTTATACATGCACTGAGATTCATCTAGGCCTTACATCACCTGTTGGGTTTCATTCATCTCTCCCAGATTTCCATCAAATTTCTTCTTTCCCGACCAATTCTCAAGACTCAAAACTTAAAAGGAAAGAATAAGAAACAAACAAGAAGAAAACCATGGCAAACCAACAACAATATGACACCACAACTAAAGTGGCATGACCACGCACAAGACACAAATAAAAACCTAATCAAGTGCAACAAATCACCAAAAGACCAAAAGTAGAAGACTAAGAACAAACACCATGACTCAATCCTCATGGTTCCAAATGCTTCCAAGGGAAATCTCAACCTGAGCCTTCTTCAAGATTCCATGACAACCTCTCTTTCCATGCAACTCCCTTCATCACACTACCATAAACACCTAATTTTCATAGATAAATATATAATATATCAGTTACCTTATCTTGTTGTGCCAAGCACACTGCTTTGTAACCGAACACATCTATGCCATGTCTCGAGGGACTCCAATTCCCTTGATAGATCTAGCTGTAACTAGACATCACCTGTTATACCTGTCAAATACATGTCCATGAACATAGCACATATCCACATAATGTAAAATAAAATCAAGGTTAAGAAGACTTCATGTATGCAAAGAACTCATTCATTTGGAATTAGGGTTTCCAATTCCTTTCATTTACCTTTTACCTTATTGCAATCGAGTCTTACTTTTTATTGTGACATCAACCAACTATTAGTTATGTAAACATAACAATTTTTACCTTGTCATGATATTACCAAGCATGTTTCCTACAATTGTTTACACATGTCAGCCACATGTTCCACCAATAAAGGCATCATGTCTATGAATTTGAAATCAATCTTTACCCAGAATAACAAACATGTCCTACTCAACAATCAACTCACATTCATCAGCCATAATACATAATGCTTCAACTATCACCTACTACACTCAAGTACATATAAACTATATCAACACATATGTGTTATTACAACCATCTTAAAACAAGATCATTTCAGCAAGAAATATTATAGACACATACTCATATCATTTGAGTAATCAAACATTAATACATCAAATAGATGACAAAATAGACATCAAACACTCAAACATCACATAAACGACATATTTGAACATTCAAACACCAAATAGATGACATGAGAAGACTCATACCTTAATGTATCTCAAGGGAGGCTATCTTTTAGATTTATTAGCACGATATAACTTCACAACATATCAACTCAAACATAAATAAGGTCATGATATCCATAATAGTAACTAGCTAACACATTCAAATCATAAGCTCATAAAAAATTGTCATTCATGCATAGCAATCACATATGCACAGTCAATCTAGATTACTACAACACACTATCACAAATATGTCGACTCATACTTGAATTTCATAACCCTAACCATCTGCATAGGCCAATCAAATTTAGCATGATACATATAAAATCAAGATCTTAATGCAATAACACAAATCATCAAGTCACTAGAATATAACAACAACAATTTAACATATAACATTCTCATCAACAACGTATAACCTAATCATCAAGCTAACAAAAATAAGTTAACTATAACATACTCATCAACATATAACAAAAACATCAAGTTACCTAACGTACAAAAACAATAACAATGCATACCACTACATGTTACTATCAGTCATGACTATCCGACACATGTGCATATGACTACACTAATCAAATAGCATTTATCATGTATGTAATCATAACATCAAGAGAATGAAAGTCATACACATAACCATAATGCCTATAACAATCCTTAACCTACATACCTGCATTCCCAAAATACAAACCTGTATGATGACATGCTCTTGCCTCGAGGTCCAATGCTGCAACTTCACTTTAATGATATACATCTCCTGCTCTATATCAACCAACACATTAGCATCATAACATACCAATATCATCATGACACCCTAATTGCATACAATGAATTCATAATGCATGTCTGACCTACCATACATGCATAACCATCGCGATGACAATGAATTCATAAAAAACATATAAACACTAACATGCATAAAAAATTCATATAGAACCATACACTCATGACGACACATCCCACAAAAACACCATCAACATTCACATGGCGACATTACTACAACCATGATCAACACCATGCAAATGAAACAAGCACATGGAATACAAGCATAAGCAACACATATGCAACCAACATGAATGCATGACCAACACACCACCCATCTAGTCCAAGGGGTGAACCATGCTCTGATACCACTCTATAACGCCCTCCTCCCACATCTACCCAAGTAAAATGCCAACCAGGGTAAACATGTGATGAGAAGTTCCTATGATATTATTCGAACTCCTATGTAATGTTAAGGAAGTGGAATCGATGGAAACGCACCATACATACCTTCCATATAAAAAACATGACTCTTAGGAACCATCCCAACCTCTATGGTAACCATCCCCTGGGTCCCACTAAGTTTTTAGACCAATTGACCCTTGGACACTCCCGTGATATGGGCATGATAATGTCCAAGAGGCTTTGGACACTCTCATGATAATGTGTGATTTGTTTTGATAAGCACAACAATTTGGTTTAAAAGCTATCTAAAATTTTAATTTCACATAAAATAACATATTAATCTCAAATTATCCTTTAGAATGCATCCACATGAATTACAATAGTTGATATTATACATTTTTTGCTGAAAGTTGCCTTCTTCTTGAATAATGGTTTGAAAACTATATTGAAATTCAAAATGTGGTTATATGGTTGTCAAGATTAATTTTGGATATGCACACAATTTTTTATTTCTGATTTTTCTCAAATGCAGGAACAAAATATCAATAATATTTGCAAATGGCAAATTCTTCAAATTCCAGCTTGTTCCATATTGCTAATCAAAGTTCTTTGCGAAGTTCTCCCTTTCCATCTCCAATAAGTTTATATTTTATTTATAATTCAATTATCTAATTGATTTTTTTTAATCAATGTCAATTTTAATAAAATTGTATCCAAATTTGTAGGAACTTGATTCAAAATTGAGTTAAGAGCGTAAAATATTACTCCATATTTTCAAAAATGTTGGAAGCTCTTATAAGGAGAAATATATTGCAAGTAGTTAGTAGGTGAAAATGGACAACCTCTTCACCCTACCAATTGGAACATGGCATCTTCCAACCACAATATTCGATCAATGATGGTAATAATTGTTTAGGTATAATGTAGTTCAAAAAATCAATTGCATTGACATGCTTACTAATATCATTGATATTGTACTAATGACGTTCAATATTTTTTGAAATTAGGATTCTAGTGATGATGAGAAACCCACCTACCATCTTCCAAAGCACTCCACTACAATGTCAACTCGATAGAAGATTGCATTAAGAGCAAGAATCAAAGAGGAAGCATACAAAGAATGGTTGAATCTACCAACTATTTATTTCCCACTACGTGTGTATTCACCAATTAGCAATGACTACAACAATAATATTTTTTAATCACAAGTTGGACATGGAGGCAACCAAATGGAGGTTGGTATGGATGATTACTTATGGGATACAAATTCCATGGAGGCAATGTTGTTAAATGCATTCCAGAATGGTGAGCTAGGAGATGATTCTCATATCACTTGTACCTTATTTGAAAGCCTGAAATTTGCTTCCACCACCCCTCTCTTTGGACATGGCGACAAGTCAAAATCTACTCAGCTGGGGACAACTATGTGGCTATACAATGTGAAAGAAAAGTTTGTCATGTCAAATGCATGTTTCTCAGCAATATTAAGGTAATTGACTTGAATGATTGATAAAGTTCCTTATACTTTGTCACACAATCAAATTTAAAAATGGTTGATTTTATGAATGTTAAATATTGACATTGTACAATTATATTCCCCACCAACTATAGGATGCTCAAAGATAAGGTTCTTTTGAGTGATAATGTCTTGTTGGGTAGCTATGAAGAGGCAAAGAAGTTGTTGAGTACATATCATATCATGCATGTCCGAATGATTGTATTATATATACAGGAGAATATGAAAACACAAAGATATGTCTGAAATGTGGGCATGAAAGGTACCATAATTAAAAAAAATGGGTATATCACATGGTCCTCCTCATAATATATTGAGGCACATGCCTATAATCCCAAGGACTCAAATAATCTTTCGTTGCAAAGAATTAGCTATGTTGCAAGGATAACATGGCTCACACATAAGTGAGTCAGGATTTATGTGAATCCCAACATATTCAATAATCATGAAGCATATAGAGGATAAATGTATTGAAAAATTCAAGGATGAAGTACGAAGTCTGCGACTTAGCATATCCATGGATGGTGTCAACCCATATTCCCTCCAAAACACCAACTATTCTATTTGGCATGTAGTAGTGATCAATAACAATATCCCTCCATTGTTGTTCGTGAAAAATGAACATCTTATGTTGGCTCTCATAGTCCCTGGTAGAAGACAAGTGAAGAATATGGATGTCTACTTACAACCATTGGTAGATGAATTGAAGGATTTATGGGAAGGGATACCTGTGTACGATGTATCCATACTCATCACAACAAAGAGGATTTTTATGTTGTATGGAATATGTGCTTACACCATACATGATTATCCAGGCTTAGGAGTTTGCTCTGGTAAATTATATTCTTATTGATTTGTTTAGTAACAATATTATTTCGCATATTAATTTAATTGGTGAAATTTTTTCAGATCTTTATGGTCGCTAACGTGCCAACTTGTATACAATAATTTCGCAAGTCTTGTAACAAAAGGGTATCATGGATGTAAATGTTGTGGACCTTCTCTGAAGGGTAGGTGGTCCGACCACCTATGAAAGCCAGTGTATGACTGCTCCAGGGTACTCCTCCCATAAGAAAACCCTTATAGAAAAGAAACACCCGCTTTCAATGGTAAACCAAAGAGAACCCAAAGGCCTTCAATAATGACACCATTTGAATGGATTAAAGCATATGAGAGAGATAAGGAGGAGTTTGTAGAAATGTTCAATTCAAATGGGGAGCCTATGTTTGATGAAATTCTTTGACACGTATGTTGAGAAATTTCCCAGTGGGATGAAAAGGAAATTTGTCTTTTATGAAATCCCATATTGGGAACATCTTAAGATTTCCAACTTACTAGATCCCATCCATATATTTAAAAATGTTTCAACTTCTTTTTGGAGGCACATATCATCAAAAGAAAGTGACACATTGGCTGTTAGGAAAGATCTTATTTCTTCAAAAACTAAAAAGAAACAGTGACCAAGACAAGAAACTAGAGGAGAGGCTAGTCCCTCTTGGTATTTCAAAGAAGGTGATGTCCTATGGATTATAAAGAAAGATGATATTTCTTTGGCAAAGGAAGTTATCATGTGTGTGAGGTTGCCTTCTTTTTTTGGGTCTTCACTACGAATCTACGTCAATGTGGAAGATCATTTTTTGGATCGCATGACCATTTGAACCTTTTAAGAGTATGTACGTCAAAAACATGTTTTTATTATTTTATTGTTAACTTATGTAATGGGATATTTATAATTAATTTTTGTATAATGTACTATTTATTATGTAGTGTCATCATCCTCTGCTCGTGCGCGTGTGTGTGAACCATGACTTCCCCCAAGACCTACGATGTGCCATATCTAAATTATCTGCATTTGTATGTTGGATCACATCAAAGGAGATTCATATTACTAGCATTCCATGGTGGCTTCAAGAGATAACTGAGATTGTTTGTATGTTTTAGAATGAGTTTCCGACAAGTTTCATGGACTTACAGTTTCAAATTCTAATTCACCTAGTAGATGATGTTGAATTAGTTGTGGTCATTTTTTGTCATTGGATGTTCTTCTTAGAGAGGTATATGAAGAAATTTAAAGGTTTTTTTTTTACAAAGGGAAAAACCCAGGGGGTCTATGGAAGAGGTTTATATATCGTATGAGTCTTTCTATTATGGAAGTGAGTACATAATATAGATTGACAACACACCAGGTGTGTCGATTTGGCACAACGAAAGGGATGAAGAAAAAATAGAAGGGGAGCTTCTTGAAATGATTGGAAAGAGGTGCATGATAAAGAGTAAGTGCAAGCTTATCATTTTTCAAATTACTACATAATAACTATTCACACTGAACTTCATATTAATGCATATTTTGATCTCATATGTACTAAATAGATATATGTTGGTTTGATTCGATCATAAGGGAATTCAAAAATTGAATCCATCAATAAATTCATTATTTACAATATGGCAGCGACACAACTGTGGGTCGCATTGTACGAAGAGGAGAGGAGGAAATGGGATAGTGACAGGAAAAAATTCAAACAGTTGAAGGGTAGAAGCGTGCTTTATCCTGATCATTTAAAAGAAAATATTCCAATGACATGTCCTAACAGTTGGGTTGTTGATCAAATCAGAGAGAAATAAAATGCATCTGGTCGTTAATCGCGTGCTAAAGTGGATGCGTTAAACATAGGGATTAGGTGCAACAACTCGATAACTATATTCCCTTTCTGTACAATTTTAACTTCATACGGAACATTTTTTTTTGTAAGCTTAGGAGTACCTTTCATTCATTCGTCTATAAATATATAGGTTACAAATATATGGTTTGTTCGGTGGCTTCAACCTGCCTCGTGGGAAACTAGGTCTGTTCGCCACTGAATCACACTGTAATCCATCCAAAACATAAATAGTTTAAGTATTTGTAGCCAAGCCTTATAAGGCTGATAGTCTGGAAACCAACTAATAAACATCATATTAAAATCATAAATGTTACCCGACATGAACAACAAAAAATAAGCCAAAATTAACAGTCGCATCTTTGACCCATTACTCATCCGACGATTCCACCGGAGAAGGATCTTTAGCACTTGATCCTGGTAATTTAGATTGCGGAAGACATGGGATATACCGCTCGATGTGTGTTGGGAGTGGAATCCCCCACAAGGCATGTTTTGGGGCTTAAAGCCCAGGTTTTGACCAAGTCCATTGTAAAGACTCCACAATTTGTGGGCGTGGAGTGCGAAGTCATAATAGAGTCACAAGGTTGTCTGCCCTTGTTTTTGTAATGTAATTTTGGCTTGAAAGATCTACCCATGGTCCACGGACCATGGGATTGTATAAATAGAGCAAGGCTCTAAGTGTAGAAAAGTAGAAAATCGAAGCGAAGTAGGATGAGTCTAAGGAATTGATTGAGTCGAAGTGTAAGTTGTGTCTTTGGGTCATATAGTAGGAGAAGGCTCTGTAGCTGAGTGCGCAGAGGCCTAGTAGTTTGCAGCTGAGTGTGCGGACCCCTGCAGCTGAGTGCACAGGGCAGGTCGAGTCTGTAACTATTGGAAGCATTAATAAAGAGAAGTTTTATCATATTTCTCTGTACCTTTTCTGGGTTTATGTCTTATTGTGTATGAATTGCAAGTTTACTGTTTATTTGTTGCGCGAACTCATATGAATGTGCTATATAAATAAATATAACATAAGGCATCCACTTAAGCGAAGATAACTTACCGGTGTAAGAAGATAAGTAAGATCTCGAGTGTGACTTAGGGGAATAGTGCAGAGTGCTGCTCCAGCAATGCGGAAGCCCCATAGCCCCTGGTTAGGGCTGCGTGAAGGTGAATATATCAGGGCGCAAAGGCCAGGGAAGTGCGCCAAGTAACCTGCGCACAGGGACTAACAGTTGGATCGAATCAACCTCTCAGACATCTCAAGGGTGCGGAAACCTGGTTCCAGCACCCCCCCATACTACTTTGGGTGAGACCTCAGTCTACGGTTCGCAGAATATTGTTGAAAGGGCCAGTAGTACAGGGATTTGTTTGGCTAATTAACTCCAAACCTGGGTCAGGCCCCAACAAGCCAACAATTGGTTCCGTTACTGGGACCAGGATCTACATAGAGATGTCTGATGCCGTATCACTGGAATCCAACTAAGAAAGGAATTGAGGGTTGGTTGGATAGGAAGATTCACGAGTTCGCGGTGTAGGAGAATAGGAATCCGCGACTATCAAAAGAAGAGTGGTTAGACTGCTACTTATACACAGAGATCCAAAAAAAATTCTTCGCATCTTTCATTACCGAGTTATACAAGTGGATCGTGAAACTAGCAGATAGCCAAGGAAGGTGCAAGCTCGACAGACCTATTGTTTGGACCCCAGAATTGGTGCGCAAATTGGAAGCATTGGAGGATAAGATCACACACGTTGTTGATCACTGACTCGATCAAATTATAGGAGGATTCATCACTGAGTTCACGGTAGATACTTCAATCAGCTATAGCGAAGCAGAACGACGCTTCTTCAAAGGATCGCGAGGTAAGTATGTTGTCTTTGAACACTTGGATTAAAATGCTAATGTGTGAAAAGTAGGTTATGCGAATACATTAATGTCTGGGGCTACGTGAAGTGGGAAAATTTATAGAAATGAAGGTAGTACAGAACTAGAAACTAGCCCCTTGACTTCACCTCCGCAAGGGGACAAGGAAAAGCTTGCAAAGGTCTCACCAAGTAGTGTGATCAATTTGATAAGGCAGAGGATTCCGTGCATACCACCCCCACCCACACCACTACTAATTTCATCGTCTTCACCCCCATATTCACCCATACCACCTCCGCCACCACCATGAGTCAATATAGCAAACGCAATAAAATTTACAGTGTTCAAGGGAGTAGGAAATGAAGATCCAGACCAGTTTTGGTTCGTGATAGAAACTGTATGGGAAGCGCAGGGAGTTATGGATGACAACATAAAGAAAGAAAAATTGGTCAGCGCTCTACAGGATCGCCTGTTGACCTGGTACATTAAGCATTCCAATGACAATCCGAATGCGGGGATCGCGGATATCCAAACTACGTTGAACAAAGAATTTAGCAGGCCGAAGTCAGAGGCGTAGTCGATCATTGGGTTCAAGGAGATCACGATGCTAGAAGGCGAGACCCCTTGGGAGTTGGATCAGATACTGAAGTGCACAATTCGTGAAGCTAACATGGGACAGATGGACAACACTGTGAATGGTTTGTAGCATCGCTAACGCCGCATTTAAGGAACGCGCTGTCACAACAAAGGCTAACAACTCAGGTCGAGGCCTTGGAGATCACGATGAGACTTCATGAGACCCCAATATAAGATCCTAACCTGGGAGTTCAGCAGATCCAAGCGCAGCTGAAAAACTTTTTCCTTGAGATGCAGATCTGAAATAAGACAGGACAACTCGCTCAGAAGTGTGCGACGAGGTATGGTGCGTAAAGTGCAAGGGTCAGGGGCATGACAAGGACCACTGCCCGGTGTTCGCGAATTACCTCACGGGAGGAGGACCAATGCTGTTGATACCAGAGGCACAAGTAAGACCTAGCACAACACCTGCACTATGGTGCGCGATTTGTCAAATAGGGGGAAAGCGTGTTACATACAACTGCCATCTGTTGCAAAAGTACACACAAAATTCACAACAGTTGTTCTGTACTTTCTATAGATCAGTGGGACAGGATGAGCGCACCTATAGAAGTTATGAGCTGATGATGGATAGGACTCCCACCTATAGAGTTCATTCTGAAATGCGGCCCCTTGACCAAAATGCAAGGATGGCGCGGACGAGGCCAAGGTGGAGGAGGACCTAGGAGAGGTCACGGACAACTGATATGTTACAATTTCGGAGGGCCAGGATACTATGCCTGCGATTATATGAATCCAACGCATCCATAATGCGTGTATTGTACACTGTTTGATCATGAGATGGAGGATTGTCCCACACTAATAGCAAGGTTGCACGATAAAGGAGAACTCCAACCTCCCCTGACTCAGAACCTCCAAATGATGAGGTCTGAGTGGTGCGAGGAAGACCCTAATGTGAATAATGTGCTCCGAAGTGGAATTACGACAAGGGATGACAAAGGCAAGCAACTTGAAGATAGTACTTGGGTTTGCAAGGCTCCAACGAAAGAACTAGAGTTTGATTTGGAGCGTGTTAAGGAAACCTTCATGGAAGCTAGGAAGAGCTTCGCTGATGCCTCCACTTCAAGAAGAAAAGAAAGACCGGAGCTGAAAATGGACCCCTCAATGCTCACAACGTTCCTAGAAACATGCATGAAGCTACTACACGATAGAAAGGTTGTAAAGGGACTGGAAGAACTCATCAATTGATGCACTAGGACCGCCCCAGGAGAACCGCACATAGTCAGGAAAGATGGAAAGCATGCAACGAGGACATGAAGAGAATTGAGATTGACCACGCAGATTGGAGAATATGAGATGGACCAAGTGATTCTGGACCTGGGATCAGACACGAACGTTCTGCCGAAGCAGACACGAGAGCGCATGGGGAGGCCTACACTGCAATGGTCTCCCATTCAATTGCGAATGGCGAACCAACAAAATATCCTACCTATGGGAAGATTCCAGGGAAGCACCGTAGATATCGAAGGAGCGGGTGCGCTAGCAAATTTTGAAGCGATAGAGATTATTGATGACAGAAATCCATACCCTGCACTATTAGGGATAGATTTGGCCACTTACATGAATGGGGTGATAAATCTGAAGAAGTGTAAGATGGTTTTTGAGAAAAAGTCCCTGCGCGTAGTTGTACTTTTGGATCCTGCAGAAGGATCACGTTAGACGAAGCCAATGTGCGATTATGAAAGCGACGACGATTTAGATTGCATCTACAAGATAACCGCATAAGAGCAAGACTGGGTAAATCCAATCGTGGATAGACGAATCTCATGGGAGCGTGAAAGCTCCTGTACATCGGATTTTGACAAGGAGATAGAACGATGGAAGAATTGGTTACATGAGGTAACCATGCTGAACTGTAACATGATGACAAGATCGTTGCGCTGCGTATCAATGGAGGTAAGGGATCTGCCTACGTATGATGGGCTAAGCAAGGTAGATGATTTCCTAAATAGATTTGAAAGGGAGGTGTTGGAACAACAAAGCTTTGAGGATTTGAAATGGGTATTGTGCGGTATGCCCACGAGGTGGTGGGGTACGCACCAAGGAAGCTTTGAGGATTGGCGCGAATGCAGGAGGATGATGCACATATGGTTTGGGAAGCCTCAGATGCGATTAATAGACAAGATTGCCCTACAGAATGATCTGCACACGCACCTGTCCAGATGGATACATGCATATATTAAAAACCTGTGCGGATGCACACAGACTTCGCGTTGGGAGACACAGTCAGTACGCATGTGTGGGAAAGACAATGGTACGAATGACCCCTCTGGTTGGAACAACAGAGTATGAAAAGACCAAGTGCGCAGAAGGTTATCCAATCCGAAGCCTTTAACAAAGTATGCGAAGCGCTGAATAAGGTACACAATGCACAACAAACTGATTGGGACCTATGCATACCAATGGTTCTGTGGGCTTATAGAACCGTGTGCGAGAAACTAATGGAGCAGCGCCTCTGAGGCTGGAATATGGAGCGAATGCTGTAATCCCCATAGAGTATAAAATTCCTAGTCCGCACATAGTAGCATCGGTAGATACGACGGCTCGTGGAGCCTTGGACGAAGGGATCACGCAGTCGAACGAAGTAGAACGTTTGGGACTTGAGGAAGGAATCCCACAGGATGATCTTAGGCTCCAAGAAATTATGAAAGAAAGGGTGCGATTAAGGGAGAAAAGCACTTTGGTGGAAGCAGAAGTCAAGAAGCTTGAGGACAAGATAAGGGAAGATTTTCTTGATAAGAAGACCAGGGTGATAAAAGAGGGTGCCCACAATCACATTGACAAATTTTGGGACTATCGTCGAGAGTTGATCAGCCTGATGCCTTGGATTGGACCGCATATTACTAAACGGATCAACCATGGTGGCGCGCTGATTAGCCATGGGAAGTACTGTCTTAGCACTCCAGGCAGTTGAAAGGAGGTGCAGGACTATAAACTACTCTGCTCAGGAGATGTGCGAGGTTGGAGCTGCGCGCAGGAGTAAAGTGTCACAAGGTCCGCGATCGTGCAAGGGGGTTGCACTGCCACGCGGGTTGGCCAGAAAGTGACTGTTGGAGCCACTATTCACGATGTGATGCTCAACTTGAGACCAAATGGAGCAGGCGGAAAGAATTTAAGACACGGTTTATGGGCAAGATATCGGAAAATCTGCCAGTAAAGGAGCATTAATGAACCAGATTTGGGGGGAACGGTTGAATTCAAATTCAAAAGGTGCTATAAATTACAAAGGGTTTCCCAGCAAACAACACTTGGTCATTTGTGAATTGATTTGTTTTATGCCCCACGTATTCTGAACCGAGATCTGTTTTCCCTATGTTGAGCATTGATTAAGCTCTTGATTAAGCAATTGAGAGATTTCTGGATGAGCAAGATGGAAACATTTGAGGAAGCTAGGGAAATTGCAGAGATGACTTCCGAAGAGGTTGCATAGGCCCTGACTATGGAAGATGCCCCTGAAGGCATCAGGATTGTGGTAGAAATTCCTAAATCACCACGTAGGCCGAGGTCGAAGAAGGACAAACAACCGTTGATTCCGGTGCATGTGTCCCCACGAAACCCGTTGCGCACTAGATTAACAATGGAGGAGAAAGGGAAAGAAGTTAGCTTAGAAACCGACGAGGAGGAGGAAGACCTGGAGGACCTCATAATTTAAGAATATGAGGACGAGGACATGGAAGTAGAAACCGAGGTTGCGCACCATCCAACCAAGCTGCTCACTTATATCCCTCCGCGGAAGGGGAAGGCAAAAGTACCCAAGGACCTCGACGAGAGAAAGAGCTCTCTCCAGACATGACATGCCCAAGACATCATTGCGGTGGAGAAGTCTGCTACGCAGAAGAGGAAAGAGGAGGCCAAAGTATGCATGGCGCAGTTGGCAGAGAAGAGAAGGCAAGAAGCAGTGGAAGCAAAAGTGTAGGAGGTGTGTGACGCTGCACAGATAGTAGTAGAACAAAAAAGGGCCGTAGCAATAGTAGCACAGGAGGTAGCCAAGAAGGTGCATGAGGTCCAGAAGTTGTCTTTGCATGGGCAGGAGAAAGAAATGGAAACAGAGGAAGAGGAGGGTGGCACAGACCCACAAAAAACGTCCACACTATTGAAGCGCCAGTGCCCAAGTGAGTGGATGGGGCCATGCAAGAAGGTGAAAGCATCCAATCTGTTGATCGACCCGATGACCCTTACTGAGGGTGATCTGCACGACATAGGTGAAACAGTGCACGACATCACCACAGAGGCCCTCCAGAACTTCGCGGAGGAGAATCAGATTGTGTTGGGGGCCCTTTGAGTGCAGATTTAGGAGTTGCAGGTGTGCACTCCTCAGGTTGGTACTCTTTCAACCAGCCTCATAGTAGGGACAGCTGCAGCTGAGCAAATACTATGCACTCGGAAAACCAACACAATAGTGCTGCTAGAAGGGGCATTGGTTACGACAAATGAGGCCGATAGGCCTACGATTAGTGCACTGAAAGGGATAGGGATCAACATGGCTGCGCTCCCGTGGGAGACACTATATGTTTTGTAGTATGGGATTACTGCAGAACCATGGGCTAGGGAGAGTCGCGCATTGCAAGTGCTGAGTGAGCAAAAGATCAATATGGAGAATTTGAGCTTGCAGCGCGACGAGGTTGTGTTGCATAACTGATAGATGGTACAGGTACTAGAAGAAGCATGTCAGATGGTCCTCGAGCTATCCATCCCAGCAGATGCACTAGCAGAAGTATACATCCTCATATTAGAATCAGGGGTGCGTGAGGCATGAGAAGAAATGTCTAAGGTTTAGCTGGAGCTGAACCTTCATATAGCAGAGCTGTGGTTGAAGGCGCAACCGTCCACCCCTCTAGAGGTAAGAGAAAAGTGCGCCAGCGCTATTACATCAAGGATGGAAGAGATCAGAAGTGCAGTAAGGGACTGCACTAGAATGTTGGAAGAGTCCTTCGAGGTCCTCACCAATCAACATGAGGACCCTAACATCCAGTGCTTAGAGACAGAGGCGTGTGAGCTCCAGCAGTAGTATGAAAATTTCAAAGGGATTGCACAGACAGTGGCCCTTACTCAGAGACTCGCACGAATGCAATAGGGCAAAGCGCTAAAAGAGAAAGTGGACACAACACGACATACAGAAGTAGTCTTGAAGGTGCATGTTCAGCCTTGGATCGATGAGGCCTTCATCATTACAACAACAATTGAAGGCAAGATCGCGCAAATGTAGGGGATGCAAGAACAGATCTAGGGAAGTAGTTCCGACAACACGATCTCGGAACAACGAGTACAGGAGATTCAATAGGCAACCGCTTAGTGCGCTGCCGACCTTGTAGCTGTTAGAGTAGAGTTGGAGGGACTCCACGTGAATATCTCTGCATCAATAGAGTTACTCGAGGTGAGTCACGATGTTTGTGTTGGGGGCCTGTTGGGTGTGGAATCCCCCCCAAGGCATGTTTTGGGGCTTAAAGCCGAAGCTTTGACCAAGTCCATTGTAAAGACTCTGCGATTTGTGGGCACAGAGTGCGAAGTCATAATAGAGTCACATGGTTGTCTACCCTTGTTTTTGTAATGTAATGTTGGCTTGAAAGATCTACCCATGGCCCGTGGACCATGGGATTGTATAAATAGAGAAAGGCCTAAGTGTAGAAAAGTAGAAAATCGAAGCGAAGTAAGATGAGTCTAAGGAATTGATTGAGTCGAAGTGTAAGTTGTGTCTTTGGGTCGTAGAGTAGGAGAAGGCTCTGCAGCTAAGTGGGCAAAGACCTAGTAGTTCGCAGCTGAGTGCGTGGACCCCTGCAGCTGAGTGTGCAGGGAAGGTCGAGTCTGTAACCATTGGAAGCATTAATAAAGAGAAGTTTTATCATATTTCTGTGTATCTTTTCTGGGTTTATGTCTTATTGGGTATGAATTGCAAGTTTACTATTTATTTATTGCATGAACTCATATGAATGTTCTGTATAAATAACTATAACATAAGGCATCCACTTACATGAAGATAACTAACTGGTGTAAGAAGATAAGTAAGATCTCGGGTGTGACTTAGGGGAATAGTGCAAAGCGCTGCTCCAGCAGTGCGGAAGCCCCATAATCCTTGGTTAGGGCTGCGCGAAGGCGAACATATTAGGGCGTGAAGGCAAGGGAAGTGCGGCAAGTAACATGCACACAGGGATTAACAGTTGGATTGAATCAACCCCTTAGACATCTCAAGGGTGTGGAAACTTTGTTCCAACACCCCCCCATACTACTTCGGGTGAGACCTCAGTCTGCGCTCCGCAGAATGTTGCTGAAAGGGCCAATAGTACAGGGATTTGTTTGGCTAATTAACTCTGAACCTGGGTCAGGCCCCAACAAGCCAACAATTCGGCCCAAACGGGCGTTATGATTTTGCAACTGACATTGAATAAGATGGAGCTCATTTTGAATGTCTTATAGACTCGAATTGGCCTCATTGTGCACTATTGTTCTAGTGGTCACAGTTATTTCTTTGGCCAATAGGAACTTCATTAACACATAAAGATGAATCGATTTTCTGAACAGGGTGAGACAACCACGTGTGTACCCAGGGTCCGTGATTAGTTCCCCCTAGTCTTCGACTCGCAGTTCAAGCTCAACTTATGAATTCAACTCTACCTCCTAGTTCAGAATCAATTGTTTCACCTGCATGGGGGTCCCTTCACAGTAAGCTTTGGCCATGGCCTGAAAATTCTCAGAATTTATATTTCGACCCATCTACCACGCAGTCCCTTTCTGCGTAGTCTCTTGCTGGATAGTTCCCTGCCGCGCAGTCCCGTATTGTGCAGTCCCCCTCTGTGTCGTCCCCTGTCGCGTAGTCCTCTGCCGCAAAGTTTCCTGTCACGCAGTCTCCTTCCGCTCAGTATTCTATCGTGTGGTCCTCTATTGCTCCGTATGTTCGGAAGATGGATCTACATCATTTCCTTTATCTTCCTGGTGTATTTTTCCTCTTCCCCCTCGAACCAAGGTTCCACCACAAAGCTGAGACTTCACCATGTCTACCAAGGTCGGACCCCCTTTCTTCACCCTTCTCCCACTTTCCCGTGCTCATGATCCAACCCACTATATAAAGGCCAAAAGTAAAGATAACGTAGGCAGACTTGGAATATAATTTTTATAGAGAACCACCTGAAAAACAAGCATTAACTTAATGAATAACTGAAAAAAAAAAATCAATGTCGGACAACGCTGCGTCCCTTCATAATTCCGCCACCCGAGCCAACAAGCATATATAGTTAATAACCCTCTGGAGGTGGGAGGTATCACCAGAATAAGAATGGTTTTCCCCATAGCCCCCTTAGCCCTGAGTCCGTAAACTTAACCCTGATCATTTTCCAAAACCCCTGCTCTCCACAGGGCTTGCCTCGATAATCAAGCTTAAATTAGGAAATCCAATTATCAACATGTAGAGAAATCATCATGATAAAAAACCGGAAACCAGTAAACATGACCATGCAAGAAAGAATATTGCCAAAAAATAAAGAAATCGATATCGCATAATCGAGAAGGCCTATATTTCTAGTCATAGAAACTACCAATTTAACCAGTGTTTCCTTTCCCCCCCGGGTGCGGATTTTATCCCAAGTAACCACCTCCCACCCAGGATACAGAGATAACATTATAACATACCGGGCTTAATACGCCAACCTTGAGTAGAGACATTCAACAACTGGGTATTCCTTTCGCGTTCCCGATACCGTGAACTTGTAACCAACAAACTTAGGCTTCTTAAGAAGCTGAGGATCCAAGCTTATACGTCGGATATGTGGTATTATCTCCACCTTCGCTCCACTACCTATAGGCGCCAAGGATTACCAACTTTCACGTCATGAATCTACCAAGATCTGCGACGCTACATATTATCACAGTGAATATGCGTGTGAGGGCGTGTCAGATACCACCCACCATCCCAAAACATTAAAAGCTCTATTATGTCAATATAGCCCAAGCGGGCCTCCAGCTGTCTCACACCCCGATCAAAGGTTCTGATTAGGAATGAGGTCCTAGTTTAGAATCAGATTCAATTGGTCCCTTCCATGCTCCCTAATCTCCCTTATCCAAGGCTTATCTATATTCGCTCTCTAGTGAGACAACCCTAGTTTGCTAAGAAATCCATGTTTATTTTGGGTAGCATCGAATGTGCACTAGCCACAAAAATTGGTGGATAAGATAAATCACATGAGATCTCCAATACCCAGAAATGGTTTGGGCAAAATCTAACCAGTTTGGGAGGTATTAAAATAATTTATATTTTTAATGAAGTTCGTAAGTCTAAACTCGGGGAAAATAAAATATTAATGTGAATTAATATAAAACTGAGTAAGAATGGTCCAAAAGTCATGGATCAAACCAAATCTAATCTTAGCCTTTGATTAGGGACTTAATCTTGGCCGTTGAATTTTCAACGAGAAAAGTATAAGAGGAGGCTTGAAGGTTACTTGGAGAACACATCGAGTTGATCAAGATTTCAATTTTCTGGGGCAGGGTTTGCTGAGGAAGTCGGAAGAGTGATTAGAGTTGAAGCTGAGGGGTAGTGAATATAGAAGCAGAGAGGTAGATATAGTACCAGGAGGATCAGCGCAGAAGCTGAGAGAGAGGGACACAAAACCAGCCAAGCGTTCATGCAGAGCCAGCCAGGGCTCACGCAGAGGCAACCAAGAGTTGTGCAATGCCTCAGAGAGCCAGCGTGGGTGATGCAAAGGCTCTAAGGGTTGACTCAGTGCCTCCAGAGGCTAACACAAGGAGAGCTAGGGTGATGCTAGGCAGACGCTGGGCCAGAAAGGGCTGACGCAATCCATAGACGCTGACGCTGGGGTTTTCATGGGGAAAATTGGAGTTGGGAGATGTCAGAGTGTTTATCCAGGGTTTCAGCTAGAATATTTGCTTCCGAGTAGAGAGGTACTACTACCGAGATTATTCTTTGTTGGGTGAGCCAGTTTTGGCACTGATATTGTATTCAGAAACTGCATAATAATAAAACCCTCAGATAGTTGCAACGATTTTCCTGCATTGGGTTTTTCCGGGGACATTGGTCGAAAAACAACGATGTCACTTGTGTGCTTTTTTTGTTTCCTTCATTTGATGATCTATAATATGTTGAGCATGTACTTGTATTTATTTTCAGTATTTACATGGTAAATAACTTGTTAAGTAATCATAACAAGTAGGCAAAAATAAATAAGAAAACTACATGAAGGGTTCCTAACAGTTAGACTTAGAAATTCCAACAATCCACAACTTTGTTGCCATTGAAGTGAGCATGCGAGGGCATAATATACTCAAAATCTTGAATAAGTTCACTGATATCCTAGATCAAGCGAGCATTCCTCCAGATTTTACTAACCGTTTCCCACTAGGACCACTGGTTAAGAATTTTAATAGTATCAATGACCATAAAAGAGTCGCCTTCCACCACCATTTTTCTCAGCCCTTCCCTTCATGCTATTATCAAGCCATGTTTAACAACATTGAATTCAGCGTCGTTGTTACTTGCAATGTCGTGATCCGAAGCATATATTTAGACAGTTTGGCCCCGTGAGTCCGTGATGACCCCTCCAAAGGCTGCACCCCCAGGGCACTTCATCCTACACCTTTGAATTGTAACATCTCTCTCTCTCTCTCTCTCTCTCTCTCCCTATATATATATATATATATATATATATATATATATATATATATATATATATATACATTAATTATGTTCGAGTTATTAGAAACACGATAGTGTGATTTTTTCACTTTTTTATAGGTGCATTTGTTCCCATCTATGTGGGCATATGGAGATCATTTTCGCATGGAGGATTTCGATGATGGATGCATGACACAAGACTATGGAGTGGAAGTCAAGTTTGAAAAATCTACTCATGCTAGCCACGACGATCAAAACCTAATGTAGGGGACATTAGGTTATGTTGGAAAGGTACAAGAAATCATTCAATTGGACTTCTATTTGTTCCAATGTGTTATTTTTAGGTGCAAGTGGTGGGACACCTTTGATCAAAATAATGTAAAGGAATATCACGATAGTGGGCTAATATCTATCAACTCTAGAAAGATGTGGATGAAGCTAGGGAGCCTTATGTTTTCCCAAAACACTGTAACCAAGTGTTTTTTTATCCAGATGTGTTGGATAGGGATTAGTGGTTCATATTAAGATGTGTTGGATAGGGATTGGTGGTTCCTATTAAGATAACGACCCTAGATCAAAACATATTTTTGAGAACAACAATGTTATCATGCCAAACGAGGAAGATAACCGGGGTGATGACAATGGAGAGTGGTATGTACTTGTTATTTCATCATTTATACTAGTATTGTATGTTTTTGTTGCCAATATTTCACTAATTATATTATTTTTTTATTCATACATTTTATAATATAATTGGTAATATTCACAAATGTTTTTACCCGTTTTTTTGCAGTGGAAACATTTTTACAGTACTTAAAACTAAGTATTTCCAATTGCCTACATTATCTATGATAATAAGGATTCAAGGTCACAAACCTTCTCATATAGGAACATATCAAGTGCACCGAATTTGTGATGTGATTAAGAGGCATTCCTTTGAATTTCAAATAGACTTGGTGATGCATTTTTGTCTCCTATTTAGATTATGTGAAATAAATATGTATTTTCTATGTATTTATAACTAGATTATTCAAAGTAGACATGTATTTATCATTGCGAACATAATGTAATATTAGCTAGTAAAAATGTGAAAAACATGAATTTTAGTGACTATCTAGTGATAATTATGTGGAAAAAATAATATTTTTTGAGTTGTTCATTAAGAAATAATCAAATATATTATTTGTCAAAAGTTTAAATCTAATTTATTATTACTTTTGTATTATTTAACTCATATTTATTATTAAAAAGAGTTAATTTTAAACCAGTAGTATAGTAGCAAATAAAGAACCAAAATAGTATCAAATTGTTCTATCTTTATTACTAGAAAAAAATGAACTTGCCTCTTTAATGCAGAAATTCCAATAGAGGAAATCTCCAACTACAAGTAACATCACATGAAGCCTTATCATGTTACATTTCTTTATCCTCATCTTTAGAGATTGAAATTTCTAATTTAAATTGGTAAGAGTTGCAATACATATTAAATTTAAATTGTTTGAAAATCTCATAACTTTAGCAATAAATTAAATTTGATAAAAATACAATTTTTTATGTTATAGTAAATTTAAATTAATTGCACCTAGAGGTGCTCTACAACTCAGCATGAGAGAGATGTTGTCACGTAACGTTACATTTAAAAATAGTAAAATAATAATTTAAATTAACAAATTAAAAATAATAATAACAAAAAAATTTAATGTAGCCTTAATCTTAAATAACTTTATATAGAGATACAAAGTAACGAAAAGTAAAAAAAGCAATTTAGCTTTTATTAGGATGAAGAAATGTAATGAGTAAAAAAATATAATTTACTTTTTACTACAAGGAAGAAATGTAATTTTTTCACATGGCAAGAAACAAGATTCTTGATATTACATTATGTGTAATTCATTCTATGTTCTATTTATATGTGATATTTAAAACAAAAATATATCGATACCAAAACTTATTTTACTCGACAACCATAAGTAAAATATTTCAATGTCCATATTAAATAACATAATTTTATAGATATTTTATATAGAGAAAAGTAAAGAAATTTAAATTGAAAATTTTCTTATATTTTTACCTTAGTGAGAAAGATTGAGAGAATTATTATTCCATTAATAGTTGCTTTCTAATTAGTTGTATGAGGGATATTTGTAAAAATTTCAATGTTTAATATGAATTTGATATGTGATATTTTACAAAATATTAATAATAAAAATAATTAAATGTATTCATACAAGAAAATATTATGAGGGGGCATATTTTAACATTTTAATGTGGAGAATGTGAATTATAAGTAAAATATTTTAATGCCAACTACATATATATTATACTAGCCTAAATCCATATCGCCTTATTATATCATCCTAATTTTGCAATCATAGTTTCAACCATACTAAACTTCGTAATTTATAAAAATATCTATGCATTTATTTAAAGTAAGTCATTTTGCATGCAATTTCATATATAAAAGTTTGATATAAGTTCACCAATACATAATCTATAATAAATATTATTTCATAAAAATAAACATCATGATGATAACCATCTAACAATCATAAACATCATCTAAGGCACACATTCGAATTCATTATCATCATCTGATTATATACACCTCTAGCTCATATAAATGTCATTAGCTAATACACAAATCTAATAATCTAACCGGGCATCATCATCATGATCACATCTAAAAAAACACAAATATCTTAATCTAACATCATCACCACACACATCCAAAAATAAATATAAATCTCATGTCAAATAACTACTATCATATACACATATATCTGAAAGCACATTAAATGAACACATCTAACACAACCTAACAATATACACAACAACACCAACATATAAATTAAGTACATAAAAATGAACAAAATTATATATCTATACACACACACACAAACAAGTCAAATAACTACATCAAGTCAAATAAGTGCAATCAAATATCTGATGAAATAGACGCAGTGAGAGGCTAGTCTGCAGTAGAAGACGATGGATGACCAACTACTGTATGATCAACGTTTGTTGAACTTAGCTGATGTGGAGAAGGAGGTGGTTGGTATTATTTTTCAGGGGAAACATGAAGCCCATCCTCTAGCTCTGGAATCTCATCATTAGGTGATTAACGAGGAGGTGTACTACTAGAAGGATCACCGACACCTTAATGGCCATGATTTGATGGGGTGGTACTAGTAGAAGCATCATGATCACGACCCTCATCATCATGATCATGATCATGACCCTGATCATGATCATCACCATCCTCATCTAATGTATTTGTACCGCATGATGTTGGCTTGCATCCCTCATCGCTATCAGTACCCTACTAGCTCTGATGATATGCTGTATAAAATACATCATCTTGCGTGGACAGTCCTTGTATAGACCCATGAAACTAGGATCCACAGTGATATGTTGAGGCCTCCTAGGGTGGACTCTCACATCAATCAACACTTTGGCCAATCTGTCACAATAGTCCATCTAAAGTCGCAGACTAGGCCTATGGCGCCGGACGCCCACACCCCCTTGAGGATGTGCCTCGCCCTCTTTGGTCTTGTCCTTCTCCTAATCTCATCTGACATATGGTGGGGGAGGAGGCATGTCCCCATCGAATGTGCCGATATCTACAAAATATATAGTATAGATAAGTAATTAGACAATTTCATTAAACTATTTAATAAAACAAGTTATATAATGTGCTCGAATAAATTGTATTCTAATTCATTAAAACAAGAAAATGAAAGTCGTTGATTAATTTAAATAAAACACTAATATTACCTTTATCATATGGAGGTTCAGCTGCTTTGAAGAAGATGTTGGGATACCCTCTCCAATAAATCCCCATGTACAGAAATGCCAACGTGACAAACACATGGTCATCCTCACTGGGAAGTAGCGCTAGTGCCTCGAGAGATATCTTGGTTGGGTACTCCAACATTCCCCTCTTGGGAATTATCTATCCCCACATGTGCCTAGGAGGGCGGCGGTCAAATGTAGGCCTCATCTCTAGAAACCTATCAAAAAATAAACAAAAAATCTCAGAAGAAAAAGGGAAGGTTTCCCTCCCATGTCTTAATGCATGACATATATCTAAATCTATGCAAAATTGCCTCAAAAAATGGCATACCATCTAATGCAACATGACACCTGAATCAAACAATCAACATAATACAAAAGAGGGAAACTAATGCATTTCCCATCACTACTAGAGTGTGTAATCGCGGTGACTAATAATGAGAGACACCTAACCTCATCTGCAGAAAAATAAGTAATATTTAACTGTCCACCACGGACTTGAAAATATGGTGGATAGATCACATGAGGCCCAAAATATCTATAAGTGTACGAAAGCTGACTCCCAACTACAACGCCATGGGAGACATCAGGGAACTAGGGAAAATCCTCCCCTCTCTTATAGAGGCCAGTAATAAAGTATATGTCCTCCTCAGTGGGCATATACCATTTCATATGACTGACACAGAAAGCCTTCTCCTGGACATTCCATCGACTGATCAAATGCGCCAAAAATACAGAGTGCACGTTTAGGGATGTAGCCTACTCATAGTACCTGAGGAGGCCTACATTCCTCAAGAGCACTTGGGTCGTTACAGTAATAGGGAGAGGATATAAATCCCTCTCACTCTCTTTGGCATGCCATGTTCAGACCATATTGTATGGGTCTGCCTGCTCCTGCTGGTGCTCCCTCTGTTGACGTCTCTGCTACATGACTGACATATAAAATACATCAGCCTCATACATAAATATATATATATATATATATATATATATATATATATATATATATATATATATATATATATATATATATATATATATGAAATGAAACATGTTTTTATAAATATGGAAACATAAATTTTAATTATAAAAAAAAAACATTGGTGTGCTTAAAACACAGTCATGCACCGGCGCCTGTGTGCTTTCAACTATAACCGCACCACTATTGGTGCCCACATAATCATTTTTCATCGATGTTGGTTCACAATTCTAACTTTTGATAGCGGTGCGGAAAACTTGTGCACCCGTGCGAATGGATAAACTTTTTGCACAGGTACGAAATGTTCAAGTTATCGAACACACCGAGCTATGGCTATATTTTAAATATTAAATTTGTGGTGCATTTGGTAAATATAAACGCACTGGGCATGATGCGCTGATATACATCTATCACATCAATCTTGGTGTGTTTTAGTTTACAAAATGCATCGCAACAATGACGGTGTGTTATGTTCACACATCGACTTGCGGTGCACCTTGAAAATTTACAGGGCACACCACTATCAGTGTTAACCAAACGTATCGAACGCACTGCGTGGTGATTTTTTTTTTTTTAACAGTGGTAAATTTAGCCTAATTTACAAATATAATCCCTAAAAAATTAAATTACAAAGAAACATAGAAATTAGTTGGACATTTTGTCATCAGGGAGGCATTATGGACACCTAATGGAGAAAAACTTATTTTAGTATGGTTTGAAAAAATTGAAAACTCAAACAGTGAGCATGGTCAAGGGGGAAAACATCAGGGAACTTGCATGTGAAAAGAGTGGCACTAATGCTTTAGAGCTCTCCTGCACTGTAGATTGTAAAAATGGAAATAACGGTCAAGAGGGGTTTTTCTATTTAACCCTCCTCGAGTGCATTTATCCAAACACACCCATGCAGGATAAATCCAAAAGCACCACATTTTTTTTTAATTAAAAAATATCACGGTGCTTTTCTTGAGATGCCCCGAGGCGTTTCTATACAAGTACCACACTAATGCTGTGTTTTTACTATAGAACTACTATTTTTTTAGAATTGAAAAACCACCTAGAGGTTCTCTTTAGAAGATGCCTCAGGGTATTTTGTTAATCGTACCGCACTGGGGCTTCATTGGAAATAGCACCACATTTCTCTGAAATTTAAAATTATAGCGGTACTCCTTATTGGTATGCATCGGGACATTTTATTATGTGAAGGGCATCGATGTTATCAACTATTCAAGCACTGGTATGTGATTTTATGTAGCACACAATGTTTTTCTTATTTTATAAAAATGAATTATCAATATTGCACCATGTTTTTTGCAACACTAGTGCTTTTCTGGATAGCAAAGCATCGGTTTGTTTATACATTTTAGAAGCACCGTTTAAAAAACATCCGCTAAAACATCCACCTGCCCACCTCCACTACAAACGGATTTTTGAGCTATTTTTATAGGGGTTTCCACAAAAACCTCCACTAGAGGATCTTTTCCATGGGTCTTCAAGTGTCTTTAATACTTCTATTGTAACTCTTCCACAACCAACAATCAATAAAAATGATCCTTTTCCTATACCTTTGTTGATTTGTTTTGCTTCATTAAGCTTGTTTGCATGTTATTTAGTGTAGTTTTAGTTTATTATTTTTCATGCATTGTTTCCATTACTTTCAATGCATTTTTTATCCATGTTTGTCCACTAGCAACATCCAATTGTTTTTATGTTCCTTATAGGTAACAACCAACTCCAAGGAAGGTGTTTCTAGTACTCATAGACAACAAACACACCATTACGCCCACATCCTCCATTGAGAAGTGCATGCAAACCACACCGCCAAGGGTCGAAGGGCTCACTTGGCCTACTCAGAGAAAGTCCTGGTACAATTCTCTCTAGATGATCCCCTCAACCCTCCAACAAAGTATCAAACCATGCACAACCCAAAAATCACACAAATAAACGAAACTAACAAAAGTATCACCCAAATATTGACACTTCTAGAAATTTTCCTTACGAACTAGCGCTCCAGGTGCATAATGAATAGTCCAGAGGATAAAACAACATAAATATAGCTTATTTCAGGCTTGGAATTTCCAAGATGATTTCTAGACCCAAACCAATGCACCATCAACATAAACAAACTTCACATAATTACTTTCCCCACCATGAGACCCTTGTCAATTGCTTCATATACTAAGATCTCAACTGAATTTTCACAGAGTCGATAAATCACCGTTTCTATCGCCCCAGATACGATAGATACTACCCCCAATAGATGCTCTCAGAACAAGAAGATTACCAACCCAATTCCATCACCTTCCTACTTGATACATAGTCTCACCCATCCCATATTAGATTCATCCAACCACAACTGACAAAACACCCTCCCGATGAGTAACTACACCTTAGCCATAAACCCGACATCACATCCATTAAATAACCAGAACCCAATTGTATTCGCGACATTATCCTTCATGCAAGAATGCATGAATGCCGGATGCCACATCGGCCCCTCTTAAATAACAAGAGGATTGGTAGGGTAGTATGCACCCACCCCAATTCCCACATTCCAATGCTTGAACAACCCAATAAAGGAGTGGTCGATTGAATTTTAAACCAACCTAGATACATCTTTAATTCTAGATATACAAAGCAACGAGAGGGATTAAATCTCGAGGTGCAAACCTATTTTAGAGTGAAAAGATATTTGACCCCTCTCATTGCCAGGTAGATCAAGAGTTTGGATGGATCTAGGTTAGTAATAATAAATTTGATGAATGCTTATTTATAATCATGTGTTAGTAATGAAATTTTATAATTGCTTTTTATAACATAGTTTACTTAGGAGACAAAATGACTTTTGGGATGAAATCCAACAATGTAATTTTTAGTAAGATTATGAGTTCTTGTTGTTTAGAATGCACTTTTGAATGCATAAATGGAATTAGCACCCTAAAAACTTGTAGTCAATCTTTGTACAATAGTCAATTGAAACTTATGATTTAAAAAAATCTCTGCCTAAAAAAATGTTTGGAAAGGGCTATTTCATCTATTAATTAGATTATGTGGTTTTTATTAGTTGAAAATGAACAAAGAAATAGTACACTCTATTCATAGTTGATTGCAAGTGGAGGTACATGACATCACTCGGTTAGGACTTCAATAATTTTTGTTATTTGCATTGAAAAAAATATATGGATAGGTGAGATTTAATTATGTTGATAGGTGCATCTATATTGAAATAAGATTTCTAGAATTTTAATTTAATTATTAATAAATATTAGGTGGATGATAAATATTTAACCTTTATGAAATATTCTAGAATATTCATAATAGTGTACACAAATCAATGATTGAGATTTATTTCCAAAGTAGTTATGTCCATTTTTCCCTTTTACTTAAATTGATTAATTAAAAAAGTCATGTAAACAAATGTCATTTGAATTGAGTTATGGTTTTTTGAGCATGTGGTATTGATAAGACATGGTATTGTCCATAGTATTGCAAGAAAATCCATTTATAGATTAAGAATCTCAAGTGCAGGTAAATTTCCATTGTTAAAAATTTTGTGCCATATTTTTTTAAATGTATATATGTTTGATTTATATGTTAATTTTTATTTTTTTTAATTAATAACAATAACAATAATAATAATCATCAAATTTTAAAGTTATGGCTAAGCCAGACACCTCACCTCTGCTCAGTAATTTGAATGCTAAAGTCTACGAAGGCATACATACTCTACCCCCCTCTAACATTGAACCTATGGCCTCTTAGGAGGAAACACATGCTCTTAACCATTAGGCCCACTCAACATGTATTTTATAATAATAATCCAATTTTAAGGTCACGACCAAGACAAACACCAAATTGGTGTGTGAGACCCCCTTGTTTGTGGGACAAGGGACCCACCTCCATGCAAAGTCTACGAAGACATACATACTCTAGCCCCTTTTAATTTTGAACCTTTGACCTCTAAGGAGGAAATAAATGCTCTTAACCATTAAAATAAAGTTATAATTCAGTTAATTTTTATGATTTTTTTAATTTTAGTAATGTGAGATGTTTAATGTCCTAGGGGGTAGTTCAATTAGTGATCGAAGTAATGTGAGTCAGGTAAGAAAATTGAGAGATCTAAGGTTTAAATGTCCCCGATTGTGACTTGGTTTATGGAGAAGACAGGTCGTAGACCCCCAAAGCTTTACTAGTGGCTATGTGTAAGGCGGGTTGCACTTTACTAGTGGCTATGTGTCAAGTGAGCTGCTAGGTTCCTCTGGGATAAAAAGAAACGTGATATGTTTAATAAAGTAATTTTTTTTTATGCTTATTATGGAATGGTGTTTATTAGTGTTTACCAACCATTTCATTTATATGGGTGGGCTAATAAATAGGACATTCTTCTTTCTCTTCACACGTAAAGGGATAAGATTAAACTCTAACCTTAATCTTGGTTTGGATTATGAAATTATTGATTTTAATGTAAAAATGATTTCAACGCCCTCAAATGCCCCTATTGTAATATAATTGTGCAATGTGAATAGCCAATATTTCTTTTATCAATATAAATTTAATCTTATCAGATTCAAATCCAAATGTGTTGACTTGACTTATTGTTGTTTTTAGCTGCTATAAAAGGACCATGTTCTTGTTAATATTTCATATTTTCATATTATTTTCCATGAAAATAAATCAAAATTTCTATTATATATATATATATATATATATATATATATATATATATATATATATATACACATTAAAAAATTCACAAGTAAAAGTGCGTAACTCACAAAGGTATGTGTGCATTGATAAAACCAACCTAGATCCATTTTAACTTGAGATCTACCAAGCAATCAAAATCTCTTTCCACTCTAACAAAGTTTGCATCTAAAGAAATTTGATCTCCAATATTTGATAGATTCAAAATTAAAATAAACTTAAACTAGCTATAATTAATTAAAATATAATTTCATATATATTTTATTTGTTTATTTTCAAATTTTATTTATTATTATTATTATTAAAAATATACTATTCATTTTTATGATTAATTATAATATACGTATCTTTTGAGTTTCTATTTTCATGTTGTACTCATAATTATTAAAATGTAACAAAATAGGTTTACTTTAAAAAAGTAATGGTAGCTTTTGAGGGACTTTACACTCAAAAGGTAGCGTGGACCTGTTTGGGATTAAAGGGTATATGGACAAAAACACTTAAAGTGGCTAGTGCCTTTTACTTATCTATTTTCTCATTATAGTTTGTGAGATTTGTATTTAATTATTTATATTTTCATTATAGTGGGGAGATTTTATAAATATCTATAAATATCTATAAATTTATAAATATTTAATTTTATTAATTTTATTTATAGTAATTAATTTTTTATTATATTTATGAAATTGTTTGGGATTAAAGGGTAGGTTTCAGTCTTGATTTGTTTTAATTTTTGATTTTGTGGCTGAGATTTCTTGCCACGATTCTTTTTCGACTCTTCTCCTACAAGATAGTTATTTGCAGTGTGTCCTGTTTGGCCACAGAGCCAACAAGTCAGTTTGTTCCACTTTTCTTGTTTATGACTATGTAAGTGGATATCCGATGGCCTGTAATAGTGTGTTTTTGGGATATACTTGTAATATCTCTTTCTTTTCTGTTGTGCACGGGGCCTAGATGGAGGCCTCTTCTTACTGAATCTATTATAATTTTTTTTGGTTGTGTGCAACTTTTCTTTCTTAGCTCTTCTTTTGAGCTTCCTTTTCTTAACTAGTGGATCTTCTAGAGATAGGCCATATTTGCTGCAAAAATATTTGCTGTCTGGAAATCTGGACAGCTTTTCTAATGAATTATTTACCTTTGCACTAGTACAAAGGCCAACCAATGTTTTAGTAATCAAATTGTAAATTTGTCCCCATGTATAGGACTCAAATGGCATCTGGAAGACTTCTTGTAATCGAAGATAGTCTACAAACTTTGATGGAAGTGCTGCCAAGTAAACCTGTTTCCACAACATATTTTTGGAGTCCTTTGTCTCATATATCCTCTGCATCCAGTCTCTATGGAAGTCTTCATATTGAGAAATCTTGTAACATTTGAGGTTCATTAGAACAACTTCATTTTTGTCAGCTATATCAGCTTCTGAACCACACCAATGTTCAACGATCATGGAGGTTAGAGCTCCAATCATATTGTTTTGGACCATCCCATCTGGATTGTGGATTATGTTACCTTGCTCATCTTTGAGCAATTGATCTTCCATTTGCTTAATCAAAGCAGGAGAAGATTCTGTTTCCCACCATCTCAGGAGTGTGCCTGTAAAGCACTGGATAATGGTCTTACAAGCATCTACCTCAGGTTTTCCTCTGAGACACATGAGTTTATACTCTGTGTACATCATATCTATTAATTCTCTGATTTGTCCTACACTGAGGTTGTCTATAGACCATTCTCTATGAGAATCAGCAAAGAATGTGTGAGTTTCTGGAATTTTACCCTTGCCACGGATATCAGGCGCAACATACCTAGTGTATTGACTTTCTAGTGGCTCATATATAGGTAAAACTTCTGTCTTCTCTTCTTCTTTAAATAAAGTTGAGAATGTGATATGCTCATCTTTTGGTGTTTCTGCAACCTTAGATGATTCTTCTTTGTCTATTTCCTCTTTTATTTCTTGGGATGTAGACTCCTTGGGGAATAAGAATGGAAATCTGTCGATGGGTTTGACAGGGTCTTGTATTCGCACAGATCCTTTGTGCATAAATGCTGCTGGAATTGGTTTCTCTGTTTTGCCAATAGATAATTTGTCTACTTTATTTACCAATTCTGTTAATTGACTTGATGTAGAATCAATGTGCTCTATCACTTTGTCTTCTACGTTCTCTAATTTGTCTAGAGATTCTCTCATATAAGTCTTGACGACTGAATTATCAAATCGTACTTTATCTAGAGCATTATTTACAGTATTCAGGGAAACCTGTACAGTATCAAACTGATCTTTGACTACGGAAGCTTTGGCAATATTCATTTCAAGGCCTTTCAAAGCAGTATTCGTCCAGTTCAACTGCTCTGCTGTTTTTTGAATTCTGCCTTCAGTGCCGATTGCATTATCATCCTTTAAGACTAAAGGAACTGCTTTGGCAGAACTTTGTCCTTCTCCAAGCACAATTCCCTTATAAGGTGGAAATGTGGTTGGAGTCGCAACCTTAAGGCCATCTAGAGCTTGCCAGAGATGTTGGGATGGAGAGGATGTTGATGAGTCAGTCATTAAAACATTAGCAATCTGTCTTCTTTCTAACCAGGTATAGAAAGAAATCCAAGTATTAGTGGATTCCATGTGGTTTTTCCATTCTACAGACAATGCTATTTTCTGAGGAACAGTATGACTGCTTCCAAATTCTTTAGCTTTGGGGTTTGTGAAAATATCCCAATTCAACATTGCTTTCATCCATTTTTCTGGGATTTTGGTTTTTGGACAACCATCCATAAGCGTAAAGAACTTATGCATCTCTGTTGTACTAGGCTTTTTACAATCTTCCGGAACTCGGCCAAATCTGCAGTTGGGAATCAATCTTTTTGATTTTTCAAGATAACCGAGACCATATCTTGGTTTTACTGGTCTTGTATATGAAAACAATTATGTAAGCCTTGGATCTTCTTCTTCTAAGGTAGGAACTGTATGTATCATGAGAACATGCTCAGATTCATGCGGGAATGGAATTTCAGAGCATTTAGGATTTGGACAGGGAGTAACAGAAGTAGAAGGAGGTGCTTCACCTGTTCTGGGATTATGGTTCTCATGTAGGACCAAATTTGCAAGTTGGCTTAAATTGATAATATTTTGACACTCAGGACATTTGACTTCTAAAGAATTAAAATTCACAAGCTGGGCTAACTCAAAAAGAGAAATATGCTTACAAGAATTTATAGAGGAACTGGAGGAAGCAGTATCAGCCAGTTCTGGAGAAACATAAAAACGAGACATTCTGCAGTCTTCATCAATCCTTTTTCTATCAATTGTGGATCTACGGGGAAAGGAGAGAATGGCTTTGGATGATTCTTCATGAATATCTGCAGAGGTTATTTTCTTAACAGAAGGAGGCTTGGGATTCGAGACAACCCAGTGTTCGGGGAAAGTTAGATCTTCCCATTTGATTGTTTGGTGCTCAATCTTCTGGTTTCTTGCATCTGTGAGTACAACAACACTGGCTTTTGAATCCTTGCTTGGGGCATGTAGAACTGCTGGATATAATGTATTAGTATGTCTAAAACACCCTCGGGTCTGGATTGCTATATTATGTCGTTTTCTGTTCATGTCAAATCCAGTGGTCTGGATTTGTAATTGAAGGATGTCTTTTATGGTTTCATCAAAGACATAAACAGAGAAATTTGGATAGCAATCAAAATATACTGGCCCATTTGATAGAGGTGCGACTATCCCACCTATTAAGGAATCTGTGTATTTATTGTGGGTAAGGTCACGGATAGTAGCTAATACAAATGTATTTAGACCTTGATGAGTAAGTGCATGTATCCCTATTCTTATACAACCCAGATGAAGATATTGAGTTTTTATCCATTTAGCCTCGGCCTGTAATGTTTTGGGATCAAGGAGGGATATACTCTGTACACAGTCAGAATTTTCTTGTATCTGACTTATGGACTCCTTTATACTAATACGGGTAGCAGCAACTAAATGAAATGCAGACAGATCTGCATAGACTTGTGAAGCATTAATGATAGGTAACTGCCATCTAGTAGTGGGTTGACTTTCCTCATATGCAAGTTTGGCAGAATTAAGAACCCGACTGGAGGTAGTGGCGAACATATCCTGCAAGGGATTTTCTTGAGTGGATTTTTCATGCTCTTCAATTTCTCGGAATGAAACAGATTTGCGGAAGGGATCCATTATACACTGAAAAATAAAAAGAGTGATATTTGTTGAGTACTTACTGGGCGAACCAGACGTTACTGGCTCTGATACCAATTTTGAGTAGGGGCTTCCACAAAGCTTGCTACAGTAGTGCTATAGTAGTGCTACAGTGCTGCTACAGTAGTGCGCTCTGCTGAGTCTCTTCTCTCTTGGCCTTGCTGAGCCTCTTCTTCCTTGCTGTTATGAACTCAAAACTATCAGTAACCTTTCACGCACTCTGAGACCTTCACAACGACACTCCTGGCCTTCCACGGTCTTTGGCATCCCTTCAGCTAGTTGATGTAGTGACGAAATTTTATGCAAGAATTACTATCTCAACAGCACAAATTAAAGCACACAGTACTCGGAAGCGGAAAATGAAATAACACTCTTTATTGATCTCAAAATGGATTATAGTAATAACAAATCTGTTCAAACCAGAGTTTGACTATGTTCGCATTTACCAGACTTGAGCTATCCAATGTTGGATGAGCTTTACTGGAGGCTACCTGGCGAATGCACAGGCTCTCTCTGTGAACAAAGACTCAACACACACTTAAAGTGGCTAGCGCCTTTTAGTTATCTATTTTCTCATTATAGTTTGTGAGATTTGTATTTAATTATTTATATTTTCATTATAGTGGGGAGATTTTATAAATATTTATAATTTTATAAATATTTAATTTAATTAATTTTATTTATAGTAATTAATTTTTTTATTATATTTATGAAATTAATTAATTAATCAATTAATTTTTTTAAATAAAATTTAATAATAAATATTTGTTAATTAAATTATTTATATTATAAATAAGTATATAATGTATACAAAGTTATTATATATGTATGAAAGATTTTCGTTCATTTTTTAAAATGAATTTACTCACATTTTTAAAGATATAAATCAAACTCGAGACTTTTTTTTTTCTTTCTCTGGTAATAAATTTTTGATGTAACACCTAAATTATTTTTGTATTATTCCTAATAATAGTTGTTATAAAATCTTCAAAGCTAGTGTATTAAGAGGGTTACTATAACTTTCTAAGATAAAACACTGTTTTGGATAGTTGTTTGATAAACCATTTCCTGGAAATTTTGGAAAAATAACAACATAACAACTATTAGTGATCTTGGTCATACATCTAATCAAGAAAATAATTTTTAGAAAAAAAACTTCAACCAAAAGCTTTGAACAATCATCATTTGTCAGAAGCCGTTACTAGGGCCAGATCCTTTGCACTAGACCTTGCTGGAGATTTAAGATCACACTGGAGATGGCCCTTAATATGTGCCAATCGAGCATTAAGATTGACCAAGCAGGAGCGATGGCAGCATTGGACTCTCTGAATTTCATTGAGGCATGCAATGATCTCATTGCAGTCCTCATATTTCTCTTTGAGCACTCAACCTGAGAGTGTCTTCATTTGCCAATGAAGACTAATATAATTAAAATATTGACTTCACCTTTCCCTAGTGTGACTAGGATCACCCAACAAGCAACTTCACTTTGGATTTTTGAATCAAAGTAGGGCTAGCAATCACTGGTGGTTAAGGCTTCCAATTGACATATCTCAACCTGGATTTCAAAGGGGGTGGATGAGTGGAACATGGCGTCAGTAGATTGGGCATGTGTCTGGGCCTGGGGTCTAACACAAGGGCCACAACCTCCAAACCCCTACTGATATCTAATTTTATACGTAGCATAACAGTGAAGAGTAAGCCAATTATAGAAGTAAAAATCCACCAAAGGAGGTGAAATCCAACAGCACAAACTAGACTCAACCAATAGAAAGTTGAGAAAATGGTGAATGATTAGATCCAACCAAGTGGAAGTATAAAGAGGGGTGTCAAACACCACAGAGAAGGAAGAGACAGGGATAGTATTCAGACATGGATTAAAGACCAAATAAACCAAAATAGATGCATAATTTCTAATGCCATAGGTCACCTTGTAGATCAACCTCTAAATGCCATGTAGAGAGAAGCAAACTTAGATTAGGAAAAAGATTGGACATAGGAAGTGTTACTTATTTCCTAACAACCCACTGGGTTCAGAGAAGCAACGGTTAAGTCCTTTGTTTCTCCTTAACAACGTGAATTCATAGTCGAATTCCTCTCACAACTTCGTCCTTGTGCGTGGTGCCAATTTCGATAGAGTTAAATATGCTAACGAAGTCTACTCTTAGGGGACATGGGCCTTCAGTGCTGAGGAAACTAGAAACGCCAACACCACAGTGGAAATTCCCACTTGTGGTGAGGATTCTTGCTTGCACTGCAAAAATACTCAGGGCTGCAACAAGGAATGTGTGAGCTCCCAACAAAGGTTAAGTCTACCATTGTAGTGCTATATATTGCTAAGGCTGTTGGCATGTGTCGATGCATGTGGTGGGATGACCATGCCACCCCCCCTTTAGTGCAAATGAGAGGCAGCGAGGTAGTAGACCTCCTTGATACTAGTGGCTCTTTGTCCAACACCCCAAATGAAGATAAATCTTAAAAAATTAAATTATTTTATCAAATCAAAATTTATCTAAATTAATTGATTGACATTCAAATAAAAAAAAAAAAAATTCCATAAGAGAAAAATATTATATTTATGGTAATTACAAAATACATAATGGGCCTGAAGTATGCCCTAAAACAACTTCTCCCTGATGAAGAGCTCGTCTTCCTCGCATGTAAGGAAGCATGTTAACGACTCAAGACACAAAGGTATTTGGGAGGAGCGAAAATCTGACCCCTTATGGACCACCAATGAGTTATTCTAGATGGTGTGGTTTTCCTTGAATAACGGTGTTGAGTCAACCTGCATTCGCAGATGACTATCCGTGTTGCTGATTTGACAACTAAATTATGATAAATTTTCCCATCATATAAAAAAATATAAAAACATAAAAAAAGGAAATGATTATATCTAGAAAAATAAAATATTTATTCAAATATGAATTTAATTATTTCTCGTGAACCATAATTTAATTCTTTGCCAAGAATGAAAATATATTCCAAAATCAAAAGAAAAATAAAATTAAACATAGATACCCACTAAAAACCAAAATAAGATAATAAAAATTGATTTATTATAATTATGATTAATAATTTAAAATTAAAAAAAATATTGATTTTATATCAAATTTTAAATTTGAAAAATAGCCATATTTTTAAAATATTTTATAATATAATTAAATTTTTATAGCATTAAAAATAATATTTATTAATTAGATTTATCTTGGACTTCTTTGAAATTATCTTTCCATTTCGAATCAATTTTCAGAAGCAGATTACTAAATTTTGAATGAAGACAATGTTATATTAACATTAAACCATCAAATAAATGATTTACCTTTAGGATAATTTTAGAAATGAGAAATAATGGTAAATAGATATTTCAAATCTTACTTCTAAAAAGTATACATTAATATTTTATAAAGATTAAATTGTTTTTCACAATAATTTTAAATTAAATTACTTTATACATATGAAGGTTTCATAAGCACTAAGTCCTCTTAATGAGATTAAACTTATAAAGGCATATCCATTCTTATAAAGTAGATAGTGTTATCTTCGGATCATGACAACTATGTTACTTTCGTAACGTCTCCATTCAATATATGTACTACCATTGTAGATGGTGTTATCTTTGCATTAGGACAACTATGTCAATATCTAAACCTCTTTTTATTTATAATTCCACAATTGAATTTCTTTTTCCACTCTGATTGATGTATCATTATGACATTATTTGTTTGTCTAACAAATATATTGACACTTTGGTTTACCCAAAAATAATACTATCCAACAACTCAAAACAATGACATATACTTAATAATATTAAATAAAGTCATATCATTGTTGAATTGAGGCTTCTGTGATCTATATCAAGTTTACGAAAGATTTTTCGGCGTAAATCACATGGTATTTCATTGCCGAAAAATGTTTCGTAAAAGTCATACCAATTGAGTTGATGTTTTCTCTTTCAAAAATATCATGTAATAATATAACAAAATTACAAAGATAGGTGCATATAGTTAGAGTTAAAACCCATTACTGAGTCTAAAGACGAGGATCCCATAAAATCTTTTTATAATTTGGAAAAACAAATTATAAAAACTGTCTTCCAAGTACATTTAAAATATATATACATCAATCAATTATAATTGGATTTATATCCTATAAACTTATCATTTCGAAGTTTAGTGGGAGAGAATATATTAATCATATGGAGGCATATTTTTTTCTTTGTAACTCAATAATAGTTAGGAAATTGAGAGGAGTCAGGACTTGTGAAAATATTCTAACTGGATACCCTTTTTAATTTCTTTGATCTTCTATGTACCTTTATCTAGCACCATTCCAATCTTTGAGAGTGAGTCGATATCCTAGTTTCTTTCCCTATAGACATTATCATAAGTGATATATGAAAAATATGAGGTAAGTTGTTGGATGTGTTGAAAAAGTGGCCAAAGAGAATAATTTTGAAGATTTAAGGTTCCTTTCATCTAGTTTATAACAAGCAAAGAGTCTCCATATATGAGTTTGAGAGATGCCCTATTCTTGTGCATTCTGGAGAAGAAGTTTTAAATCCATGAGTTCTACATAATTGTTTGTAGCTTCCCCAATACTTAATAGGAAATAAATTGAGTGAAATTCAAAGAGGAAAATGATCCCCTCAACCCCACCACATTGGGGGTTCCTTGAGTTACCCCATCGAAAAAATCCCACAAAATGTCAGTTTGAATTTGCATGTCAAGACGAGACTGCTTATTCTTTGACTTAGTTGGCAAATAGAAAGAATCTAGGACTGTAGTGTAGTTTAAAGCCATCATGAGTGTTTAAGGCTCCTTATTTTCCAAAATGACATGATTCCAATGTAACCATACCCCCCAAGAAATGGTTAAGGGAAGAGCTTTGTGATGTTTCTTGTGCTAGAAGGAAAGCCAAGATGAGAGGGCTAAGTCTATGGAGGGCCCATTCTATACATAGGAATGACACATGTCCTTCCTTAATTCCACCCAAACAGATTAGATGAATGGAAAAGAAAGAAAGAGGTGGGAAATAGAGTCGTCATTTTGTTTACATAACATACAAATTCTTGGCCTCTGGAAAGATATTTTTTGAAGATTATCCCAGGTAAGAGATTTATTTTTAATAAGCAGCCACATAAAAGGATTTTATCTTGTTGGGAATTTTGGCTTCCATGAATTCCCCACCAGCCCTGCCCCCCCCACCATGGACCTAGGCCCCATTGACATTCTCGAGCCAAATCATAGTATTCATATATGAGAATGTATCCACTAGTAAGGTTGAGTGCCCAAATTGATTGATCAAGGGTATTCAAAAGAGAAACAAAATACTTTTGGAGGGTGAACCTATAGTGTGTCCAAATAAGAGAAATTTCCTGATCAAGTGGTAAGTTGAAACAAGATAACTAACTATTGCTACCCCTTAGCATGTCTCTCTATGCAACTTAACCTAGAAAGTGAAAACCTTCTTTGTTTAATCTTTTTCTTAGATGATTAGGGTTGAGGCGATTATTGGAGTTGCCAATTCACATGCCATTTCCAATTAAAACCTTGGATCCAACTCCAGTTTTGCAATGTAGTCTCTGGCCTATCAGAGGAAAGGTTTGTGTTATAGATTTCCAAATAATGGACCCATTCTTTATTTTTTTATCAACAATTTTATTGGATGATGGATCAATAATTTTTATTTTATCACATGGGCCCAAAGAACTTCACCTTTTATTAAAAACCAAATAATTTTGTTAGCAAGAGCTTTTGAAAATGAGAATATGTTTTTGAGACTCCAACCTCCTTGGTCCTTTTGGATTACTAATTTTTTTTTCCAAGAGACGAGAAACATAGTCCATTTATTCTTATTGATAGCCCAAAGAAAGGAGGATAGTTTCCTAATATTTTCCAGTGTTCCTTTTTGGATCCATGTAAGTGATGTCTAATAGATAAGGATGGCCTCGAAAATTAATTTAACTAAAACAAATATTCTTGCTTGATAAAGACGCCTATTGCACCAATTATAGATCCCTTTTTCTATTTTTGCAATCAATCATAACCAATACAATTTATTATATTTATTTGGCTTTAGGATGAAACCTAGACATTTAAAATCTTGGCCAATATCATCAATCTACATGGAGATGATATTGAAGATGGATTGTCATTATTCCAAATGACAATCCCCATGAAAAAATCATGATTTAGATATATTTATAGTCATACCCATGGCCATGCAAAAAGTACCAAAAAGTTCCTCTATCTGCACAATGAATCTCAATCATCCTTCACAAAAAATTAAATGTCGTGAACAAAATATAAATGAGATAGTAGGCATTTTGGGTTAGAAATTATTCTTTTGAAGACATTCTTAGACAAAGCATCAAAGATTAGTATACCAAGGCCTTCAACTATAAGAAGTAAAACAAGCGGCGAGAGGGGACAACCTTGTCCTAATCCCCTTTCGCATGAAAAAAATTGGTGATAGCTCCTTTTATAAGAATAGCAAAGAAGCAAAACTGTTGCAATTTAGGACCCAAGACAAAAAATAATGAGAAAAACCCAATTGTATAAGTAGAAAATGAATATAGAGACAACTAACTATATCAAAAGCTTTCGAGAGATCAACTTGTAACCAACAACTTTATGATTGCAAGTGTGGATGGAGTGTAAACCTTCTTGAACAAGACCAATTGCTTCATGAATTTGTCTTCCTTTAGCAAAACCAAATTGATCTAGATAGAAACTTATCTAAGAAATATTTTATTTGCAGGGTGATAATTCTTGAGATAATATTGTAAATAGAGTTAGAAAGTGATAGGGTGAAATTGTTCAAAATATGGAGGATTGTTAGATTTGGGAATAAGGTCAACAAAAGTGGTGTTGAAAGAAGCTAGGATTTGACCAAATATCCTAAAATATTTCACTACTTTAAGTAATTTTTTGCACACAAAAATGGAAACATCCCCAATATAATTCAATTGGGAGATCATCAAGACGTGGAATTTTATATTTTTGAAAATTTTACAGGATAAGTTCAAGTTCTTCCTTTGAAACTTCAGCCATCAACTAACCATTTCTAGCTTGGTCAATGAAACTATGGAAGAATGATGCTACCTAAACGATAACATTTATGGTGGCCCTTGATTCCTCCTTATATACATTTTTAAAGTATGACATACCTTCTTCAACTAGTTCCAGAAAAGAAATAGCTCGAGTTCCATTGGATCATGTAATAATTGAAATAAAATTTATGGCCTTCCTATGGTTTGCAAAGTGGTAGAACTTTCTTGTTATAGTTTGAACAAAAATGTGTTTAGGGATTTAATTGAATTATTGTACACGCACACACACACACACCTATAAACATAAGTGAAAACTATACCTTTCAGAGAATGTTGAAGATTTTAATGACAAAATTGGTTAGGGATCACTTTGTTGGATAGCTAAAAAAGGTCAATTGAGCCTTAGAGCCGATCAAACTAATGTTTTAATTTTAAAGTTTCATGTTTTTTTAAAAACTAGTATCGTGTTTGTAGGGGCATGCCACTCCATTAATGAAGCAAGAAGGTAATTCTTTCATATATACAAAATTTTATATCATTGCTTGGAAGGAAACTGCTATATTTTGTTAGACTATGCTATACAATTTCACACTGTACATTTTGGTTTTACGAACTTAATAGATAATTTTGGATTTTATGTGAGGAGACTTCAATATAATAATATTATGTTAATTCAGAGAGACTGAGCATAAGACAAGCCTTGGGTAGTTCTTTCTCAAGGTAAGGCACTTTTCTAATCCTGTTTTTATGCATTTATATCTTACTTCCAATTTCTAGTTTGATTAGATTGATTTCTTAGTTACTTTGTACATTTTCTCTAATTTCTTATTGTAATAGCTATAACATCCCTAAATTTTTTCGACAAGAGGAAAATTTAGATTCCTCTCATTCAAAAATATATGAAATCTATGTAATTGTTTATAGTGCTGGAAATATGTTAATCAATGGGGTATCCCAGATGTGAAGTCCCAATTATACCTCACATCGTTTGGAAGAGGAACCCCATCCAGGGTGTCAACCCGACTTCCATATATTATTACATATTTGCCTCGGCTCTAACAGTCAACAGGATATAGGAGTGCAAATGTGCCTTTGAAAAGCAAAGGGGTGTGGCTGGTGAGTGTTCTCGTATCCATGTCAAATTTATTTTATTGTGGAGGGGGAAGAGAACTGAGCCTCTAGGAGAGAGGTAATAGTACCAGCCTAGTAGGGACACACATAAACAATAAGAATTCATTCAACATCCAGTGGAATAGTCCACAAAGATGCGTTAGCCATTGCAACCATTATTATTTCCACTATTATTTTATAATTTCCTTAGGAGGCCCATATTAGACCTCAAAATTGTCCTAATGGCTATCAAGAAATTTTCCCAGTTTACTACAATTTTAAATACTGACACTAAAACTATCATCATTTTCCAAAAATATTTAAAAATGCGAAATGTTTATTGTGATAACAGGTGGGATAATAAATAGGACATTCTTCGTTCTCTTCATGCATAAAGGGAAAAAATTAAACTCTAATCTTAATTTTGGTTTTTATTATGAAATCATTGATTTTAATGCAAAAATGAATTTAGCGCCCTCAAATGCCCCTATTGCAATATAATTGTGCAATGTGAATAACCAATATTTGTTTTATCAATCTAAAATTAATCCTATTAATTTCAAATCTAAAAATGTTGACTTGACTTCTTCTTGTTTTTAGCTCCTATAAAAGGACCATGTTGAAAATACTTTTTAACTTGTTAAAAAAATAAATCACAACATTAAAACATTAAACTGAAATATCCATATTGTTAATATTTCATATTATTTTCCATGAAAATAATTTAATTTTTTATTTTATTTTGTATAAGATTAAAAAAAAAATATTAAAAAACCCACAAGTAATAGTGCATAACTCACAGGGGTATGTGTGCTTTGCTAAAAACACTCTAGATCAATATTAACTTAGGATCTACTAAATACAGAGAGGATTAAAATCTCTTTTCACTCTAAACAAAGTTTGCATTTAAAGAGATTTAATCTCCGGTACTTAGCAGATTGAGTTAAAATAAGCCTGAAATAAATTTTTTTATTTTATATAAGATTATATATATATATATATATATATATATATATATATATTAAAAAACCCACACGTAATAGTGCATAACTCACAAGGGTATGTGTGCTTTGCTAAAAACACTCTAGATCAATATTAACTTAGGATCTACTAAATGCAGAGAGGATTAAAACCTCTTTTCACTCTAAACAAAGTTTGCATTTAAAGAGATTTAATCTCCAGTACTTAGTAGATTGAGTTAAAATAAGTCTGAATATATATATATATATATATATATAATCTTTTTTTTTCATTTTTTTTTTTTACATAATCAGTTGTTGTTTATATTCCAAAAAAAGGTTTAGGAGGTTGAGCTCCTGTAATACAAGGTTTTATGCCCAGGGACCAGAGATTGGAGATGTTAAAGGGAAAAAATTCCACTTTGTTCTTGTCATTTCTAACTTTTGGAAAACATGAGTACGTAAAAATTCTAACAAACTAAAACAACAAGAAGAAAAATCTGCAATACATGCTTAGTGTATATTTATGTGGCTGATTTGACAAGTTGTAGAGTCTTTAGGCTTGCTGTCTACTTCTGCATTCCTGAGGCTTGAAGAGATAGTATTGGGAACATTCCTTTTCTCCATCATGAACTTCAGTATATCAATTGACCCCTGTGCATGGCTGCATCTGTTAAAAAGGTCATTAAACTGCTCCTGAAGTGAGGAGACTATGTGAAGGAAGAGGTTGAGGTCAACCTCACACTTCTCGCTGGTGATTCGAGCATGAGAGTCGATTTTAGCATCCAATAGCTTCTAGTGTGCTCGAATTTGCTCCGACTCTACCTGCTGTTGGCATTATGATTCTGGTATGGCTCTATGTTATAGATGTTGTACTTAATGGCAACACCCTCAAGTGGCAATGCTCTGATCAGGCTCTCAAAATGTTGAAAATTAAGAGGTACGCAGGAGAATAGTTAAAAAGATGCGTACACGCAGGTACACCGTGAAGGGACTGCGGCCGCACACGCAGGTCACCCGTTCAGAAGGTGCGTACCCCCAGTTCACTTACTTCAAGGCAGAGAAGCACGTTCATGTGGGGTTTCTTATGTTTGGCCCGTGGTATTTAGCCTGCCGTTCCTGATTCTATGGTTTTGGCCCGTGGTATTGTTTTATATTATTATTATTATTGAACCCCATGTTTTTGGGCCCCTTGTAATTGGTTATCTATGGTATTGATCCATGATTTTAGGAAGAGCTTGCCTATATAAAGCAAAGGAGATCACTTGGCTAAGCATCTTTTGAAAATTGAATATCTTAAGATCTGAAATATTGGGTTATTGTTTTAAAAGCTTGATCTATATAAAAGTGAAGTTGGAAGTGAATCTATGAAGGGTGATCTCTCAAGCGCATGATCAGATCTGGGCATCTGACGATCTGTAGCACACTGGTGGACTGCCAATTTGGCCCTAACCAGAGGTACGCAGGTGATTAACAGTGCAAGTGCGTGGGTACGCGGAGCAGAAGAAGGCGCACTGCGTGGGTACGTAGAGCAGAAGAAGGCGCAGTGCGTGGGTACGCAGAGCAACAGAGGATCAGGTGTGTAGGCACAGGGAAAGTATGCGGCGTTTCAGAAGCCGCAGGTGTGTGGGTACGCGGCGCGATAGAATCTGTGGGTGCATGGCTACAGTAGCAGTATGCGGCGCGATCGTATCTGTGGGTGCGTGCCTACAGTAATAGTACGCAGCGCGATTGAAGAAACAGTGTGTGGGTACGCGGTGCAACAGAAGGGTCTCTGTGTGTATACGCAGGGGAGCAGAAGGTGAAGTGCAGAGCCACGCAGGCTAGACAAAGAAAAACTGTGTATCTGTCTTAAGATCTTTGGTTGGCTTACTTTTCTCTGTTGATAAGGTGTTCTAGGTTTAGTTTACTGTTATTGTTGATCTGGTTACTGCAGTTGACTGGGTGATTTGCTTGTACTTGATGATCTCTTGATGTTTATGGATCCAGTTTGAAAATTTATGAAAAGTGATCCTTGAAAGAAAAGAAGTAGGGGGTTGTAGCTCCCTTCCGGGAGAGACTGGAAAACGAGAGAGAGTTGTAGCTCTCTGCAGGTTGCAGCCTGCGTACTGGTAAAGGACTGTACTAGTACAAAATAATTGTAAAAGGAGTTTCTAATTTGAAAGAAGATAGAGACATATTGCAGCAGGTGGTTTTCGCCCACATTGGGTTTCCACCTTACATCTGGTGTTCTTTGGTGTGACTATCTGTTTTCTTTGTTCATGCTCATTATTTTATGGTACTGACATGCAAAAATAATTCAAAGTGTAAATAAGGAAGATTTATTAAAAGAACTTGATAATACTGATTCACCCCCCCTCTCAGTATTGTTTCCAACAATTGGTATCAGAGCAGGTCCTTCAGAGAAGTTTGATCGCTTGGAGGAAGATCATTCATCATGAGCAACTACGAGAGGGAAGCATCAATCAGGCCACCAATCTTTGATGGGACAAACTTCAATTATTGGAAGGTAAGAGTTACTGCCTATCTTCAATCTCTTGGTACAGAAGTTTGGGATATCATAGATACAGGCTACACTTTTTCTTCAGCTACTCCTACAGATTCGGTTGAGAAGAAGAAATATGAAACAAATGCTAAAGCAGTCAATACTCTGCTAGGATGCTTATCTCAAACAGAATTCGTAAAGGTTATGCAATATAAATCCGCAAAGGAAATATGGGACAAGATTGTCTTGAGCTATGAAGGAGATGAACAGGTAAAACGTGTTAAACTTCAAACCCTCAGGATTCAGTATGAGAATCTCAGAATGTATAATGATGAAAGTGTGGCTAACTATTTTCTTCGGGTAGATGAGATTGTTAATTGCATGAAAAACTTGGGTGAAGAAATAAAAGAGGCTATTGTGGTTGAAAAAGTTCTAAGATCATTGTCCCCCAAGTTTGAATCTAAAGTGTCTGCAATAGAAGAAAAGGAAAATCTACGAATTCTTACTATGTCTCAGCTACACGGAATTCTAACTGCTTATGAAATGAGAAAGGGAGGTCCATCAGACAGAATAGAAGCTGCTTTCAAGGCTTCAGGCAAAGGAGACTATTATGAAGCAAGTCACGTGCCAGAAGAAGAAGAAGAAGAATCAAATTTTGTCAGAAATCTTCAAAGGGGTTCTGGAAGGTTCAGAGGTAAGTTACCTTTTAAATGCTTTGCTTGTGGAAGAGTAGGTCATTATGCTGCGAAATGTCCTTATAAGGATAAAGGAAAGGAGCCTGCTAGATGGAACAAGAAACATATTGCAAATAAGAAAAGCTACTACACTCATGAAGATAGTGATGGTCTATCAAATAGTGATGAAGATGAACGAGGTAATGACTATAAACTTTTAATGGCATTTGAAGATGATGATTACATGGATGCTATAGATGTGGATAGCTTTTGTGAAGAAATTTCTAGACTCAAGACATGTATAGAAGAAAAGAATAGGATCATTGATACTCTACAACTTCAAATTGATGAAAAAGAAAAATATCTTGAAAAGTTAGAAGGTGAAATTGTTGGTCTTAGAAAAGAGATTGAGAAAACAAAGGCTATTAATCTTAAGTTTGTCAAAGGATCTGAAACTCTGGATGAGATCATCAATGTACAACGTTCTCCTCTAAACAAGACAGGTCTAGGCTATAATGGAGAAACTTCTCAAGCATCCACCTCAAAAAGTTATCTTGATGCAACAAGAAGGAATGAGCAAAAGCACAATGGAGATCACCAGGTAAAGCAGGGACCAATTACAAACAAAGACTATCAGGAAAATCAAGGGAAATCCGTCTTAAGAATGAACAAAAGCTACAACCAGCCACAGGTAAAATCCTCTCAATTTGCTTCAAGAATGAATGACAATAGAAATTACAATCGTTTGGCTAGAAGATTGGATAACCGCAGAATTTTCTTCAATGGACAATGCTTTTCTTGCCATAACTTTGGTCACAAAGCAGCTCAATGTGTTGCATATAAAATGATCATGACTAGAGAAGCTCAAAAACAAAGAAGTATGACCGGGATTACAAAAAGGACCTATAACAACTTCTCGGTTCTTGAAAATGAAGTTGAATGTTCTATTTGCAATAACTTTGGTCATGAAGGTTCTGAATGCAGGAGCAGGTTTCAGCAGACAAAGGAACAAACCTCAAGCACCAAAACATGGAGAATAAAGGAACCACAAACAGAAGATGTGGAATAGAATTTTATGTAGAGGGACAGGAAAATCTATGGTACATTGACAGTGGATGTTCGAAGCATATGACAGGTGATAAAGAAAAACTTGAATCATATTCTGCTCTAGAAAAGGGAAAGAAAGTTTCTTTTGGAAATGATACTCCTGCAACTATAAAAGGAAAAGGCACTGCTTAGTTAAAAGAAAAGGTCAAAGCTGGAAATGTTTTGTATGTTGATGGATTGAAGCATAATCTTCCAAGTGTCAGCCAGATGTGTGATCAAGGAACCGAGGTGATATTTAGATCAAATGGATGTCTTGTTCGTGATCTTGATACAGGTAAAACGGTGATCAAAGGTAAAAGAACTCCAAATAATCTATTCATATTTGAAGAAGGACAACAACAATGCTATCTAAGCAAGGATGATGAACACTGGTTATGGCACCAGAGGTTGGGGCATCTAAGCTTTTCAAAAATAAGGAAAGCATGCAAATATCAGGCAGTTCGCGGTCTTCCAGATATCAAAATTCCAGACAACACCATATGCAAATCATGTCAGTTTGGAAAGCAAACCAGAACTAACTTTCCATAGAAGGAAGGATCAGCTAGCATGCCTCTTGAGCTTGTACATACAGATGTATGTGGACCATTCAGGAAAAGGACACCTCGAGGAGAAGAATACTTGATATTATTCATTGACGATTTCTCCAGGTTTGTCTGGTTAGGACTTATGAAGCACAAAGATGAAGCATTCGAAAAATTCAAATCCTTTAAAGCCTTGGTTGAAAATGAATCAGGATACAAAATTAAGTGCCTCAGATCCGACAGAGGTGGGGAGTTTACCTCAAATGAATTTTTCGATTTCTGTGAAGAACATGGGATAAGAAGAGAATTCTCTACAGCTAGAACTCCTCAGCAAAATGGAGTAGTGGAAAGAATGAACAGAACAGTCCAAAAAATGGCTCGTGCTATGCTCGATGAGTCTGGAACTCCCGCAACTTTCTGGGGTGAAGCTGCATATGCTGCGGTGGTTATTCTCAACAAAACAAATGTCCGGGTGAACAACACTCAAACTCCTCATGAGCTCTGGTATGGTGAGACTCCTTCGGTAAAGCACTTCAAAATCTTTGGGAGCAAATGCTATATTAAGAATACTGATGAGCAACTTGGCAAACTTGAACTTAGAGCAGATGAAGGCATTCTTCTTGGTTATTCTCCACACAACAAAGCATACAAGTGCTACAATAAAAGACTTGGAAGAATTGTTGACAGCATTGATGTAGTGGTTGATGAGAAGGGATACATTCCTAGGCAAGTAAATCATGAAGATATCGAAGAAGATGAAGACTACCCTCAAATACAGAATGATGAAGAAGAAGAACCTCAAGAAGAACCAGAGGAGCAGATAAGGATAGAAGAGAAGACTCCATCCAGATATGTTCAGAAGAATCATCCAGAATCTCAAATTTTGGGGCAGAAAGAAGCAGGTGTACAAACAAGAAGAATAGTTGTAGAAGCTTCAAGCTATTTGGAATTACTCTCTTCCACTGAACCACAAAATGTGAAAGAGGCATGCAAAGATGAATGTTGGGTGAAAGCAATGGATGAAGAACTTGAGCAGATCAAAAAGAACAACACTTGGGAGCTGGTTCCTAGACCAAAGGATAAGAATGTTATAGGGAAAAAATGGGTCTTCAAAAATAAATTGAATGAAAATGGAGAAGTAATTAGAAACAAGGCCAGACTTGTTTGTAAAGGGTATGCGCAGCAAGAAGGAATAGATTTTGAAGAAACATTTGCTCCTGTTGCAAGACTTGAGGCCATCCGAATGTTCCTTGCTCTCTCAAGCTTTCAAAACTTCAAAGTATTTCAAATGGACGTGAAATCAGCCTTTCTGAATGGAGACTTGGAAGAAGAAGTATACATTGAGAAGCCAGATGGTTTCATTCTTGGAAATGATCCAAATCTTGTATGCAGATTGAAAAAGACTCTCTATGGTCTCAAACAAGCTCCAAGGGCTTGGTACTATCATTTGGACAAATATCTTCATCACAAGGTTTTTCAAAAGGATCAGCAGACAACAATCTTTATATAAAAGTTGAAAATGACAAATTGCTAATACTTGTTGTGTATGTAGATGACATTATCTTTGGCAGCAATGAAGAAGCTATGAGTCAAAGCTTTGCCTTGGTGATGCAGAAAGAATTCGAAATGTCCTTGCTGGGAGAACTGACATATTTTCTTGGTTTACAAAGCCAACAAAAAGGAGGGATCTTTTTGTCTCAAACCAAGTATCTCAAGCAGATTTTGAAGAAATATGGCATGGAAGATGCAAAACCAGTATGTACACCCATGGTCACAGGATGTAGCCTCAGTGCAAATGATGAATCAGCAGCAGTGCATCAACCAACCTACAGATCTATGATTGGAAGTCTACTTTATTTGACAGGTACCCGACCAGACATCATGCATGCAGTGGGAATAGTTGGAAGATTTCAAGCAAATCCGAAGGAAACTCATCTTCAGGCAGTGAAGAGAATCTTTAAATATCTTCAAGGGACTCAAAATTATGGCTTATGGTATCCTAGAGATACAAATCTCACACTTCATGCTTATACAGATGCAGATTGGGCAGGAAGCGTGGATGACAGGAAGAGCACAAGTGGTGGTGCGTTCTTTATGGGTTCCAGATTAGTATCTTGGTTCAGCAAGAAACAGAGTTCGATTGCCTTGTCTACAGCTGAAGCAGAATATGTTGCTGCTGCATCTTGCTGCACTCAACTCCTTTGGATGATGCAAACCTTGCAGTGTTGTGGGGAAAAGTATCCGATGCGGATGACACTAACCCTACTCTAAAGGTGACCGTCTTTAGCAACAACTGAATGATAAAGTTTTCATGTTTCCCTTTATGCAAGTACAGAGAGAATGAAAGAAGGTCAACCAACCTGGTGTCCTTCGCTTAGTCGATCCTTGCTCCTCTCTCCTTGTATCTCGTTCCCAGCTCTTTGCTCTCCTAGCCGGTCCAGCTACATACAGATCCTGCACAAAACAAGAGAGCAAACTACAAGATACATGTACTCATAACTGAAGCATGGATTAGGGTGCATCAAATATACATGTAAACACAAAGCATCTATGTAAAACAAGTATATAGGAGAACATGCAAACTTTATTGATAGAAAGTAACAGGGTTCCAGAGGAAGTTACAACCAATGATGGCTCCAATCCAGCAGCACCTCCTCGGCAGCAAGAACTCTCCTCTTCACCTCTAGTAAAACAATCACCCAATAGCTCTGACTGCAAACCAACAGCACCTCCTTGCTTAAACCAAAATTCTAGCCTCCCTAGACCTCATAGAAGAGCTCTATATATAGGGTAGAAGAAGAAAGGATGAGTCAGCTTGAGACTGACATGAAGCTGCCTTGTGTCCTCTCCCTCTTCAGTTAATCTTCAGTTCCTGTGTCCACTTGGAGATCCTTGCTTACACATGGTGATCAAGTACCTCTTACTCATCACAGGGCGAATCTCATAACCCAAGTGTCAGTTTGGAAGCTTCCTGGGCAGCTGACACCTTGCAGGATGACTGTGCCACTTGGCCAATCTCGCCCAGCGCAGGTAGCCTTCATTACTTTTGACTTCCAGCGCAGGTACAGAGTGGGACAGTTGCAATACAGCGCAGAAGCTCAGTTAAGCAGCTGACATGATCTAAAATAAGCCTGTTTTGAAGTGTTTTCAGGTGGAGAACTGATTGGAAGTGCTGTTGATTGATGACCTTGTTCTTTTAGGGGTAAGAACAACATGTTTAGGGACTGAGGATCCCTGTAATTATTGACATTCCATGCTCCTTGACGCGAGGCACAAAAATGTCTATAACAGTTGCCCCCTAAAGTATGAGGCCGTTTATCGGGTGAAATGCTTTATCTAGAGGATCCGAAGTTCGTTCCAGTGCTGAGGAGGGTGCCCTGTAATACAATACAATACAATACATTATTTTTCATTCATCATTATTCTCATGATCTAGCTGAGGCGGGCATTCCCATGCTCAGCTTTTTATAAATACATTTTGGTACATATGACAGACGATCGTCTGAAGATAGACTGATAATTTTCTGCTGAAATTATCATCCTTTGAGTAGGATGATCATCTGCTGCAATGATGTACACGGCAAATGCTTTTATATTTCCTGAATATATATCGCAGCCCGGATGGATGAAACTAGATCCGGGGTCTTCAAACTCGTTCGATCTTCACTTTAAGTACAAGTCGATCCATGTGAGAATTGCGCTGAAGTCGAACATGGAAAGACATCGTTTGATTACCGGTCAATAATGAAAACCGTTAACAAGCGCGAGAGGAATCACCAATAATGTCGATGACCCTCAAGGTACTGCAGTACAATTCACGTGGCGTGAATAAAGGACTTGGCGTCGAACGCCACGCAAAATCTTCTGGTCGAAGGTCATTGATGTATACCTGTCGCCGGAAGTGAGAAACTTGCCATTGAGGCATGCAAGCTTCAAAGTACTGATGGGGGTGTTCCTAGATCAACTTCTTGGATAATGAGCTGAAGTCGACAAGAAGCGATCCATCAAAGGAGGGCCTTAATGAATCCCACATCAATGACACGGAACGGAGCTAATGATTTTAGTGGAGGTGAAAACAAACTGTGAAATATGATTCAGGGTGGCGATCATGAATGGATGAAGGATAATGTATGGTAGTGGATGGGACACGGTTGACACTTCCAGAATGACCCCTCTTGAACATATAACGACACTGATGCGATGGATCGGTAGCATTACCCCAAATGTGGATGGTGTGGCGAGGACCATGGTGATGAGACCGGTGAATGAAACAACCCAACCCGATATGGTACGGAGGAAAAGTGTCATGTTCAAGAGTGACTTGCTACCTTTAAACTTTGATGTATTAACGAGCCCGAAGTGAAAAATGCTCGGTTGGACCTTTTCAGTTATAGAGTTTGAAAAGGGCCAAAAGAAACTGCTCTGGAGATCTAGGCAGAGGGTGTGCCAAACCTTTCGCGAAACCACAGAATACGTTTTACGGTACGGGTGGTCGATCTTCGTGAATGCTGTGTTCACTGCATCGCGATCAGTAGGGCGGCCGACACGGTTTCCTAAGGATAAAGGATAAAAGCCTATAGGGGTCTCCCAATATACGCGACGGTACGCGGGAGCTCAAGTCCGTGTTAGTGCCACCGACTCTCAGGAGGAATCACCCACCTTCGTAGAGATCGACAGTCACTATGTTTCACGACGCCGGAACACGTCTCTACCTAGACCTCTAGATGTTTGCGTTAAATTCCAAAGCGTTGTTATGTAAATTGAGTTTATTTTAATGTTGATCTTTCTTAATAGTTTGTCTTTCAGGTTCGCCACGAGATGTATATATACAACTTCCTATATGCAATCTAAGAATGAGAAGCAAATCTTTTCAAACTTTCAACTTTGAAAACCTTAATCTACTTGAGGGAAAAGAAGGACACAAATTTTTCCACAGATCAAAGAACACACACTAAAATGCACACTTTCCTAAATCGTCAAGTATACAGTCAAATGCAAAATGCACAATGCATGTATTTCTTTTCGTTATCCTTAATGTTGATGCTAGACAAAAAGGAAACTGTTGTATAATTTTGAATCTAATTTCAAGTAGAAATAAACAAGCTTGTCCACAATCAACAAGACACCTTATGAAAGACTTGTTTAAAATACAGGAAAAGTATAGACTCAAACCATAAAGTGAAAAGCAAACAGACTCAAACAGCCATGAACAGTAATAAAACTAACTCATAAGATCACAAAAATGCTTTTACAGTTTAGGATCTAAGAGGCCACAGCTACTAGGTTCGCTTTTCACAATGGGAAATTGTAACTGAAACAAGAAATACTGAAAGAACGTTTACAATTTCATTACACAACTGAGGCGGAATAATGTCAAGGAGAAGTGGTCTACAGCAAGTACAATAACCAGCAAGCAATCAGCCAAAAACAAGTGCAAACAGGGCCAAGACACAAAGGAAGAGCTGAGCTAGACTAAGGCTAACTGGACCAGCGCAGGCACTGGTCTGTCAGTTTCACTCTCAGCGCAGTTCCTGAAGGGAGCACCTGCGCTGTAATGCAGACTGCCTGTGGACAGCCTGCACTGACTTACGAGAGTTACGTCTGCTAAGAATTCCGGGTCATAAAAAGCTCAAAAATGTACTGTTTTTGCTGAAATAAAATGCTATGGGTTAAGTACAGGCTAAGGGATGATCAAGAGGATGAAGATCTATCACAAAGAGTAAAGATTCATCTATAGATTAGCTCTTTAAATCTTGAATTTGCTCAGCAAAGGAGCAAGAGTAGCAAAACCCTCTACTTCGCTTTTGATATAGTCAAAAGCTTTTCGATTCGGTACTCTTTTCTTCAAGAAATGAATAGCAAAATACTACAACAACAAGATACTAGGATTTCCCCAGCGGAGTCGCCAGTTTGTTGTGGGGAAAAGTATCCGATGCGGATGACACTAACCCTACTCTAAAGGTGACAGTCTTTAGCAACAACTGAATGATAAAGTTTTCATGTTTCCCTTTATGCAAGTACAGAGAGAATGAAAGAAGGTCAACCAACCTGGTGTCCTTCGCTTAGTCGATCCTTGCTCCTCTCCTTGTATCTCGTTCCCAGCTCTTTGCTCTCCTAGCCGGTCCAGCTACATACAGATCCTGCACAAAACAAGAGAGCAAACTACAAGATACATGTACTCATAACTGAAGCATGGATTAGGGTGCATCAAATATACATGTAAACACAAAGCATCTATGTAAAACAAGTATATAGGAGAACATGCAAACTTTATTGATAGAAAGTAACAGGGTTCCAAAGGAAGTTACAACCAATGATGGCTCCAATCCAGCAGCACCTCCTCGGTAGCAAGAACTCTCCTCTTCACCTCTAGTAAAACAATCACCCAATAGCTCTGACTGCAAACCAACAGCACCTCCTTGCTTAAACAAAAATTCCAGCCTCCCTAGACCTCATAGAAGAGCTCTATATATAGGGTAGAAGAAGAAAGGATGAGTCAGCTTGAGACTGACATGAAGCTGCCTTGTGTCCTCTCCCTCTTCAGTTAATCTTCAGTTCCTGTGTCCACTTGGAGATCCTTGCTTACACATGGTGATCAAGTACCTCTTACTCATCACAGGGCGAATCTCATAACCCAAGTGTTAGTTTGGAAGCTTCCTGGGCAGCTGACACCTTGCAGGATGACTGTGCCACTTGGCCAATCTCGCCCAGCGCAGGTAGCCTTCATTACTTTTGACTTCCAGCGCAGGTACAGAGTGGGACAGTTGCAATACAGCGTAGAAGCTCAGTTAAGCAGCTGACATGATCTAAAATAAGCCTGTTTTGAAGTGTTTTCAGGTGGAGAACTGATTGGAAGTGCTGTTGATTGATGACCTTGTTCTTTTAGGGGTAAGAACAACATGTTTAGGGACTGAGGATCCCTGTAATTATTGACATTCCATGCTCCTTGACGCGAGGCACAAAAATGTCTATAACATGCAGGACTTTCAAATCACTTGTACACCACCTATCTCCATCTTATGTGATAACACAAGTGCAATCAGCATTTCAAAGAACCCAGTCATGCATTCAAAGACCAAGCACATACCGATCAAGTATCATTTTCTCCGGGAACAAGTACGTGAACAAAAGGTCAAGTTGGAGTATGTTCCTTCTAAGGAACAAGTTGCTGATATACTCACCAAACCATTGCCCAGGGATACCTTTGAATACCTCAGGCAAAAGCTGGGGGTTGTTGATGCATCATCTTGTTGAATCTCTTCTGATGGTTGGTTGTACGCAAGGCTCATCTGGGGCATATGCGTACATGTGCTAGGTTGCGGATTGGTTGAAGATCGAATGGCATAAGTTCAGGGGGAGCATATAATGCATTGTTGGCATTATGGAGGATGTACAGAAGAAGATCATAGATGTTGGTCTGAATATTGCTGCAATATGTCTCTATCTCTTTCATGGTCATTTATGGTGTTTTGGTGGCTTATGGTTCTTCTTTGCAGATCTGGTTCATATTCAGGGGGAGCATAACCCTTTGCCCTTGATGTCAAAGGGGGAGGATGACGTTGAAGATTTTGAAGTTGCCATCAAGTCCAAAGGGGGAGATTGTTGGCATTATGATTCTGGTATGGCTCTATGTTACAGATGTTGTACTTGATGGCAACACCCTCAAGTGGCAATGCTCTGATCAGGTTCTCAAAATGTTGAAAATTAAGAGGTACGCAGGAGAATAGTTCAAAAGATGCGTACACGCAGGTACGCCATGAAGGGACTGCGGCCGCACACGCAGGTCACCCGTTCAGAAGGTGCGTACCCCCAGTTCACTTACTTCAAGGCAGAGAAGCGCGTTCACGTGGGGTTTCTTATGTTTGGCCCGTGGTATTTAGCCCGCCGTTCCTGATTCTATGGTTTTGGCCCATGGTATTTAGCCCGCCGTTCCTGATTCTATGGTTTTGGCCCGTGGTATTGTTTTATATTATTATTATTATTGAGCCCCATGTTTTTGGGCCCCTTGTAATTGGTTATCTATGGTATTGATCCATGATTTTAGGAAGAGCTTGCCTATATAAAGCAAAGGAGATCACTTAGCTAAGCATCTTTTGCAAATTGAATATCTTAAGATCTGAAATATTGGGTTATTGTTTTAAAAGCTTGATCTATATAAAAGTGAAGTTGGAAGCGAATCTATGAAGGGTGATCTCTCAAGCGCATGATCAGATCTGGGCATCTGACGATCTGTAGCACACTGGTGGACTGCCAATTTGGCCCTAACCAGAGGTATGCAGGTGATTAACAGTGCAAGTGCGTGGGTACGCGGAGCAGAAGAAGGCGCATTGCATGGGTACGCAGAGCAGAAGAAGGCGCAGTGCGTGCGTACGCAGAGCAACAGAGGATCAGGTGCGTAGGCACAGGGAAAGTGCGCGACGTTTCAAAAGCCGCAGGTGCGTGGGTACGCGGCGCGATAGCATCTGTGGGTGCGTGGCTACAGTAGCAGTACGCGGCACGATCGTATCTGTGGGTGCATGCCTACAGTAACAGTACGCAGTGCGATTGAAGAAACAGTGCATGGGTATGCGGTGCAGCAGAAGGGTCTCTGCGTGTATACGCAGGGGAGCAGAAGGTGAAGTGCGGAGCCACACAGGCCAGACAAAGAAAAACTGCGTATCTGTCTTAAGATCTTTGGTTGGCTGACTTTTCTCTGTTGATAAGGTGTTCTGGGTTTAGTTTACTGTTATTGTTGATCTGGTTACTGCAGTTGACTGGGTGATTTGCTTGTACTTGATGATCTCTTGATGTTTATGGATCCAGTTTGAAAATTTATGAAAAGTGATCCTTGAAAGAAAAGAAGTAGGGGATTGTAGCTCCCTTCCAGGAGAGACTGGAAAACGAGAGAGAGTTGTAGCTCTCTGCAGGTTGCAGCCTGTGTACTGGTAAAGGACTGCACCAGTACAAAACCATTGTAAAAGGAGTTTCTAATTTGAAAGAAGATAGAGACATATTGCAGCAGGTGGTTTTCACCCACATTGGGTTTCCACCTTACATCTGGTGTTCTTTGGTGTGACTATCTGTTTTCTTTGTTCATGCTCATTATTTTATGGTACTGACATGCAAAAATAATTCAAAGTGTAAATAAGGAAGATTTATTAAAAGAACTTGATAATACTGATTCACCACCCCCCCCCTCTCAGTATTATTTCCAACACCTGCAGGTCAACACAGTGGAGATAGTTCTCGTTTCTTGCCATTGCTGGAGGACGAGATGCGCTCTTGTTGTTTTGGTAGCTTATCTGTGAGAAGAGATGTGATGGCTACATGCCTCTGAACTGTGTTACAATGAGGCTCGAAGGCCTATTTATTGTTGAGAAACAATGGAAAACCCTTAACATTCCAAAACCTAACCCTAGGAGATGAAACGCCAAACTGTGGGCCCCGTTTGGGGTAAATTGGTACATCAACTTCCCGGGGTCATAACTTTGGCATATGATCTCCGTTTGACGCGTACAATAGCTCATTAGAAAGATCTATCCGAGCACTATCATTTTTGGAACAGGCAACATCGGTCCATTCCATGGACCGATGTTGCCCCCGGATTCCCCAAAAAACGTCGTTTAGGGCCTCAAAACGGCTCCGGAAGTTCAGGACCCGAAAAACTGCTAAAAATAGTAAGTTGTGCTACAATTAAGGAAACTGAAAATGCTGAGAAAGACAATGGTGGGGATCCAGGTGGACTTGGCAGGTGGCCACCAATATCCACCTGGATCATTCCTCCCCCCTTAGGAAGCAATGGTCCCCATTGCGTTGAGCTCCTCCATGAGATGAGGAAACTTTTGCTGAACTTGTTCCTTGGTGAGCTACTTGCCCTACTGAAGGAGTTGGCCTGCTCTGACAATTTGATACAGTTGGATATTCTGTTGGCGAGTGTTCTTGATCTGTGTGTCCATGATCCGATCAGTTGCAGATTTTTCCATGCAATCTGGATTTAATTCTGTGGGTTTGAGCTGTTCTGCAATGTCGGATGTGTCTAGCAATGGTGGAAAGTATGGCCGAAGGCGGTCCACATTGAACACTGGGTGCAGGCCAAGGAATGGGGGAATCCTGAGCTCAAATGCATTGTCTCCCATAGCCTTAGTAATGGTGTAAGGACCATATCGGAGTGGTCTCAATTTCTGATAGGCTCCAGTAAGGCGTTCCTTTTGCAAATGCAACCAGACTTTGTCGCCCACCTGAAACTTGTGTGGCACCCGATGTTGATCATGTCGATGCTTGTACTTGGCATTTGATTTCTCAAGAATGTCATGGACCTGCTGGCGAATATGTTGGATGCGCTCAATGAAGCTGGTGGCCTTATCTGTTTCGGACTGGACATGAGCTGAATTCATGTGAGTAGCTGCAAGTGGCATGGCCACATCAATGGGGCATAGTGGCTGGAATCCCAAACCCACCTGAAAAGGGCTATGGCCAGTGGAGTTGTGAAGAGCTCGGTTGTAGCTGTGCTGAACATAGGGGAGGCTCTCGTCCCATGTGCGTGGATGCTTTGAGTTATACATGCGCAGAATGTGCACAATCATCCTATTGACAACCTCTGTCTGGCCATCAGTTTGAGGGTGGAAGGCTGTGTACTTCGTGAGTTTGGTGTCCAGCATTGACCAGAGACTGGACCAAAATGTGCTGAGAAACCGACTGTCCCGATCTGAGATGATAGACTGTGGGATCCAAAAGTGCACCCACACTCATTCAAAGAAGAGTTTAGCAGTGGCTTCTGCTGTGATATTCTTCTTGCAAGCTATCATAATGGCCATCTTCGAGAACCTGTCGACGACCACAAAAACACAGTCATTTCCATGCTTAGTGGAAGGAAGGCCTGACATGTAATCCATGGAGATGGATTCCCAGGTCGACTAGGGGTAGGCAACGGGGTATAGAGGTCGTGCTTCTTAATGGTCGGTTTGGCAATAACACAGGCAGTACATGATCTGATGTACTTCCCAACATCCTGTCGAAGATTCAGCCAATAGAAATAATTTTGCAGTACTGCCACTGTTTTCTCGACCCCGAAATGCACAGCAGCCCGACTGTAGTGTGCTTCCCAAATCATCTTGGCACGCTCGCTTGAAGGAACACAAAGGTGACCGAGGTGGCATAATAGGGCATCCTGGAGGTGAAAATCTGCAACATGCCGACCCTCCAAGAGTGTCTGGTATGTGTGGCCAAATTTTGGGTTGCTTTTGTAGAGAAGTGGCCAATCAGAAGTCTCATGCCCACAAGAGTTGAGCACGGTGGTTAACGCCATGATCGGTGGTCGACTGAGGCAATCTGCAACATTATTGGTGCTGCCCTTCTTATACTTGATATTCAAGTGGAACTGTTGCAGGTATGTAGACCACTTATGATTGCGATCATTCTGGAATTTCCCTTGGGTCTGTATGAACTGCAGGGGTCGGTGGTCTGTGTGGATGACCGTTTCCTTCCCCAAAATGTAATGCTTCCATTGTCGGCAGGCCTGTACAATGGAATACATCTCTTTATCATAAGTGGGGTACTTCCGGACTATGTCTGAAAGTGTTTCACTGTGATATGCCACTGGATGTCCATGTTGAGTAAGGACTGCCCCAATAGCATAGTCAGAGGCATCTGTCTTGACCTCAAATGGTTGTTGTAAATCTGGCAATGCGAGCACTGGTGCCGTGCAGAGGCGATCCTTCAACTCCATGAATGCCTTCTGTTGAGATTCAGACCAAAAGAATTTTTCTTTGGCATGGAAGATGCAAAACCAGTATGTACACCCATGGTCACAGGATGTAGCCTCAGTGCAAATGATGAATCAGCAGCAGTGCATCAACCAACCTACAGATCTATGATTGGAAGTCTACTTTATTTGACAGGTACCCGACCAGACATCATGCATGCAGTGGGAATAGTTGGAAGATTTCAAGCAAATCCGAAGGAAACTCATCTTCATGCAGTGAAGAGAATCTTTAAATATCTTCAAGGGACTCAAAATTATGGCTTATGGTATCCTAGAGATACAAATCTCACACTTCATGCTTATACAGATGCAGATTGGGCAGGAAGCGTGGATGACAGGAAGAGCACAAGTGGTGGTGCGTTCTTTATGGGTTCCAGATTAGTATCTTGGTTCAGCAAGAAACAGAGTTTGATTGCCTTGTCTACAGCTGAAGCAGAATATGTTGCTGCTGCATCTTGCTGCACTCAACTCCTTTGGATGATGCAGACCTTGCAGGACTTTCAAATCACTTGTACACCACCTATCTCCATCTTATGTGATAACACAAGTGCAATCAACATTTCAAAGAACCCAGTCATGCATTCAAAGACCAAGCACATACCGATCAAGTATCATTTTCTCCGGGAACAAGTACGTGAACAAAAGGTCAAGTTGGAGTATGTTCCTTCTAAGGAACAAGTTGCTGATATACTCACCAAACCATTGCCCAGGGATACCTTTGAATACCTCAGGCAAAAGCTGGGGGTTGTTGATGCATCATCTTGTTGAATCTCTTCTGATGGTTGGTTGTACGCAAGGCTCATCTGGGGCATATGCGTACATGTGCTAGGTTGCGGATTGGTTGAAGATCGAATGGCACAAGTTCAGGGGGAGCATATAATGCATTGTTGGCATTATGGAGGATGTACAGAAGAAGATCATGGATGTTGGTCTGAATATTGCTGCAATATGTCTCTATCTCTTTCATGGTCATTTATGGTGTTTTGGTGGCTTATGGTTCTTCTTTGCAGATCTGGTTCATATTCAGGGGGAGCATAACCCTTTGCCCTTGATGTCAAAGGGGGAGGATGACGTTGAAGATTTTGAAGTTGCCATCAAGTCCAAAGGGGGAGATTGTTGGCATTATGATTCTGGTATGGCTCTATGTTACAGATGTTGTACTTGATGGCAACACCCTCAAGTGGCAATGCTCTGATCAGGTTCTCAAAATGTTGAAAATTAAGAGGTACGCAGGAGAATAGTTCAAAAGATGCGTACACGCAGGTACGCCATGAAGGGACTGCGGCCGCACACGCAGGTCACCCGTTCAGAAGGTGCGTACCCCCAGTTCACTTACTTCAAGGCAGAGAAGCGCGTTCACGTGGGGTTTCTTATGTTTGGCCCGTGGTATTTAGCCCGCCGTTCCTGATTCTATGGTTTTGGCCCGTGGTATTGTTTTATATTATTATTATTATTGAGCCCCATGTTTTTGGGCCCCTTGTAATTGGTTATCTATGGTATTGATCCATGATTTTAGGAAGAGCTTGCCTATATAAAGCAAAGGAGATCACTTAGCTAAGCATCTTTTGCAAATTGAATATCTTAAGATCTGAAATATTGGGTTATTGTTTTAAAAGCTTGATCTATATAAAAGTGAAGTTGGAAGCGAATCTATGAAGGGTGATCTCTCAAGCGCATGATCAGATCTGGGCATCTGACGATCTGTAGCACACTGGTGGACTGCCAATTTGGCCCTAACCAGAGGTATGCAGGTGATTAACAGTGCAAGTGCGTGGGTACGCGGAGCAGAAGAAGGCGCATTGCATGGGTACGCAGAGCAGAAGAAGGCGCAGTGCGTGCGTACGCAGAGCAACAGAGGATCAGGTACGTAGGCACAGGGAAAGTGCGCGACGTTTCAAAAGCCGCAGGTGCGTGGGTACGCGGCGCGATAGCATCTGTGGGTGCGTGGCTACAGTAGCAGTACGCGGCACGATTGTATCTGTGGGTGCATGCCTACAGTAACAGTACGCAGTGCGATTGAAGAAACAGTGCGTGGGTATGCGGTGCAGCAGAAGGGTCTCTGCGTGTATACGCAGGGGAGAAGAAGGTGAAGTGCGGAGCCACATAGGCCAGACAAAGAAAAACTGCGTATCTGTCTTAAGATCTTTGGTTGGCTGACTTTTCTCTGTTGATAAGGTGTTCTGGGTTTAGTTTACTGTTATTGTTGATCTGGTTACTGCAGTTGACTGGGTGATTTGCTTGTACTTGATGATCTCTTGATGTTTATGGATCCAGTTTGAAAATTTATGAAAAGTGATCCTTGAAAGAAAAGAAGTAGGGGATTGTAGCTCCCTTCGAGGAGAGACTGGAAAACGAGAGAGAGTTGTAGCTCTCTGCAGGTTGCAGCCTGTGTACTGGTAAAGGACTGCACCAGTACAAAACCATTGTAAAAGGAGTTTCTAATTTGAAAGAAGATAGAGACATATTGCAGCAGGTGGTTTTCACCCACATTGGGTTTCCACCTTACATCTGGTGTTCTTTGGTGTGACTATCTGTTTTCTTTGTTCATGCTCATTATTTTATGGTACTGACATGCAAAAATAATTCAAAGTGTAAATAAGGAAGATTTATTAAAAGAACTTGATAATACTGATTCACCCCCCCCCTCTCAGTATTATTTCCAACACCTGCAGGTCAACACAGTGGAGATAGTTCTCGTTTCTTGCCATTACTGGAGGACGAGATGCGCTCTTGTTGTTTTGGTAGCTTATCTGTGAGAAGAGATGTGATGGCTACATGCCTCTGAACTGTGTTACAATGAGGCTCGAAGGCCTATTTATTGTTGAGAAACAATGGAAAACCCTTAACATTCCAAAACCTAACCCTAGGAGATGAAACGCCAAACTGTGGGCCCCGTTTGGGGTAAATTGGTACATCAACTTCCCGGGGTCATAACTTTGGCATATGATCTCCGTTTGACGCGTACAATAGCTCATTAGAAAGATCTATCCGAGCACTATCATTGTTGGAACAAGCAACATTGGTCCATTGGAATGGACCGATGTTGCCCCCGGATTCCCCAAAAAACGTCGTTTAGGGCCTCAAAACGGCTCCGGAAGTTCAGGACCCGAAAAACTGCTAAAAATAGTAAGTTGTGCTACAATTAAGGAAACTGAAAATGCTGAGAAAGACAATGGTGGGGATCTAGGTGGACTTGGCAGGTGGCCACCAATATCCACCTGGATCATTCCTCCCCCCTTAGGAAGCAATGGTCCCCATTGCGTTGAGCTCCTCCATGAGATGAGGAAACTTTTGCTGAACTTGTTCCTTGGTGAGCTACTTTCCCTACTGAAGGAGTTGGCCTGCTCTGACAATTTGATACAGTTGGATATTCTGTTGGCGAGTGTTCTTGATCTGTGTGTCCATGATCCGATCAGTTGCAGATTTTTCCATGCAATCTGGATTTAATTCTGTGGGTTTGAGCTGTTCTGCAATGTCGGATGTGTCTAGCAATGGTGGAAAGTATGGCCGAAGGCGGTCCACATTGAACACTGGGTGCAGGCCAAGGAATGGGGGAATCCTGAGCTCAAATGCATTGTCTCCCATAGCCTTAGTAATGGTGTAAGGACCATATCGGAGTGGTCTCAATTTCTGATAGGCTCCAGTAAGGCGTTCCTTTTGCAAATGCAACCAGACTTTGTCGCCCACCTGAAACTTGTGTGGCACCCGATGTTGATCATGTCGCTGCTTGTACTTGGCATTTGATTTCTCAAGAATGTCATGGACTTGCTAGCGAATATGTTGGATGCGCTCAATGAAGCTGGTGGCCTTATCTGTTTCGGACTGGACATGAGCTGAATTCATGTGAGTAGCTGCAAGTGGCATGGCCACATCAATGGGGCATAGTGGCTGGAATCCCAAACCCACCTGAAAAGGGCTATGGCCAGTGGAGCTGTGAAGAGCTCGGTTGTAGCTGTGCTGAACATAGGGGAGGCTCTCGTCCCATGTGCGTGGATGCTTTGAGTTATACATGCGCAGAATGTGCACAATCATCCTATTGAAAACCTCTGTCTGGCCATCAGTTTGAGGGTGGAAGGCTGTGTACTTCGTGAGTTTGGTGTCCAGCATTGACCAGAGACTGGACCAAAATGTGCTGAGAAACCGACTGTCCCGATCTGAGATGATAGACTGTGGGATCCAAAAGTGCACCCACACTCATTCAAAGAAGAGTTTAGCAGTGGCTTCTGCTGTGATATTCTTCTTGCAGGCTATCATAATGGCCATCTTCGAGAACCTGTCGACGACCACAAAAACACAGTCATTTCCATGCTTAGTGGAAGGAAGGCCTGACATGTAATCCATGGAGATGGATTCCCAGGTCGACTAGGGGTAGGCAACGGGGTATAGAGGTCGTGCTTCTTAATGGTCGGTTTGGCAATAACACAGGCAGTACATGATCTGATGTACTTCCCAACATCCTGTCGAAGATTCAGCCAATAGAAATAATTTTGCAGTACTGCCACTGTTTTCTCGACCCCGAAATGCGCAGCAGCCCGACTGTAGTGTGCTTCCCAAATCATCTTGGCACGCTCGCTTGAAGGAACACAAAGGTGACCGAGGTGGCATAATAGGGCATCCTGGAGGTGAAAATCTGCAACATGCCGACCCTCCAAGAGTGTCTGGTATGTGTGGCCAAATTTTGGGTTGCTTTTGTAGAGAAGTGGCCAATCAGAAGTCTCATGCCCACAAGAGTTGAGCACGGTGGTTAACGCCATGATCGGTGGTCGACTGAGGCAATCTGCAACATTATTGGTTCTGCCCTTCTTATACTTGATATTCAAGTGGAACTGTTGCAGGTATGTAGACCACTTATGATTGCGATCATTCTGGAATTTCCCTTGGGTCTGTATGAACTGCAGGGGTCGGTGGTCTGTGTGGATGACCGTTTCCTTCCCCAAAATGTAATGCTTCCATTGTCGGCAGGCCTGTACAATGGAATACATCTCTTTATCATAAGTGGGGTACTTCCGGACTATGTCTGAAAGTGTTTCACTGTGATATGCCACTGGATGTCCATGTTGAGTAAGGACTGCCCCAATAGCATAGTCAGAGGCATCTGTCTTGACCTCAAATGGTTGTTGTAAATCTGGCAATGCGAGCACTGGTGCCGTGCAGAGGCGATCCTTCAACTCCATGAATGCCTTCTGTTGAGATTCAGACCAAAAGAATTTTTCTTTGGCATGGAAGATGCAAAACCAGTATGTACACCCATGGTCACAGGATGTAGCCTCAGTGCAAATGATGAATCAGCAGCAGTGCATCAACCAACCTACAGATCTATGATTGGAAGTCTACTTTATTTGACAGGTACCTGACCAGACATCATGCATGCAGTGGGAATAGTTGGAAGATTTCAAGCAAATCCGAAGGAAACTCATCTTCAGGCAGTGAAGAGAATCTTTAAATATCTTCAAGGGACTCAAAATTATGGCTTATGGTATCCTAGAGATACAAATCTCACACTTCATGCTTATACAGATGCAGATTGGGCAGGAAGCGTGGATGACAGGAAGAGCACAAGTGGTGGTGCGTTCTTTATGGGTTCCAGATTAGTATCTTGGTTCAGCAAGAAACAGAGTTCGATTGCCTTGTCTACAGCTGAAGCAGAATATGTTGCTGCTGCATCTTGCTGCACTCAACTCCTTTGGATGATGCAGACCTTGCAGGACTTTCAAATCACTTGTACACCACCTATCTCCATCTTATGTGATAACACAAGTGCAATCAGCATTTCAAAGAACCCAGTCATGCATTCAAAGACCAAGCACATACCGATCAAGTATCATTTTCTCCGGGAACAAGTACGTGAACAAAAGGTCAAGTTGGAGTATGTTCCTTCTAAGGAACAAGTTGCTGATATACTCACCAAACCATTGCCCAGGGAGACCTTTGAATACCTCAGGCAAAAGCTGGGGGTTGTTGATGCATCATCTTGTTGAATCTCTTCTGATGGTTGGTTGTACGCAAGGCTCATCTGGGGCATATGCGTACATGTGCTAGGTTGCGGATTGGTTGAAGATCGAATGGCACAAGTTCAGGGGGAGCATATAATGCATTGTTGGCATTATGGAGGATGTACAGAAGAAGATCATGGATGTTGGTCTGAATATTGCTGCAATATGTCTCTATCTCTTTCATGGTCATTTATGGTGTTTTGGTGGCTTATGGTTCTTCTTTGCAGATCTGGTTCATATTCAGGGGGAGCATAACCCTTTGCCCTTGATGTCAAAGGGGGAGGATGACGTTGAAGATTTTGAAGTTGCCATCAAGTCCAAAGGGGGAGATTGTTGGCATTATGATTCTGGTATGGCTCTATGTTACAGATGTTGTACTTGATGGCAACACCCTCAAGTGGCAATGCTCTGATCAGGTTCTCAAAATGTTGAAAATTAAGAGGTACGCAGGAGAATAGTTCAAAAGATGCGTACACGCAGGTACGCCGTGAAGGGACTGCGGCCGCACACGCAGGTCACCCGTTCAGAAGGTGCGTACCCCCAGTTCACTTACTTCAAGGCAGAGAAGCGCGTTCACGTGGGGTTTCTTATATTTGGCCCGTGGTATTTAGCCCGCCGTTCCTGATTCTATGGTTTTGGCTCGTGGTATTGTTTTATATTATTATTATTATTGAGCCCCATGTTTTTGGGCCCCTTGTAATTGGTTATCTATGGTATTGATCCATGATTTTAGGAAGAGCTTGCCTATATAAAGCAAAGGAGATCACTTAGCTAAGCATCTTTTGCAAATTGAATATCTTAAGATCTGAAATATTGGGTTATTGTTTTAAAAGCTTGATCTATATAAAAGTGAAGTTGGAAGCGAATCTATGAAGGGTGATCTCTCAAGCGCATGATCAGATCTGGGCATCTGACGATCTGTAGCACACTGGTGGACTGCCAATTTGGCCCTAACCAGAGGTATGCAGGTGATTAACAGTGCAAGTGCGTGGGTACGCGGAGCAGAAGAAGGCGCATTGCATGGGTATGCAGAGCAGAAGAAGGTGCAGTGCGTGCGTACGCAGAGCAACAGAGGATCAGGTGCGTAGGCACAGGGAAAGTGCGCGACGTTTCAAAAGCCGCAGGTGCGTGGGTACGCGGCGCGATAGCATCTGTGGGTGCGTGGCTACAGTAGCAGTACGCGGCACGATCGTATCTGTGGGTGCGTGCCTACAGTAACAGTACGCAGTGCGATTGAAGAAACAGTGCGTGGGTATGCGGTGCAGCAGAAGGGTCTCTGCGTGTATACGCAGGGGAGCAGAAGGTGAAGTGCGGAGCCACACAGGCCAGACAAAGAAAAACTGCATATCTGTCTTAAGATCTTTGGTTGGCTGACTTTTCTCTGTTGATAAGGTGTTCTGGGTTTAGTTTACTGTTATTGTTGATCTGGTTACTGCAGTTGACTGGGTGATTTGCTTGTACTTGATGATCTCTTGATGTTTATGGATCCAGTTTGAAAATTTATGAAAAGTGATCCTTGAAAGAAAAGAAGTAGGGGATTGTAGCTCCCTTCGAGGAGAGACTGGAAAACGAGAGAGAGTTGTAGCTCTCTGCAGGTTGCAGCCTGTGTACTGGTAAAGGACTGCACCAGTACAAAACCATTGTAAAAGGAGTTTCTAATTTGAAAGAAGATAGAGACATATTGCAGCAGGTGGTTTTCACCCACATTGGGTTTCCACCTTACATCTGGTGTTCTTTGGTGTGACTATCTGTTTTCTTTGTTCATGCTCATTATTTTATGGTACTGACATGCAAAAATAATTCAAAGTGTAAATAAGGAAGATTTATTAAAAGAACTTGATAATACTGATTCCCCCCCCCCCCCCCCCCCCTCTCAGTATTATTTCCAACACCTGCAGGTCAACACAGTGGAGATAGTTCTCGTTTCTTGCCATTGCTGGAGGACGAGATGCGCTCTTGTTGTTTTGGTAGCAAAAATTGTGAGTTTCCACTGGATGAAGGAAGCACTGAAATGTTGTTGGGACGCACTTGAATGAGGACTTGAAGAAGGAGAGCAGAGGGATAAGGGATAAGCATGTGGGAACGAAGGAGAACAGGGGAATGGGGGATAGGCACGCAGGGATGCGAAGGCAAACATAGAGCAAGAGGGGTGCGGTGAAGGAGGAAGGAGAGAGCGTATTTGAAGGGGGAGGGGTCTGACAGAGGAATGTGGGAGGTATGGGAGGAGGTCACGAGGTAGAGAGGAGAGCACGGAGATGGCAGAGAGTGGATCATGGGGGAGGAGAGGACGGATCAGGAGAGGAGTGAGGGCAGCAAGGCCGAAGGCAGAGAGGATCAATCTCCAGATTTTGGGACAGAAGTCATGATGTCATCTGACTTCGAGAAAGATTGATGCAGTGATTCGAAATTGTATTCTCTTTGGACCAAATTTTATTTATTATTAATATGTAGAATATTCATTTTTATTTTTATGATTAATTAAAATATAAATATCTTCTCCGTTTCTATATTCATTTTTTAGTCATAATTATTAAAATGTAACCAAATAAGTTTACTTTAAAAAAGCAATTGTAGCTTTTGAGGGGCTTCACACTCAAAAGGTGGGGTGGACCTGTTTGGGACAAAAACGGGTAAAGTGGCTAGTGCAATTTTAATTATCTATATTCTCATTATAGTTTGTGAGATTTGTATTTAATTATCTATTTTGGGATTAAAGTATATATGGACAAAAACACGTAAAGGGCTACTGCACTATTAATTATTTATATTCTCATTATAGTTTGTGAGATTTGTATTTAATTATTTATATTTTCATTATAGTGGGAAGATTTGTATAAATATTTATAATGTTTTAAATATTTAATTTAATTAATTTTATTTATAATAATTTTAATTTTTAATTTTTTTATTATATTTATAAAATTAATTAAAAAAATATTATTTAAAAAATACAATTTAATAATAAATATCTATTAATTAATTAATTTATATTATAAATAAATATATAGTTTATACAAATTTATCATTCATATATAAAAGAGATTATCCTTCAATTTTTTATTCAACAAAGATAAGAAAATAAATTAATTAAAAAAATCCAATGGAGAATCAATTCACTCTTTTTTCTTTTCTTTTCTCTAGTTATAAATTTTTGATATAACACCTAAATTATTTTTGTACCATTCCTAATAATAATTGTTATAAAATCTTTCAAGCAAGTGTATTAAGAAATATTAAATTTGTTTGGACGACAGAAAATCATCGGAATCTGGCTGTTTTTTCTCAAAATATCTGACTGTAGAAGTGTTTGAACCTTGTTTTTGATGGTGGAAATGGATTCAACACCATCAAAAACTCTTGGTGCACCTAAAATCTTGAAACATGATAGCTGTAACCCTGATTTCTCAAAATTTATGCGGGATTTTATCAAAATCTTGCAGGAATTTCCATTTTTTTGGGCAATTATTTAGCTTCGTTATACTACATGATATTAAAAGATTAATTATATTTAATGTTTTTTTTCAACAATTATATTTAATATTTTATGAATAATATTAATTTAATTTTTTTGTAAGCTCATTGGGACTACATCTTCATCATGTCTAATATATCGCCCCAATGTTAACTTAAGTTTATAGTTTTCTCTAAAAAGTGATGATGTAAACCTAAATTTGTTTATTTATTTATTGCTTGTTTGTTAATTAAATATTTCTATTAAATTATAACTATTATCTTGCAAAAAAAAACAAAATTTTCCCTACCCACCATCAAGTTTTGTGATAAGGGAAACAAAACCATTGACGATGAGGGTTATTGTCTCGTAGACCCAACATCAAAACTTTCTAAGACAAAACATTGTTCTGGCTATCTGTTTGATAAACCATTGTCTGAAAATTTTGACAAAATAACAACATAGCAACTGTTAGTGATCCTGGTCATACATCTAATCATGAAAATAAAATTTAGAAAGGAAAAGTTCAACCAAAAGCTTTGAACAATCATCATTTGTTAGAGGCTGTTACTAGGGCCAGGTCCCGTGCACTAGAGCTTGCTAAAGATTTAAGACCACACTGGAGATGACCCTTAATATGCACCAATTGAGCATTAAGATTGACCAAGAAAGAGCACACACAACATTGGACTATCTGAATTTCATTGATGCATGCAATGATCTCATTGCAGTCCTCATATTTCTCTTTGAGCACTCAACCTGTGAGTTTCTTCATTTTCCAATTAAGAGTAATATAATTAAAATATTGACTTCACCTTCCCCTTGTGTGACTAGGATCAGGCACCCAACAAGCAACTTCACTTTGGATTTTTGAATCAGAGTAGGGCTAGCAATCATTGGTGGTTAAGGCTTCCAATTGACATATCTCAACTTGGATTTCAAAGAGGGTGGATGAGTGGAAGATGGTGTCAGTAGATTGGGCCTGTGTCTGGGCTTGAGGTCTACCAAAAGGGCCACAACCTCCAAAACCATATCGATATCTAATTTTATGACATAGCATAACATTGAAGAGTTAGCCAATTACATAAGTAAAAATCCACCAAAGGAGGTGAAATCCAATAGCACAAACAAGAATCAACCAAGAGAAATTTTAGAAGATGAGAAGATGGTGAACAATTGGATCCAACCAAGTGGAAGTACATAGTGGGGTATCAAACATGATAGAGAAGGTGGAGCCATGAGTAATCTTCAGACATGGATTAAAGACCAAATAAACCAAAATAGACACATTGTTTCTAATGCCATAGGTCACCTTGTAGACCAACCTCTAAATTCCATGTAGAGAGAAGAAAATTTAGATTCTGAAAAGGATTGGACATAGGAAGTCTTACTTGTTTCCTAACAACCCACTGGGCTCAGAGAAGCAGCGGTTGAGTCCCTTGTTTCTCCTGAACAACATGAATTAATAGTCGAATTCATCTCACAACTTCGTCCTTGTGCGTGGTGCCAATTCCGGTAGAATTAAATATGTTGACGAAGTCAACTCTTAGGGGACAGGGGCCTTCAGTGCTGAGGAAACTAGAAAGGCCGACACCACAATGGAAATGCCCACCTGTGGTGAGGATTCTTGCTTGCACTGCAAAAAGAATTAGGGCTGCAACAAGGAGTGTGTGAACTCACAACGAAGGTTAATTCTACCATGTTAGTGCTATATACTACTGAGGCTGTTGGCTTGTGTCGATTCATCTGGTGGGATGACCATGCCACCCCCCTCTTTAATGCAAGGAGAGGCAATGAGGTAGTTGGCCTCCTTGATACTAGTCTCTCTTTGTCCAACACCTTGATTGAAGATAAATCTTAAAAATTTAAATTATTTTATCAAGACAAAATTTATCATAAATTAATCAATTGACATTCAAATAAAAAATAAATATTTTTTCCATAAGAAAAAAATATTATATTTATGGTAATTACAACATACATAATGGGTCTGAAGTATGCTCTAAAACTTCTTTTGCTTGACTAAGAACTCTTCTTCCTTGGACGTAAGGAAATAGGTTAATGACCCAAGACCCAGAGGCATTTGGCAGGAGTGAAAAGCTGCTCCCTTACAGACCACTAACAAGTTATTCCAAGTGGTGTGGTTTCCCTTGAATAACAGTGATGAGTCAACTTCTTGTATTCGCTGATAGTAGTTAGAGATGGTTGTTCTCACTACCAATTTAACAACTAAGTTATGATAAGTTTTCCCACCATATAAAAAAAAATTACAAGATACATACAAAAATGATTGTATCTAAAAAATTAAAATATTTATTCAAATATGAATTTAATTATTTCTATGTGAACCATAAAATTCTTTGCCAGGAATGAAAATGTATTCCAAACTCAAAAGAAAAATTAAATTAAACATATATTAGATACCCACTAAAACCAAAATAAAATAATCAAATTTGATTTATTATAATTATGATTAATAATTTTAAATAAAAAAATGTTAATTTTATGATTTTAAATTTGAAAAACAACCATATTTTTAAAATATTTTATAATATAATTAAAAAATTTAAAGCATTAAAAATAATATTTATTAATTGGATTTAGCCTGGTCTTCTTTGAAATAAGAGTGTTATCTTTTCATTTCGAATCAATTTTCAGAGGCTGAAAGTTAAATTTTGAATGAAGACATTGTTATATTAACATTAAACCCTTGCTATGAAAAAGGTAGCTGGAAAGTTGAAATTAGAGTTAGCTCAATTTGCAGAGTTGGAAGCTTTTGCACAATTTGCTTCCAATCTTGATAAAGCTATTCAAGATCAATTGGCGAGGGGTCAACGATTACATGAGTTGCTCAAACAATCTCAGTCGGCTCCTTTGACTGTAGAAGAACAAATAGCTACTATTTATACCGGAACAAACAGATACCTGGATATACTCGAAATAGCACAGGTGAGAAAATTTCTCCTTGGGTTACGTTTTTATTTGATAAAAAATAAACCTCAATTCGGAGAAATTATACGTTCTACTGGTACATTTACAGAAGAAGCGAAAGCCCTTCTGGAAGAGGCTCTTAAGGAACATACTGAACTTTTTTTACTTCAAGAAAAAAAATGAATATTTGATCATTTGGTGGAATTATTCAGAACAGTAAAAAGAACTAAAGAATTTGTTCCATTCCAATCCAATACATTGCACAACAATTTATAACAATTGAAGAGTATTACGTCCAATAGGATTATTTGACCTTAGGATAATTTTAAGAATGAGGAAAAATGTTACATAGATATTTCGAATCTTCTAAAAACTATAGATTAATATTTTATAAAGGTTAAATTCTTTTCACAATAATGTTAAATTAAATTACATATGGAGGTTTCATAAGCACTAAGTACTTCTCTTAATGAGATTAAACTTATAAAGACATGTCCATTCTTATAAAGTAGATGGTGTTATCTTCGGATCAAGACAACTATGTTACTTTCGTAACGTCTCCATTCGATATATGTACTATCTCCATTCGATATATGTACTATCTCCATTCAATATATGTACTACCATCTATAATGGTACTACATATATTGAGTTGATTTTTGCTTTTTCCTTTTAAAAAAAAATAAACTAGCATTTGCACCTAATGTTGCAAAGGAAACGCCGTAAGGCATATAGTGTGGAGGAATATTGAAATGTGAATGGGCATTTTTGAAAGAAAGGGTCGATGATAATGAGTTTCAATTGAGGAAGCCATGCTTAAAACCCTATTCGGGGGTTAAAGTGGCTATAAAATGGAATAAAAATCGTCATAAATAGCCATTGAAGTTGCTTAAACACCTTTGTATCTGGATAAAGATTTCCTAGTTGAAGGTGAAGGTAAACAAATGAATCCAGGTGAACAGGTTGATGATAATGAGTTTCAATTGAGGAAGCCATGCCTAAAACCCTATTCGGGGGTTAAAGTGGCTATAAAATGGAATAAAAATAGTCATAAATAGCCATTGAAGTTCTTTAAACACCTTTGTATCTGGATAAAGATTGCCTAGTTGAAGGTGAAGGTAAACAAATGAATCCAGGTGAACAACAACTCGGTATCCATATCGATTTGGATAGGGTTATTTAAGAAATCATTATTTAAACGAAAAATTTAATTAATATCAAGATATATTTAAAACATGTATTATATTCATTAAAATAAATTGATTTTTTTTTTTAAATATGTTAAAACCCATTGATAATGAATTGGTTGTAAAGACATAAACTATCAGAATGGTATTTCATCTTGAAACATCATTTTTCAAGTTTCAGTTGGAAAATACAAGTAGTAAATTGTAACGAAAGAGGTTAGAGAAGAAATATAATATTCTAAAGAACATTGTGGTTGTCATTCCATATTTGAAGTTGCATCGAAATTTGTTGGAGGCATCGAAGACCTGAAGAAGCAGTAATGAACCTACAAAATGTATATTTTGTTAGGATTTGTAATATGTAAATTAAGTGTGGAAATTTATTTGTAATATTTTGCATGTGAGTTGTGTTAAAATGAAATTGGAATGAATGGAAATGAAGTTACAAGGGAGAGAAACAAGGCGCAGTCTAAAGTTTGGAGGGGAAATGAGATATGAAATCTTTTATAGGAATGTGCCTATGTGATGATGTATGGAATCTAGATTGTATATAAAGGTGCATTGAATATATACACATTATTACAAGCCCATTCAAACCCAAGTGTGACATCAACTTCAGATTCCCTAAACCCTCAGATGAGTTTGTGCTAATTATAGCCCAGGTTGGATTGGTAATAAATCTGGGTTTTACTTGGATTGAACTTACTACTAAAATAACCGAGGTTTTGGTCTTTTGTGAATTAAAATTCATGCAATTTGAGTGTTTTTGCAAAGTAATCTGCATTTTCTTTAACATTGTACATAAGAAAGGTTTGGTCTTTTGTGAATTAAAATTCATGGAATTTGAGTGTTTTTGCAAAGTAATCTGCATTTTCTTTAACATTGTACACAAAAAAGGTAGCTGCTCTATAACAAGCCTGGGAAAGATGTCCATGATTATTAAATAAAATGAGGTCAATATTCAATGTCATTGAATAATATTCTCAGTGTTAATAAATCTAAATCTATGCTAGTTTATTTCATGAACGGAATAATCAGAGCTAAAAACAGTCGCCAAGGGATTGCAGACTACTTCCTCAATTTATCCTCTGCACTCTGACTTATTTGTAATACAGCCTAGCATGTGAAGGGTGTGCTAGTTAGCAGAGTAGGGTAAAGTCTAAAAAAGGCTTAAATACTCGTTATCATCTCATTTCTCTAAACCCTCTCTCCCTTGCTTCTGTACTCCGTTCATTCAATATTTCAAGTATTCACTTCCTGTTATCTTCCTTAATCGCTTAATTCATTGAATTCAGTCCAAAAAATAAATACCAAGATACCTACAACTACTGTTACTCGTTCGAGGAGGAACATCCCCAAAAGAGGGCAGGTGAAGGCAGCCATTGCCTCTTCCCTCGCCCAATCCATCAGATCAGTGTTAGGATCCCCTAAATCATTCAACCACTCTGTTGTTTCCTCTTCCTCTTCTCTCGCGACTGCAAATCGTTTGAGAGCACAATGAATGACTTGCAGATCAAATGGGCTTGAGTTTCTTTCATTACAAATTCAGTGATGCAGAAATTAAATCATTATGGATGAAAGCATGGGATCCATAGATCTGTTGTCCAAATCATTTGCTCATTTGTCTAACTCTTTTCCCCAGATTTGAAGCCCTGCAACAACAATGGAGTTTGCTCTTTATGTTGTAGTGAGTCACCAAATATAAAGAGGGGAAATATTTTCTACTATAGCAGCTATTCCTAGTTGCAGTTGAAAAGCTCTGAAATACAAAGTTTGTTGATAAGAGATTTTGAGTTGAAATATATGGCACTTGATTCCCCTTGGCATGTGTAACTGATTTTGATCCATTAGTGGTGTTTATAAACTTCATCTATGTATTAGATTGATAGAAATACCCATTAACATGTAGAATAGATTTGAATCCTGTTTTTTACATCCAACAACTAAGAGTTTACTAATTCATCATGCTTTTGATCCATAAGTGAGTGGCTATAAACCTTAACTCTGGATTGAGTGATGAATCATTTGCATGAATGTGCTTTTAATGTGTGGCTAATTAGCATGAATGTTCTTTGAATGTGTGGTTAATCAAATATGAATCGTTTGCATGAATGTGCTTTGAATGTGTGGTTAATCAGATATGAATTGTTTGCATGAATGTGTGGTTAATCAGGTACTCAACACTCACTTTGAATGTGTTGTTAATCATTTGAATTTGTGGATGCATGAATGTGCTTTGAATGTGTGGTTAATCAAATATGAATCATTTACATGAATGTGTGGTTAATCAAGAACTCAACACTCACTTTGAATGTGTGGTTAATCATTTGAATGTGTGATTAATGAAATATAAATTGTTTGTATTTTGGTAGTGAATGTTAATGATTGAAGTTACATGTAGTTGAAGTTATTAAAAAGCTAAAAGATTTTCTATTGTTTATCTTATAACTGTTTAAACTAGAAGGAGATTATTATTGTTCACATAGTTGAAATTTGGAGGAGATTCTTTCATTTAGGTTAATGAAATGAAACTTTGAACAATTTATTTTGATTTAGGTTACTAATGGTCAAAAAATTATTTTGAGCTTATAATTTCTCACCTATATGATGCATTCATTTGGAGTTAATTATATCATTTATATTTATTGTGACCAAAATCTAATGTGAGTGTCAAATATGTAGGATGGAGAAAGTAGACGTTATGTGTATTCGCAAAAGAGCCAAAATTCTGGGAACTGTAATTTGTGTGGGTGGAGCAATGGCTATGAGTTTCCTTCAAGGTCCTACTCTAGCCCAACTCTGGCCTCTGTGGGGACAATCAACATCAGTTTCCAACACTAATACAGTACACCTAGTGGAAACCATTCTACACGAGGGAGATTCAGGCAACCAGATTAGAGGGTGTATTTACCTTATCTCAACAGTGATAATGTTATCCACTACCATGATATTGCAGGTCTCCCTACCACCTTGCATATTAAATTGATACCCAATTATAACCCTTTTCTGTATTTAGAAGTTTCAAAGCTCCCCACCCAATCAAATATATGATTATAATTTCATGTGCATGTTGAGACAATGAAGAAGTTTCCAGCCACACTATCCCTAACATCAATTACTGCCATTCTAGGCTCCATCCAAACTGCTCTCCTAATAGCCATTCTTGACAGGGGCATCATTCCAACATCATGGATACTGGATAGGGCTAATATTTTGACTGTGTTCACTACAGTAAGTCTACATACATGAATGATGTTCTTCCTCAATTTTCCCAGCCATGAATAACTTAAATTTTTGTTAGGTGGTTAAGCTGATTTGTGGAAGATTAATTCAATTTGGCAGGGAATCATATTCAATGCAATGGCATTTCCATTACAGTTATGGTGTTTGTTGAAACAAGGGCCAGTATTCATTACAGTATTCAACCCAGTGTCTACCGTGTGCTCAGCAATTTTATCATCTATAGTTCTGGGAGACACGTTGCATTTGGGAAGGTGGGTGGTTTGTTATATTCTCAAATATTCAATTCGGTGTCTTTTTATACACTCCAATATTCAATTTGTGTTAGAGTGGTTCAGGTAAAATTAAACTTGATTAGATAAAGTTATTAGTTGTTTTTGGGCTAATGAGAATCTATGGTTTTGTCCATGGTATTCATATGGAATATAGTATATTCTTAAGTCTTCAATTTCTATTAGAGTGGTTCAAGTAAATTTGTGCAATGGCTATGAGTTTCCTTCAAGGTCCTACTCTAGCCCAACTCTGGCCTCTGTGGGGACAATCAACATCAGTTTCCAACACTAATACAGTACACCTAGTGGAAACCATTCTACATGAGGGAGATTCAGGCAACCAGATTAGAGGGTGTATTTACCTTATCTCAGCAGTGATAATGTTATCTCATATATTATTCAAAGTATAACACACCAATATACATGTTCAAAAATAAAAATATCTGCAATTATTTTGATTTTGATGATAATAACAGATTTAAACCCAGCTTACCAGGCTGACCATGACAATTCCCTCCATCAGACACATTGAGAAAGGTCAAGCTTATTTACCATGCCCGGTTGGGCTATATATACACACTGTTAAATTTATATTGGTATAACTTTAATTGTATATGCTTACAACCCAACCACATTTAATATCCTAAACCACATACATTTAATATCCTAAACCACATACAAAATCCTATAGCAGAGTAAATATTATTTGCCATGGAGAAAAGCAGAGCTTATTTACCATGCCATAGGATCAAGTGCAAGAAAGGAAGCCGCACGTGCTTGAACAGGGCTAGAAACGTTAGGCTGCTACTAAAAAGGCGTAACAAACTTACGTGTTAGTCTCTGCTTTGGTCTGTTCCGTAGTTTTAAATGCGAAGGAAGTCAAATCATTAGCACTACGTGTAAATTTTACAACGTCAATCCACTAAACTAATATTTATAAACTAATATTTTTTTTATTTAATGTCAATCCACTAAACCAATATTTATAAACTAATGTTTTTATATTCAATCCTTCAAGCTGTGGTTTTTTCCATTTTTATGTAGTTATAGAGAATCATCTTTCCAATTTGCTTCACATAATATAGCTATTGAGATATGTTTTGATTATGCTCATAATTCAGATAGAAGTGAATACTTTAAGTAGATACGATGAATTGAATTTCAGATAGAAGTGATAAAGGGATTGAAGCGTTAAATCCATACTATGAAATATGCACCTACAATCGATGGTCCTGGGTTCATTATCATGCTCATGCTTCTATCCCTAACAACTCATGATGAGCAATTCTTATATTGCATGTAATAAGAAGGTTAGCATGCTGGGACAAGTTTATTTCTATGGCTGAGGACATGTGCAATTTTAGAACGAGCTAAACCTCAAAATGACATGCCAATCATGTGGCACTGCTTTAGCGTACGGTTCATCTTTATCTTTGCCCGTCCCCCTGACCCCCGAGGGCTTCACTTTATAGAATACCGGGAGAATAGTAGCTATTTCTCAAACATTATATCGGATTAAATCATCACCCGTTAGCATTCGATGTTCTATTTGATTAAATTCAAAATAATTCCTAAACATAAAATGTTTAAAGATAATTCAATGATTTACTCAAATGTACTCCTTCGAGGGAACCAGTCTGATAATGACACCACACAAATGACACCACACAACCAGCAATTGTTCTCATAAGTCTCTACAACGTCCCTAGCTGAGCAGTGCAGAGGGAACGCCATGTGTGGGGCACCACACAAATGACACCACACAACCCTCATAAGTCTCTACAGCGTCCCTAGCTCAGGAGTGCAGATGAAGGGCGTTGATCGAATTAAGCCAATGTCAGACCCCAGAACAAGATTGATGAACTATTTTATGAAATTTCTTTCAAGAATGCCGCCCATTTGTATGTGAAAATTGAGAGGGAACACCATGTGTGGGGCACACGTCCTCCACCAGGAGCTTGAGTTACAATCTTGTCATAGCATACCTTGCAAAGCCGACCCTCTTCGTTTTCACACACAAAAAAATATCTCTTATATATAAATTTGACATTTAATTTAATTCTATTATTATTATTATTATATTTATATTTATTATTAATATACTTTTAATAATTTTATAAGTATTAATAAAATTATTATATTTTTATATTAAAAATATATAATAATTAAAATTATTCTATATTCAATTTTGAAACTATAGGTACATTATGCTAAAAATATATATGTCGATATCAAATACAAAATGTTTTGCTTAAAGTAAGAGTTACATTATACCAAATATCATTGAATAAGTATGATGGGGTATTAGTTTTCATCATCCTTTTAACTTTTGACATCTATAAATTGAGTGATATTAGTTTTCGTCAACTTTTTAAGTTACTACATCCATAATTGAGTGAAATTCCCTTTCTCATAGCATACCTTGCAAAGCCGACCCTCTTCGTTCACGCTAACAATAAAAATGACCAAGCCATTCACAATAAAAATGACCAAGCCATTCACAATGGGTTGTCTGGATTAATTCTATTATTATTATTATTATTTTTATATTTATTATTAATATACTTTTAATAATTTTACAAGTATTAATAAAATTATTATATTTTTATATTAAAAATATATAATAATTAAAATTATACTATATTCAATTTTGAAACTATAGGTACATTATGCTAAAAACATATATGTCCATATCAAATACAAAATGTTTTGCTTCAACGTTTTGCTTCAACGTGGAAAGTAAAAATAAAAATATCTGCAATTATTTTGATTTTGATGATAACAACAGATTTAAACCCAGCTTACCAGGCTGACCATGACAATTCCCTCCATCAGACACATTGAGAAAGGTCAAGCTTATTTACCTTGCCCGGTTGGGCTATATATACGCACTGTTAAATTTATATTGGTATAACTTTAATTGTATATGCTTACAGCCCAACCACATTTAATATCCTAAACCACATACATTTAATACAAAACCCTATAGCAGAGTAAATATTATTTGCCATGGAGAAAAGCAGAGCTTATTTACCATGCCATAGGATCAAGTGCAAGAAAGGAAGCCGCACGTGCTTGAACAGGGCTAGAAACGTTAGGCTGCTACTAAAAAGGCGTAACAAACTTACGTGTTAGTCTCCGCTTTGGTCTGTTCCGTAGTTTTAAATGCGAAGGAAGTCAAATCATTAGCACTACGTGTAAATTTTACAACGCCAATCCACTAAACTAATATTATAAACTAATGTTTTTTTTTATTTAATGTCAATCCACTAAACCAATATTTATAAACTAATGTTTTTATATTCAGTCCTTCAAGTTGTGGTTTTTTCCATTTTTATGGATTTGAACCTGGGACATTCGTTTTGCATAATACTTGGTTAATTGACCTTGTTGTGTAACCATACAATATGACATTGTTAATAACATTATTATATGTAATTTTGTGGAGAATTTTAAGATGTTTTTCGAATGTATAAATATATTTTAGGGTTTTAAAAAATTAAGTTAATAGAGTTAAACTTATGTTTGGAAGAAATTATGATTTGATTTTAATAAAAATGGAAAGGGAAAAAAATTATCTAATAATTAAATTAAATGATTATGTGTTCTTAGCTCCCACCTGAATCTATGTCATATATTGAATGGAATGTTAAAAAATTAGTATTTTGTTGATTGTTGATTGTGGATAAAAAGAATTGTTCAAGAAAAATTGAGGTGAAATCTTGATTTGTCTTATTTAAACTAGTTTTTTTACTATATATGGATTCAGCACCATGTAAAACTCCTAGGGTGCTTAGATTGCACATGATTACCCATCAAGCTTGTCATTTCAATACCACCTTGCATATTAAATTGATACCCTAAACTTATGTTTAGAAGTTTCAAAGCTCCCCACCCAATCAAATATATGATTATAATTTCATGTGCATGTTGAGACAATGAAGAAGTTTCCAGCCACACTATCCCTTACATCAATTACTGCCATTCTAGGCTCCATCCAAACTGCTCTCCTAATAGCCATTCTAGACAGGGGCATCATTCCAACATCATGGATACTGGATAGGGCTAATATTTTGACTGTGTTCACTACAGTAAGTCTACATACATGAATGATGTTCTTCCTCAATTTTCCCAGCCATGAATAACTTAAATTTTTCTTAGGTGGTTAAGCTGATTTGTGGAAGATTAATTCAATTTGGCAGGGAATCATATTCAATGCAATGGCATTTCCATTACAGTTATGGTGTTTGTGGAAACAAGGGCCAGTATTCATTACAGTATTCAACACAGTGTCTACCATGTGCTCAGCAATTTTATCATCTATAGTTCTGGGAGACACGTTGCGTTTGGGAAGGTGGGTGGTTTGTTATATTCTCAAATATTCAATTCGGTGTTTTTTTATACACTCCAATATTCAATTTGTGTTAGAGTGGTTCAGGTAAAATTAAACTTGATTAGATAAAGTTATTAGTTGTTTTTGGGCTAATGAGAATCTATGGTTTTGTCCATGGTATTCATATGGAATATAGTATATTCTTAAGTCTTCAATTTCTATTAGAGTGGTTCAAGTAAATTTGTGCAATGGCTATGAGTTTCCTTCAAGGTCCTACTCTAGCCCAACTCTGGCCTCTATGGGGACAATCAACATCAGTTTCCAACAGTAATAGAGTACACCTAGTGGAAACCATTCTACACGAGGGAGATTCAGGCAACCTGATTAGAGGGTGTATTTACCTTATCTCAGCAGTGATAATGTTATCTCATATATTATTCAAAGTATAACACACCAATATACATGTTCAAAAATAAAAATATCTGCAATTATTTTGATTTTGATGACCATGACAATTCCTTCCATCAGAAACATTGAGAAAGGTCAAGCTTATTTACCATGCCCGGTTGGGCTATATATACGCACTGTTAAATTTATATTGGTGTAACTTTAATTGTATATGCTTACAGCCCAACCACATACATTTAATATCCTAAACCACATACAAAATCCTATAGCAGAGTAAATATTATTTTCCATGGAGAAAAGCAGAGCTTATTTACCATGCCATAGGATCAAGTGCAAGAAAGGAAGCCGCACGTGCTTGAACAGGGCTAGAAACGTTAGGCTGCTACTAAAAAGGCGTAACAAACTTACGTGTTAGTCTCCGCTTTGGTCTGTTTCGTAGTTTTAAATGCGAAGGAAGTCAAATCATTAGCACTACGTGTAAATTTTACAACGTCAATCCACTAAACTAATATTTATAAACTAATATTTTTTTTATTTAATGTCAATCCACTAAACCAATATTTATAAACTAATGTTTTTATATTCAGTCCTTCAAGCTGTGGTTTTTTCCATTTTTATGTAGTTATAGAGAATCATCTTTCCAATTTGCTTCACATAATATAGCTATTGAGATATGTTTTGATTATGCTCATAATTCAGATAGAAGTGAATACTTTAAGTAGATACGATGAATTGAATTTCAGATAGAAGTGATAAAGGGATTGAAACATTAAATCCATACTATGAAATGTGCACCTACAACCGACGGTCCTGGGTTCATTATCATGCTCATGCTTCTATCCCTAACAACTCATTATGAGCAATTCTTATATTGCATGTAATAAGAAGGTTAGCATGCTGGGACAAGTTTATTTCTATGGCTGAGGACATGTGCAATTTTAGAACGATCTAAACCTCAAAATGACATGCCCGTTTGATATTGGCCCTGGGCAATCATGTGGCACTGCTTTAGCGTACGGTTCATCTTTATCTTTGCCCGTCCCCCTGACCCCCGAGGGCTTCACTTTATAGAAGACCGGGAGAATAATAGCTATTTCTCAAACATTATATCGGATTAAATCATCACCCGTTAGCATTCGATGTTCTATTTGATTAAATTCAAAATAATTCCTAAACATAAAATGTTTAAAGATAATTCAATGATTTACTCAAATGTACTCCTTCAAGGGAACCAGTCTAGAGGGAACACCATGTGTGGGGCGTGCAGAGGGAACACCATGTGTGGGGCGCCACACAAATGACACCACACAACGCTCATAATTCTCTACAGCGTCCCTATCTCAGGAGTGCAGATGAAGGGCGTTGATCAAATTAAGCCAATGTCAGACCCCAGAACAAGATTGATGAACTATTTTATGAAATTTCTTTCAAGAATGCTGCCCATTTGTATGTGAAAATTTAGAGGGAACACCATGTGTGGGGCACACGTCCTCCACGAGGAGCTTGAGTTACAATCTTGTCATAGCATACCTTGCAAAGCCGACCCTCTTCGTTTTCACACACAAAAAAAATATCTCTTATCTATAAATTTGACATTTAATTTAATTCTATTATTATTATTATAATATTTATATTTATTATTAATATATTTTTAATAATTTTACAAGTATTAATAAAATTATTATATTTTTATATTAAAAATATATAATAATTAAAATTATACTATATTCAATTTTGAAACTATAGGTACATTATGCTAAAAACATATATGTCGATATCAAATACAAAATGTTTTGCTTCACCATGGAAGGTAAAAATAAAAATATCTGCAATTATTTTGATTTTGATGATAATAACAGATTTAAACCCAGCTTACCATGACCATGACAATTCCCTTCATCAGACACATTGAGCCCGGTTGGGCGCTTCAACTGCAATTATTTTGATTTTGATGATAATAACAGATTTAAACCCAGCTTACCATGACCATGACAATTCCCTTCATCAGACACATTGAGCCCAGTTGGGCGCTTCAACGTGGAAAGTAAAAATAAAAATATCTGCAATTATTTTGATTTTGATGATAATAACATATTTAAACCCAGCTTACCATGACCATGACACATGGTTCAATGGATTTGAACCTGGGACATTCGTACTTGGTTAATTGACCTTGCTCTGTAACCATACAATATGACATTGTTAATAATATTATTATATGTAATTTTGTGGAGAATTTTAAGATGTTTTTCGAATGTATAAATATATTTTAGGGTTTTAAAAAATTAAGTTAATAGAGTTAAACTTATGTTTGGAAGAAATTATGATTTGATTTTAATAAAAATGGAAAGGGAAAAAAGTTATCTAATAATTAAATTAAATGATTATGTGTTCTTAGCTCCCACCTGAATCTATGTTATATATTGAATGGAATGTTAAAAATTTAGTATTCTGTTGATTGTTGATTGTGGATAAAAAGAATTGTTCAGGAAAAATTGAGGTGAAATCTTGATTTGTCTTATTTAAACTAGTTTTTTTACTATATATGGATTCAACACCATGTAAAACTCCTAGGGTGCTTAGATTGCACATGATTACCCATCAAGCTTGTCATTTCAATAAATTTCCTTTTATTGGGTGATATACAAACGATTGGATTTGCAAATTGAAATTAAAGTAGAATTCTATATCTAACAGATAAAATCCCGTTGCACAATATATTGGTGTGTTAATTTCAATGGTCAATAGCTTTTAGATTTAAAAAACTGTATACAACCCACCGTAGTATTAAATACTGCATATCATGGAGGATAGAAAAATTCCATTTTGATTTCCAATTTCTTTTAAAATGGTATTATCAACCTTATAGATAGATAATCATTATTACTGCCAAATATCACAATGTAAATATCCCACATAGAGAAGTTGATAGCTAAAAAATTTACATGCTATAAAAGAGATCATAATCAGTATCAACGCTCAAATGCAACGTATTTTGCAATTTCACCGTACGAGCTTATTTTTGGCTTATATTGAGATGACATCGAGGAATATCTAAAACGAGGTACATAACAAGGAGCGTGATACCAACAATCTCTAGCGAAACTGTAGGAAATAACAACTTACAAGGTTCATAGTATAATCAACTTTTTTCCGAATACTCTACAATCATTAATTTGATGTTGACAAGACAGAAACGGATCTCCATATAGGACTCTCATAAGCTTCCAGAAATCCTACTAATGGCGTCCATGCTTAATGACGTGACAGGATCTTTCCTGAATAAATTGTGTACAAGTAATTTCTGAAAAAATTTAAATTATGTCACCAGCAGTTTTAACCCTTTTGCAAAATAATTGAAATGACAGGTTTCTTGATTGAAAAATAATAGAAATGGCAGGTTTCGTGAGTGAAAATTTGTTCAGCCAGTACAAGTATTTTCTCCAAAACTTTACAGATCGAAAATTTGTTCAGCCAGTACAAGTATTTTCTCCAAAACTTTACAGATCAGCAAAATCTTGAGATCATGCTATTAGCACTTTTAACCGTTTTCAAGAAGCCTTTTAATTATGCTTATCAAGAATGCATCCAAATATACCTGTTCAATGTTTTGACGTAAGGATTCCTATGGCCTTCTGAAACATAGTTGTATGCATGTAACCAGCCGATTATTTCAAATTTTCCTGTACTTGTAATTGACCATTACCCACCAACGCAAAGCTCATGATCACCCAAAACAAATTCTCCTCCATCACCCAAAACACATTTTCCTCAGACATGTACAGCAGAAGCACGCCTGCTATGAAACTCATCCCCTGCGTATACCCCACCTCGTTGTCATACACCGCATATGCCTTCAACACATTGTGGAGAGACCTCTGCGCAAACTGAAAAATTAATAAGCCAGTTAGTTGAGCCGCAAGAGTCAGTTATGAGATAAGTCGGTTATTGAAAAGAAAAACATCCCATATAAAAACAATTAGGGAAAGTGACAAATCTACAGAAAAAACCGTCAAGAACGAGCTAGTTGCAAACATAGATGGCATGATGGTTTGCTCCTCAAAATGTTTCCTTAACTCTGGCAGTTTCTCCTTGTGTGTAGGGTGAGAACCAGCACACGCACGATTTTGTTGATGTGTTTATTGTTTGGACATGTTAGATATGTCCATTTGGAGGATACTCTATATGTTGATCGACATGCTTAGAATTTGTATTTGTGTGCTAGTAGATGAAGTATAACTTGTTAAAAGTTTCACATTTTCCTATTCCAATATAATGAAGTAAGGGAGTCAATGTTCACCATCAGTAATTTCTCGTGTTTTTCACCTAGATTTTTAGGGCCAAAGGCACCACCACACTTCAAACCATTTTATAATGAAGTAAGAGAGTCAATTTCAACTTTTGTCATTTCTCATGATTTTCACCTAGCTTCCTATGGACAAAGACACCATCACACTTCAATCCATTTTGTAAATGAGTTTCACATTTTAATAGTAGTGAATCTTCCTTAAGGTTAATAAATTGTAGTAATTATTTTATATGATATATTTCTTGCCACTTCATTCATAAGAAAATAATAATTTTGATAACTTTCACCCAACTTCTTAACAATTATTTGACTACTGAAAAATATATAGAAATGTAGATACTCAAATCTTTTAAAATATATACATGTTCTTAATTCTAAAAAAAATAAATAATTCAAATTGTAATTTGGTTTCATAAAATACCTATAACACACATCCTGCATCATCAAATAAAAATTTTCCAAATTTTCTAATACCCATTAAAATAGTTCCAATGTTTCAATAATTTTTTTCCAATATCCATTAAAATAGTTGTCTAAATATTCAATCACTGAAACAGATTCTAGTCAACACTAGAAAATTAGAATTTTCAAAAATTTCAAATACCAACTAAAATATATCAAAATAATATATAACATACATCCTTCATAATTGAATAACTTTTTAAATTTTCCATTACCCATTAAAATAGTTGTCCGAATTTTCAATCACCGAAACAGGGATTAGTCAACACTAGAAAATTGATTTAATTTTTTTTTTCAAATACCAACTAAAATCTATTTTAATCAGTACTTGACTTCAATCCGTACTTAAAAATTTGAACAGTTTGTTTTCGTTCACCTACCCTATGTGTCACGATTTCTATGAAATGCCATGATCAACAGAATTCACAATTTCTATCAGATACCATTGACAATATAATTCAAGATTTTTTAAAATATAATCGAAATTGTGAAGCCCAGTTGTCATCACGTCACCAAATCTTGATTCCATAAATAATAATAAAAAACTTGATTTTGAGCATTGCCTTCCGAATACTCAAACCCATTATATCCAGAGATGTGGCCTCCCCCAAATTTATTAATTAATTAATTTAGGATAGTCTTCCCCATATTAATTAATTTATTCCAATTTTACGTGACCATGAAAAAACTTAAACTTATTTTGGTGTTGGCTCTTCATTGATACCTTCAGCAATAATAGAGTTACTCGGAAAAACATAATGAAAGCCATAAGCCTACATCGAAATCCAATGAGTCTCTGTATGAAAAAAAGCCTTTGCTATTTTTGACTCGGGCATACACTACACAAGTGTTAGTGTTAGGTTGAACCTTCCCATAAAAATAATAGAATATATATATATAATAAACAAATTTGACGGCTTGCATGCAACCCACTTGGCATCTGTGAGCCGAACACATGGGGGAGAAGCACGATGACCTAGAAAACACAGGGCAGAAGGAATAAAGGAGACAGGGCATAGTTATCAATTTCTATTAATCAATATAGCTAGCTAGTTGCAAGAGGTGTCGAGTTCAAATCTATCAACCTTCTGAGATACGGAGACAATCATGTTATGATAAGAATAGGCTAAACAGAGGAACATGGACATGGACTGTCGAGGAGGACCAAAATCTCATTACTTTCATTCTCAACCGCAACCATTGTTGCTGGCGTGCAGCTCTGAAACTCGCTAGTAATATATAGTTTTTTTTCAAGAAAATATATGGTTTCTTTACTGAGTCTGCCTTCTGCCTACTAATGAGAAATGTCGAGTCTTTTTTTTTTGGCAGACTTGCTCAGATGTGATAAGAACTATAGATTAAGGTGGATGAATCACCGACGGCTAAATCTGAAACGAGGGAGAGGGATTTTATCTGAAACAAGGGCTTTTATAAGAGTCTCAAAATGGGAGGTGGACAAGGATTTTTTGTGCCCTATCTGCATGCAAATGATGAAGGACGCGTTCCGCATGGCTTGTGGCCACAACTTCTGCTACATGGGCATCATGATGCATCTCAATAACAAGAGCAATTGCCCCTGTTGTGGCCTCTATCTCACAAACAATCATCTCTTCACAAATTTTGTATTTAATATTACTTCTTTTTATTAGATTCATGATACTTTAGTCCTTATTTTTGAAGCTAGAAATGTTTGTTAAAAGATGCAGAATTTAAAATCAAATCACTGATTGAGACTTTAGATGTACAGGTACAATTTCCCCTGCTGTGATCAGCTCTTCACCAATTTTGTATTTAATATTAGTTCCTTTTATTAGATTCAGGGTACTTTAGTCCTTATTTTTGAAGCTAAAATGTTTGTTAAAAGATGCAAAATTTAAAATCAAATTACTGATTGAGACTTCAGAATTTTAAGTGTTTTTTTAAAGCTAGAAATGCTCGTTAAAAACGCAGAATTTAGGTTCAAATTACTTATTGAAACCTTTAGACATTCGGGCCTTGAAACTCGTGTTTGTTTCAGATTCTTGCAAAATTTTGTTTCAATTTCATTTTTATTGAGACTGGAAATCATAGCCAAACAAAGCTCAGAAGTTAATTGGAAACTGCGTGAAAATAAAAAATGCAGCAGTCTTTAGTTGTCTTCGCTTACTATTTAAATATTCATGTTGAGTTTCTATTTCTACTCGAAGCGACTGTTGATTGATGGAAAAAATCATTTCTCATTATGAGAACCTTTGTGTTTTGGATTCTTGCAATTTCTTTTTGTTTTCATTTTGTCGTGTGAAGGTTGAAGACTGGAAATTATTATAAAAAAAATATCAAAATTTAACTGGAATTTGTTGCTGAAAATCGACGAGTATTGCATTTGTGTTTTCTGGTGTTCAGAAATGAAAATGTTGCCATTTTTTTGGGGGAAGAATATGCATAGAGAGAATAAGCGACAGAGGCACTAGGAGATGAGTTAATGATGAACTACCAATGACAATGATATAAATTATTATTGTTCTATTTCCTTGGAAACTACATATCTCAATAATTTTTGGTGAAAAATATATGGTTTCTTTACTGAGTTTGCCTTCTGTCTACTAATGAGAAATGTCGAGTCCTTTTTTCTTGTAGACTTGCTCAGATGCATTAAGAACCACAGATTAAGGTGGATGAATTACCTACAGCCAGACCTGAAATAGACATTTGTTGAGTAGAGGTAGACCGTCCAGGTATAGCCCTCCCAATGGAGTATTCGCTCCGCCTTTGAGCAGCACTACCGTCACCCAAAAGGCATTCTCCTCAGACATGTACAGCAATGGAGTATTCGCTCCGCCTTTAAGCAACACAACCATCACCCAATGCTTAAACACAACCATCACCCAAAATGCATTCTCCTTCGTATACCCCACCACACCAAGACAGCGCGGATCACAGGAAACTCATCCCCTTCGTATACCCCCACCAAGACAGCGCGGATCACAGGAGTCAGTTATTGAGCGGCAAGAGTCAGCATCCCCTTCGTATACCCCCACCAAGACAGCGCGGATCACAGGAGGATCACAGGAGTCAGTTATTGAGCGGCAAGAGTCAGTTGTCAGTTATGAGATCAACGGTAGTAAAGTTTTTAATCGTCTAACACTAAATCTAATGGTGAATAACCAAGACAGCGCGGATCACAGGAGAGTCCATTTCAAATGGAAACGCCTTACGGCGTAACAAGACTTTCTCTCTTCTTTGAGTTTGAGATGGATAACAGAGGCATAAGACTCGCCTAAAAGGGGTAGCATGACTGTTGATTTGAGCCATACTAACTGTAAGTAGTCAAGGTGACATTTTTTAGTGTAACAATAAGCGAGAGTTTGAGTGAGAGATAGGGTTTGAGATTGAAACGGAGGTCAGACAAACTGTTGTAATCGAGCCGAGAGGGCCAAGACTCTGTAATTTCCATTTTGTTGAATAATTGATTGAAGTGTGGTGTGGGTGCACCATTCTGGTGCAAAAATTAATTTGTAGCTGTGTATCCGCGTTCTGGACCCTAATTGGGTATTTTTCTCTATTTAAACACTTTATTTATAAATCACAGTCAATTGGTATTAATTATTAATATTGAGCTTAAGCGTTAAACTTTCCTTAAGCATCTTTCTTAAAAGTTATGTATTAAGCACGTCGGCAATATTCCCAAGTGGTAAACAGTATCTCGTGCACTTAAGAAGAGGTAAATTGTATTTTTCCAAGTTCGTGCAATTAACCTTAGCGGTCGACATGTAGCATGGGAAAACCACTTTTCTTGCGCACTCTCGATATAAAAAAATACAAAGAAAGGGGCATGTAACATATAGTTAGGGTTAAAACTCATTGTTGAGTTTAAAGATGAGGATTCTATATAATCTTTTTATAAATTAGAGAAATAGATCATGAAAATTATTTTCTAAAGAGATTCAAAATAAATATACATCAATTAATTATAATTAGATTTATATCCCAAAAACTTATTATTTCAAAGTTTACTTGGAGAAAACATATTAATTATATAGAAGCATAGTATTTTTTCTTGTAACTCAATCATAGTTAGGTAACTAAGAGGAGTCAGGACTTGTGAAAATATTCTAACTAGACATCCTCTTTAATTTCTTTGATATTCTATGTATCTTTATCTAGCACCATTCCAACCTTTAAGAGTGAGTCGATATCCTAGTTTCTTTCCCTATACATGTGATCATATGTGATATATGAAAAATAAAAATATGAGGTAAGTTATTGGATGTGTTGAAAAAGTGGCTAAAGTGAATAATTTTGAAGATTTAAGGTCTCTTTCATCTAGTTTATGACAAGCAAAGAGTTTCCATATATGAGTTTGAGAGATGCCCTATTATTGTGTATTCTGGAGAAGAACTTTTAAATCCATGAGTTCTACATAGCTGTTTGTAGCTTCCCCAATACTTAATAGGAAATAAATTGAGTGAAAGTCAAAGAGGAAAATGATCCCCTCAACCCCACCACATTGGGGGTTCCTTGAGTTGCCCCATCGAAAAAAATCCCATGAAATGTCAGTTTGAATTTGCATGTCAGGACGAGACTCCTTATTCTTTGACTTAGTTGGCAAATAGAAAGAATCTATGATTGTAGTGTAGTTTATAGCCATCATGAGTGTTGAAGGCTCCTTATTTTCCAAAATGACTTGATTCCAATGTAACCATACTCCCCAAGAAATGGTTAAGGGAAGAGCTTTGTGATGTTTCTTATGCTAGAAGGAAAGCCAAGATGAGAGGGCTAAGTCTATGGAGGGCCCATTCTACACACAAGAATGACACATGTCCTTCCTTAATTCCACCCAAATAGATTAGATGAATGGAAAAGAAAGAAAGAGGTGGGAAATAGAGTCGTCGTTTTGTTTACATAACATACAAATTCTTGGCCCCTGGAAAGATATTTTTTGAAGATTATCTGATGCAAGAGGTTGACGAAAATGAGGTGGTAGTCTGTAATTTGACTACTGGTTAACTTTGTAACTAATCAGTTGCGCACAAACTAATTTTGTACGTGGATTTTACCCCTGAGGGTCCCGCTTTTCTGACTAATCACTTTCGGCCCCTCATTGACTTCTCCTTATATCAAGCGCTTCAATCCACGCTATTGATCTCACTTCTCCAGATCCAACGGATATCGTGTCATCTGCTCACCAACTAACCCGGGCGATCTCCACCATCGATGTGATCCGTCCAATCGAACGGCTGCCGCACAATCTCGCGCAGATTATTGCACGACCGATATTAGGTCGAGAGTGCGCAAGAAAAGTGGTTTTCCCATGCTACATGTCGACCGCTAAGGTTAATCGCACGAACTTGGAAAAATACAATTTACCTCTTCTTAAGTGCACGAGATACTGTTTACCACTTGGGAATATTGCCGACGTGCTTAATACATAACTTTTAAGAAAGATGCTTAAGGAAAGTTTAACGCTTAAGCTCAATATTAATAATTAATACCAATTGACTGTGATTTATAAATAAAGTGTTTAAATAGAGAAAAATACCCAATTAGGGTCCAGAACGCTGATACACAGCTACAAATTAATTTTTGCACCAGAATGGTGCACCCACACCACACTTCAATCAATTATTCAACAAAATGGAAATTACAGAGTCTTGGCCCTCTCGGCTCGATTACAACAGTTTGTCTGACCTCCGTTTCAATCTCAAACCCTATCTCTCACTCAAACTCTCGCTTATTGTTACACTAAAAAATGTCACCTTGACTACTTACAGTTAGTATGGCTCAAATCAACAGTCATGCTACCCCTTTTAGGCAAGTCTTATGCCTCTGTTATCCATCTCAAACTCAAAGAAGAGAGAAAGTCTTGTAAAAACTATGTTTATCTCTGGGGTCGCAGGTTCTCTCTAGCCTTACCTGCGGGGACGCTGACCATGTTCACAAAAGCTGCGTCCATGGACGCTCTGTATGTTAAAGGACAGGTGCGTCCTTCTGTAAAAGGCAAAATGCGTGAGTTTCATCTTAAAAAAGTTACTTGTGGTTACTTCTAGAACATTCTAGAGGTCGGTTTGATGAAATGGATGCGCCTCCAGTTGGTTCATGTATCTCTATTAAGAGGGAACTTATCCCATCAAAGAGGGAGCTATCCCACCCATAGAGGGGAATGATCCCATTGATAGTGGACCTGAATAACCTCTTTACAGCACTATAAATAAAGACATTGAGCCAAAGGGAGAACAGGTTGGAGCTATACATTTTCTTTGGGTAAATGCTACAGGATTTAGGTCTTCCATTAGAGCCTTTGTGAGGAGAGATTGTCTTTACTTGATTCTACTTGGAAGAGGGTGAGCTTTGTCAAAGTAGAGGAAAACCCTTGATGGACCCTGGGAGGAACTTGCACAACACCAAGGCCAGGTTGTAAGAGTTTCTTTGTTTCGTTATTAATACAAACTGGTTTATTTTTCTCAATAGCTTGTGTTAATGAGTTATTTCATGTGTTCCTTGGTCTGCATGTTGAATATATGTTTTATTATATGAAATGCAAGTGCTTGGTAATTGTTTGATTGTTTGTGGTTGCAGGAATTGACTTGAAAGAGGAGCTCATCTGGATCGTCAAGAACGGACTTCAACAACAGCGTTTTGGAATAAGGTAAGCCTGAACACTTGTATTTTTCATGTTGTAAAAGGTGTATTTAGAGAAAGATCACTCCATTTTGTCTTGTTTGTCATTAGAATGTCTTAGACTTCTAGGAAGGTCAGTCGTGTCCGCACCCTTGACAGATTCCGTGTGACAAATTGGTGACTCCACTGGGGACTCCATTAATGAGAGAGTCTTTTCCTTTATATGAACTTTGCTTTGAGAAAATCATTTTTATTTTCTGGTTTTTGACTGTGAGAATTAGTATTTGGGTGGCTTAGCTTTAGATTTAGTTAGATTTGGTTTTTCTTCATTTTTCCAGAAGGACGCACCCTCTGAGTGCTGCACAGTGCGTCTTTGGACGCGCTGTTGCCGTCTGCACAGAGCGGGCCCGCACCTGTTGTCACGGGTTGCCTGCGTCTTCCTGTAAACTTTAAGAAAATTCCATTTTTGCTTTAAATTGCTTTTAGATTTTGTTTTTCCTTAGTGTTTTCTGCCCAGATCCTTTAGTACCCTGTCAAAAATTTTCACCTAAACTTGTTTTGTGAGCTTTGAGTGTTTTAGTGGATTTCGACGAAGTTTAGACCTAGGGTTTGATTTTTGGATAGGTTTTGTAGTGACTTTGATAGTAGAAAGTTGTCCAGCCTTAGATCTCTCTGGTTAGTCAACCTTCTTAGAAGTCGGGCCTGTCGGAAAGTCTCCTTGTGTGAGCAGCTTGCCATTTGAGTTGTTTTGGGTCATATTTCGAATTGCTTGTTTATAAAGTATTGATTTCCATTTTACAAAAGAACAAAAAAGATTAGAGTTTTGTTTTGACTAGTTTTTGGTTTTGCAATAAGCTAGTCCTTGATTTGATTGTGATCAAGTAAAACACCTTAGAATAATCATTGTTAGTTTTGGCCTCGTTAAGATTGCTTAGAATACATTTGCCTTTAGTTTGTTTATGAGTGGATTTTCATAGATTTTAATAGTCGTTAAGATTGATTTTTGGTTACAATAGATTTATTTGCTTTATTAAAAGAAAAATACAAAAACATCTTCTTTAAAAGTCTTGTTTCAAGTAGCTTTTTGTTTTTGAAAGAAGAAAAGAGTTTTTTCGTGCATGTAAAGAGAGGTTATGTTTTTATGCTTGGAAAAGAAAAACGAATTGTTTCTTTGATTGTCTTCAATTAAGAAGTTGCTTTTATAAAGATTGCATTCTCTCAACTTTTTAGTTAAAACAATTCATCGAAAAAGCAAAGTAGTGGGTAAATCATCCTAGGTGCATTTTGTAGTGGTTTTGAGTCGAGTCAACACACCACTAGTTTCACTTCCATCACCTTTTGACTTAAGAAACAACCTTAAAAGTAACGCTTAAATTAAAATCAATCTAGTAATTTTTATTTTCTAGGGCTCTAAAGCACCAACATAGCTTAGGCTAGGGTCTTGGAGTAGGTGAGTACTTAACTCTCCAAGACTACAAAACCAAACAGATAGTTTATCTTGAGTAGAACAAATCCAATTGTTTCAGTTACATTCTGGGAAAGCTCCTCTTAAAGGAGAAGCACGAGCTCGTGTCCGAACCAGTGAGGGGATCATTCCTCCCTCGTTGGGAACGACGCCAGACAGTACGTATTAAAACGGTAAACCTCGGATTAACCATTGTCGAGGAGCCAGGGGTCACTTATCGGTAAACCTTGGATTACTGTCAAGGAGCCGGTAAGGGGATTGAGCTTGTTACTCTGCCCTTGCGTGCTGTCGGAGTTTAGACTGTTCCCCCAGGTGTAATTGTTGTGATTGGTAACCTTAGTGGCCATAATATCTAGGATTCTACCCAAGGTGACGGTGGAGGGAAGGTCCCACTGTACCTGGAGCAGACGTCGGCTATACTCACTTGGATTTTCTGGGGGGTTCGCTTCACTTCGAGACGGTTAAAGTGGAGGAACTTGGTCCAGTCTATTCATTAAGCAGGTTGTCGGCGTAACTGTTCCACCCGCCATTTCTGTACTGAATCCTGCGAGGTTGGGCCTAATCACCAACTAGCGCTTTTGGTCCGGAAGATACTGTTTGTGTGTGCTTTGACGCTCTAGATTCTTTAGGCGTGTGCTTCAAATTTGTTTGGTTCTTTAGAAGACTTTAGGTGGTTTGATTTGAAATTTTTACTTTGTTTTCGTGTGTTGTAGTTAAAAATCATTAATTGTGGCGGAATTACCGAGACGGTCCCGTCGAATTGCGGGCCAGTCTCCTGAAGTTGTTTCTGTGGCCGAATTGTTGAGAAGATCCCGTGAACTTAGGGGTTCACCTCCTCGAGACGACCCCAGTAATTTAGAGGGTTTAAAGGTCCTTGTAACTCCTCCTAGGGACAGTAGAGTAGGTTCACCTGAAGAAGGAGAATCTTCCTTGGTAGTCCATCCAGATTACCAAAGTTTAGAAACAGGTTACAATCCCGAAGCTGTTACAGTTTCCGAGCTTGCTGGTAGTTTTTCATCTGCCAGTGAAACAGGCGAAGAACCTGAAATTTCCGAACCTGTTACTCCAACTCCTAGTGTTCCTGATTCACCAAGAATAGAAAGAATTATCACCGAAAATCTTCCTGTTGGATTAATTGCTATAGAAGAACTTGTTCCAGAGGAAGAAATAGGCGTTTCTGATTCTGAAGATCTAATTACCCTTGATCTAAGGGAGCGTGAATCCATCTTTTACAGTCCTCCTAGGAGTGAACCTTGGTACCTTGCATTAACCAATTTTTTAGACAACTCAGTAGGTTTTTCTACACCTCGTACTCCTTTTCCACCTAGAGGAATTCATACTCCTGTAAATATGTCTGGTCAGTCATCTGTGTTTTCGCAAAATCCCGAATCATTTTTACATGGCGGTCCTTCTGTTCCTACTGGGTATCAATCACTTTCTGGTACCTTTGCGGGAGCATCTCCTCAACCCATTGATCATGGGTTATTAGTTGGAAACAGTGGTAATGTACCATTGAGTATAGGTGATGTTTATATGATGTCAGGTTCAACTCCCGTTAACCAACCTCAAGGTGGCCAATTACCGCCTGGGGGGCAACCTTCGTTAATGCCTGGGGGGCAACCTCAAGGTACTTCATTCGTGTCTGGGGGGCAACCTCAAGGGTATCAACCCCAGCCTCAATATGTACCCCAAAGTCAACCTCAGTATCAATATCAACCTCAAGGATGGCAACCTCAAGGATGGCAACCCCAAGGGTATCAACCCCAAGGGTACCAACCTCAAGGTTATCAACCTACGGGTCAATACCCTGGTCAAGGTTATCAACCACCTCAAGGGCAATCATATGGGACTGCACCTTACAATTATCAACCCTATCCTCAATACGGCTATGGATCTCAGTATCCTCAACCTGTTACGAGTCAATACCCTGGAATGTTAACATGGGATCCGTCACAGGGTCAACAGATGTCGCAACCAAGTATACAGTCGGTACCTCAAGCAGGACAACCTGTAGTTCCTGGTCCACCCCAGCAACCACAACCTGTCCAGTCAAGTGTTCAGACCCCTGTAACTTCAGTAGTTACTCAGCCGCCAATTGCACCTGGTACTCCACCTCACACGGCTGCAGCAACTACCGCTACATCTACCATGCTTACTTCTGGAGTATCGGCAGCTCCGGTTTCTACTGTCCCTGTAACCACTCCTCAGACATCTGTACCGTTGTCTGGACCTACGGTTCAAACCACAGTCCAGATGCCTGCAGGCCAACCTGGTACAAGTACGGTTGTTACTACTCAACCTCAATTTGTTCAACCTCCGTACCAGGGACAGTATCAACCTGGGCAAGCTGCCCAACAACCGGTTTACCAGTATCAACCGTATCCTGGGTACACTTATCAACAACCTCAGCAACCCCAGTACGGTCCGGTTAATCCTGGTTTTCCAGGAGGATATAATATCCCAAATGCGACTCCTGTTCCTAGTTATCCTGGATATCCTCCTCCTGGGGCTGGTATTGTGACTCAGAGTTTTAGAGATCCTAACCGGCAGTTACCGTTTATTGCGACTTTAGATTTACCCGACTTGACGCGCCTAACGAACGATCCAATTCAATATCTTCAGTTCTGGCCGCCAATGCCAAATAAGTTGCCCAGCGATATACCCAAGTTCGAAGGTAAGTCTGGAGAGGATCCGTCTAATCACGTGATGACTTACCACCTCTGGTGTGCTCAAATTCCATCTCAGATGATTCCATCCGCTTACGTCTTTTCCAGCGTACACTCATTGGTCTCGCAGCCAAGTGGTACATTGAGTTACCACGGGCCTCTTTTTACAACTTTAGCCAGTTAGCTACCTCGTTCTTAACTCATTTTCAGTTACCAGTCAGATACGATAATGGTACAGAATTATTAACTTCGCTAAAACAATCGACATCCACGTACATTTCTGATCACATCCATGAGTGGAGACGTCGAAGAAGATTAGTGAAAGTTTTTATCCCGGACCAAATCTTAGCTGAATGGTTTGTCAAATCATTATTACCAAGAATTACTGAAGATGTAGCTAAGGCCGGAGTAGTTACTGAGGAGCAAGTCATTGCTCAGGCACAATACCTTGACTTAGTTTACACTCAGTCGGGTACGTTACACGAGAAAATTCCGGATCTTCCAAAGTCAAACCAAATCGCTGCTGCTCCTTCGGGATCTCATGCCGCTGATGGTATGATTGGTATCGTGACTACGAAGAGCAAGAAGAAGTCTTCCAAGGCTTCAACTACTCCAATTATCACTTTGCCTGATTCTCCGACAGGAGAGTCTTCTCCTGAACTCACCGCCGACATTCACGCCGTAGAGTCATCTACGGCCAAACCAAAAAACGGTGGAAAGAAGAAAGGAAAGAAGAAGGCCAAAGCAGACAAGGCTCCAAAGGAGAAAACGGAAAAGTCGGAAACCAATGACGAAAAGCGCAAACCTCGTTATCCTTGTCTCATTTGTGAAGAAGATCATTTTACGAGAGACTGCCCTCATCGGGCCGAGGTAGTGAAAATAGTCAAAGGTTCTCCCACTCCTGCTGTGTTAAAAAATCCATTTCCAGAGCAGGAGAATAAGATGATAGGTTCTTCTTCGAATGCCAGTGAAGAACCCATTTTGATGATGTCTCATGTCAGGATTGCGACTCGATCGCAAGATTATGGTAGTAAGGCTCCTGTTGATGGTAAGGAAGCAGAATCTTCTCACTCTAACCCATCAACCTCAGCTCCTGGTTCCGATCCACTACAGATCGAAAAACCTAACCCAGACTTAGTGATTAAGCCGCCCGCCAAGGGTGTACTTCGAAGGTCTGCTTTCAATCCACATGCGAGAGCAGCCCAGAATTACAACATTGTTGAAGACTTAGCTGTTTCACCTTCAGCAATGTCGGCACTCGAAGTGCTGCAATCATGTCCAGCGCAACGAAAATTGCTTTTGTCGGCTATCGGAGCTGTCGATGTTCAGGACCCGAACCTAATGATCTTTGATCTAGAAAATAGTACACCACGTCTCCCCCATCAAATGGCTTTCCAAATTCCAGTGATAGTCAAAAACAGGCCTATTCATCGGACTGTGATTGATGAGGGAGCTTCTACGTGTATTATGTCGATTCAATGTTGGAGATCGCTTGGTTCTCCTTCATTGAACCAATCCCCCACCATCCTTAAGGCCTTTGATGGCCGTGGGTTCCGTCCGTTTGGTATTCTACAAGAATTGCCTATAGGGGTCGAAGGTAAAACCGTTAGTCTGGATGTGGAAGTGGTTGATGCCCCTCTAGACTACAACCTTCTTTTGGGTCGAAGTTGGTCATATGCTATGACAGCGGTCGTTTCATCGGTCTTCAGAGTCATTAAGTTTCCACATAACGGTAAGATCGTGACTATTGATCAGCTGACATACTTTTCATCCGACCCAACCTCTTCAGAAACTATCCAACATGTTGGTAAAACGACAATCCCTTATAGGGACATTGGTGTAGGTTTAGTTAAGGATTCCGGTTTACTGGGAACTTTTCCTCTCCCTCCACTCAACGTAGACCCTTCGTTTGCAACAATTCATATGATCACGTCAGAAAACATTATTTATGATGATCCTTGGTATGTTCCATCTGACTCTGAGCTAGATTCACTCGGTGATGTTATGCCGTTGAGTCCGTATGAAATTGCTTATGAAGCTCTTATGTCTTTTACCGATTTTCATTCAACCGAAGCCGACCAAATGAATGTGGTCAGTGAAGAGTCACTTTTCACCTCACCCTTAGAACGGATAACGTTTCCCGAAGAAGTGTCATCTGACGAACAACTTCGCGAAATCCTAAGTGTAGATGATCTACCATGGGAAGATCTCCATCACAGATCTTCGTTTTTACCTAAGGGCGATGCATTTGAAAATGATTTTTCATCTATCTTTACCGCTGAATATGTCAAAGACGCTCAGGATCCAACGAAACATTCTGATTCAGAGTTGAATTTAGGGAATATTTCTCGTACTATTCCCATTGATATTTCAGTGAAGCCCGGAATCGAGGAAAACATTCATATAGGTGCCGCATGTACTGAAGAAGAAATCCAAACTTACAAGGCCCTATTCCAAGAATTCCGCGACGTGTTTGCCTGGTCTTACGAGGAAATGCCAGGAATCGATCCTGCCATTGTTGTTCATGAAATCAAAACCTACCCGGATGCTAAACCCATTCGGCAACGGTTGCGTCAGATTCACCCTCGAAAAGCGGCTGCGATTAAAGCAGAAGTCGAAAAGCTGTTGAAAGCAGGTTTCATTTATCCAATCCCGTTAACGGATTGGGTATCGAATATTGTTCCCGTCAATAAAAAACAAGGAACAATAAGAATCTGTATCGACTATAGGGATATCAATCGAGCTTGTCCAAAAGACAACTATCCTACGCCTTATATCGATCAAATAATTGATGATTGTGCCGGAAGTGAGATGTTTTCCTTCATGGATGGTTTCTCAGGCTATAATCAAATCAATATTCTACCTGCCGACCAACCAAAAACGGCATTCATTTGTCCATGGGGGACATTTGCTTATTGCAAATTACCTTTTGGGCTTAAGAATGCCGGCGCTACTTTTCAACGGGCGATGTCTTATGCATTTCATGACATCAAGCACATTGTGCAACCCTATCTCGATGATTTGCCTGCTCATTCTTTACATCGAGCTGATCACCTTGTCCATTTACGAGCAATCTTTATGAGGTGTAGGCATTATCGAATTCGGTTGAATCCCCACAAGTGTGTTTTCTGTATAGAAACAGGTCGATTGCTGGGATTTGTTGTTTCAAAAGCCGGCATTCGCGTCGATCCCTCGAAAGTCGAGGCTATCATCCAATTGCCTCCTCCTTCGAGTTTGCGCCAACTCCAAAGTTTGCAAGGGAAAGCGAACTTTTTACGCCGATTCATCCCAAACTACGCCGAGGTCACTAAAGGTTTTACACGGTTGTTGAAACAGAACACACAATTCTTTTGGGACGAGATTGCCCAACAATCTTTTGATGCATTAAAACACGCGTTGACCCATGCACCGTTATTGCATCCTCCCAACTACAACCAGGACTACTTTTTATACCTCGCAGCTTCGCATTCCACCATTGGAATGGTGTTAGTTCAAGAAGATGAATTCAAAGCAGAGCATGTGATATATTATCTTAGTAGAACCTTAAATCCCACTGAGTTAAAATATTCGCATGTGGAGAAATTGGCCCTGGCAGCCGTTCAAGCTGTCCAGCGTTTTCGTCACTACATTCTTCTTCGCAAAACTACGGTTATTTCGGATTGCAACCCTATGATTTATATTTTGACAAAACAACTGCTAGGGGGCAAGTACTCTAAATGGATTGTTATCCTGCAAGAGTTCGACTTGGAGTTCGAGAAGTCCAAGTCTAAGAAATCTTTAGTTTTTGCGGAATTGATGTGTGATTTCCCGAGTGCTGACACAGAGACTGTGGCAGAGGAGTCCATTGCGGACGAATCTTTGTTTCTTATTAGCACTTTAGATCCGTGGTATGGGGATATAATCATCTATCTCCAAACCCAAACCTTTCGGCCTGAAGCTTCCAAAGAAGACCGTCGAAAAATTCGGTTTCGATCCCAGCAATACAGAATTATTGGAGATACACTTTATCGCCGGGGGGCAGACTTAGTTTTTCGACGTTGTTTAACTCACGATGAGGCTGAGAGAGTTTTGAATGATTGTCACTCTGGAGCATGTGGCGGTCATATGTCTGGGTATGCCACAGCTCAGAAGGTGTTGCGCGCTGGCTATTTCTGGCCGTCTATGTTTAAAGATTGTATCCTTGCCGTCAGAACATGCCACAACTGTCAAGTGTTTGATCGAAAGATGCGCGCTCCACCTGCTCCTCTCCACCCTATAATTGCCGCTGGTCCATTCGCCAAATGGGGTATCGACTTTATTACTTGTAACCCTCACTCGGCCGGGGGGCATGCGTATATCATCCTCGCGGTTGATTATTTTACAAAATGGGCCGAGGCGATGCCTACATTCGACGCAAGCGGCAAGACAGCTGCAGTTTTCGTATTCAATCATATCATAACTAGGTTTGGTGTCCCACAAGCAATCATTACTGACCATGGGAGCCATTTTCGAAACGTCATGATGACTGAACTTACAAGCCAGCTTGGTTTGCGCCACGATAGCTCTACTCCTTATTATCCGCAAGCCAACGGTTTGGTTGAGTCAATCAACAAAGTTCTAGTCATCATGATTCGACGGATCATTGGTATCCATCGAACGAATTGGCATAACATGTTATTTTCGGCGCTATGGGCATATCGAACTTCAGTGAAAAATTCAACAGGTTTCACCCCTTTCCAGCTAGTTTATGGCTTAGAAGCTGTGTTACCTATTGAATGCGAAATCCCATCACTTCAAATGGCTGTCGAATTACTTCCAGCTACTTCCGAAGAGGAGAAACGGTTATTATACTTGGCTAAATTAGATGAGACTCGACGTGACGCTACTTTAGCTATCGAGACTCACGCGAAACGAATGAAAGCTCAGTACGATAAAAATGTAACCCCTCGAAGTTTTTCGGAAGGAGACCTAGTACTATTATATGATCAAGCTAACGATAAGCTAGGTGCCGGAAAATTCGTTCCCATGTGGCATGGGCCCTACATTGTAAAGCGAAAGCTAGCAAAAGGGGCTTATGAGCTAGTTGATTTTGATGGGGACTCTTTGGGTAAACCCAGAAATGGACTTTACCTAAAGAGGTATTATGCTTAAAATGATGGGTATGGAGAAATTTTTAGATAGGTTAGATTTCCTTTCTAGCTAGCAAGTGTGTTAGTTTAGTCAGTGTGCTTAGCTTAGCGAGTGTGGTTTGTCGTCATTATTCTGGCTTATTTTGGTTTTACTCTTGATATTGTAGATGTCGACGCCTCTCCAAACATACATTGGATTTGCTGATGGTGCTTGTCGTAATACACGGAATATCTCTTCCGCAGCTTGGGTTATCTATTCGCCCTCTGACGAGTTAGTTTCTATGCATGGGGTAAGCCTCGGTCAAACAACGAATAACATTGCAGAATACAGTGCAGTGGTTGAATTATTATCCGAATCTATTTCATTTGGAATTCGACGTTTGATAGTGAGGTTAGATTCTGAACTTGTTGTATTACAGCTTAATAGAGTTTATGCCATTAGAAATCCTGTGTTATTAAGGTTGTTTTTGAGAGTGCGTCTCTTGGAACGTGAATTTGATTACATTGAATATCAACATATTCCAAGGTCCCTGAATACATTAGCAGATGCAATTGCTTCTCGAGTGTTGGACAGACATTTATAATAATCATGCAAGTAAATTTAAAAAACATTTCATCATACATGTTAAACAAGATAAGCCGGTAATAGTGATATATATAGATAGAAGTGTGTCAAAAAATATATACATCGTCTTCGATCATAGGTTGAAAACACCTTATGATCGGCAAAATGATAGTACAAAAAGTCAAAAATGTCACATGTGACTACAAAAAGTGACTAGTCAATCACTGGTGGTGCTCTCTGTACGACACCACTGCGCGGGCTACCTTACGCAAAAATCTCCTAAACGGTCCAGGGACCGCGACTACAAAACGCTGAAGCCTGATAGGAATGTCGTCCATAGTAGTCTCAGGTATGTCTGCCGTGAGACGCTCTAGATCATGCTCCAACTCAGCTAGTACGTCTGCAGCCGCGTCCTGTGGGACCGGTACCGGTGCAGCTGGATGTAGTCTATCATAAGGCCGGAGGTTGGCTGGACGCTGTGGACCAACATCTGCATTTTGAAAAAGTTTTACTATTAGTTTTGAGACGATATATATAAAAAATACAAAAAATACATAATTAGGAAACTTGTGAAAATAAAAGTACCTCTGTCGTCCCATTGTTCTCCCTGTGGAAGAACCATGTCCGGATCACCTCTGAAATCCATTCCGGCATACGGAAAGTCCTGTATCACAAAAAGCTGGCCCTCTAACCAGTCAAAATAACTATCTGAGAATCGAACCACTGCCGCACCCTCGTCAGGATGCCGGGCCATCACCGCAACCCATCGAATCAGCTTTGGCTGCCGAGGACCCAAGATATCAACAGTGAGTTGCTGAGGGATCAGCATTGGAACTCTCTCCAAGGCAAAGCTCACGACTATGGGCCCATATCCAAAAGTCTTTAGTCGTCCGTTCTTTGCCTTGGTCAGTTGGCTCTTCATATGAGCCGACACAGCTTCACACCAGTTGAAAATGGTGCCTTGGTAACAGTCAATTGCCATCCGCATTTGGGATCCGGAAGCAATGTGCAAAGCGGCCGCGCCGCAAATTCTGGTGACCGTGAACGCAATAACTTTGAGTTCAGGCAGAGTGATGTGTTTTATCTCTATGCCTTTTGAATGGTGAGCCCCACGTGTGCACCAATCCTCGCGGAGACTATCAAGGGATTGGCCACCCGGCCTAGTCCCTGCAAGATTGAGTTGCTCACCTCTGTTTGGCAAGCCAGTGAGAAAGTATACATCCGAGGGCTCTATCTCGAGCTGGTGCCCTCCTATGTAAAAACATTGTTCCTGCACGTTCCATCGCTCAACCAGCCATTCCAAGAATCTTACCTGGCCCCTCATGCCCGGTATGGTCCAATACTTGTATAACCCGCATGCTCTTAGGGCATCCAGAGAAGGTTGATGATTTATTGCAGCTTCATCTTCCTCTACATGCTCTCTCTCTCTCCAGTCTAACATGATTAATGCCCTGCATATCAAAAAAGACAATTAGAAATTGATTTGAGGTTTTTTGGTGATTTTTTGAGGGAGTTGGGGTTTTAAAATGCGCATTACTCGGAGGACGCACCCCAGCTTTGTAGCACAGGGCGCCCGGACGCAGCTGGCCTGAAGGCGGGCTGCGTCCCCCGACCGTTTTCCCGTATGAGAAAAAGTCGGGGGACGCAGGTCACCCGAAGGGCACCTGCGTCCGCCGAGAGGCGCATTATAAAACCCAAAACCCCCCAAAAAATGAAACCAAGACCTAAAACTTAATTCTAAACGGATAGAAATGCAGAGTAGGATGTGTAAAATACCTGGATGAAGCGGCGTTCGATTCCGACGGTCAGATTTTCCGCAGCGACCACGGGAAGTTTCTTGTTAAAAGCTCCTTTTTCAACCTCCAAAGTCAAACGGTAAAAATGACATGGTAAAAGGTCTTTTTATAGGTTTTTTGGGTGAATAAGTTCATTTTTTACCATGAAAAGATGTTTTTCGACGTATTTTTGCCTATTTTAAACAGGTATGAGTAATGTGTTGCTTTTGTACAGGACGAATGGACTTCGAGGGAAATTGTCAGTTTTCACAAACAAAATATCAGAGTCATCTTTTAAGCCCTTTTCTGACTCCTAAAACATGAAAAGATCGCCGAGTGTTTCTTTTTCACTCGTTAAAACGGAATTAAAAGACGGTCCCCTTTTAACTCTTTTCTGACCGTAAAATCAGGAAAAGATTGCCGGGTTTTTGTCGTTTCAAACTCGATAAGGAAATAAAACGACGTGTCCTTGATCGCTTTTTACTTTTCAGGTCGACGACACTATTATGAAAGTACTCCTTGGTCGCAAGATCAAGCGGTTCCCCCAGGTATTATTTTATACTTTTTCGGGCTTGAGGGACACAAATTTACGAAAAAGTTCAACATGGAGTTTCCTTAAGTTTTTTCAGACTCTCTAAAATTGAAAAACGCCGAGTTGTTCCTATACTGGGCTCGTTAAAACTTTTACAGTAAAGGACCTGTTCAATTACAAACAGGAACGAACCACTCCTTCCTAGGGTTCGAATTTAAACTAGGTTGGACTCGTCCGAAGGATGAGCTTATAATCAAGCATATGTTATCCTCCTCAAGCTTGTTAAAAATAAAGAGGTACTTGCCAGAAATGGTGGGGGAAAAGAGAGAAGAATGAGCCTATTTGTTACCTTTATCTCAAAAGAAACTTTATTACCACTCTTGAACACGACACTTTTGCATTCACCTGGGTTGGGAAATCTTTTACCTCACAATTGACCAAATCACTTTGAAAGTCTTTAACCGGGTTCCGGGGATTAACTTTGAAATATTCATCACCAAGCCATCTGTCATGTCGTTATGTGTTCAAGAGGTCTGCAAGTAAAACTTTCATCTGCAAAATACTTGTCATCCATTTGACCATCCCTGAGTCAGTCCTTACAGCAACATTTCTTCAACTTGAACAATGATTTCGTGTTGCAGGCTTGCCTGCAACGAGTCGCTTTCTATCGACATCGACACATTATCTAGAAAGATGACTTAGGAATCGACAGTACCTTGAAGTCTGCATGCATCAATGGCAGGTTTCTCGCCTTTGACGTCAGTTTACATCATTGACTTTCGATCAAAGGATTCCGTGAAGTGTTCGACATCAAAACATCTATTCACATTTCACGGGTTGTGCTTGGTACTTTGAGAACCATTGACATTACTGGTGGTCTCTCTCACGCTTGTTAACAGTTTAAATCATTGACTGGTAATCAAGTGGTTTCTAACATGTTCGACATCGAATCATTTAATCACATGCTTAGAATCGTACCAATTCGGGAAGTAGAAGTGAAGACCCTGGATCTAGTTTCTACCATCCAGGCTGCGAGGAGTTTTGTATTCATTGTCTATGTAGACTAATCATAAACGGATGGCTGCGTCCATACTGTATCTACAAAAGTCTATAAAAATGATGTACTGCAAGATCATTCCTGTATCAGAATAGTTAGTCCATTAGTTAAAGTTTTGAATCTGAGTATGGGAATGCCTACCTCAGTAATGATATAATCTTATCCATGTATTTTGTGTTGAAAATTGCAGGTTCCAACCAGGTCATCCACAAGACAATCCTTGAAATGATAAAGCGCTTCACCCTTCCTAGAATTATAAAACCCTAATTTATTCCAGGCTTCGCACTTTAGGGGGCAATCTGTTACACTAAAAAATGTCACCTTGACTACTTACAGTTAGTATGGCTCAAATCAACAGTCATGCTACCCCTTTTAGGCAAGTCTTATGCCTCTGTTATCCATCTCAAACTCAAAGAAGAGAGAAAGTCTTGTAAAAACTATGTTTATCTCTGGGGTCGCAGGTTCTCTCTAGCCTTACCTACGGGGACGCTGACCATGTTCACAAAAGCTGCGTCCATGGACGCTCTGTATGTTAAAGGACAGGTGCGTCCTTCTGTAAAAGGCAAAATGCGCGAGTTTCATCTTAAAAAAGTTACTTGTGGTTACTTCTAGAACATTCTAGAGGTCGGTTTGATGAAATGGATGCGCCTCCAGTTGGTTCATGTATCTCTATTAAGAGGGAACTTATCCCATCAAAGAGGGAGCTATCCCACCCATAGAGGGGAATGATCCCATTGATAGTGGACCTGAATAACCTCTTTACAGCACTATAAATAAAGACATTGAGCCAAAGGGAGAACAGGTTGGAGCTATACATTTTCTTTGGGTAAATGCTGCAGGATTTAGGTCTTCCATTAGAGCCTTTGTGAGGAGAGATTGTCTTTACTTGATTCTACTTGGAAGAGGGTGAGCTTTGTCAAAGTAGAGGAAAACCCTTGATGGACCCTGGGAGGAACTTGCACAACACCAAGGCCAGGTTGTAAGAGTTTCTTTGTTTCGTTATTAATACAAACTGGTTTATTTTTCTCAATAGCTTGTGTTAATGAGTTATTTCATGTGTTCCTTGGTCTGCATGTTGAATATATGTTTTATTATATGAAATGCAAGTGCTTGGTAATTGTTTGATTGTTTGTGGTTGCAGGAATTGACTTGAAAGAGGAGCTCATCTGGATCGTCAAGAACGGACTTCAACAACAGCGTTTTGGAATAAGGTAAGCCTGAACACTTGTAGTTTTCATGTTGTAAAAGGTGTATTTAGAGAAAGATCACTCCATTTTGTCTTGTTTGTCATTAGAATGTCTTAGACTTCTAGGAAGGTCAGTCGTGTCCGCACCCTTGACAGATTCCGTGTGACACTTATTCACTCTGTTCTCGATCATCTCATCTCTATCATTACATTCTTTTTCTCTTTTATGAATCAAATCCTATCCTAACTGCATTGACAAATCAATCTCTATTTTTAACAACTCAACCATTAAATCCCTATTCTCAAGTTCTGATACACACCTATACTAACAACTTATCTCCTATTCTAAAAATAATACAATATTCTAATTATTACAATAATTGAAATAAAGACCAATTTGAGATATCCAACCCTCTCTACTAGAATTGATTTTGACCACTCAGGTCAATGAAATCCATCTCCTATTAGCCACAACATGTGAACATACAATCACATTGTTGGCTAAGTCCGGATGACCCTGCATCGGACTCCTGGGGAAGAAAAGAATTCTTCATCAAACTTTCAGGATTTACTCCATACTTCTGTAACTCTGTTGTTTTTATCCAACTAGCATCCTCCACTGGTTGTCCCTTCCATTTAATTAGATATTGAAAATAAACTTGTCCTTTGGTTCTTTTGGATACTCTTTTCTCCAAAACAACTTCCACCTCTTTCTTAACTCTCTTTGGCATTTGTTCTTCCCAGTTTAAAGTTTGAACTTCATCTTCTGTAGGTTCCTTCTATAGCTCTGTCATGTCTCTTTGTATGGATACGAATCTGCAATATTGAAGATAGGTGATAGGTCAAATTCCTCCTGGAAATTCAATTTCATAAGCATTAGTTGAAAACTTCCTCACAATTCTACATGGCCCTATATTTTTCATCTTTAGTTTATTGTAAGTCCCAACATGAAATCTTTCTTTTCTCAAGTATACCATCACTAGATCTCCCACTTGGAATTCTTTTTCTCTCCTCCTCATATCAGCTCTCTATTTGTATTTGCCACTACTTTCCTGCAATCTGTCTTTGACATCTTCTTGTAGTCTCTACATCTGCCTTGCAAACTCTTCAGCTTTTTCACTTCTTGTCTCCTATTTACCCAAATTTCTGAGTTCATACACACCTCTTGGATCCATTCCAAAAAAATCTGAAATGGACTCATCCCAGTACTTCAGTTTGGAGTATCATTATAAGCAAACTCAGCGTGAGAAAGTGCTAAATCCCACTGCTTAGGATTGCTATACACTAAACTTCTCAATATGCTTCCCAAGCTTATGTTTACCACTTCGTTCTGTCCATCTGTTTGAGGGTGATATGCTGAACTGAAATTAAGGTTGGCACCTAGTTTCTTCCAAAGAGTTCTCCAGAAATGCCCAACAAACTTTGTATCCCTATCAGACACAATACTTACAGGCAATCCATGTAACCTTACAACCTCTGAAAAAACAGATTAGCAATATGTGTTGCATCAATAGTCTTTTTACATGCAATGAAATGTGCCATTTTGGAAAATCTATCAACCACAACATAAATGGAATCATTCCCTCTTTGAGTTCTAGGTAAACGCAAAACAAATTCCATACTAATTGCATCCCATGGTCGGTCTGGTATTGGCAATGGATAGTAAAATATTGTATTTTGGCTTCTCCCTTTAGCATGCTGACAGATTCTGCACTTCTCAACAAATTTCTTAACGTCAATTTGCATCTTTGGCTAATAGTAAAATGCATTTACTTGAGCAAAGGTTTTGTCTTGTCCAAAGTGACCAGATAATCCTCCACTGTGTTTCTCCTTGACTATGTTTTCCCTCATAAAACATTTGGGAATGCATAATTTTTTACCTTTAAACAATAAACCTCCTTGGATAAGATAATCTAACCACTAACTTCTATTATGAATTATTGGATTTTGTACAACTGAATAAATATATTTGAATTCTGCATCATCTTTATACATATCAACCATTTCTTCAAATCCTTCAACACCAACTCTTAATTCTTGTAGTATGAAATTTACCCTGCTCAAAGCATCAACAACTTTGTTCAACTTACCACTTATGTGTTTTATCACAAAAGTAAAACTCTGTAAAAACTCCACCCACTTGGCATGTTTCTAGTTCAATTTTGGCTGGTTGTTTATGAACTGTAATGCATTAGTGTTAGAATATAATACAAACTCCTTTGGTAGCAAATAATGTCTCCATTTTTTTAAAGCTTCAACAATAACATAAAATTCTTTATCATAAGAAGAATAATTCTTCTTAGCTTCATTTAGTTTCTCACTAAAGTAGGCTATTGGTCTCTATTCCTGACTCAAAACTGCTCCAATTGCAACTCCACTAGCATCAGTTGAAACTTGGAAGACTTTCCCAAAATCAGGTAAAGCTAAAAATGGTTTCTCTGTAATTTTCTTCTTCAACAACTTCAAATTTCGATCTGCTGCTTCTGTCCACTTTAATGGCTGATTAGTCTCTTTGATTGTTTCAATAATTGGTGCACAAATTTGACTAGAACTTCTGATAAACTTTCTATAAAAACTTGCAAGACCATGAAAACTTCTTACCTCAAATATGTTTCTTGGGGTAGGCCAATTCCAAATTACTTGGACTTTCTCTAGACCCATTTTCAAACCTTCTTTAGAAACTACAAATCCCAAATAGATTGATTCTTCTTTCATGAAACTACATTTCTTCAGATTTATCAGCATTTTCTCTTACTGCAGAGTTCTTAAAACCAACTTAAGATGCTCCAAATGTTCTTCTTTGCTTCTACTGAAAACTAGAATATCATAAATATAAACGATGACAAACTTGCCTGCATATTCCTTCAAGACTTCATTCATTAATCTCATGAACGTGCTAGGTGCATTAGTGAGTCCAAAAGGCATCACTAACCATTCATACAATGGGCCACTATTTGTTTTAAATGCAGTCTTCCATTCATCTCCTTCTCTAATCCTTATTTGATGATATCCACTCTTTAGATCTATTTTAGAAAAATACTTTGACCCACTTAAACAATCCATCAAATCATCCATGCATGGTAAAGGAAATCTATACCTGCTAGTAATCTTTTTTATGGCTCTGGAATCTGTACACATACGCCATTCACCACCTTTCTTTAGACTAAGTATTGTTGGTACAACACATGGACTAAGACTCTCTTTGATTAATCCCTTATTCATCAGTTCCAGTACTTGTCTTCCAACTTTTGCATTTGCTTGAGGAGTTAACCTGTATGCTACTTTGTTTGGCAAACTTTCTCCAGGTAATAGATCAATATGATGACTAATACTCCTGAAGGGTGGTAATGAATTTGGAAACTCATCCACAATAATATCAACAAAATCATTCAAAAGAGTTTTGATTTCTTCAGATAAATCATCTAAGTTTGTGGAAGTTAAAATAACCTTAGGTATCCTTATGATAGCAAAATGTATTTGTTCATCCTTCTTGACTTCTTGCAACAATTCTTTCCCACTCATCAGCATAAAACTATTTCTAGGTGCTTCTTTGCCTGCTTCATCCTTCAATCGCAGTACTGTGTGTTTATTTCCATCCTTCTCTAGAGTGTAAGTATTTCTCCTCCCGTCATGAATAGCTTTCCGATCAAATTGCTAAGGTCTTCCCAGCAACACATGGCATACATCCATTGGCATTACGTCACACAATATCACATCCTCATAAGTACCAATCTGTATCTCTACCTTGCATTGCTCTGTCACAATAAATTGATGTCATTTTTGCAGCCATGGCACTTTGTAAGGAGTAGGGTGTATTGTTTTCACTAATCCTAGCTTGTCCACCATTTCTATAGAAACAAGGTTATCAGTGCTTCCATTGTCAATTATCACTTTACAACAGTTTTCTTTGGATTTGCATGTAGTTTTGAATAAACTCTTTCTCTGAGCTAGTTCTCCTGTCTCTTTCTCTGCCTTAAGCAATACCCTTTTCAACAACAAGGATTCTCCTCCTTCAGGTGATTCTTCCTTGTTTGCAATTTGAGGTTTTTCTTCCATTGCCTCATCCACATTCACATTCCTCTGATTTGTTTCTTTATTATGAGGACAATCCCATGATCCATGTCCCCATTCTCCACATGTATAACACCGAATTTCTCTTCCTCGGTCTCTTCCTCTGGGTGCAAATATTTGATCCGGATTTAAACAGGAATGCAACAAATTACAGGGATAACCATATACAAAAAGATGCAGCGGAAATAATACTTCATTTCATTAATGGAAAATACTGAAATATGCTTACAACCAGAAATGGAAATAAACCAGCTAGGGCGATGGTAGCTTATCTGTGAGAAGAGATGTGATGGCTACATGCCTCTGAACTGTGTTACAATGAGGCTCTAAGGCCTATTTATTGTTGAGAAACAATGGAAAACCCTTAACATTCCAAAACCTAACCCTAGGAGATGAAACGCCAAACTGTGGGCCCCGTTTGGGGTAAATTGGTACATCAACTTCCTGGGGTCGTAACTTTGGCATATGATCTCCGTTTGACGCGTACAATAGCTCATTAGAAAGATCTATCCGAGCACTATCATTGTTGGAACGGGCAACATCGGTCCATTCCCTGGACCCATGTTGCCCCCAGATTCCCCAAAAAACGTCGTTTAGGGCCTCAAAACGGCTCCGGAAGTTCAGGACCCGAAAAACTGCTAAAAATAGTAAGTTGTGCTACAATTAAGGAAACTGAAAATGCTGAGAAAGACAATGGTGGGGGTCCAGGTGGACTTGGCAGGTGGCCACCAATATCCACCTGGATCATTCCTCCCCCCTTAGGAAGCAATGGTCCCCATTGCGTTGAGCTCCTCCATGAGATGAGGAAACTTTTGCTGAACTTGTTCCCTGGTGAGCCACTTGCCCTGCTAAAGGAGATGGCCTGCTCTGACAATTCGATACAGTTGGATATTCTGTTGGCGAGTGTTCTTGATCTGTGTGTCCATGATCCGATCAGTTGCAGCTTGTTCCATGCAATCTGGATTTAATTCTGTGGGTTTGAGCTATTCTGCAATGTCGGATGTGTCTAGCAATGGTGGAAAGTATGGCCGAAGGCGGTCCACATTGAACACTGGGTGCAGGCCAAGGAATGGGGGAATGTTGAGCTCAAATGCATTGTCTCCCATAGCCTTAGTAATGGTGTAAGGACCATATCGGAGTGGTCTCAATTTCCGATAGGCTCCAGTAAGGCGTTCCTTTTGCAAATGCAACCAAACTTTGTCGCCCACCTGAAACTTGTGTGGCACCCGATGTTGATCATGTCGCTGCTTGTACTTGGAATTTGATTTCTCAAGAATGTCATGGACCTGCTGGCGAATATGTTGGATGCGCTCAATGAAGCTGGTGGCCTTATCTGTTTCGGACTAGACATGAGCTGAATTCATGTGAGTAGCTGCAAGTGGCATGGCCACATCAATGGGGCATAGTGGCTGGAATCCCAAACCCACCTGAAAAGGGCTATGGCCAGTGGAGTTGTGAAGAGCTCGGTTGTAGCTGTGCTGAACATAGGGGAGGCTCTCGTCCCATGTGCGTGGATGCTTTGAGTTATACATGCGCAGAATGTGCACAATCATCCTATTGACAACCTCTGTCTGGCCATCAGTTTGAGGGTGGAAGGTTGTGGACTTCGTGAGTTTGGTGTCCAGCATTGACCAGAGACTGGACCAAAATGTGCTGAGAAACCGACTGTCCCGATCTAAGATGATAGACTGTGGGATCCCAAAGTGCACCCACACTCGTTCAAAGAAGAGTTTAGCAGTGGCTTCCACTGTGATATTCTTCTTGCAGGCCATCATAATGGCCATCTTCGAGAACCTGTCGACGACCACAAAAACACAGTCATTTCCATGCTTAGTGGAAGGAAGGCCTGACATGTAATCCATGGAGATGGATTCCCAAGGTCGACTAGGGGTAGGCAGCGGGGTATAGAGGTCGTGCTTCTTAATGGTCGGTTTGGCAATATCACAGGCAGTACATGATCTGATGTACTTCCCAACATCCTGTCGAAGATTCAGCCAATAGAAATAATTCTGCAGTACTGCCACTGTTTTCTCGACCCCGAAATGCGTAGCAGCCCGACTGTAGTGCGCTTCCCAAATCATCTTGGCACGCTCACTTGAAGGAACACAAAGGTGACCGAGGTGGCATAATAGGGCATCCTGGAGGTGAAAATCTGCAACATGCCGACCCTCCAAGAGTGTCTGGTATGTGTGGCCGAATTCTGGGTCGCTTTTGTAGAGAAGTGGCCAATCAGAAGTCTCGTGCCCACAAGAGTTGAGCACGGTGGTTAACGCCATGATCGGTGGTCGACTGAGGCAATCTGCAACATTATTGGTGCTGCCCTTCTTATACTTGATATTCAAGTGGAATTGTTGCAGGTATGTAGACCACTTCTGATGGCGATCATTCTGCAATTTCCCTTGGGTCTGTATGAACTGCAGGGGTCGGTGGTCTGTGTGGATGACCGTTTCCTTCCCCAAAATGTAATGCTTCATTGTCGGCAGGCCTGTACAATGGAATACATCTCTTTATCATAAGTGGGGTACTTCCGCACTGTGTCTGAAAGTGTTTCACTGTGATATGCCACTAGATGTCCATGTTGAGTAAGGACTGCCCCAATAGCATAGTCAGAGGCATCTGTCTCGACCTCAAATGGTTGTTGTAAATCTGGCAACGCGAGCATTGGTGCCGTGCAGAGGCGATCCTTCAACTCCATGAATGCCTTCTGTTGAGATTCAGACCAAAAGAATTTTGCTTTCGCCCCTCCCTTGGTGACTTGACTCAAGGGCCAAGAAATATGAGAAAACCCCAACACAAACCTGCGGTAGAAGTTGGCAAGACCTAGAAAGTTGCGGAGCTCTGTTAGAGTGGTTGGAGAGGGCCAATCCCGAATGACTTGGATCTTGGCTGGATCGACATGCACCCCCTGTTCATCAATGATGTATCCCAGATACTGAACCTGGGTCATGCCAAAAGTGCATTTCTCCAAATTGGCACATAGCTTGTGTTGCCGCAGTGTTTGGAGAACCTGTCGGATGTGGTGGAGGTGCTCTTCCAAACTCTGGCTGAAGATCAGAATGTCATCCAAGTATACTACTACAAAGGAGTTGGTGAATGGCCGCAAGATGTCATCCATTAGCCTCATAAAGGTTGCAAGAGCATTCGTAAATCCGAAAGGCATGACCAACCATTCGAAGAGGCCCTCCTTGGATTTGAAGGCAGTCTTCCACACATCAGAGGGTTCGATTGGTACCTGGTGATATCCTGACTTCAGATCGATCTTGCTGAAATATTTCGCCCCCTTTAGTTGGTCTAGGAGGTCATCAATCCGCGGGATCGGGTACCTATTACGGACAGTGATCTTGTTCAGCGCCCGATAGTCAATACAGAGTCTCCACGTCCCATCCTTCTTCTGTACCAACACGATCGGGCTCCCACAGGGCGATGAACTTGGACGGATGTGACCTTTCTGCAGGAGCTCCTGAATCTGCCTCTTAATTTCATTGTTCTCCAGAACGGAGCGCCGATAAATTGGTCCATTGGGTAGCGGTGCACCTGGGGTCAGATCGATGGAGTGCTTGACTTGACAGTGCAGAGGAACCCCTGCCGGGGAGGTGAAGATGTCCTCGTACTCCTCCACAATCTTGTCCATCTGTAGTTGTCGTGCAGAGGGACCCTGTCTGGAGGCCGCGGCCACTGTCTTCTTCTTTCCTTGAGGGCGTATCATCAGGAAAACAAATTTCCTGGTTTTGGAAATGATCTTACTGCATTGTTTTACAGTAATCAAAGAGATGGCGGCAGGTGGTGCTACCTCTCGTATCCTGAACAACTTATTTCCGAATGTAATAATAACAGCACGGGGCCTTGATTCATACATAGCATGTCGCTTCCACAAGTATGGTTGTCCTAGTAATACATCACAAACTTCAAGGGGAGCAATGTCACACAATACCTGATCCGTGAAGGGCTTGATGTTGTATGGAAGGCGACACTGCTGGCTCACGCGAAGATCTCGTCCTTGGTGAAGCCACCCAATGGTGTATGGTTGTGGATGTGCTGTGGTCGGTAAGCCCAACCGCTTCACGACCTCTGCCGAAATGAGGTTCTTTTGACTCCCGCTATCAACAATGAACTGTATCGGGGAGCTCTTTACCCACATCTGGGAGTGGAAGAGACGCTCCTCCTCCTCTGGATCTTCGGGTTCATTTTTCTGGATCTTTGCGGTAGCAACAGTGGCGCTGGGATCCGCATCAATGATCTGCTTCCCTTTTTCATACCCCTTATCGAGTTCTGACTCAGAGTCGGAACATGCATCTGATTCTGAAATCTTTAGCTCAGCCACCAGTGACTGCTTGGCCCGATACTCACTTGTGTTGTGAGTGGAGCTCTTATGGAACTCACACCATTTTCCAGTGTCCTTTCTCGGCTTCACGACGCTGTTCTTTGCTTGTGGCCTCGGCTGGTTGTCTTGGGCTGTACCGCCTTGGCTTTGTCCTTTGTTCTGTGGTTTAGGGGCACCTTTCCCCTGCTTTGGATTCGCAGATCCAAAGTCTCACTTCTTTTGTTTGAACTTCTGCTCGACCTTGACGGCGTATCGGTATGCTGCGCCGAGCGAGGGGATGTTTAGGAATTGTATTTCTTCCTGGATGTACTTGTGCAGGCAGCCACGGTATTTGAGTATCAAATGTTGCTCCGAATCCTTGATACCCAACTTTGTGCGAAGGGTATGGAAAAGATTGGTGAACTCCGGCACGTCTTGGTCCCTTCCCTGCCGCAGCGTGGTCCACTTTATGTATTCATCCTCATAGCTTCCAACAGGGTAGTACTGCTCCTTGATGGCATCCCGGAATGAATCCCAGGTGGGTGCGGCTGAAAATAGTGAGCCAGTACTTTCATCCTTCTGCTCGCAGTAGGTTTCCCACCAGTCCTTGACATGGGGGGCTGCTTTGAGAAGAGCAAAAACAATCTTTTCCCGACTCGAAAATTCATGAATAGAAAAATAACCCTCTAGCAGATTTAACCATTCATCTACGGCATCTACGTCTATCTGACCCTCGAATATGGGGATTTCAAAATTAACTTGTACCTTAAAGGGTGTGGCGTTTCCAGAGTAGCTGCTGGAAGCCGATGCGTCGCTTCTGGGTAGCCGCTGAAGGATCTGGGCAAAGCTGTCCATCATCGCGTTCCGTTGTCGCTCGAGGGCTTCTTCGAGCAAGATTTTGATGGGATCTCCTGCCCCCTCATCTTTCTTCTCATCCGCCATGGGAGGCCGTCGGGATTTGCAAGGCTGGTCTTGCAAAGGTTCAACCAGTTCAAGCCCTAACTCCTTATATCCCGACCTTGTTGGGGACATGCAAAGAAAAACAGAGAAAAAGCAGACCGCTCTGATACCACTGATCCAGATTTAAACAGGAACGCAACAAATTACAGGGATAACCATATACACAAAGATGCAGCGGAAATAATACTTCATTTCATTAATGGAAAATACTGAAATATGCTTACAACCAGAAATGGAAATAAACCAGCTAGGGCGATGGTAGCTTATCTGTGAGAAGAGATGTGATGGCTACATGCCTCTGAACTGTGTTACAATGAGGCTCGAAGGCCTATTTATTGTTGAGAAACAATGGAAAACCCTTAACATTCCAAAACCTAACCCTAGGAGATGAAACGCCAAACTGTGGGCCCCGTTTGGGCTAAATTGGTACATCAACTTCCCGGGGTCATAACTTTGGCATATGATCTCCGTTTGACGCGTACAATAGCTCATTAGAAAGATCTATCCAAGCACTATCATTGTTGGAACGGGCAACATCGGTCCATTCAATGGACCGATGTTGCCCCCGGATTCCCCAAAAAACGTCGTTTAGGGCCTCAAAACGGCTCCGGAAGTTCAGGACCCGAAAAACTGCTAAAAATAGTAAGTTGTGCTACAATTAAGGAAACTGAAAATGCTGAGAAAGACAATGGTGGGGATCCAGGTGGACTTGGCAGGTGGCCACCAATATCCACCTGGATCATTCCTCCCCCCTTAGGAAGCAATGGTCCCCATTGCGTTGAGCTCCTCCATGAGATGAGGAAACTTTTGCTGAACTTGTTCCTTGGTGAGCTACTTGCCCTACTGAAGGAGTTGGCCTGCTCTGACAATTTGATACAGTTGGATATTCTGTTGGCGAGTGTTCTTGATCTGTGTGTCCATGATCCGATCAGTTGCAGATTTTTCCATGCAATCTGGATTTAATTCTGTGGGTTTGAGCTGTTCTGCAATGTCGGATGTGTCTAGCAATGGTGGAAAGTATGGCCGAAGGCGGTCCACATTGAACACTGGGTGCAGGCCAAGGAATGGGGGAATCCTGAGCTCAAATGCATTGTCTCCCATAGCCTTAGTAATGGTGTAAGGACCATATCGGAGTGGTCTCAATTTCTGATAGGCTCCAGTAAGGCGTTCCTTTTGCAAATGCAACCAAACTTTGTCGCCCACCTGAAACTTGTGTGGCACCCGATGTTGATCATGTCGCTGCTTGTACTTGGCATTTGATTTCTCAAGAATGTCATGGACCTGCTGGCGAATATGTTGGATGCGCTCAATGAAGCTGGTGGCCTTATCTGTTTCGGACTGGACATGAGCTGAATTCATGTGAGTAGCTGCAAGTGGCATGGCCACATCAATGGGGCATAGTGGCTGGAATCCCAAACCCACCTGAAAAGGGCTATGGCCAGTGGAGCTGTGAAGAGCTCGGTTGTAGCTATGCTGAACATAGGGGAGGCTCTCGTCCCATGTGCGTGGATGCTTTGAGTTATACATGCGCAAAATGTGCACAATCATCCTATTGACAACCTCTGTCTGGCCATCAGTTTGAGGGTGGAAGGCTGTGTACTTCGTGAGTTTGGTGTCCAGCATTGACCAGAGACTGGACCAAAATGTGCTGAGAAACCGACTGTCCCGATCTGAGATGATAGACTGTGGGATCCAAAAGTGCACCCACACTCATTCAAAGAAGAGTTTAGCAGTGGCTTCTGCTGTGATATTCTTCTTGCAGGCTATCATAATGGCCATCTTCGAGAACCTGTCGACGACCACAAAAACACAGTCATTTCCATGCTTAGTGGAAGGAAGGCCTGACATGTAATCCATGGAGATGGATTCCCAGGTCGACTAGGGGTAGGCAACGGGGTATAGAGGTCGTGCTTCTTAATGGTCGGTTTGGCAATAACACAGGCAGTACATGATCTGATGTACTTCCCAACATCCTGTCGAAGATTCAGCCAATAGAAATAATTTTGCAGTACTGCCACTGTTTTCTCGACCCCGAAATGCGCAGCAGCCCGACTGTAGTGTGCTTCCCAAATCATCTTGGCACGCTCGCTTGAAGGAACACAAAGGTGACCGAGGTGGCATAATAGGGCATCCTGGAGGTGAAAATCTGCAACATGCCGACCCTCCAAGAGTGTCTGGTATGTGTGGCCAAATTTTGGGTTGCTTTTGTAGAGAAGTGGCCAATCAGAAGTCTCGTGCCCACAAGAGTTGAGCACGGTGGTTAACGCCATGATCGGTGGTCGACTGAGGCAATCTGCAACATTATTGGTGCTGCCCTTCTTATACTTGATATTCAAGTGGAACTGTTGCAGGTATGTAGACCACTTATGATTGCGATCATTCTGGAATTTCCCTTGGGTCTGTATGAACTGCAGGGGTCGGTGGTCTGTGTGGATGACCGTTTCCTTCCCCAAAATGTAATGCTTCCATTGTCGGCAGGCCTGTACAATGGAATACATCTCTTTATCATAAGTGGGGTACTTCCGGACTATGTCTGAAAGTGTTTCACTGTGATATGCCACTGGATGTCCATGTTGAGTAAGGACTGCCCCAATAGCATAGTCAGAGGCATCTGTCTTGACCTCAAATGGTTGTTGTAAATCTGGCAATGCGAGCACTGGTGCCGTGCAGAGGCGATCCTTCAACTCCATGAATGCCTTCTGTTGAGATTCAGACCAAAAGAATTTTGCTTTCGCCCCTCCCTTGGTGACTTGACTCAAGGGCCAAGAAATATGAGAAAACCCCAACACAAACCTGCGGTAGAAGTTGGCAAGACCTAGAAAGTTGCGGAGCTCTGTTAGAGTGGTTGGAGAGGGCCAATCCCGAATGACTTGGATCTTGGCTGGATCGACATGCACCCCCTGTTCATCAATGATGTATCCCAGATACTGAACCTGGGTCATGCCAAAAGTGCATTTCTCCAAATTGGCACATAGCTTGTGTTGCCGCAGTGTTTGGAGAACCTGTCGGATGTGGTGGAGGTGCTCTTCCCAACTCTGGCTAAAGATCAGAATGTCATCCAAGTATACTACTACAAAGGAGTTGGTGAATGGCCGCAAGATGTCATCCATTAGCCTCATAAAGGTTGCAGGAGCATTCGTCAATCCGAAAGGGATGACCAACCATTCGAAGAGGCCCTCCTTGGATTTGAAGGCAGTCTTCCACACATCAGAGGGTTCGATTGGTACCTGGTGATATCCTGACTTCAGATCGATCCTGCTGAAATATTTCGCCCCCTTTAGTTGGTCTAGGAGGTCATCAATCCGCGGGATCGGGTACCTATTACAGACAGTGATCTTGTTCAGCACCCGATAGTCAATACAGAGTCTCCACGTCCCATCCTTCTTCTGTACCAACACGATCGGGCTCCCACAGGGCGATGAACTCGGACGGATGTGACCTTTCTGCAGGAGCTCCTGAATCTGCCTCTTGATTTCATTGTTCTCCAGAACGGAGCGCTGATAAATTGGTCCATTGGGTAGCGGCGCACCTGGGGTCAGATCGATGGAGTGCTTGACTTGACAGTGCAGAGGAACCCCTGCCGGGGAGGTGAAGATGTCCTCGTACTCCTCCACAATCTTGTCCATTTGTAGTTGTCGTGCAAAGGGACCCCATCTGGAGGCCGCGGCCACTGTCTTCTTCTTTCCTTGAGGGCGTATCATCAGGAAAACAAATTTCCTGGTTTTGGAAATGATCTTACTGCATTGTTTTGCAGTAATCAAAGAGATGGCGGCAGGTGGTGCTACCTCTCGTATCCTGAACAACTTATTTCCCAATGTAATAATAACAGCACGGGGCCTTGATTCATACACAGCATGTCGCTTCCACAAGTATGGTTGTCCTAGTAATACATCACAAACTTCAAGGGGAGCAATGTCACACAATACCTCATCCGTGAAGGGCTTGATGTTGTATGGAAGGCAACACTGCTGGCTCACGCGAAGATCTCGTCCTTGGTGAAGCCACCCAATGGTGTATGGTTGTGGATGTGCTGTGGTCGGTAAGCCCAACCGCTTCACGACCTCTGCCGAAATGAATTTCTTTTGACTCCCGCTATCAACAATGAACTTTATCGGGGAGCCCTTTACCCACATCTGGGAGTGGAAGAGACGCTCCTCCTCCTCTGGATCTTCGGGTTCATTTTTCTGGATCTTTGCGGTAGCAACAGTGGCGCTGGGATCCGCATCAATGATCTGCTTCCCTTTTTCATACCCCTTATCGGGTTCTGACTCAGTGTTGGAACATGCATCTGATTCTGAAACCTTTAGCTCAGCCACCAGTGACTGCTTGGCCCGACACTCACTTGTGTTGTGAGTGGAGCTCTTATGGAACTCGCACCATTTTCCAGTGTCCTTTCTCGGCTTCGCGGCGCTGTTCTTTGCTTGCGGCCTCGGCTGGTTTTCTTGGGCTGTCCCGCCTTGGCTTTGTCCTTTGTTCTGTGGTTTAGGAGCACCTTTCCCCTGCTTTGGATTCGCAGATCCAAAGTCTCGCTTCTTTTGTTTGAACTTCTGCTCGACCTTGACGGCATATCGGTATGTTGCGCCGAGCGAGGGAATGTTTAGGAATTGTATTTCTTCCTGGATGTACTTGTGCAGGCAGCCACGGTATTTGAGTATCAAATGTTGCTCCGAGTCCTTGATACCCAACTTTGTGCGAAGGGTATGGAAAAGATTGGTGAACTCTGGCACGTCTTGGTCCCTTCCCTGCCGCAGCGTGGTCTACTTTATGTATTCATCCTCATAGCTTCCAACAGGGTAGTACTGCTCCTTGATGGCATCCTGGAACGAATCCCAGGTGGGTGCGGCTGAAAATAGTGAGCCAGTACTTTCATCCTTCTGCTCGCAGTAGGTTTCCCACCAGTCCTTGACGTGGGGGGCTGCTTTGAGAAGAGCAAAAACAATCTTTTCCCGACTCGAAAGTTCATGAACAGAAAAATAACCCTCCAGCAGATTTAACCATTTATCTACGGCATCTACGTCTATCTGACCCTCGAATATGGGGATTTCAAAATTAACTTGTACCTTAAAGGGTGTGGCATTTCCAGAGTAGCTGCTGGAAGCTGATGCGTCGCTTCTGGGTAGCCGCTGAAGGATCTGGGCAAAGCTGTCCATCATCGCGTTTCGTTGTCGCTCGAGGGCTTCTTCGAGCAAGATTTTGATGGGATCTCCTGCCCCCTCGTCTTTCTTCTCGTCCGCCATGGGAGGCCGTCGGGATTTGCGAGGCTGGTCTTGCAAAGGTTCAACCAGTTCAAGCCCTAACTCCTTATATCCCAACCTTGTTGGGGACATGCAAAGAAAAACAGAGAAAAAGCAGACCGCTCTGATACCACTGATCCAGATTTAAACAGGAACGCAACAAATTACAGGGATAACCATATACACAAAGATGCAGCGGAAATAATACTTCTTTTCATTAATGGAAAATACTGAAATATGCTTACAACCAGAAATGGAAATAAACCAGCTAGGGCGATGGTAGCTTATCTCCGAGAAGAGATGTGATGGCTACATGCCTCTGAACTGTGTTACAATGAGGCTCGAAGGCCTATTTATTGTTGAGAAACAATGGAAAACCCTTAACATTCCAAAACCTAACCCTAGGAGATGAAACGCCAAACTGTGGGCCCCGTTTGGGGTAAATTGGTACATCAACTTCCCGGGGTCGTAACTTTGGCATATGATCTTCGTTTGACGCGTACAATAGCTCATTAGAAAGATCTATCCGAGCACTATCATTGTTGGAACAAGCAACATTGGTCCATTCCATGGACCCATGTTGCCCCCTGATTCCCCAAAAAACGTCGTTTAGGGCCTCAAAACGGCTCCGGAAGTTCAGGACCCGAAAAACTGCTAAAAATAGTAAGTTGTGCTACAATTAAGGAAACTAAAAATTCTGAGAAAGACAATGGTGGGGGTCCATGTGGACTTGGCAGGTGGCCACCAATATCCACCTGGATCAATATTCCTCTACTAAAGTCTCCTCTCTGTGGTGGTCTACTACTTGAACTTCCTGCTTCACTCTAATAGTTCTGAAATCTTGGTCTGGTTGTTCCTCTACCTCTTGCTGAACTTTTCCCTCTGTTCCTTTGATTTTGCTTCCTCAACATCTTCTCTTCTGCCTTCAAAGCTGCTTGATAGTCATCTTCAATTGTCTTCAGACTCAGCAAGCTGATTTCATCTTGTATATCATATCTCAACCGATTGATATATCTGGCTACCTTCTCTACGTCATCCTCTGCATGTCCTGCTCTAATGCTCAGCTTATAAAAATCTTAAGTATATTCTTTGACAATCATTCCTTTTTGCCTCAAATTCTGTAACTGTCTGAAAATATTTAACTGATAATTTTTTGGCATAAATTTGGCTTTCAATCTACTTACCATTTTGTCCCATTGTTTAATGTTGGACTTCCCCTTTCTTGCTCTGGATGTTTGTAATTCATCCCACCAGATAGTTACATGACCCTTCAATCTGGTAACTGCAAATTTCACCTTCTTTTTGTCATGAACCTCCTCCTCATAGTCAAAATACTTGTCTAATGAACTGATCCATTCCATCAATTCTTCTACATTGAGATTCCTGTCATACAAAGGTATTTCCACCTTTGGTCTTCCACTTTCTTTGGCTAATATTTTGATAACTTTGGCAGCTTCAATTTCATCCTCTTCTTCTTCCTCAAAATATTCTTCTGCAACACTGGAATTTCCTTCATCAGGTGCTCTCCTCTGAGCAGTCTCCATTGTCTCCATCCTTGTACGCAGATTTCAGATCTCATCCAGCAGAACTGCATTCACTACAAGTCTCCCCTGACCTATGCCTCCTCTCCTCGATGGCATGTTTATTGTAGCAAAACTTAATCTCTGTGCACTGATACCAAAAATGATGCAGGAGGTTGACGAAAATGAGGTGGTAGTCTGTAATTTGACTATTGGTTAACTTTGTAACTAATCAACCACGCACAAACTGATTTTGTACGTGGATTTTCCCCCTGAGGGTCTCGTTTTTTTGACCAATCACTGTTGATCCCTCATTGACTTCTCCTTATATCAAGCGCCTCAATCCGTGTCGTTGATCCCATTTCTCCAAATCCAACGATATCGTGTTGTCCGCTCACCAACTAACCCAGTGATCCAAAATGGATTTTGGATAGACTCCTAAGTCTAAGTGTTCCTCACAGAGGAAAATAAAATCCAAGGAAGTTCCTGGACATAGCCCCATTGCAGAGATCTTTTCATTCTGAATCTACTGCAAGTTGAATGGGCTAAAATGGACTTAGGGTGCAGAAGTTATTGCAGAAAGAAGATGCCCTGTTTCTTTGGAAAAAGAGGCAAAAAACCCCAGAAATGACAAAAAACCCTTAAAAATGGAAATCACATCAGAAAAAGGAAAGGGGATGGACTTAAGCAAAGGGGAAGCCACCCCCGATTTCTGATCCCTGACATATCGGGTCGGAGGCAGGCTGGTGCATATAACGTGAGGGAAGGACCCGGGCCGATGCAACATTGCGATCACTGATCAGCGGATCGAATCGACGATGGCATAAGACAAGGGATGAACCCCCGGGGCTATGCGATGAGCGATTGCGATATATCGCATTGCAACGTCATATCACGGTGATAAAAGAGGTGATAGTACATGCACATGCAATCACTAGACCCGATGGGTTTTATAAACTTGGCATCATAATATTTGAGTTCCAGAAAAAGGGACTTTCCCGTGTATAAGATATTTTCGGCATAAAAACTGAAATAAAAAGGAAAAAGCCCCCAAAGTGATACAGCCGGACTCGAAGGAGAAATAAAGGCACGATTAACGAAATTTGAGTTCCGTAGGCTGGATTTCGGGTGGGCCTTAGGCAGAAAATGATTTTAGGCTGGCTCCGCCCGATCCCATATAGTGAACGACACGTGGCTGGCAGAGGAGAGAGGAAAACCGCCTTTCCGGGTGAGTAACCTCCGTATTCCTAAGCCGCCCGAGATTGCATATGGACCGTTGGATCGGAGATCCCGTAGATCGACGGTGGGGATTGCGCTAGCAGCAAAAGGCAGATCCGATGTGATTATAGGGCGGATTCGATAGAATGTGAAGTTCGATAAAAATGATTTTGTCAGGTTTTTGAAGGTTTTCCCGTGTATTTAGGATTTTTCCCAATACACTAATACGATGCGATATGATTCCTAATGGCGAACCCAATAGGGATTTAGGGGCGATTGAATGTAATTTCACGTCCGAGATAGTGTATTTTGTAGTCTTTCTCTATGTGATGGGATTTTCTCAGTTTTCGGGTTTTGCCTATGAAACGACCCCGATTCCTTCTGTAACCGCTCTTGATCATCATGCCACGCTGAAGCGGGCATTTTTACAGGCAATGATGCATTTTGCAGCCATAGAACCGCAAATCCAACTGGCTAGTCTAATCGACAGGGAGTAGAGAAGCCATAGAGGGATAATGAAACGCAAAGAAACGGCTGGGGTAACCAAAATGCTGAAAAAATACCTCAAAGGAGGCAGAGAGCTCAATTGAGAGAAGGCAGTTGCAAGTTGAAGGCAGAGAGTAGAGAGAGAGTGAAAAGCTACTACGCAGAGAAGCCAAGGGAGCCTTTGCGGTCACTTCGAGATTAGGTGAAAGGCCAGAGATCTGAAGGTTGCAGAAAGACAAAACTAGAGCCAAAGAAGCTAGAGCCAAAGAGCCAGAGCCAGAGCCAGAGCTAGAGCCAGAGCCAGGAGCCAAAGCCAGGAGCCAGAGCCAGAGTTAGAGCCAGAGCTAGAGCCAGAGCCGAGAGCCAGAGTGAGGGCCAAAGTGAGAGCTAGAGCCAAAAAGCTGAGAGCTTCAGAGCCAGGGATAAAATGGTATCTAGACCCATTGTTTCTATGTAAAATAGTGGAGTTGAGCCAAGAGCTTGTAAAAAAGACTTGCCATAATCCAAAGAGCCTAGTCGAGTTGACTATAGCTCACAAAGACGTAGCCCAAGAATTCTAGGTGAACTCCAAATTAATATTGCTGTTTTGTGTGTGTTTTATTGTTGCATTGTATCTGCTGTTTTAATTGCTATTATTTTCTTTATATTAGTTTAAGCAAATCAATTTACAACACCTGAATAGTTTAAAACAAACATAAGCATACACCTATATTTTCAAGCATATTATCAATTCCGCATTGGTTAATAATAAAGACTTGGGAATAAATAAGCTTTGGAAGTGGGAGAGCTTCTTGTAATTTAGACAAGAAGCCTAAGTGCCCCATTTTCAGATTAGGTGGTATTAGAGCTTAAGTTTGGTTAACCACACCTTTAAGAAGGTTATATCAGAATGCTTGATTGATAGAGCAAATATTGCTTGTCTGAAAGGTGTTTTAAATAGTCAGAGGTTGATTCTATGTTGGTTGTAGACTGACTATTGTTTGAGTTTGCAGAGGTGAAGGGAAAGTTGTTGATATCTCAGTCCAGGAAGGACAAGAAGGAAGAAGGGCTGAATACATTCTTCTATCCCAAAGGACCTCAAAGAAATCCTTGAAGCACAAGGGGTTTGTTGCAAAAGGTTTCTTAAATAAGCTCTTTATTAATATTGTTTGAAGTTCTTTTGTTCCTTGGTATAATGACAACTTCTACAAGTGAATCCTCAAATTCCTCCTTCATCACAAGACTCTATGATGGAGACTTGAAGAAAGACTTTGTTCATCATGATGGACAAGGTGAGAGAAATGTATGAGGATGGAAGAAAGAGCAACATACTTAGAGAGCAATTGAATTCCATGAAGGAAGAGAAGCAGTTGCTTTTTGACAAATTGCAGGAAATGGAGAGGCAACTTCATATTGCAAATATGAACCTGATAAGGATGCATGAGTTGGAGACACAGCTCTTTGTTGCCCAAGAAGCCTTATTCAAGTATCAGATTGAAGAAGAGGTAAACCATTCCAGTTTCTTCAGATTCCTCTAAGAATGCTTATATTGGTTCTTTTGAAAAACATACCAAAGACACAGGTTCCAAGCTAATGTCCAAGATGGGCTATGAAGGAAAAGTCTTGGGTAGACATGCACAAGGTATTGTTGAGACCATAATGATTGAGGAAAGGCCTAAGTATTTGGGTCTTGGCTATGGACAAGCTTATGGAGAAAGTTCCAAAGCTGCCATGAAGGCCATTAAAATAGCTCCAAGAAGGGGTTACATTACAGAGTGTGAAGATTGTATTCAGGAGGAATGCAATGGCTTGAAACATCATTTGCAAGATGCAGGCGTTCAGAAGCACACAATTGAACCAGAGAGTTGTGGAAACTCTGACAGCCTTGAAGAGAGTGATGATGTTCCAAAGGGAGCCACTTCTTCATTCAATTCACCTCCTCATGAAGGCAATAAAGGTGAAAGAGGTAGGTATAAATCTAGTTCTAATCATTTTCCTTTTGATTGTGCAAAGCATGATAAATTTCCCCATATGTATGGGAAAAGAATTGCATGTTCCTTTTGTGGGTTGGATAACCATAATGTTTCTAGATGTTGGAAGTGAATGACCACATACAAGAAACTTTTGAAGGAAAAGAAGCAAGAAGCCAAATGTCCATTGGACAAGGAAAATCATGCTATCAAGAGGATGCACATGTAGTGCACTTACTGCCATAAGCAAGGACATCTTGCTGCAAAATGTTGGACTCTGAATCCAACAATGCTTCCACAAAAGCTGAAGAAAGTGGAAAGAGAAGATGGTAGAAATGGAAAGTTAGATTCCACGAATGATGTGTCTCAGGATGATTCACATGATGATGCTGATGTGCAGACAAAGGTAGTACCTTTGAAAGGGATTGGTAAGAAACGGTTGGAGTTCTTATCCAATTAAGATTGCATGTCTATTGATGCATCTACATTATATTTCATTTTAGCTTCAAAGTACAGTGTGCTTAAGTGAAAGTTGAAGGATGAAAGGCATGCATGAGCATGAGGTGCATGAACACAGGGATGTTGATGATTTCCTTGTTTGTGAACATGTATGTGTAATTAACTTGCAGGGTTGATTGCTTTGACATGCATGTGATGCCATGTTGACTTGGGAGAAGTTAACTTGGTCTCCAAATGGAGATCATGATGAAGTGTTTCATCTTTTGAAAAAGAGTCCTAATGGTCTATTTTCTACATGCTTGACTTGAAGGGTCATTTGTTTAAAGGCATATTTTGTGGCCTTGTTATCTAGTCCATCATTTGTATGCATATGTAAGACATGGAGGTGTTCACAAGATGTGAAAATCTGTTTCTTTTGTTGAAGCAGGACTTTAGGCCATCCAGTTATTGTCTGTATTTCTGTTGTTGTTAACAATTATTGTTGACAAGTTTTTAAACAGGTACAAATGAAAGTTCAGTGGAGCAGATGAATTCACATTGGTTTGAGCCACCTTGGATCAATGATCAAGACATAAGAGTTCAAACTACCTTCTATGACCATTTCAGCAGAAGTTATGCATGAAGGCAAGAAGGAAGATAATACTTCCCAGGAGAACCAACACATCCAAAAAGGAAAGTGGTTAGAGACTTTGGTCCAGGGGCACTATGCAAGGAAAATGTATGGAGGCTGAAAGAAGAGGGTGCTATTAATCTCATTTACTACTTAGATCAGTATATCAGTCTTTTGGAGACCATAAGTTCTTTTAGTGGGAAGGAGTGACCCAAAATGGATTTTGGATAGACTCCTAAATCTAAGTGTTCCTCACAGAGGAAAATGAAAGTCCAAGGAAGTTACTAGACATAGCCCCATTGTAGAGATCTTTTCATTTTGAATCTACTACAAGTTGAATGGGCTAAAATGGACTTAGGGTGTAGAAGTTATCACAGAAAGAAGATGGCCTGTTTCTTTGGAAAAAGAGGCAAAAAACCCTAGAAGTGACAAAAAACCCTTAAAAAGGGAAATTACATGGGAAAAAGGTAAGGGGATAGACTTAAGCAGAGGGGAAGCCACCCCCGATTGCCGATCCCCGACATATCAGGTTGGAGGCAGGCTGGTGCATATAACGTGAGGAAAGGACCTGGCCCGATGCGACATTCTGATCGTCGATTGGAAGATTAGATCAACGATGGCATAAGACAAGGGATGGACCCCTAGGGCTATGCGAAGAGTGATTGCGATATATCACATCGCAACGTCATATCACAATGATAAAAGGGGAGATAGTACATGCACATGCGATCGCCGAACCCGATGGGTTTTATAATCCCGGCATCATAATATTTGAGTTCCGGAAAAAGGGACTTTCCCGTGTATAAGAGCGTTTCAACATAAAAATTGAAATAACAAGGGAAAAGCCCCCAAAGCGATACAGCCAGACCTGAAGGATAAATGAAGGCACGATTAATGAAATTTGAGTTCCGTAGGTGGGATTTCAGGCGGGCCTTAGGCGAAAAGTAGTTTTAGGCTGGCTCTGCCCGATCCCATACAGTGAACGACACGTGGCTAGCGGAGGAGAGAGGAAAACCTCCTTTTTGGGCGGGTAACCTCAGTATTCCTAAGCCGCCCGAGATCGCATATGGACCGTTGGATCAGAGATCCCGTAGATTAATGGTGGGGATTGCGCTAGCGGCAAAAGGTAGACTCGATGTGATTATAGGGCGGATTCGATAGAATGTGAAGTCCGATAAAAAGGATTTTGTCGGGTTTTTGAAGGTTTTCCGTGCTTCAATGTAATTTCACGTCCGAAATACATGTCCGATAGTGTATTTTGCAGTCTTTCTCTGTGTGACAGGATTTTCTCAGTTTTCGGGTTTTGCCTATGAAACGGCCCCGATTCCTTCTGTAACCACTCCTGATCATCATGCCATGCTGAAGTAGGCATTTTTACAGTTAATGATGCATTTTGCAGCCACGGAGCCACAGAGCCAGATGGCTAGTATAACCGACAGGGAGCAGAGAAGCCGCAGAGCCGCAGAGGGATAATGAAACACAGAGAAACGACTGGGGTAGCCAAAAAGCTGGAAAATTACCTCAAAGGAGGCAGAGAGCTCAATTGAGAGAAGAGAGTTGCAAGCTAAAGGCAGAGAGAAGAGAGAGAGCAAAAAGCTACTGCGCAGAGCAGCCAAGGGAGCCTTTGGGGTCACTTGGAGAACAGGTGAAAATCCAGAGAACTAAAGGTTGCAGAAATCCAAAGCCAGAGCCAAAGAAGCCAGAGTCAAAGAGCCAGAGCTAGAGCTAGAGCCAAGAGCCAAAGCCATGAGCCAGAGCCAAGAGCCAGAGGCAGAGTCAGAGTGAGAGCTAGAGCCGAGAGCCAAAATGAGAGCCAGAGCAAGAGTTAGAGCCAGAAAGCCAAGAGCTTCAGAGCCAAGGATAAAATGGTATCTAGACCCATTGTTTCTATGTAAAACAGTGGAGTTGAGCCAAGAGCTTGTAAAAAATACTTGCCATAATCCCAGAGAGCCTAGTCGAGTTGACTAGAGCTCACGGAGATGTAGCCCAAGAATTTTGGGTGAACTCCAAATTAATATTGATGTTCTATGTGTGTTTTATTGCTGCATTGTATCTACTGTTTTAATTGTTGCTATTTGATTTATATCAGTTTAAGCAAATCAATTTATAGCACCTGAACAGTTTAAAACAAACATAAGCATACACCTATATTTTCAAGCATATTATCAATTCCGCATTGGTTAATAATAAAGAATTGGGAATAAATAAGCTTTGGAAGTGGGAGAGGTTAATGTAAGTTAGACAAGAAGCCTAAGTGCCCCATTTTCAGATCACTTGGATGATCTCCACCGTCGATGTGACCCGTTCAATCAAACGGTTGTCGCGCAATCTCATGCAGATTCTTGCACGACCGATATCAGGTCGAGAGCGCGTGAGAAAAGTGGTTTTCCCGTGCTACATGTCGACCGCTAAGGTTAATCATGTGAACTTGGGACAATACCATTTACCTCTTCTTAAGCGCGTGAGATACCGTTTATGTTAGGCCCCTATACTACTAGTGTAACCCCTTATTGTTATTAGTACAACCCCCTTATTATATTGTTGTACCCATGTAGTCCCCATATTGTTATTATTGTACCCCATATAAGCCCACTATTGTTATTATTGTACCCTTACATTATTATTGTTATGTCGGCTCTGATTATATTATGACCCCTTAGACTCCTATATATAGAAAGGAGGTCTTGTCATTTGTATCATCCAAGAATTGTTCATATGTGTAATGTAAAGGAGTTTTCCCCCTCGAAGAGGCTGAATTCTAAGGCGTTTATCTCTCTTTTATATCTTTTGTGAGCTCGTTTCATAACATTTTGTATCAGAGCTTTGGATTCTAGGGTTTCCCTGCTCCAAACAGTTCATCGTCGCATTTTCACTATAACTTATTTTTTGTGATGTTTCAGAAGCTACAAAAAAAACCCATTTGAGACGAAATCATTCTAAACTTCGGGTTGAATTTCAGATCTTGTCACACTACATTTGCGGAGATATGATCTGAGGAAGTTATGGTTTTTGCAAACTCTCGAATCACATTCTAAATAGGTGACTTGGGGAAAATCGTCATAACTGTCTCTTTGAGCATCAAATTGAAATTTTTGTAAGATGTTATAGAAAGAGGACAGACTGTATTTTTTCGGATATCATTTTCAGAACCTAAGGTGGAAACAGTGACACGTGGCACTTCATAAAAGTTCGCTCTTCTGAAAAGGTATATAATCAGGTCATCTTGGGAGATTATGCATAACTCTTTCTTGGAGAATCCAATTTAAATCAGACTGGTGGAATTAGAAAGAGGACGCAGAGGGCTACTATAAGTTGTGATTTTAGGACTGGAAGATCCTAAATTACAGAGTTACAGTTGTTTCAAGATCGAGCTCCTAAAATCAAGAAAAGGCGATATGAGGAAGTTTGATGGCAAGGATTTGGTAAATTGGATACTACAGATGGAGCAATATTTTGATATACATGAGGTGCAACTGTTACAAAAGGTACATATTGCATCTTCATATTTAGAACCGGATCAATTTTTATGGTATAAAGGGCTTTTTTCTTGTAAACCACTTGTTACGTGGTCAATTTTCATGGAGGAAATGATAGCACATTATGAGGATACAAAGAGAAACACCTTCTTTAGCCAATTGATAAATCTCAAACAAAAGTGTTCAATGGAAGAGCACATTGAGGACTTTCAAAAATTGAATATAAGGGTAAATGATATTCCATAGAAGCAAAGGATTGATGTCTTCATAGGTACTTTAAAGGATAACATTCAACATGAGGTTCGTCTTTGGGAACTTGATTCATTGGAGAAGGAATTCAGGTGGGTAAGAAAAATTGAAAGCAAAATTGTGGAAACAAGGAATCCCACCACTCACGAGTATAATGATGGAAGTGCTTTTTCTCCTAGCCTTCCACAACCTATAAGGTTTACACCACAACAATTGGAAGAAAAAAGAGAAAAAGGGCTTTGTTACAATTGTGATAGCAAATGCACTAAAGATCATAAGTGTGCTGAGAAGAAATTATTTTACATAGATTATGAAGAGGAGGAAGAAAAGGATCAAGAAACATTAAAAGAAGAGGATATACACAAGGAAACAACCCTAGAGAAAGAAGAAATGAATCCGACCATATTTTGTAAAGCATTGGCAAGAATTACCACTCCTCAAACTCTCAAGATAGAAGGACATATCAAGAAGAAAAAGGTTCAAGAAGTGAAAGATCACATTGAGAAAGAAGAAATGAATCCAACCATATCTTGTAATGCATTGGCCGGAATTACCACTCCTCAAACTATCAAGATAGAAGGACATATCAAGAAGAAAAATGTTCAAGATGTGAAATATCACATCGAGCATCAAGAAATGAATCTGACCATACCTTGTAAAGCATTGGAAGAAATTAAAACTCCTCAAACTCTCAAGATAGAAGGACATATCAAGAAGAAAAAGGTTCAAGGAGTGAAAGATCACATCAAGCATCAACAACAAGTTCTCCAACTTTTAAAGGATAATTCCACTTTGGTGTAGAATCGAATGAAACAACAGGTAGATCAACATCACAGTGAATTTTTTTTTGATATAGGTGATTCAGTATTTTTACGACTACATCTCATGCAAGCTCTTTATGAGAAGGAAATGTTGGCGATACTACATGCACTTAAGCAACGACGACCTTACCCAATGGGAAGACACTTCAAGGTAAAAATGGATCATGATAGTCTTAAATACTTTTTAGAACAAATATTATCTTTAGAAGAATAAAAAAAATGGGTCACAAATATGTTGGGTTATGACTTTGACATCATCTACAGAAAAGGGAAGAAATTTTTTATTGCAGATGCACTCTCAAGAAGGGATGAGGATGTGGAAGCATTGTTTTGTGTTATTTCTATTATCCAACCAGATTGGATAAACAAAGCAAGGGATGAATGGAAGAAGGATGAAGAAGTGTGGCCACTCATTCAAACGTTGCAGAAGATCGCAATTCAAACAATATTTCCAGAACTCGAAGAGGAAGAAAAAATCATATTGGAACCTAGAGCAATCACAGAAACAAGAATGCGACAACTATGAAATCGATCAATTTTAGAGTATCTCATCAAGTGGAAGAACTTACCTGCTGAAGGTTCCACATGGGAGGACAAATTTTTTATACAGAAGCATCAAGAACTACTCAAGCATTGAGGACAACACTTTTTGAAGGAGAGGGGCATGCTAGACCCCTATACTACTAGTGTAACCCCTTATTGTTATTAGTACAACCCCCTTATTATTTTGTTGTACCCATGTAGTCCCCATATTGTTATTATTGTGCCCCCTAGAAGCCCACTATTCTTATTATTGTGCCCTTACATTATTATTGCTATGTTGGCTCTGATTATACTATGACCCCTTGACTCCTATATATAGAAAGGAGGTCTTGTCATTTGTATCATCCAAGAATTTTTCATCTGTGTAATGTAAAGGAGGTTTCCCCCTCGAAGAGGCTGAATTCTAAGGCATTTATCTCTCTTTTCTCTCTTTTGTGAGTTGGTTTCATAACAGTTTACCACTTGGGAATATTGCCCACGTGCTTAATACATAACTTTTAAGAAAGACGCTTAAGGAAAGTTTAACGCTTAAGCTCAATATTAACCATTAATACCAATTGACTGTGATTTATAAATAAAGTGTTCAAACAGAGAAAAATACCTGATTAGGGTCCAGAATGCCGATACACAGCTACAAATTAATTTCTACACCAGAACAATGCGTCCACACCACACTTCAATCAATTATTCAACAAAATGGAAATTACAGAGTCGTGGCCCTCTCGACTCGATTGCAATAGTTTTTCTGACCTCTATTTCAATCTCAAACCCTATCTCTCACTCAAACTCTCGCTTACTCACTCTGTTCTCGATCATCTCATCTCTATCATTACATTCTTTTTCTCTTTTATGAATCAATTCCTATCCTAACTGCATTGACAACTCAATCTCTATTTTTATCAACTCAACCATTAAATCCCTATTCTCAAGTTCTAATATACACCTATACTAACAACTTATCTCCTATTCTAAAAATAATACAATATTCTAATTATTACAATAATTGAAATAAAGATCAATTTGAGAGATCCAACCCTCTCTACTAGAACTGATTTTGACAACTCAGGTCAATGAAATTCATCTCCTGTTAGCCACAACATGTGAACATACAATCACATTGCTGACTAAATTCGGATGCTCCTGCATCATTATCCCAGGTAAGAGATTTATTTTTAATAAGTAACCTTATAAAAATATTTTCTTTTGTTGGGAATTTTGGCTTCCATTATTCCCTCCCCCCACCATGGACCTAGGCTCCATTGACATTCCCGAGCCAAATCATAGTATTCATATTTGGGAATGTATCCACCAGTAAGGTTGAGTGCCCAAATTAATTAATCAAGAGTATTCAAAAGAGAAAAAAATACTTTTGGAGGGTGAACCTATAGTGTGTCCAAATAAGAGAAATTTCCTCATCAAGTGGTAAGTTGAAACAAGATAACTAACTAGTGCTACCCCTTAGCATATCTCTCTGTGCAACTTAACCTAGAAAGTGAAAACCTTCTTTGTTTAATCTTTTGATTAGATTATCAGGGTTGAGGCAATTATTGGAGCTACCAATTCACATGCCATTTCCAATTAAAACCTTGGATCCAACTCCAGTTTTGCAATGTAGTCTTTGGACTATCAGAGGAAAGGTTTGTGTTATAGATTTCCAAATAATGGACCCATTCTTTATTTTTTTTATCAACGATTTGATTTGATGATGGATTAATATTTTTTTATTTTATCACATGGGCCCAAAGAACTTCACCTTTTATTAAACATCAAATAGTTAAGTTAGTAAGATATTTTGAAAACGAGAATATCTTTTTGAGAATCCAACCTCCTTGGTCCTTTTGGATTCTAATTTTTTTTCCAGGAGACGAGAAACATAGTCCATTTATCCTTATGGATAGCCCAAAGAAAGTAGGAGGATAATCTCCTAATATTTCCCAGTGTTCCTTTTTGGATCCACGCAAGTGATGTCTAGTAGGTAAGGATGGCCTCTAATATTAATTTAACTAAAACAAATCTTCTTACTTGATAAAGACGCCTATTGCACCAATTATGGATCCCCTTTTCTATATTTGCAATCAACCATAACCAATACAATTTATTGTATTTATTTGGCTTTAGGATGAAACCTAAACATTTAAAATCTTGGCTAATATCCTCAATCTACAAGGAGATGATATTGAAGGTGGATTGTCATTGTTCTAATGGCATCTCCCATGAAAACAATCATGATTTAGATATATTTATAGTCATACCCATGGCCATGCAAAAAGTGCCAAAAAGTTCCTCTATCTGCACAATCAATCTCAATCGTCCTTCATAAAAAATCAAAATGGCATGAACAAAATATAAATGAGATAGTAGGCATTTTGGGGTAGAAATCATTCTTTTGAATGCATTCCTAGATAAAGCATCAAAGATTAGTATACCAAGCCCTTCAACTATAAGAAGTAAAACAAGCGGCGAGTGGGGACAACCTTGTCCTAATCCCCTTTTCGCATGAATTTTTTTGGTGATAGCTCCTTTTACAAGAATAGCAAAGAAGCAAAACTGCTGCAATTGAAAATACTTTTTAACTTGTTAAAAAAATAAATCACAACATTAAAACATTAAACTGAAATATCCATATAGTTAATATTTCATATTATTTTCCATGAAAATAAATCAAAATTTCTATTTTATATAAGATTTAAAAAAACAAAATATTAAAAAACCCACCAGTGATAGTGCATAACTCATAAGAGTATGTGTGCTTTGCTAAAAGCATTCTAGATCAATATTAATTTAGGATCTACCAAACACCGGGGAATTAAAATCTTTTTTCACTCTAAACAAAGTTTGCATTTAAAGAGATTTAATTTCCGATAAAATAGAGCTAAACTAGTTATAATTAATTAATATTTATATATATAATCTTTTTATTTTCAGATTTTATTTATTATTGTTAAAATGTATAATATTCATTTTTATGATTAATTAAAATAAAAATATCTTCTCCTTTTCTATTTTCATTTTTTTACTCATAATTATTAAAATGTCACAAAATAAGTTTACTTAACAAAAGTAATGTAGCTTTTCAGGGATTTCACACTCAAAAGGTGGGGTGGACCTGTGTGGGACAAAAACACAGAAAGTGGCTAGTGCACTTTTTATTATCTATATTCTCATTATAGTTTGTGAGATTTGTATTTAATTATTTATTTTGGGATTTAAGGATATATGGGAAAAACACGTAAAGGGCTAGTGCACTATTAATTATCTATATTCTCATTCTAGTTTGTGAGATTTGTATTCAATTATTTATATTTTCATTATGGTGAGGAGATTTGTATAAATATTTATAATTTTTTAAATATTTAATTTAATTATGTTTTTTAACTTTATTTATAATAATTACAATTTTTAAAATTTCATTATATTTATGAAATTAATTAAAAAAATTTAAAAATTATTTAAAAAATAAAATTTAATAATATATATATATATTAATTAATTAATTTATATTATAAATAAATATATATATACATATATATATATATATTCAACAAAAATAAGAAAATAAATTCATTGAAAAAATTCAATGGAGAATCAATTCACTCATATAAATCAAATTGAAGGTCTTTTTTTCTCTTGGCTAGTTATAAATTTTTTATGTAAGAATTAAACTATTTTTGTACTATTTCTAATAATAGTTGTTATAAAATCTCCCAAGTGAACGTATTTAGAAATATTAAAAATGTTGTTTATTGAGGCAACAAATTTGTTTGGAATTGAAGCTGCACTTACACCACCTGTACTCACTGATTGGTGGCATCATATATGGAAGCTCAAAGCCCCACCTCGTACCAGATTACTCATGTGGAACATCTTGAAGAACAAAACACCTACTGGTACCAATCTCATGCACAGGTCATATCACGGTCCCTCCAGATGTGTATTATGCAAACAGGCAGAAGAATCAAACAACCATCTATTCCTCCATTGCAGCTCAGTTATTGAATTATGGACTCAGGTCCTCTCAGCCCTTGCTATTACTGCTCGATGGGCTGGGAATAACGTTGTGGATGCCTGGAACCAATGGAGATCGGGGACCTCAAACAAAAAGCAACACTATATTCCATTAATTATATGATGGTCTGTTTGGTTGAACCAGAACTATTTTTCGAGACAAGGCTATTAACTAGCCTTTTTCTATCGCCCGAATAATATCCACATACCATGACATTCCAGAGGATGATAACACATCCCTTGTTCGAACTGTGACTGCCGAGGTCATAAATCGCAGTATATCATGGGCCTATTTTGATGGCGCTGCTCAGGAACAGGGCTGTGGTGGGGGAATTTTGTTGCACCAATCCGAAAATCACACCTTCCGTATACAAATGGGTCTGGGGCCAGGCACAAATAATTTCGCTGAACTAATCACACTTCGTCACCTGCTCCACTTTGCACTTGCACATGACTGCAAACATCTACAAATCTTTGGGGATTCAAAAATCATCATAAACTGGTTCAACAATGCATCCATTTGTCATATGCATTCACTCAAAAATATATTGGATGAGGCATTGCTTTTCAAATCCCAATTTGAATATATTTCTTGTCAACATATTTATAGGGCGCAACCAGGTTGTTGACAAATTATCCAAGGAGGCGACGGTCTAGCCTAGGGGCATCTGGATCATAAAGGAACAACAGGGGGATGAGCATTTCCAATATTACCATTGAACGTACATAGATCAACACTATATGAGGGCCAACATGCCCTAATTTTGTAGTAAATATTTTGACACAATATTTTGATATAGACCTATGATGTACATATTATTACATCATTGATTAGAGTCCACCTTATAAGGGTCTTTTGTACAAAACTTATTTGACGACCACGAGCCCAACATTTGCATATGCCACTCAGACATCTACAACATGTAATTTTCTTTACTAATAGAAAATTGCAATTTTCCTCGGGGAAAAAACAAGTTTGTTTGGACGTTAGAAAATCACCGAAATCTGGTTGTTTTTTCCTCAAAATATCCAACAATAAAAAATGCTTGAACCTTGTTTTTGATAGTGGAAATGGATTCAACACCATCAAAAACCCTTGGCGCACCTAAAATATTGAAACATGACAGTTGTAACCTAGATTTCTCAAAATTTCTGCAGGATTTTATCAAAATCTTGTCGGACTTTCCATTTTTTTGGGCAATTTTTTAACTTCGTTATACTACGTGATATTAAAATATTAATTATATATATATATATATATTTTTTTCAGCAATTATATTTAATATTTTATGAATAATATTAATTTAAGTTTATAGGTTTTTTTTCTAAAAAGTGATGATGTAGATCTAAATTAGTTATTTATTTATTGATTGTTTGTTAATTAAATATTTCTATTAAATTATAACTATTATCTTACAAAAAAAAAACAAAATTTTCCCTACCCACCATCAAGTTTTGTGATAAGGGAAACCAAACCACCGACAATGAGGGTTACCGTCTCGTAGACCCAACATCAAAACTTTCTAAGACAAAACATTGTTCTGGCTAGTTGTTTGATAAACCATTGTCTGAATATTTTGAAAAAATAACAACATAGAAACTATTAGTGATCCTGGTCATACATCTAATCATGAAAATAAAATTTAGAACGCAAAACTTCAACCAAAAAGCTTTGAACAATCATCATTTGTCAGAGGTCGTTACTAGGGCCAGGTCCTGTGCACTAGACCCTGCTAGATATTTAAGACCACACTAGAGATGACCCTCAATATGCATCAATTGAGAATTAATGTTGACCAAGCAAGAGCACAGGTGATGTGGGACTCTCTGAATTTCATTGAGGCATGCAATGATCTCATTGCAGTCCTCATATTTCTCTTTGAGCACTCAACCTAATAGTGTCTTCATTTCCCAATTAATAATAATATAATTAAAATATTGACTTCACCTTCCCCTAGTGTGACTAGGATGGGCACCCAACAAACAACTTCACTTTGGATTTTTGAATCAGAATAGGGCTAGCAAGCATTGGTGGATAAGGCTTCCAATTGACATATCTTAACCTGGATTTCAAAGAGGGTGGATGAGTGGACGATGGTGTCAGTAGATTGGGTCTGTGTTTGGGCTTAAGGTCTACCAAAAGGGCCACAGCCTCCAAACCCCTACCAATATCTAATTTTATGACGTAGCATAACAGTGAAGAGTAAGCCAATTGCAAAAGTAAAAATCCATCAAAGGAGGTGAAATCCAATAGCACAAACAAGACTCAACCAAGAGAAAGTTGAGAAGATGGTGAACAATTAGATCCAACCAAGTGGAAGTATAGAGTAGGGTATCAAATGCGATATAGAAGGCGAAGCTAGGGATAATCTTCAGACATGGATTAAAGACCAAATAAACCAAAATAGACACAGAGTTTCTAAAGCCATAGGTCACCTTGTAGACCAAGCTCTAAATGCTATGTAGAGAGAAAAAAACTTAGATTTTGAAAAATATTGGACATATGAAGTGTTACTCATTTCCTAATAGCCCACTGGGCTCAGAGATGTAGCGATTGAGTCCCTTCTTTCTCCTAAACAATGTGAATTCATAGTCAAATTCCTCTCATAGCTTCGTCCTTGTGCATGGTGCCACTTCCTGTAGAGTTAAATATGTTGATGGAGTCCACTCTTAGGGGACCGGGGCCTTCAGTGCTGAGGAAACTAGAAAGGCTAACACCACAGTGGAAATTCCCACTTGTGGTGAGAATTCTTTCTTGCACTATAAAAAAGACTTGGGGCCGCAACAGGGAATGTGTGAGCTCCCAATGAAGGTTAAGTCTACCATTGTAGTGCTATATATTGCTCAAGCTATTGGCATGTGTCGATGCATGTGGTGGGATTACCATCCACCCCCTCTTTAATGCAAGGAGAGGCAGTGAGGTGGTTGACCTCCTTGATACTAGTGGCTCTTTGTCCATCAACCTGATTGAAGATAAATCTTTAAAATTTAAATTATTTTATCAAATCAAAATTTATCATGAATTAATCAAATTTTTTTTTTTTTTTTTTCTAAGCAACACTACCTACTTTTGTATTAATATTTACAGCTGAAACTTTACATTCGAGATTTCTTGCTGCCCATGTCCATTTGTGGCTCCATGGGCAGCTGTGACATAGTCCAAAAACCAATTACACCTGGTAATGTATCCAGTTTTAACCAGTGCAACCACCAACAAAAAAAGTCCCTAAACATCTCTGTAAAACCCACGCAGGGGCAGAGTTTGCCAATTGGATTACTCAGACATCTACAGGGCATGTGGTTATGGCCCAAAACAAAAAAGCTACTATCCATATCAGAAGAGAAAACAAGTAACAGCAGTAGACACATGAGACCCAGTAACATCATTGAACAGAAAACACTAGAAAGACACAAGACAACAGGAGAGATAACAGAACCGTCCACGATCCCACACGCGTCCAGGCAGAATGCGGGAGAGCCACCTGGGCCTAGTCCTCGGTCGCATCTTCCTCCGGCTCGTCCTCTGGCTCAGCCTCACGAATCCAAGCCCATCCATGTCCCTCTGGTAAGCCGTCCATGAAGGCTGGCAATTCAGGTTCGCGCATATGGCTGGATGGGTGGTGGTGCTCCCGCAATGCAGTGCCCCTTGAGCTTGAAGCCTCACCCTGTGGCCGCTTACCTTTGTCAACCACCCGACATTCTTCCGCCAGAGCCTGTGGCAATCTTCCTTCTTGCTCCAGGGGAATTCCCCCCTCGTTGTCCAAGGGATTTTCCATTGCAGGTGGCCGAGGCAAGCCATCCTCATTCTCCTCAGGGATCCTGGTGAATAACACAGATATGTGGGCATTGATACCCAAATTTTCTCTGGAATTGCCCAGTGTGAAAATGACCGAGCCAAACGCAGGTAGCCTTGGCTCGCCATTGTTGGACCCTCCAGCTTCCACAAATTGGCTAGCCTGCACAGGAGGAGCTCCCACACGTCGATGGCAGTAACAGCAGCAGCAGTGGTGATGTGAATCAGCTGCAGGCCCGCGAGAGGATCTGGCTCGCCCTGAACCTCTGCCTCTTCGACATGGCATTCTTTCCCGCACCATTCTTCCAGTAACTTCTTCCTCAGACAGAGTTCCCTTCCAATTCGGCTCCGGGTAGCACACAAATGTACGCAGGCAAGAACCAGGGAGGACCAGCAGTCGGCCAGCCTCCCCCAAATCAACAATAACCCCGTAATTCTCAGAATTCTGAGCATGAACACCATCGCTTTGGGTATCAACTGCCCCCAAATCGCAATTCTTATCGTCCCCCTCATTCTTTCGAAGTTCTCCCGCATTGAATGCGGCCATCAACCTCAGCTATGGTCCCTGCGCCTTCATTAAGGCTGGTATGCTGCATTGCTTGGCGAAGGGAGGTGGCGGCGAGGAGCCTTAAAGAGCTCCGTCCGTCGCGTGTCCTATCGGCCGTGGCAAGTGGCTCTTCCTGGCTATGCGAGGTGGCACCCGCATCCGGGGATCATGAATTAATCAATTGACATTCAAATAAAAAATAAATATTTTTTCCATAAGAAAAATTATTATATTTATGGTAATTACAAAATACATAATGGGCTTGAAGTATGCCCTAAAACTGATTTTGCTTGGCTAAGCACTCATCTTCCTCGGACATAAGGAAATAAGTTAATGACCCAAGACCCAGAGGCATTTGGCAGGAGTGAAAGTCTGCTCCCTTATAGGCCACTAGCAAGTTATTCCAAGTGGTGTGGTTTTTCTTGAATAACGGTGATGAGTCAACCCACATTCACTAATAACAACTAGAGATGATTGTCCTCACTACTAATTTAACAACTAAGTTATGATAAATTTTACCAACATGTAATTTTTTTTTACAAAATACACAAAAAACGATTGTATCTATAAAAATAAAATATTTATTCAAATATAAATTTAATTATTTCTCTGTGAACTATAAAATTATTTATTTGCCATGAATGAAAATGTATTCCAAAATAAAAAAATTAAAATTTATACCCACTAAAAGCCAAAGTAAAATAATAAAATTTGATTTATTATAATTATGATTAATAATTTAAAATTTAAAAAAAAATATGAATTTTATATCAGATTTTAAATTTGAAAAACAACCATATTTCTAAAATATTTTATAATATAATTAAAAAATTTAAAGCATTCAAAATAATATTTATTAATTGGATTTAGCCTAGGCTTCTTTGAAATAAGAGTGTCATCTTTTCATTTCCAATCAATTTTCAGTTTGAATGAAGGCATTGTTATATTAACATTAAACCCTCAAATTTATTTGCCTCTAGGATAATTTTAGGAATGAGGAAAAATGTTAAATCGATATTTCGAATCTTCTAAAAAGTATAGATTCATATTTTATAAAGATTATATTTTTTTCACAATAATGTTAAATTAAATTACATATGAAGGTTTCATAAGCACTAAGTACTTCTCTTAATGAGATTAAACTTATAGAGACATGTCCATTCTTATAAAGTAGATGGTGTTATCTTCGGATCAAGACAACTATGTTACTTTCGTAACGTCTCCATTCGATATATGTCAACTATGTCAATATCTAAACCTCTTTTTATTTATAATTCCACAATTGCATTTCATTTTCCACTGTGATTGATGTATCATTATGACACTATTTGTTTATTTAACAAGTATATTGGCACTTTGGTTTACCAAAAAATAAGCAACTATGATTAACTTATAAGCAACTATCTAACCACTCAAAACAATGACATATACTGAATAATATTCAACAAAGTCATACCAATTGAGTTGATTTTTTCTTTTCTCCCAAAAATATCATGTAATTTTATTAATATAAAAAAATTTGAGTTGATTTTTTCTTTTCTCCCAAAAATATCATGTAATTTTATTAATATAAAAAAATTACAAAGAAAGGGACATATAACATATAGTTAGGGTTAAAACCCATGGTTGAGTTTAAAGATGAGGATCCTATCAAATCTTTTTATAAATGGGAAAAACAGATATAAAAATTATTTTTTAAGTACATTCAAAATAAATTAACATCAATCAATTATAATTAGATTTATATCTTATAAACTTATCATTTCGAAATTTAGTGGGAGAGAATATATTAATCATATAGAAGTATATTTTTTTCCTTGTAACTCAATCATAGTTAGGTAATTAAGAGGAGTCAAGACTTGTGAAAATATTCTAACTGGACACCCTCTTTAATTTCTTTGATCTTCTATGTACCTTTATCTAGCACCATTCTAACCTTTGAGAGTCAGTCGATATCCTAGTTTCTTTCCCTATACACGTGATCATATGTGATATATGAAAAATATGAGGTAAGTTGTTGGATGTGTTGAAAAAGTGGCTAAAGAGAATAATTTTGAAGATTTAAGGTTCCTTTCATCTAGTTTATGACCAGCAAAGAGTCTCCATATATGAGTTTGAGAGATGCCCTATTCTTGTGTATTTTGGAGAAGAAGTTTTAAATCCATGAGTTCTACATAGTTGTTTGTAGCCTCCCCAATACTTACTAGGAAACAAATGGAGTGAAAGTCAAAGAGGAAAATGATCCCCTCGGCCCCACCACACTTGGGGCTCCTTGAGTTGCCCCACTAAAAAAAATCCCACGAAATTTCAGTTTGAATTTGCATGACAGGACGAGGCTCCTTATTCTTTGACTTAGTAGGCTAATAGAAAGCATCTAGGACTATAGTGTATTTTATAGTCATCATGAGTGTTGAAGTCTCATTATTTCCAAAATGACTTGATTCCAATGTAACCATACTCCCCAAGCAATGGTTAGGGAAAGAGCTTTGTGATGTTTCTTATGCTAGAAGGAAAGCCAAGATGAGAGTGTTAAATCTATGGAGGGCCCATGATACACATAGGAATGGAACATGTCCTTCCTTAATTCCACCCAAACAAATTAGATGAATGGAAAAGAAAGAAAGAGGTGGAAAATAGAGTCGTCTTTTTTTTTAAATAACATACAAATGCTTGGCCCATGGAAAGATATTTTTTGAAGATTATCCCATGTAAGAGATTTATTTTTAATAAGAAACCACATTTTTTTTTTCTTTTGTTGGGAATTTTGGCTTCCATGACTTCCCCCCCCCCCCCCCCCCCCCACCATGGACCTAGGCCCCATTGACATTCCCGAGCCAAATCATAGTATTTGTATCTGGGAATGTATCCACCAGTAAGGTTGAGTGCCCAAATTAATTGATCAAGAGTATTCAAAAGAGAAACAAAATACTTTTGGAGGGTGAACCTATAGTGTGTCCAAATAAGAGACATTCCCTTATCAAGTGGTAAGTTGAAACAAGATAACTAACTAGTGCTACCCCTTTGCATATCTCTCTATGAAACTTAACCTAGAAATTGAAAACCTTCTTTGTTTAATATTTGGATTAGATGATCAGTGTTGAGGCGATTATTGGCACTGCCAATTCAGATGCCATTTCCAATTAGAACCTTGGATCCAACTCAAGTTTTCCAATGTAGTCTCTGGCCTATTAGAGGATGATGGATCAATATTTTTTATTTTATTTTATAACAGGGGCCCAAAGAACTTCACCTTTTATTAAACACCAGACAATTTTTTTAGCAAGAGATTTTGAAAATGAGAAGATGTTTTTGAGACTCCAACCTCCTTGGTCCTTTGGGATTTACTATTTTTTTTTTCCAGGAGCCAAGAAACATAGTCCATTTATCCTTATGGATAGCCCAAAGAAAGTAGGAGGATAGTTTCCTAATATTTTCCAATGTTCCTTTTTTGAGCCATGCAAGTGAGGCCTAGTAGATAATGATGGCCTCTAAAATTGATTTAACAAAAAATAATCTTGTTACTTGAGAAAGACGCCTATTGCACCAATTATGGATCCCTTTTTCTATTTTTGCAATCAACCATAACCAATACAATTTCTTGTATTTATTTGGCTTTAGGTTGAAACCTGGACATTTAAAATCTTGGCCAACATCCTCAATCTACAAGGAGATGATATTGAAGATGGATTGTCATTATTCCAAAGACAACCCTCATGAAAAAAATCATGATTATGAAATATTTATAGTCATACCCACGACCATGCAAAAGGTGCGAAAAAGTTCCTCTATTTACACAATGAATCTCAATCGTCCTTCATAAAAAATCAAAATGTCGTGAACAAAATATAAATGAGATAGTAGGCATTTTGGGTTAGTAATTATTCTTTTGAAGATATTCCTAAACAAAACATAAAATATTAGTATACCAATGCCTTCAACTATAAGAAGGAAAACAAGTGATGAGAGGGGACAATCTTGTTATAATCCCCTTTTCGCATGAAAAAAATTGGTGATAGCTCCATTTACAAGAATATCAAAGAAGCAGAATTGATGCAATTTAGGACCCAAGACACAAAAGAATGAGAAAAAACCAATTGGATAAGTAGAATATGAATATAGAGACAACTAACTATATCAAAATATTTGGAAAGATCAACTTGTAACCAACAACGTTATGATTGCAAGTGTGGATGGAGTGTAATCCTTCTTGAGCAAGACCAATTGCTTCATGGATTTGTCTTCCTTTAGCAAAACCAAATTGATCTAGTTAGAAAGTGATCCAAGAGGATATATTTTATTTGGAGGGTGATAATTCTTGAGATAGTCTTGTAAATAGAGTTAGAAAGTGATAGGTTGAAATTGTTCAAAATATGAAGGATTGTTAGATTTGGGAATAAGGTCAACAAAAGTGGTGTTGAAAGGAGTTAGGATTTGACCAAATATCCTAAAATATTTCACTACTTTAAGTATTTTTTTCACAAAAATGGAAACATCCCCCATAGAATTCAATTGGGAGATCATCAATACCTGAACTTTTATATTTTTGAAAGTTTTACAGGATAAGTTCAAGTTCTTCCTTGGAAACTTCAGCCATCAACTGACCGTTTCTAGCTTGGTCAATGAAACTATGGAAGAATGATGCTACCTAAAGGATAACATCTATGGTGGCCCTTGATTCCTCCTTATATACATTTTTAAAGTATGATATGCCTTCTTCAACTAGTTCCAGAAAAGAAGTAACTCGAGTTCCATTGGATCTTGTAATAATTGAAATAAATTTTATGGCCTTCCTATGGTTTGTTAAGTGGTAGAATAAATTTTTATTTTTTCACTTGCTTGGAGCTATAGATCTCAAATTTTCATCCTCTATTATTTCTCTTTATCCAATAGTATTTTCCTTTGTGACTCTTCCAGGGTTTTAGGAGGTCTTGACATTAAACTGAAGATTGCCCCTTGATAAACCTCCATTTTTCTATTTTTTGTTATAGGAAACACTTCCTTTTTGTCACAAACACATTCAAGTTTTTTCCTTTGTCTGTGATGTTTCCCCTTACTCAATATAATTTTTCCCATGGTACAGATTTTCCACTACTCTATCACTTTCTTGTTATAGTTAGAACTAAAATGTGTTTTGGGATTTAATTGAATTATTGTACACATGCACACACACCTATAACCATAAGAGACAACAATACCTTTCATAGAATGTCGAAGATTTTAATGACACAATTAGTTGAGGATAAATTTGTTGGATAACTAAACAAAGTCAATTGAGCCTCATAGTTGTTCAAAGGAATGTTATAATTTTCTAGTTTCATGTTTGTTAAAAAACTAGTATTAGGTTTGTAGGGGCATGCCACTCCATGAATGGAGTGGGAAGATACCTCTTTCATATATATACATTTTTATATCATTTCCTTGAATGAAATTGATATATTTCCTTAGACTATGCTATAGAATATCACGCTGTAAATTTTGGTTTTACAAACTTAACAGGCCATTTTCAATTTTATGTCAGGAGACTTCAATATAATAATATTATTTTAATTTAGTGAGACTGAGCACAAGACAAGGCTTGGGCAATGCTTTCTCAAGGTAAGGCTCTATTCTAATCTTGTTTGTATGCATTTATAGCTTGCTTTAAATTTCTAGTTTGATTAGATTGATTTCTTAGTTACTTTATACATTTGCTCTAATTTCTTATTGTAGCAGCTATAACAACCATTTTTCTACAAGAATAAAATTTACGTTCCCCTCATTAAAAAATGTAATTATTGATGTTTCTAAAAATATGTTAACCAAGGGGGTCTCCAAGATGTGAAGTCTAAATTATACCTCACACTGTTTGGAATAGGAGCCCCATTTGGGGTGTCAGCCCGACTTCCATATAGTCTTACATATTTTCCTTACCTCTAACTGTTAGCAAGAGGAGTGCAAATGTGCCTTCAAAAAGCAAAGGGGTGTACCTGGTGAGTGTTATGTCGTATGTGTGTCAAATTTCATTTACTGTGGAGGGGGGAGAGAAGTGAGCCCCTAAGAGAGAGGTAATAGTACCACCCTAGTAGGGACACACATAAACAAGAAGAATCCATTCAACATCCAGTGGAATAGTCCATGAAGATGTGATGGTCATTACAAAAATTACAATAAGAAATATCTGTCTAATATATAGCGGAATAGTCCATGAGGATGTGACAATGATAATTACCATTACAACACATTCTCAATATGATATGTACCAAAATAATTGAAATTGTTTAACTACTTTATCACAGAGGAAAGAAAACATGGATTACAAACATTCATAGAATAGTCTTACAAATATTCATAATCCATGCATAAAGAAAATTTTGGCCATAAGGCTTCTGGTATTAAGTAAAATTTCCAAGACACATGTATACAATGAACATCACTAGCTCAAATAGTGGAGCGTTGGAGCCACTCCTTGCTCCCCAAAAGAACTATTATGTCTCTCTAATGTCTTGTGGGAGGAGCCAAGGTGAAAATTCCTTTGCTCATACAATGAGGGAGTATATATAAACAATGGGGTGATGCTTCACCTCCCTTGTGACTCTTTGACTACCCTCATGATTGTTTGACTTCCAATGACTTTTCAAATTTACATGATTCTTCATCTTTTGTACATGCCTTTTGGACTTCCACTTTACAATACATTTTCGAATAGGAAATTACATTATCCACAAGAATGATGTGGCATATGACGACTCATGACATGACATGGCATGAAACTGCTGACAAGGACTTCTTGATGACATAGAAATATTGAGCCATTATTGTTGCTCCTTTGTATTCAACAATAGATGTGCAATGCTTCATATTCATGAGATATATGATTTTTTCTTCATATCCACCCTCCAAAGGGCTGTGAATTAAATGGAGTCTTCATGCGACCGTGATCTTTGATCTTCTATTATGATCTAGTGTTCATCTTCTCGCCTGATGATCATCTTATCTATTTAGCTCCATATGTGTCTTCTAGCATGTCCTCCTTCTCCATATCCTTCTTCATCATCTTGCCATAGCATGATAGAGTTCCTACATCTGCAATATTCTCATAACAAGACAACATCAGTCCAATAAACACCTAGTCTAAGATGTTGCATGATGATTCACTGACTAAGCTAGAACCAGGTGGCAGGCTGAGGGAGAGGCTCAGTGTCTGTGAAATTGCATAGCTTAGGTAGTCAAGGGTCATGCTTTAACCTTGAGACTGTGCAATGTGTAGTTCAGGCTTGGATAGAGCAAAAAGATTGTGTAGTTGGGGAGCACAGGGAGTTAGACTAAGGGCTTGAACACTGATTTTTCCCATTGCATGATTCTGGAAGACCGAGGAGCGCAGGTGAATACTAAATTGCACAATTTAAGAGATTAAGGCTAAGGATTGAGCCTTGAGACTGTAGAAATTTTGAATAATTTAACACATATTCAATGGAGATTATCCTGATCATGTACTAATGCGGAAAACATACACAATACATAAGCTCCTCTACGTTGATCAAGAATATAGCAGCATCAATAACAATAAAACATCAAGAGCATTCACACATTAACACAGTATGTATCACGGGGAAAGCATCTTGCTAAAAACCCCACACTATCTGTATATTAATGATTGAGTCATGTAACATTACACAGCATAATACTTCTCACAAGTATCTCCACCTCTGTTACACACAATACAGCTCAGATCTGATCTCCAAATCTCTTCCACTGCTTGCCTGCCTCCACTGCTCAATACCTGCTCAAGAACTGATGAGAATGGCTTCCCAAACTCGATTTTCACCTGCAAAATAGTCACTCACTCTTTGTGGACGTGAGCAAAGGCTAAAATGCGGGCCAAATACGTGAGCAAACTCATTGGCATACTCAATCCTTTGATTGTGCAAGATCTGGTGCACAACTATAGTCACAACTGATAGCAATCTGATTCTCTACCACCTGTCCCTGTTGAACTGAACATGCACTGACATGCAACTGAGTTAACTGATGTATTCTTTAGTTGTATTATGAGTTAATAATTAGTTTAACAACTCATCATTAGTCTATCTGCAGTTAGACTAACTACAACCAGTTTAACTAAGTTAAACTGAACGCAACTCCATCAACTGTACCTCCAGTCCACTAAACTCAACTCACTTGAGTTCTAACTGAAGTCATGCATGCAACAACTCAACTGACTCATAAGAAAAACGAATTTCCTTCTGACAGCTGCATGTGCCACTTCCGTAGCTCAAACTGAAGTGCTCCAAGAGAATAAGATTAAGTTTATAGTCCAAATATTATTGTGAGATAATAATATTTGACTTTTCTATTTTTGACAGCCAGTCTAAAAATAGACTTGATCACTCACACTTTCATCAAAAATAGAAGTCCATCTATTTTTCCCAACTTGATCAATCATCCATAAACATAGACATGATCCATATGTCTAAAAATAGACATAGTCTAAAAATAGACTTGCGCCAAAAATAGCCTGCGGGCCCACTTAGTGAAGGCGACTCTTTTCACTAAGCTCCATCATCTTGTTGCAATCTCAACAGAGACTGCGTAATGTGTAGTTAAGGCTCAATTATGCAGGAAAATTGTGTATTTTTTAGGCTCAATGCATTAGGTTGTAGAGTTTTGTAGTGTTTATGTCAACTGCGAAGTTATAGGAGGCATATAATACTTGGTGATTATCTAGTTTTAGAGTTCAAGAGCTCGGGGTTTGGGCTTGAGCTTAGATATTGTGCAATGCACAGTTGGGGCTGGGAAGGAGGGCTGAATTACGTAATTTTGGAGGCTAAGGTTCAGGTTTGAGCATTGAAACTACGTAGTGTGTAATATTGGAAGGTAGGAACTTCACATTGTGTAGTGTCAAGAGGTAGGGTTGCAACCTGAGGGCTGGGACTACAAAATGCATAGTTCAGGAAGGACGGATGAGGAAAATTTGTTGGGAAATTTTTAAATTTTGGCTAAGTGTGTGATCAGTGAAATTGATGTGAATAGTGATAGGACTTGATTGTGATCACACACTTAGATTTATTGATGATGCAACATACATCATACATAACACATTATCAACATACTTCCCTCAGTGCAACAACCTTTACGATAACTTATGACAAGTGCGACAATAAAGATACATTTTACAACAATCATGATGACACTTGTGTAATAGTGCTTAAAACTTTGGAAATGAGTGCGACGAAGGTTTACATGGTAAGATTGACTCATTTACATAAGGAGAATATCTTGAAACCACCAAAATAAGCTTATGTACATTGTGCAACACTTAACATGCCAGAATATGGCAAGTGCTAAAGTGTGAATGACACTTTCAATATGCGAACGAAAGTGAAAGAAAAACATGCCAAAGAGAAGATAACATGACAATGACACTAATTAGAGTGAAAGAAAGAAAAATAAACAAATGAAAACATGAAAATGAAACCTGTGAAAAAAAATGTGTGTGAAAGCGACGGTTTGCAAAACTCACTGAAATATAAGTACAAACACAGCTAGAAGTGAGAAGTTGTTGATGTCAGTGCATAGTGACTATCAAAATGGATTGGAAATTACACAGACATAGTCTTGATGGGACATGCTATGCTTATTCAAGCTTTCATAAAAGAATGTGCTCATGAACTTGTTGTAGACTAAGCATGTGTGAGAAAGTACCTCGACACTTCTAATCCAATAAGGGAGCTCAAAAGATCAACTAACCAAGAAGTGACTATAGAATGACTGATCACATGATTTGTAGTAGGCTCGAAAATTAGAGTGTCGGAAAAAATTTGGAGGGTGTTTGTCACAACGACAACACTTGGAAACACACCAGTAGAAATCCAACTTCTCTACCTTAGTCAATTATTTCATGCAAGGTCTAGTTCTTCAGGAATTATTTATTCATTTCTCAGATTACCATGGCTGCCCCACTTATCCTGTGCATACAGATAACCCCCTTCATAACTTTACTCAGTTAAACACAAACATAAGATCAATGATCACTCAATGTTTTGAATCAGGATAAGGTAATGAAGTTCGTGAGCTTTATATTTTCAGAGTATAGTTTTTTCATCTTTGGTGTTGCTCTGCTACTAGAAAGCCTGAACAGTACCCTGATGGAGTCACTTCAGGAACACAAACATTGCTCCGCTACTAGCGATCTTGGATAGTACCCTGACGGAGTTGCTTGCTTCACCTCTCTGCATAGGAAGCCTTTCTCTTCTTTCACCTTTATTTATTTATTTAATTAGGTTTGTGCATTGGCACTTATTTATTTATGAGCGGAAGAGGGATCCCGACTTATTGAGAGCAGGAGAGGTTGTTTTTTAGAGAAGCATATAGAGTCCTATGCTTTAGGTTTTCTTGGTTATATTTTTCCCTTGTTCTTCTCTACTTGATTGGATTAGCCTAAAACATCGAAACATAAAATCCCAAACATAGGGATGAGGTTTCCAGAATAGACACGGAGATCATGGTTTGACACAAGGCTTTCTTAACGAAAGGGTCGTACTTTCCATCGGAACATCATCGACCAAAAGGTGTAACCAAGACAAGGAAGAAGGACAAAGAAATAACCAAATGTTGCAGTGTCACAAAGTCATTTTATGTTTTGCCACATTTTCTTTTGAGCCCAAATAGGAAACCCTTCATGCAAAGTCCTATTGATAGAACAAAAGGAAAAGACATGACAAAAAAAGAGAAGAAAAACCAAAGCACAAGAAAAAGAGGCTTAACCAAAGCATGATGCAAGACAAAAGTAAGAAAATACAAGAGAGATTAAGGAGAAAAAGTGCGGGATGAGTGCAATAGAGGGAAACCTAAAATGTAGCTAGCCCTACTCCTAACCTAAACAACTAGAAGGTCAGGGTCACATATAATGAAATTTCCAATGTAACCACCATAGTTGTTCCCGACCTGCATCCACAAAGATACGAGAAATTAAAATAGATATAAATTAATGTGCAACAGAAAAGATAAGATCTTGAAGAACTTGTACAACAAAAAGAAGGTATTTCCTTTGGGAAGAAAAATGTGTCACACCCACTAATTCTAACCAATCTACATTCTTACCTTGTCAATGGAAACCATAATCAGACAAACCTTGAAGGATTCTTGTGAATGCACCTTCTTCTGTGTCATCCTGCTTAGCAAGCATGAGAAAAGGTAAAAACATGTTATTTTCAATAGAGATTGCCAAGTAAGATTGCTCCAACCATTCAGAGATTGGATCATGAAATTAAAAACAATCCTCTTCAAAATCCTGAAATAATGAATATTCAATTAAAAGCACAGGATCATGGTGAGAATCTTGTGAGAGGAAATAGATCTAATCATATTTAGAAGGTTTGTCAAGATAGTGATGACCTAGCATAACCATCAACGAAGGATGAATTGTCCCAACACCTTGAAAAGTATCTGAATGGTGAGATAAACCATAAATATTTATCGATGTGAAACAATTATCATCAAATATACTGGTGGTAAAGTTATAAAATGAATGAAAATTAATATTATGATCAAATGGACTAATTAAAGGATCAAATTCCCAATTAGTATCTAATTAAGATGAATAAATTTGAACAGATCTGCGAATGCTCTGAACAATCAAACCAACTTCCTCGCAAGCCGAATGTGACAAACCATTTTTCCGTGACTGGTGACAAACTTTTTGAACAGTTGACCATTTTTGGATGGCTAGTGGCTACAAGTGTGTTGGCATTGAAGTCAACAATCATGCTAAGATATGTGTTGGGAAGTTAGTATTGTTTGACAGTTGGCAAGAGTGTTGGCATTGATGTCAACTAGACCAGCATGATAATTTGTGGTAGCAAATGTTGGCTTTGATGTCCCCTAGCCGAATTGAGATGGTAATTGGGCTAGCACTGATGTGCTTGTGCTTGATGTGTTAATATCAGGGGGAGTCCTATGGTTACTACAGTCTATAGTATAGAATCACCATAGTAGTAGGCTTACTAGAGAAGCCATAAAAAGAAGGTTATGGTGGTTGGGAGTGCCAGAATTTGGAGGAGATTCTACCCAAAGAGATAAAATCAGATAGTATTGGAATTAAGATACTTGGTTAGTGTTCTAAAACATATTACTTGGTTAGTGTTCTAAAACATATTTCCAATGGTATGTGGAAGTCCAGAAACAACCTCCTGGATCAAAAGCTATTGATTGTCGAAGTTAGGGTCTTAAAGTCCAAGGCAAGAAGAATTTCAGACCCATAATTTTGGACTCTAGAGATTTTGGAACCTGAAATATTAAAGTAGGTTAGCAGTTCAGATATAGGAAGGGTGAATACTGCATTAGGAAAAAAATTGAAAGGAAAAATATTGGACGTCAGAAAATCAGAACCTCAGAGGTCTAGAACCACGGGACCACAGAGCATCAGGACCCAATATCGGAAGGACTGGGCAAGTCATACTGGAGGATGGAGCAGAGGGCACAGGAAGGCATATCAGAACCTCAAAGAACATCAGGATCTGATATTGGAACCTTGGAGTAGAGGGCATATCAAAATATTGGAAGGTTGAGGCCATCGAAACCTCGTAAAACCTTATAAATTGCAATACTTTGAAAGTGTCAAGGTTTGCGAAGGAGAAGAAATACAAAGAAAATCATTAAAAAACCAAGGACCGATGGACCCTTTCTCTCTCCTCTAATTGGACACATGGCAGCAGGTGATTGGACTTGAGGAGCTAAAGTGGAAAATGACGCCAACATGACATGGTTGTATAGTGGACACATGGCAACTTGATTCCGCATTTGCGTTGGCCTAATGGGACAAATATGGGTGACACTTGTCACCGCTAAGGAGGCGCCAAGTGGAGTGATGATGACAACGTGACTTCATTTTAGAGGTCGAGATATTGGAGGTTGGATTTTTCGTAACTCCTGTCTAATTGCTTTATATAAAGGTTCAGATCCAATAAAGGGGCTTTGATGTGGAATGGCACATGGTCATGGGAGATCCAAAGGACCAAGGACGCAGAGAAGGCCTAAGCACCTCAGTGCTATGTGATGCCACATGGAAAGTACATTTCGGAGGTTAAAATTTCCGGAATCCCTCTAATTGAATTATAAGAAAGTTCCGATATGAAGGAGCTTCGATGTGTTTGCACATGTTCAAGGGGACTAATAAAACCAAGGGTGTAGAGCGAGGCTGGCACCTAAGTTCTCTAGAGAAGATTGGACGTTGAGGATTTTAGAACTTCCCTTTAAATGAAATTTGAAGAAAATTATGATGGAGGGAGCTCTGATGTATGATAGGCACATGGTTGTGAGAAACCCAAGGAATCAAGGGCGAAAGAAAATACAAAGGGAGATAGGCCCCCGGTAGGATTTGAAGGCCTTAGCACCTAAAATATAAGTTGTTGGTCATAATGACCAGTCCCATGGAGGAAAAATAGGAAAGGGCCAAGCGAAAGGAGCTCGAAATCTCGCAACCTCGTAACATCACTTGAATAAAAGTTATGAGATATGAGGGCTCCGATATTTTAGCACCTAAGGGCTATGTTGGTGGTCATAGGCAGCAGTCATATGAGAAAGAAAATGATAAGGAGACTAAGAATTAAGGGGCTAAGGGCATCATAATAGTGATATTTCGTAAGATATTTTTAATAAGAACTTACAAAATGAAAAAAACTTTGATATTATTGTATACAGGTATATGAAGACGTATGAGGATGAATGCATCGACAACTAAGTAAATGCATGCAAAAGGTTGGTGTCGTAGGAGTAATGCCGACTGCAGAGATCGTTTGGTCAAGATAGAAAGGACCACAATTTTTCATGGAAGAGCGTTGGGCTTGCCTTAAGCTGAGAAAGCTAACTTTGATCTTCCTATGCACATCTTAGAAATGAAATGAAGAACAAAGAAGCCATGACGAAGTACAGTTAAGCTCTGAGAGCCATGAATAAACATGGAGAGACTCATTGAAGTGTGCAAGTGGATTGAGACTTAATTCTCAGTATGGTGATCGCTCAGGTGCCCATTCTCAGTGGTTATTGCAATAGTAGTGGCCAAGCCAGACGCAACAACAAGATGGATATCCATGCAAAGGCGCACTCGGGCAATGTGGAAATAGGTAGCAGAGGCAACATCGATTTTAGTGCAACATAGGAACAAAACTTAGAATTTCCATTGAGCAATTGGGGGAATGTAGCATTGTTGAGAGACCAGTGTGGAGAGCTCTGTGTTTTATTATGTTGCTGTGTCAATTCAAGTGAGTCAGTTTTGTAGAGAAGAGGCTAACATTTCCTATGCAGAGAAAAGATACCCTGAGAGAGAGTGTTGTTGTGTGAGAAAGGTTGAAGGTGCTTGCATTGTGTGAAGAAGGTGGAGAGAGCCTATGTAGTAGTGTAAGAGGCCAAGAGAGCTTGTGGAATAGTAGGTTGAGAGATGAAGTGCATGTTGTTGAAGAACATAAGATAGAGTGTTGTGATAGACTATGATAAGTGACTGTTGCTGAGAAGATTAGTGAGCTGCTGTAGAGTGAGCAAAGTGAGCAGAGAATAGAGTTGATATCAGGTAGAGTGGTTGCCAATTACAATGAACATTGAGTTCCTATTTATGTGTGGGTTAGAGCCTACATAGAGGAAGTTGGTGCTTCCATATATATTGGGTGCTTGAGAAGGCTTGGGGGTTGGTTCCTCTTGCAAGTTGGTGCTTGCATAAATCCAAGGAGTTGCAAGTTGGTGCTTGCAATAAATCCTTGAAGTTTGTGCTTCACATGGTGCTTTTGGTAAGATGGACAAGTGTATAGAAATGGAGGGAGTTGGTGCTTCCTGCTAGTGGGTGCTAGCAAACAATGAAAGGCACCTGGTGCTTCCTGTGAGTGGTGGCTCACAAACAGATTGATGTAATGGAGTAGGTTCTCTTATTTTAAAGAAATTACAACAACAAGCTTTGGTGGTTTTTCCCCGAAAGGTTTTCCATGTAAAACCCTTGTGTCTCATGTGTATGTTGATCATGGTGTGTGCTTGTATGTTGATTTCATATTGCTGCCACTTGATATGTTATTGATGGGCATATGAATGGTTGCCAAGTTTGAATAAGAAATATAAATTGGCATAAAAAGTTAAAATTAGCCTTAATACTGATTCACCCACCTCTTAGTATTAATATTGTTTCGAGTAATTGTTATCAGAGCCTAGTTCCTTTAGGAATGGCTTAATCACTAGAAGGTAGATCAAAGGGAAACAATGACTAGTCGATTTTGGCTAACAACAAAAAGGGTCCCATTTTTAAATGGATTATACTATGAGATCTAGAAGATCAGAATGGAAGCCTACTTGATGATAGTCAATGAAGACATTTGGTTGTCTGTGATATATGGAGAGAGAAATGAGTTCAATACAGAAGCCAAGGAAATCATCATGAAAGGGTTGTCTAAGCCATATGTTGATAAAGTGAGGCATTGTGAGTCAACAAAGGAAATGCTGGAAATATTGCAATGTCTATATGGAGGAGAAAGGTACACAACTCAAGAGGAGGTCGAAGAACCTTATTTCTCAAGCAGTGAACCTAAATATTTGAAGGTTGTTGATAATGAGAAGAGGAGAAGGAAGAAGAAGACAAAGGCATATCAAAGGAAAGATGCTCAAAATATTGAAGATCTTTCTTCCAATAAGGAAGCTATTTCTCATCATTCGCGAGAGGATGATCAAGACTCTAATGAGATATTGTGTTTCTTTGAAGGTAAGCTATTGTTCTGTGATAATTGTAAAGAGATAGGTCAATTGGACATTAGATGTACATATTCCTTTTTTGAAGAAGAATATAATCATACATCTAGGTGTTGTGAAGAGAGACATACATTTGTAGTAGTAGAAAATGAGATTACTTCCAAGGAAGAAGAGAGATCCCAGGAGTGCTCATCCATAGGGGAAAATAAGAGTACTCCTAGTAGTGATGAAGAAGGGATACACCTTAGACTTGTGGAAGACTCCATGGACAGAGAGATGGTTTTAGATCTCTGTGGTGACTCAACTAGCACCTCTGATAGTGAAGAGAAGGATTTGAATGAAAGGATCTACTTTAGAAAGAAGTTGATCTCTGCTCTAAAAGAGATCAAGGACCTACCAGAGGAAATTCTCAAGCAAGAGGAGTAACTGAAAAATTATGAGCTTGAGAATGAAAATTTGAGAAAAAGAATAGTAAATCCTAATGCTCAATGAGAAGAGGCTAGCAAGTTGAGTGGCATGTTGACCAATCAACTGAGTGAGAAGGAAGCTTATTGTAAGAGACTACAAGTTGAAGTAGGCTCATTGATAGATGAATTAGAAAATTCAAATAAAGAGTTGCATCAATATTAGAAGCTTGAGGAGAGCCAAAAATTATTGGATGAGATGCTTGGAAAGCAAAGATCTCCTCTCGTTAAGGTTGGTTTGGGTTTCAAATAAAAACCAAACTCCAAGTTTTCAAAGGATGAAGGTTCAACTTCCCAAGTAAAGGAAACTAAAGGTTCTAACAACAACAGAGGAAAAAAAAATTTTGGACAATAGAAATGACAAGGAAAGAAGCAACAAAAAAAGAATAAAAGGAAAAAACAGAAGTATAAGAAGCAACAACAAGAAGAGCATCCAAAAGAGAGCTAGATAGTTGTAAGAAAGAGTGCAAGGTAGCAATGAAAATGTTCATGGAAGGCACATGAAGAACTAGCAGAGGTCCTTTCCTCCTCAAGGAAAAAGCCTTCAAATAAAAGGTAACCTATGTCATCAAAAACCTTTTTATGGGTATTGTTTTTCTTGCAATAATTTTGAATATAAAGCCATGGATTGTAGATGGCATGTAAGAAAAAAAAGTGTGTGGAGAAATAGTAGGAGAAGGCATGTTGGCAGGAGTAGTGGTTTTGACAAGATTGTTGTCAGTAATAACAATTCCATTTCCCCATTCTTAAGCCAAATCGAATGCTACATCTGTGGAATCTTTGGACATAATGCAATGAATAACAAACATAACAAAACGAAGCCTGCTTCACATATGATGCAACAAAATGAAGCAAGTCAACCAGTAAGGATGCATAGAGATAAAAGAGAAAATGAATCCTTTGTCTTCAACGCTTTACATCAAAAGGACATGCAGAATGAAGGAAGGAGACAGTTCTTTGTAGTCCACAACTACAATTAGCGCAAGCCTCAAGTGAAGAATGGAAGTAGAAACACAATTACCATTCTCCTACAAGCAAAGTGAAAAGGCAACAAGAGGATTTGGGTTAAGTAATATAACTTGAAGGAAAAGTTACCTCTAGTCCTGTGCAGCCAAGGGAAAGCCCAAATATGGGAAAAGAAGAGGCTAGATGATAATTCCTCTATAGGTACCCGATCATTTAAGGTCTAGAAGAAGAATGTTAAATTGGAAACTAGGGCCAAAATTCATGTGAGTCATATTATTCATGGCTGATAATATGTTCATTAGATTCCTCTCATCGAGAGGTGTAGGATTGATCTAAATATCATCCAATTCCAATAAGTATTCATGGAGATATGAATTTATTTTGATTATGGAATTATTATCAAGCCAACCTACAGCTCATGTAGGCTCAGAAGCCCAACAGTCGCATCTATTCAAACATCAACAGTTATGTATAAATATAGGAGGACTTTTCCTCATTTGCACTCACTCATCTCATCACATCTCTCTCTCTCTACTGCGTAGAAAAGAGTCTCTTCTCTATTGCGCAGAAAAGGGTCTCTCCCTCACACATGTGAAGTCGAAAGCTACTAAAATTGAAGCTGCAACTACAGAAGTAAAGTTTGACCTGAGTGGACTAGAAGATCTCCTCATATGAACTACGATATAGGTTCATCTAAACCTCCTCTGAAATCCACAACTTTTGGTGGTGGAATCAAGTCAATCCGACGGACGGTTTGCAAGATATCGACTGCCCTAGTTTGAAGGAAGCTGCTGAAACTGAAGCTGCAACTGCAAAAGTAAAGTTTGACCTGCGTGGACCAGAATATCTCCTCATCTAAACTACATTGTAGGTTCATCTTAACCTCCTCTGAAAGCCACAAATTTTGGTGGCGGAATCAAGTCAATCCGACAGATGGTTTGCAAGATATCAACTGCCCTAGTTTGAAGGAAGCTGTGGAAACTGAAGTTGCAACTGCAGAAGTGAAGTTTGACCTGCGTGGACTAGAAGATCTCCTCATCTGAACTATAGTGTAGGTTCATATGAACCTCCTCTGGAAGCCACAAATTTTGGTGGTGGAATCAAGCCGATCCGATGGTTGGTATGTGAGATATCGTCTGCCCTAGTTTGATGATGAAGCCACTAATGCTGATGTTGCTGATCTAGGTTTTGCTACTGCTGATATAAATCAAATTTATTGTACTATTTCTCTTTGCTGAATTATTGAAGATAAAAGAATATTTGATCAAAGGGTTTCCCCACACATTGTGGGGTTTGTCCCTGGCTAGCCATCACATCTTGTGTCTCTTGTCTTGGCTTGTTTTTTGTCGATCGTTTAATGTTCTATCTGCACTTTACTTTATGTACATGTGATTGCTAATCTGTGGAATATAATAAGAAAAAGAAGTAAATTGTTATAAGCATAGAACATACCATAACTTAACATGGAATTAGAGCTAAGGTGAAGAAAAAGCTCGAGCAAGAGCAAGAGCAATCACCGAAGAGAAGATTTGCAAGGCTATCCTAAAAGAACTATGGGGTCCTCAACACTCTTTCCCGCCGAAGACAAGCTCTGTGAGAAAGGTGACTGTCACGGATGGAAGATGTCTATCGATCTAACCCTATAAGATCAAGGAGTGCTGGACCATGTAAAAGGCAATATTGTTGAGCCTCCATCAAAAGCATCCACTGCTGCCTGGAACAAATGGAAAAACGGAGAAGTCAAAACAAAGAAGATAATCTGGGACTCTATCGACAAGCACTTGGTGGCCTACATCTCTGAACTGGACACCTCCAAGGAAATCTACGATAGACTGGTGAGTATATTTAAAGTTAATGATGCAAATCAAGTTTTGTTTCTTAGAAATAAACTGAGGGAAATCAAGAAGGGTAAAGATGAGAGTATGCAAGCATACTTCTTAAGAATCACCGAGATCAAGAACGATCTCCTATCTATTGGGGAGATAATTATTGACAGAGAAATGGCACTCATGACTCTTGGAGGATTACCATCCGAATGGTATGTGTTTAGGACTACTCTTCTGAACAATAATATAATTCCTGGTTTCGAGGAATTAATGGCTAGATGCATTCAAGAAGAAACAAGGGTAGAAGAGCAAGAAATGCCCTTGCCTAAAGGTCCTCCTGCTGCCTTTTCTTCTCATGCCAAGAAAAGAAATAATTCCAAGTCTAAATCGAAAAGAAAGACTGCACCTAAGGGTGGAAGAAAAGGATGATGTTACATTTGCAATAAAGCAGTTCACTGCCCTGATAGAAAGGACTCTCATTGTGACAATGATCAAAATCCCTCTCATGGTAATCGAAGGGATGGAAAATTTAATAGTAAAAGTAAAAGGAACACTGGAAATCAAGGAAGAGGACAACCATTCAAGAAGGCTAGAAATTCCAGGATGTATTAAATGCACCTAACCTCCGAAAGAACCTGGTGTTCATCTTGGCAATGGAAGACAAAGGCTACAATGTAACCTTCAGCGATGGCAAGGTATGTGTATCTAAAAATAATGTTAAAGATGCCTTTACTCTTGGGTTTCGTGTTGATTCATTATATCAGTTCGATGAAAGTCAGGTAGGTGTCATGTCTTATGACACATCTCTTCAGTCCGAAATTTGGAATTGGAGGTTTGCCCACCTTCATTACAAAGATCTACCCAATGTAAGACATATGGTAACAGGGATGCCCGAATTCTGAGTAGAAAAGGAAGGTGTATGTTTGGGATGTGCCTAAGGAAAGCTCAAAAAGGGACCATTTCCCTCAAGCCAAAGCAAGCCCTTCGATATATTACAGTTGGTACACTTAGGCATATCTGAGGCTGGAATTAAGAGGGAGACTACTACACCACATACTCCTGAGCATAATGGTGTGGCGGGAAGGAAGAACTGTACGATTGTAGAAGCTGTCTCTATGGGTAGATGATGTAACAATGCCTGATGTGGAAGAATCGATGGATCCTATTTATCCACCTGAGCCTTCCTCTTCTAGGAAGAGGCATTCATGGCTTAGGGGGCTACTTGATGATGCTGAAAGACATGCTACACCCCGAGGAACCTTCCGTTAAAGTAAGAAACCCAACAGGTATCAGGGATACCTGACTAGTATAAGCACAATCATACAAAATGAGCCTTCATCATTCTCAGATGTCGTTAATCATCAAGTATGGAAGGATTTTGTGACCATTATGGAGAATGATGTCTGGGAAGTAGTTCCCAGACCCCATGACAAGACAATTGTTACTTCAAAATGGCTTTACAAGATAAAGTTGTAGTAGATGGAAGTACAAAATAGTATAAGGCTTGTTTTGTTGCTCGTGATTTCTCCCAGAAGGAAGGTATAGACTATGATGTGGTATTTTCACCTGTTGCCAGATATACGACCATCTGCTCGATCATAGCCATTGCAGCTTCATAAGGATGGAACCTACATCAGATGGATGTCAAGACCGTGTTCTTGCACGGTTCGATCAAAGAAGAGGTCTATGTGGAGCAACCCGAAGGATTTGAGATTTATGATTGAAAATCTCATGTATGCAGGTTGAAGAAGGCTCTCTATGGGTTGAAGCAAGCACCCCAAGCATCATATGAGAGGATTGATAGCTACTTGATGAAGTTGGGATTCACTAGGAGTGAAGCCGATCCTAACCTTTATTTTAAGGTTGAAGATGACAAACCTCTCATACTGGTGCTGTATGTGGACGACCTCTTTCTAACAGGTGCATACCCTCTCATTCACAAATGTAAGAGGGAGTTGGCCTCTGAATTTGAAATGAAGGACTTGGGACTGATGCACTATTTCCTAGGACTTGAAGTGTGGCAAAAGCCAAGGGAAATTTTCCTATCTCAAGGAAAATATGTGGTGAAAATCTTGAAAAGATTTGGTATGGTGGACTGCAAGCTTGCGACTACCTTGAGGATCTTAACTTTCAGAAGTTATATGGTAGTGATGTCGGACCAGATTTGGGAAATGCCTCTGAGTTTCAAAAAATCATTCGCGTTCATGTTCTTGGTGAACCTCCGTCTAAACATATGTTTTGCAGTTAGCATTGTGAGCTCATATTTGGTTGAGCCTCACTAGATTAGTGCCAAGAATATTTTGAGATGTCTTCAGTACACAATCTCTCATGGATTGAGATACACTGTTGGAAATATGAAACTGCATGATTATTCGAATGCTGATTAGGCAAGTAGTGTGGAGAATCATTAGAGCACTTTTAGTGTTGTTTCTCTTTGGATTCTGCTTCGATATAATGGATGAGCAGGAAGCAGAAGTCGGTTGCCATAAGCACCACTGCGATTGGATACATATCTATGAGCATGATCTCGTATGAAGCTGCATGGTTGGGGAAGCTCTTCAGTGAGTGGTTTGATCACATACCACTGTGATTCTCTGTAACAACCAGAGGTAGGATTCGATTATTGAGGAATCTTGTATTCTTCGATTGCTCCAGCAGATAGACATCATCTGGGATATGGTAAGTCGATGAGCAAGGAGGCTCCATCGCATTAAGATGATGTACAGGTCGATACACCTTGTCAAAGCCCCGAGGAAAGATCTAATTTGTGATTTTCCCAAATGACTTGGAGTCGTCAAGAAACCCTTGTACAAGGGTCCTGCATGTTGCACACATTAAGCTCTGGGAGCTCTGAGGGCTTACAATTCTTACTGGAGCAACACACGACCATAGGGTGACTCACCCTCCCCTGGTGGTGTGCACTGGAACAAGATGATTCGCTCTCTTGTGGTACAAGATGATTCACTCTCTTGTGGAATAGGATGATTCGCTGTCCTGTGTAGCAGGATGATTAGTTCTCTTGTGAGGCCTAGATTGATGTGTTCTCAATGGCGATTGTAGCAGGATTGATGTGTTCTCCATGGAAATTGTAGCAGGATTGATATGTTCTCCTATGAGGCCTGGATTGATGTGTTCTCCATGGTGATTGTAGCAAGATTGATGTGTTCTCCTGGTAGGCCTGGATTGATGTGTTCTCCATGGTGGCCTGGATTGATGTGTTCTCCATGGCGATTGTAGCAGGATTGATGTGTTCTCCTATGAAGCCTGGATTGATGTGTTCTCCATGGTGGCCTAGATTGATGTGTTCTCCATGGCGATTGTAGCAGGATTGATGTGTTCTCCTATGAGGATGGAATTGATTAAGTTCTCCTATCGAGACATCCTACCCATGCAGTCTGGGACTCATGGGAAGTACCTCTCATCTGATCAATGAGCATGGAAATGAAGATAGGGACCATAGTAGTACCGATGGATGCATCGTTGTATCTATCGTACTCCCTACGCTAGGATGACCTCCATTGATTTGGGATCAATGATACTAGTCTGGGACCAGTGGTAGGAGTGGTACATTCTATGACACTGACTTCGGGTCGGTTGTTACTGGTCTGGGACCAGTGGTACGCAATCTGAGATTGATTTTGAGTTAGTGGAGGATGTTATTGGTCTAAGACCAGTGGTAGGAGTTGTACTCACTATGACGCTGACTTTGGGTTGGTTGAGACTGGTCTAGGACCAGTGGTACATACTCTAACACTGACTTTGAGTCAGTATGATACATCCTCGATCATTTCTTCTTCTTCATAATTCGGACAAAAGCATAGCAGAACATAACAATGTAAGAGCAGAGCAAAACATAGCAGAACAATACAAATCAGTACAGGTCAGAACAATATAAAGCAGAATAGGTAGAATAGAGAAGAGCAGGGCAAGGGTCAGGCTGTACAGGGCAGTGCATTTGATGGATGAATAATAGCGACAGAAAAACAGATTGCAGATGAAGTTCTCCCTAGTTGAGAGGGAGTGTTAAATTGGAAACTAGGGCCAAACTTCATGTGCATCATCTTATTCATGGCTGATAATATGTTCATTAGATTCCTCTCATCGAGAGGTGTAGGATTGATCTAAAGATCATCCGATTCCGATAAGTATTCATGGAGATATGAATTTATTTTGATTATGGAACTATTATCAAGCCGACCTACAACTCATGTAGGCTCAGAAGCCCAACAGTCGCATCTATTCAAACATCAAAAATTGTGTGTAAAGTCAGGAGGACTTTTCCTCATTTGCACTCACTCATCTCATCACATCTCTCTCTCTCTACTGTGCAGAAAAGAGTCTCTTCTCTACCACGCAGAAAAGGGTCTCTCCCTCACACATGTGAAGCCGGAAGCTACTGAAACTGAAGCTGCAACTACAGAAGTAAAGTTTGACCTGTGTGGACCAGAATATCTCCTCATCTGAACTGTGATATAGGTTCATCTGAACCTCCTTTGAAAGCCGCAACTTTTGGTGGTGGAATCAAGTCAATCTGATGGACGGTTTGCAAGATATCGACTGCCCTAGTTTGAAGGAAGCTGCTGAAACTGAAGCTGCAACTGCAGAAGTAAAGTTTGATCTGTGTGGACCAAAAGGTCTCCTCATCTGAACTGTGTTGTAGGTTCATTTGAACCTCCTCTGAAAGCCACAACTTTTGGTGGTGGAATCAAGTCAATCCGACAGACGATTTGCAAGATATCAAGATGAGAAGTGAAGTTTGAACTGCGTGGACTAGAAGATCTCTTCATCTGAACCTCCTCTGGAAGCCATAACTTTTGGTGGTGGAATCAAGCCAATCTGACAGTCGGTTTGTGAGATATCATCTGCCCTAGTTTGATGATGAAGCTGCTAATGTTGATGCTGCTGCTCTAGGGTTTGCTACTGCTAATATAAATAATATTTATTGTACTATTTCTCTCTGCTGAATTATTGAAGATAAAAGAAGACTTGATCAAAGGGTTTCCCCACACATTGTGGGGTTTTTCCTTGGCTAGCTGCCACATCTTGTGTCTCTTGTCTTGGCTTGTTTTCTATCGATCGTTTAATGTTCTATCTGCACTTTACTTTATGTACATGTGATTGCTAATATGTGGAATATAATAAGAAAAAGAAGTAAACTATTATAAGAATATAAAATACCATAACTTAACAAAGAAGAAGGATGATCTTCTCAGGGGGATTAGATCCTTTATTTCTCTTCAGTAAAGGAAGAGAATGGCATTAAGGGAGGATCAATAGTCAGATTGTTATATACCTAGGTGGGATAATATGGGGTACCAAGGGAGGTACCCAAGGTAATAATGTAATAATGGGATGGGCCATAGTAATAAATAAGGTGGTTAACCCATGTCATGTAAGGGACCACAAGTAGTTAATAATAATGTAATGGGCCCATGGTATTAGTTGATGGTATGAGGGAACCATGGTAATGACCCATGGTATTGTATGTATGAGGCCTATATAGAGGCTAGAGACTCCACATGGAAGATATAGTGAAGGATTATTGTATGAACAGGCATATGGCTTGTGGAGTGTTCTCCTTCCTTAAGGAGTGAATGTATGGTGTTGCCCTACCATAAGGGTTTTGATAATAAAGAAACATTTTCATTTATTTTGATCTTGTTATTATTGGGTATATTTTTTATTTCTCATATAATTCCGGGTTATATCTATAACAATTGGTATCAGAGCTATAACAAGTGGTATCAGATCACTTTCTTGGGCAAACAGTGGAGAATTTTTTTTTATTTTTTGCAGGGTTTCGAGGGCGGCGACTTTGCAGGTCAGATCTATACATTTTGGTGCAAGATCTATAAAATATAATTACAGATCTGGACTCTTTGTGAAAAAATAGTCGAATTCAAAAAAAAAAAAAATCAGTTGAATCGGAGTCCGGATGAAGGAAATATCGCTGATTTAAAAATCAGTGGGGTTGCAGACAATTTTTAGGGCAGCGAGTTTGCGGTGCATATCTAAACGTCCTGGTGTAAGATCTACAAAATATAATTGTAGATCTGAATTATTTGAGAAAAATTACCCAATTTCAAAAAAAAAATCAGTCGAATCGGAGTCCGGATGAGGGAGATATCGCTGAGGCACAATACTTGCTAAGGTTTTGCAAATGGGGTAGCAAGCTAAGTGGGCTTGATTGTGGGGAAAACTCCACAGTTAAGCGCGCTTGAGCCAGAGGAGTTCTGGGATGGGTGACCTCCTGGGAAGTCCTGGTTACCGGGTGCAAGCCCCGGAAGTGATGATTGATGCTATGTGATTCATTTCACTAGTTTCAATCCCACTTCTTCACCCCTGTGAGCATCACCCGATGCAATGAGTGCTAAGTGAACTATTCAAAAATCATGAGAAATTAGTCAGTTATGACTACCTCTCAAGGAAATGGTCATACATGAATGACTTACTTAACGCAGTTGAATCCCAAAATGATATCTAATATAATGCACTGCGTAAACCCCCATACTTAAATTCAAAAAGAGTCAAGGGATCTCTACTTGAATGGTTCATGAGGCACAATACTTGCTAAGGTTTTGCAAATGGGGTAGCAAGCTAAGTGGGCTTGATTGTGGGGAAAACTCCACAGTTAAGCGCGCTTGAGCCAGAGGAGTTCTGGGATGGGTGACCTCCTGGGAAGTCCTGGTTACCGGGTGCAAGCCCCGGAAGTGATGATTGATGCTATGTGATTCATTTCACTAGTTTCAATCCCACTTCTTCACCCCTGTGAGCATCACCCAATGCAATGAGTGCTAAGTGAACTATTCAAAAATCATGAGAAATTAGTCAGTTACGACTACCTCTCATGGAAATGGTCATACATGAATGACTTACTTAACGCAGTTGAATCCCAAAATGATATCTGATTTAAAATCAGTTTTTTTGCAGAAATTTTAGTGACAACGGGAGAGTAGCAACACAGATCTGAAATTTCAAGTGCCTGGGTCAAGATTTCTACCACATGGGTAGATGCAGAATGACTGTTCCATTTCTAAAAACAGGTTATAATAGAGAAGCTGAGCAATATTGACGAAACTGTGACAATTTCAAATTTTCACCAAGTAAGTGAAATTTTTTCAAACCCTCTTCATGGAAACTTTTACTGAGAGAGATGATAGCCCTACTATTGAAGAATTCATACAAAACATAAAGAAAATATTTGAGGAGAGATGGAAGTATATGGTACCACTTTTTTTGCAAGAAGAGGCCACCATATGGTGGAACTCACTGGGCCATATAGCCTTGTCCAAATTCTCGAATGAAGAAATGGAAAAACTCCTTATGGACAAATGGTCTCAGACTAGAAAACAAGATAAGGGGAAACATGTGGGGTTATTTCCTACTGGTATATATTTATTTCAGGTTCATGGATTGATTCAGAAATAGAAAATCATTGTTTCTATAAATCCTAGTTGCAAGCAAAATCTTATAAGTGTTAATTTGGCAAAAAGATTGCAAGTTCCAGAAAAACTCATTGAAACTGCACAAGTTGATAATGAGGATGTTCAAGTGTACAAGGATTTGAAGATTTCTATGGATAAATATGTGTTGCATGGTGATTTTTATGCTTCAGATATGGATAACATGGATGTTGTTTTGGGATACCCTTGGATGGAATCAGTGGGTACCATAAATATTAATGTGCAGAAGAAATTCCTGAAGCTCTAGTATAAAAAGAAGAAAATTACGAACAAACTAAGTTGTAACAACTATATTTTCTCCTAGGGGTCTGATGGGGTTCACGCGTCGCGATCGCATGGGCCTCGGGTAACCTAGCTGCAGGAGCCGCAAGAAAACGGGAGATCACCAGAACGGATAGCATAAATCAGGGAACAGGGTTTCGGTTTCCGGCTGCAGACAGTGACTGAGGTATCTACGGTTGACCGGTATGGAGGGCCTCGAAGCTACGAAGCTGGTGGACTACTCCACGGACCCACTAGAAGGGATCGCCATCTTCGGAAACCCTAACGATAATCCTGCACCAGCTGTTGGAAACCCCACCACACAGGACATCCTTCCTATGGTTTCTCTGTCGTTTTCGCCCACATCCCCTGCTCTGGATGCACCGCCCCTTTCACCAGGTACCGCCCTCCTCCTTTCACAATTTTCACCTGACGCTTTAACCTTCGATTTGCCATCTCCTCCTTGAACCGCACCTCCCTCCGCCCCGGTTGAGATTAGGGCAACAGCAAAATCCACCATCTCACCGTCTGATCACCAGGCATCGCCAGAAAACACCATACCCCCTGTTGAATCTAGGGCTGCAGCGGATAAACCCTCGATCGACGCAGGGATTAGACCCTCGGGTAGCTTCTGCACGCCGGCCCTCAATGCCCAGCCCGCTAAGCCCTCCCCGAGGGTCGGGGTCACAAACCCTCTCATAGATCATCCGACCGCTCCACGCTCGAAGAAGAGATCCAAGTGCATCAGAGCAACTGTCAAAGACATTACAGTATCATTCGGTGACCCCACAAACTTCGAGGAGACCATGGCACTGGCTCGAACAATTTTGGTTGGACATGTGCGGGGGCGTACCTTCACGGCGGAGCGATTAAAAATGTGGGTGAAAGAAATTTGGGGTGCGCTATTCTCTGAATTACCGGAAGTACAAGAACTCCCAAGGGGATGGTTCTCACTCCACTTCTCAAAAGAGGATCACACGAATACTGTACTGGCACATAGAAATGGCACCGGTGCTATTGAAAAGGTGGAGCCCTCTATTTGATCCGGAGCGCGAACAGATTGGAGCAGGCCCTCTTTGGGTGAGGTTACCGGGGTTGCCTCTGCAATACTGGTCTGAGGAAGCATTCGTCAAGATTGGGAATGCATTAGGAACGTATTTGGACCACGACCGATCCTACAAGGAGACCAACAAAAGAATACTGGCGAGAATCCTGGTCCATCTGGATACCAGGGAGGGATTATTAGAAAAGATGAAATTAAGATGGGGAAATTTCAGCAGAATGAAGATACTGGATTACGAGGGCGTTCCCTTCAGGTGCAACCGATGTCACCAAGTCGGTCATTTGTTCAAGGACTGCCCATTGAACAACAATCAGGATGGATCTCCAAAGCCGGCACCTGCTATCTCCAGCGGAGCTCCCCCTTCCATTCCTCATTCGCCACAAAGCAGCGCGGGACCCCATGGTGAACCTGCAAAATTGGACAAGCGAAAGATTGCCCCGCCTTCACCCCCGCTGACCAGGGCTCGGGCAGCAGCAGCGGCCGCGCAAGTGTCGGGTATCTCTCCTATTCCTTTCTCTAAATCATCTAATATCTCATCTGCACTTGAATTTTCGACTGCTTGCACTATGGTTCAATGTGTTATCCCCCCTCCCCCTCCGTCGCCATCCACTGCTCCGCCCACTCTGCCTCTTTCATCTCCGCCCCCCTCGCCATCATCATCCCGTTCGACCCCATCCCACCCATACTCCCTCCGCCCTCGTTCATCTCATCTGGAGGTCTCTGAAACCCTATCCGGGCTGGCATTGTCCCTCTAGGCCCTGGGTTCCTTACTACCCGGGGTCGCAAATCATATCTCAATAAAGCCATTAGGCACGCCGGAGCGGAAGTAGCAGCTGGGCGTCAAGCCACCATCGACGGGGTCCTTAGAGCAACAAAACCCCCAAAGATCGGCCCCCCATGAAGTGCATCTCCTTCAACTGTAGGGGCCTGGCTAGCACCCCAAAAAAGCTAGCCCTCAAACGACTTTTTGAGGTCGAACTTCCCGATATCATTCTCCTACAAGAAACCCTTGGTTCTGCAGAGTCTACTTCTCGAGCCCTAGCCTCAGTAGGTGCCCGATGGCACTTCATTGCTTCTGATGCCATGGGCAGATCGGGTGGCCTGGCGTTTGGATATAATCCCAGCTCTATCAGACTTGACTCCTCTTGGGGAGGTCATGGATTCCTGGGTGCAGATATATTCTCTATCGAACTCGGCCTCTCCCTCCGCATTGTCAACATATATGGGCCTTGCCAACAGAGGGAAAATTATTGGAGACAACTCCTCAGCTGTAACCTATTATCACTTGATCACATCATCATAGGCGGAGACCTGAACTTCTCCCTGGGATTCAGTGAGTCATGGGGATCATCGGCCCAGATTGATCCCATCACAGATTTCATGAGACGGTTATTGGAGCAGCATGACCTCATTGACATCCCACTACAAAAGCCTCACCCTACATGGAGAAATAGAAGGATAGGATCGGCTGCTCTAGCCCGAAGATTAGATAGATTTCTGATGAAAGGCCCTCTGATCCATCGACTGCACTCATACAAACAGTGGGTAAGCAATGGAGGCATCTCAGACCACTCCCCAATTGCCATGGAAATCCAGGGTCCGCAGCTGAAACCTAAAGCACCCTACAAGTTTAATCATCTGTGGCTACAAGACCCTAGCTTCTCTAATCTGATTACAGAATACTGGAGAGCACATCCCATAGACCGAGAGTCTTCCATGGCAAGGGGATTTGTCAAAAACCTGACTGAGCTCAAGCATATTGTGATCAACTGGGCCAGGGAGAAGAAGAAGCGAGAAGATGTGCAGCTCATCAAGGTAGAAGAAGACCTGAATGCCCTACTGGACGAGAGAAACCTAAGGTTCATAACACAGGATGACAAGGCCCGCCTTATGGAGCTGGAAAATCAGAAGAATAATATTCTTAAGGGTAGGGAGGAATCTACCAGGCTTCGTAGCAGAGCTACTTGGCTTAAAGCTGGAGATGAGAATACCAGATTCTTCCATAATTTTGCCAAAGGAAGGAAAGTGGCAAACACCATATGGAATCTCCCTCTCCCTGAGGGAGGCCTGGCGGACTCCTTTAACAAGCTCTCTCATCTGGGTACTTCTCACTTCAGAGGCCTATACAAGAACCCTGCAGGCACAAATCTGGCAGAAATCATCAATGTGGCCTCTCACTTCCCCAGATTTGTAGAGGAGGAGGATTCTGAAGATCTTGAAGCCCCCGTCACTATGGCAGAACTGGAAAGTACTATCAAATGGTTTCAAAAGGAAAAGAGCCCGGGGCCGGATGGCTGGACGATAGAGTTCTACATTGCTTTCTTTGAACTTCTGGGAGGAGATATCTTAAAGGTTGTTGAGGAAAGCAGGATCTCGGGTTGTCTCTACAATGCTATTAATACCACTTTCATTGCCCTCATCCCTAAATCAGACAACCCATCCTCTTTTGATGACTTTCGCCCCATATCCCTCTGCAATGTCCTCTATAAGATAATTTCCAAGATCATTGCCAATAGGATCAAGCCCATTCTCTCCAGACACATCTCACCTCAACAATTTGCATTTCTGGAAAACAGGCAGATCCATGAAGCCATTGGCTCGGCACAAGAGGCAATCCACTCCATTTGGACTAAACATCTCAAGTGTATCCTGCTGAAGATTGATCTATCCAAGGCATTTGACCGCGTAAGCTGGCTTTATATAAAAATGATCCTCATTCACATCGGATTTCCCCTTGCCTTAATCAATTGGATCATGGCGTGCATCACCTCTCCCACTTTCAACATCTTGATCAATGGATCAGCCTCACATTTCTTTCACTCCGAAAGAGGGCTGAGACAGGGCTGCTCCCTCTCACCACTTCTATTTCTCTTGGTCATAGAAGCTCTAAGCAGGCTTATCATCTCGGCAAAAAGGGAGGGGTCTATCAGAGGCCTCAAAATCACTGATGTATGCTTCCTCACTCACCTTCTCTTTGTAGATGATGTCTTAATTCTATTGGATGGTAGTGTAGAGGACACTACTTCCTTCACTCGCATCCTAGAGCTCTTCTCAAAAGCAACGGGAATGGAAGTGAACAAATCAAAGTCCACTATCACCTCGGTGGGAACCACAGCAAATGAAGCACTCGTGGCTAGACAGGCTTTTCCTTATACCACCCAGCCACTTGATAGAGGCCTTAAATATCTGGGATATTGGCTAAAGCCGACACATCAAAAGATAGCTGATTGGGTATGGCTAGTATCGAAGATAGAGAAAAGGTTATCATGCTGGAGCCACAGATATCTCTCGAGGGCTGGAAGACTAACACTGATAAAATCTGTACTTGAAGCCACCCCAGTGTTCTGGATGGCATTGGCTTGGATACCCCGGAACATACTGGCTAAACTACAACAGCTGTGCAATAGATACTTATGGGCAGGCAACCAAGACAAGCGCATCTTTGCCTGGATCGGCTGGAACAAGATTGCCTTACCCAAGAAATGGGGAGGTTGGGGGTTGAAGGAGCTCCCTATCTTCGCAAAAGCATTAGCAGGAAAAATGGGTTGGGCCCTACTGACGTCTCAAAGCTTATGGACCAACATTACATTCCACAAATACATATGGCCTCTCAGCATCTACGACTGGGTAAGACTCCCTGAGTGGAATAAAACTGGAATATCTTCGATTTGGAAGGCTTTCTTACATTCCATGCCTCTCATTAGAGATAACTTGGTCTGGCGTATCAAAGATGGGAACAGTGCAAGGATAGGACTTGACCCCTGGACAGGGAGTGGGGGAAGACATTCCCTACCACCAGATCTGGTTGCACATCTCTCAGCTCGGAACATTAAAGTAATCTCACAGATTGCGGACCAGGACCATTCAGATATCTTCCATCAAGCTTGGAAATCAGCGCGCCAACTAAATCTCCCTGGAAGATGGCACACAGCATGGGAAGAATACAGAGATGCCTTAACAGAAGCTCACATTAGAATTACAGAGGGCCCGGATGAACTTGTATGGAACCAGGCAGAACACGGAGTATACACACCCAAGGATGGTTACATACAGCTCATTGCTCATAAAAAACCCGAGGCAATTGCAAATTGGTGGCAGAGTATCTGGAAACAAACCGCCTCCCCTCGAGCAAAGCTCTTCAATTGGTGCATACTGCGGAACAAAATTCCAACCGGAGACCAGCTCATGAAAAGAGCCCAGCATGGCCCCTCGTGGTGCGTACTATGTAAGGCAGACTCGGAATCTACAGATCACATCTTCCTTAACTGCAGTTCGACATTGAACCTGTGGAAAAACCTCAAGCCATTCATTAACTACGCGGGTGATTGGGCTGGTACTGATATCATTAACGCTTGGACTGTTTGGGAAAAGAATAACAGAGGTTCAAAAACCATTAATCTTCCCATTATTGTAAACTGGGCTATTTGGAAAACTAGAAACAGAGTGATATTTGACAACAAGCCCATACAATGGCCACTGCTCGAGGCTAGTATTGTAGCTGCCCTGAGGGAACTACCCGACCCACCCCCTCCCTCATCTCGCCAACCTACCCCTCCTCCTCCCATCGACCCTGGTACGCCTTGGGCTTTTTTCGATGGGGCGGCAAACCTGCAAAGTTGTGGAGGAGGCATCATCCTTCATATTTCTGAGAATCATCACTACAGAATCAAGGCAGGACTGGGATCTGGATCCAATAACTACGCAGAACTCATCACTCTCCGCCACTTACTTCACTTTTCTTTGAGGCACCACTGCACTAGCATCAATATATCTGGGGACTCACAGACCATCATAAATTGGATAAATGGCACAGCTACTTGTCACATGCACTCACTCAGCATTATATTACATGAAGCACTGACACTCAAATAAGCTTTTAACAATATTAGTATCTCTCACATCTACAGGGAACACAACAAGGGTGCCGACAAATTATCCAAGGAGGCAGCGCTGATGGACAGAGGCATCTGGGAGATTATAGAGGTGAAAGATCAGTAGGAACAAAAGTTTTTTCATCGACCGTATATAGACCCAGGATACCCAACCTTGGGTCAGCAAATAGCTCATTAGGAACTGCTTTTATTTAACAGATCTAATATAGACTCATACTGAAATGTTTTTTGATATTTTGAAAAAGATGTACAGAACACTGTAACAGCTGAGCATACCCTGCGTGGTAATGCGACTTAACAGCAAAACTGATAATACTGGAAAATAGACACTCTCATGCAAATTTTTTGCCCATTAATGCAATATTTATGGATTTTTCCAGAGGAAAAAAAAAAGAAGAAAATTACATTACAGGATATTTCCATTAATAAGCAGGTAGAGTCCAAGGAGGCTGAAGCAGAAGATGTTCCAGAGTCTGATGATGAGCTAGTAATGATAGATAATCAAACACAAACAGAGGCTGAAGCAAAAAAGGCTACAGGTGCTGATACATCTGAGGATGACTCAGTGGTTGAAGTCATATTGGACAAGAAGACACGACAACAGGCACCACAGCAGGGTGAATTAAAGAAAAAGACACCGTGGGTTAAAACTTCAACATATCATCACCCACATCACCCCGCAAGAAAACAACCAACACGATGGCAACCAACTAGCCACAAGGACAACAACCCCCATATGATGGATAGCAAGGAGCCTAGATCCACCTACTACACAACAACACTGAAGAGCTGCAACGGTCAACTTCCATCTCAAGCGAGCGAGGCCCCAGTGAGATCGAGGGTTCACCTTTCTCTTGGATGGCTAGATGCACGTGCATGGTACCAGTGGACTACTCTTTTGAGTAGATCTTATTATTTATTTTCTTCCCATGTTTCGAGGACGAAACATGCTTAGGGGGGTGGAATGTTATATACCTAGGGGGGATAATATGGGGTACCAAGGGAGGTACCCAAGGTAATAATGTAATAATGGGATGGGCCATAGTAATAAATAAGGTGGTTAACCCATGTCATGTAAGGGACCACAAGTAGTTAATAATAATGTAATGGGCCCATGGTATTAGTTGATGGCATGAGGGAACCATGGTAATGACCCATGGTATTGTATGTATGAGGCCTATATAGAGGCTAGAGACTCCACATGGAAGAAATAGTGAAGGATTATTGTATGAACATGCATATGGCTTGTGGAGTGTTCTAACCTGCCCGATGAAGAATTTGAAAAATTACTTTTAGACAGATGGTCTCATGCTAGAAAACAAGATAAGGAGAAACATGTGGGGTTATTTCCTATTGGTATATCCTTATTGCAGGTTCCTGGATTAATTCAAAAAGAGAAGATCATTGTTTCTATCAATCCTAGTTGTAAACATAATTTTATCAATGTTAATTTGGCAAAAAAATTGCAAGTCCCAGTAAAACATATTGAAAATACACAGGTTGATGATAAGGATGTTCAAATTTATAAGGATTTGAAACTTTCTATGGATAAGTATGTGTTTCATGGTGAATTTTATACTTCAGATATGGATAACATGGATGTTGTTTTGGGATATCCTTCGATGGAATTTGTGGGTACGGTCAATATTAATGTGCAAAAGAAATTCTGAAGCTCTGGTATAAAAAGAAGAAAATTACATTACAAGATATTTCCATAAATAAACAAGTAGAGTCCACGGAGGTTGACGCAGAAGATGTTCTAGGGACAGACATATCAAATGATGAGCAGTTGATGGTCGACAATCAAACACAAACATAGGCTGAAGCCGAAAAGGTAACAGGTCTTGACACATCTGATGAGGGTTCAGTGGTTGAAGTCATATTGGAAAAGAAGACACCAGAACAGGCACCACAGCAGGGTGAATTAAAGAAAAATACATCGTGGGTTAAAACTTCAACATATCATCACCCACATCACCCCGCAAGACAACCATCAAGATGGAAACCATGTAGTCACAAGGACAACAACCCCCGTATGATGGATAGCGAGGAGAGAAGATCCACCTACGACACATCAACACAGAAGAGCTGCCAAGGTCAACGTCCATCTCAAGCGAGCGAGGCACCAGCGAGATCGAGGGTTCACCTTTCTCTTGGATGGCTAGATGCACGTGCATGGTATCAGTGGACTACTCTTTTGAGTAGATCTTATTATTTGTGTTCTTCCCATGTTTCGGGGACGAAACATGCTTAGGGGGTGGAATGTTATATACCTAGGGGGGATAATATGGGGTACCAAGGGAGGTACCCAAGGTAATAATGTAATAATGGGATGGGCCATAGTAATAAATAAGGTGGTTAACCCATATCATGTAAGGGACCACAAGTAGTTAATAATAATGTAATGGGCCCATGGTATTAGTTGATGGTATGAGGGAACCATGGTAATGACCCATGGTATTGTATGTATGAGGCCTATATAGAGGCTAGAGACTCCACATTGGAGATAGTCAAGGATTATTGTATGAACAGGCATATGGCTTGTGGAGTGTTCTCCTTCCTTAAGGAGTGAATGTATGGTGTTGCCCTACCTTAAGGGTTTTGATAATAAAGAAGCATTTCTATCTATTTTGATCTTGTTATTTATTGGGTATATTTGTATTCTCGTATATTTTTGGATCAGATCTACAACACAAATGAAGGAAGCTAAAAGGAAAATATAGAAAGGTGCATATGATTATTATAGGTATGGTGACCTATTCCCCTTGCTGATTACAGTAGTGTATGTGTTTATTTCAAATGTATCAGCATTGAAATGGAGAGGAGGAGCATATCCAACATAAAGAGTACACAACAATATCTTATGTTGTGGGAAGAAGGTGATGGGATGCAGTAGAAGTGTGGAATGACAGGAAGCCGACAATCAAGCTAGGTCCACAGGATCAATCCCCACGTAAAAGTGAGGAAGCGGATGTAGGAGATCAGAGGAGAATTTGCTTAGGGCGAGCTTCCTTGATAGCAGTAGAAGGAAACAATTGTCAGGCTGAAGAAGAAATAATGCAGAGTAAACAAAAGATTTACACCTTGGGTGGAATACCCTTATCTCATTTAAGTTGTGAATCTAATTTTTCCTAGTATTATTGTGTTCATAAAGCACAATGAGTATAAGCTTTCATGTCCCTTAGTCTTCAATTGGTATCGCTATGAAAATTTATGGTTTGGGTTCGTATGGAGTAGTCTTTTTGCGTAAGTGGGAATTTCTTTTGGAGAAAGAGGTATAAGAGGTTGCCTAGTACAACATCTAATTTGTATTTATTTCTTAGTGTAATTGGTATTGTTTAAGCAGCAGTCCATGTTTTGAGGTATGATCTCAGGGGAGAAGAAGTGATTGAGATGCTCAGGAGAAGTGTGCATAGAGGATGAATTAGTAGCAATGGTGAAGATCAAGCTTAAATGCATCACTAATGATTGGTATTTGTAGTAGAAACAATACCACGTGCAATTTAATTGGTATTATTTTCCTTTTAACTAATACAAAACATGAATTGGAAAGAAAGCATTCAGCCAGCCACCATAAAGTGTCAAAACTGGAGGCAGTCAAATTAGAGGAATTATATGTTTAGGGGGAGCATATTACACATATTTCCAGTTTATAGAGCAATAATGACCAGTCCTTGAAGAGAAGTCTGCAGAGAAGAATGCACATCAACAACTAGACCCTCGTCATTGATAGTCAATGATTGCATGGGGGAGAAGAAGAAGCTTGTATCGCTTTGCCATTGATGTCAAAGGGGGAGATAATTATTGGAGAAGATGTGGAGAAGTTGTGATGGCCCATGCAGAGGAGAGAAAGCCATTAGTGGCTCATGCAAGGGAAGTGTGGAAGCAGCATGAGGATTGGCCATCAAAGCAAAGAAGTAATGGGGTAGCAGGTGTTGTCATCAATGCCAAAGGGGTAGATTGTTGAGAATTTGGGGCTATTTGGATGGCTAGGGGCTGCAAGTGCGATGGAATTGATGTCAACAATCATGTTGGGAGATGTGTTGGGAAGTTTGTATTGTATGGCAGTTGGCAAGAGTGTTTCCATTGATGCCAACTAGACCAACATGATATTTTGAGGTAGCATGGATTTGATGTCCCCTAGCCTAAATGAGATGGTAATTGTGCTAGAATTGAGTTTCTTGTGCTAATGTGTGAAGCTCAAGGGGATTCATATGGTAGCTGCAGTCGATGGTAGAGAATCACCATAATAGTAGGATTACTGGAGAAGCTATAAAAAGAAGACTATGGTGGTTAGGAGTCCCAAAATTTGGAGGTTATTATGCCCAAAGAGATTAGGTTAGATACTCTTGGAATTAGGGTAGTTGGTTATTTTTCTAAAAGAGCTTTCCAACAGTATGTGGAAGTCCATAAACAGCCTCCTAGATCAAAATTTATTGACTTTCGAAGTTATGGTCTTAAAGTCCAAGGCAGGTTGAATTTCCGACCCTAGAGATTTCAGAACCCAAAATATTAGAGTAGGTCGGAAGTTTAGAGATCAGAAGGGAAAATATTGTAGCAGGAAAAAATAAGGAAGGTGAAATATTAGAGGTTGGAAAATTGGAACCTCGGGACCACAAAACATACGGACTAGATATCTGAAGGACTAAGAAATTCATATAAGAGGATGGAGTATATGGCACAAGAAGGCATATCAAAACCTCAGAGAACATCAGGACCCGATATTAGAACCTTGGAGCGAGGGGCATATCAGAATATTGGAAGGTTGAGGCCATCAGAACCTCGGAACCTCGAAGGACCTTATAAATTGAAATTATTTTAAAGTGCTGAGGTTTATGAAGGAGAATAAGTACAAAGCAAATCAATGAAAAATCAAGGACTAATGGACACTTTCTCTCTCCTCCAAATTTACACATGGAAATAGGTGATTGGCCATGAGGAGTTGAAGTGGAAAATGACATCAGCATGACATGGGTTTACAATGGACATGTGATAGCTTGATTCAACATTTTTTGTGGCATAATGGGAAAAATATGGGTGACATGTGTCACAACTAAGGAGGCACCACCTGGAGTGATGACGATAGCATGATGTCATTTCAGAGGTCGGCATATTAGAGGTTGGAGTTTTTTGTAACTCCTGTCTAATTTTTTTATAGAAAATTTTCGATTCGATAAAGGGGTTCTGATGTGGACTGGCACATGGTCATGGGAGATCCAAAGGATAAGGGATTCAGAGAAGGCCTAAGCTCCTAAGTGATATGTGATGCCACATGGAAAGTACATTTCGGAGGTCAAAATTTCGATGACCACTCTAATTGAATTCTGAGAAAGTTCTGATATGTAGGAGCTTTGATGTGTTGGTGCATGGTCAAGGGGACTAATAAAACCAAGGGTGTAGAGTGAGGCTGGCACCTAAGTGCTATGGAGAAGGATGGAGGTTGAGGATTTCAAAACTTCCCTTTAATTGAACTTTGAAGAAATTTACAATGGAGGGAGCTCTAATGTATGATAGGCACATAGTTGTGAGAAACCAAAAGAATCAAGGGTGGAAGAGAAAATACAAAGGGAGATAGGCCCCTAGTAAGATCTGAAGGCCTTAGCACCTAAAATCTAAGCTGTTGGTAACAACACCCAGTCCCATGGAGGAAAAACATGAAAGGGCCAAGTGAAAGGAGCTTAGAACCTCGCAACCTCGTAACATCACTTGAATAAAAGTTACAAGTTATGAGGGCTACAATATTGCAACACCTAAGGGATATACTGGTGGTCATAGGTTACGGTCCTATGACAAAGAAAATGATAGGGAGGTTAAGAATTAAGGGGATAAAGTCACCAGAATAGTGAGATTCTATAATATCTTTTTAATAAGAAGTTATGAAATGGAAAATATTTGATATTGTTGTATAGAGGTATATGAAGGCATATGAGGATGAATGCATCAGCAACTCAGTAAATGTGTGAAGAAGGTTGGTTTTGCAAGAGTAATGGCGATCGTAGAGATCATTTTTTTAAGACAAAAAGGACCATGATTTTACAGGGAAGAGTGTTGGGCCTACCTTATGTTGAGAAATCTACCTCTAATCTTCCTATGCACATCTCAGAAAATGAATGAATAATAGAGAAGCCATGCCAAAGTACAGTCAAGATCAAAGAGCCATGAATATGCATGGAGAGCTTCAATGTAGTGTGTAGCTAAATTGAGAATTAATTCTCAATATGGATATCATTCAGGTGCCCATTCTTAGTGGTTATTGTAGTAGAAGTGGCCAAGATAGATGCAACATCAGAATGGAGATCCATGAAAAGGTACACTTTGGAAGTGTGGAAATAGGAAGCAGAGGAAGCATTGAGTTTAGTGTAGTAGAGAAACAAAACTTCAGATTTCCATTGAGAAATTGGGGGGATACACCTGTTATACACTAAAAATTTCCCTTTCCGAATGATTTAAGGCGTAATTGTGAACTTAATTAATTAAATCCTTTAAATTTAAAGTGATCGAGTTAGATGGTATCACGTATGCAAATCTGGTCGATTAATTCAATCTCTTACAAAATCAGAGGTGGAAATGGCCATTGGATTATGCCTGAGATTTAGCTTTATCGTAAAAACCTGATGAGAAAAAGATCCAGTTAACTCTCCTTTCCCTTAACCAGTTGATGCACGATCGCCTTCTCAATCCTCTTCATTGCATCCAAACATGTGCAAAAGTTAGAGGTGGACTTTCAACCTGATGCATCAGGGTTGTTGAGATCAAGCTGATATGATGATTCTTGATTCACAATGGGTTAGAACGTGCAATATAGATAACATTTTATGCTAACTTGATATCATCCCAATTATCTAATTTCTTGAACATCAATGGTTTTCGAGTTCCTAACTTCTCCAATTTTAACCACGTGCCTATGCCTAATGGGCTGGACCCATCTTCTCGATCAACAAGTTCGCTAGTCACTACTCGAAAACTGCTGCATTGCATTAATTATCCTTGTAAATTCCATTTAAACTTAATACCACCAACCTTTCACAATTTATTCGTTTTCCCTTTGCTTCTGCATGTCACTTCGGGAGCCCGTCAATGACAGAAGCTAACCTCTAAGCAAACACAACATACACAATTTGTTTCCATTTAACCAATAAGTTACTTTCGATTTATTTTTCTTTCACCAGGCTAATAATTTATTTACATAAATTCATAATGCCTGATTTGTCAATTAGAGAAGCTCTGGTAAATGAGCTAGCTGGGGTTCAAGACACTAAAGTTTGTCTTACAGATGTTCTCACTCTTAAAATGACTTTAACCCCTTCCACCAACATATCAGGTGATGGTATATCCCTATTGAAGTCTGAAGCCTTAGATGCCACCCTTCCTCCTATTCGTTTTGACCCTAACTCCATTTTGTTCCTCAACGAGCATTATGAGCTCAAAAAACAAGTCTTATTCTTTTAGTCTAGCCAAAAAGTTTTCCTAAAATTAGATGAAGAATTAATTTCTAAGATGTTAGGCATTCCAACCCAAGGAATTGATATAAATGATAAGGGGTTAGACCAAGAATTTATTATGTGGGGAGAAGAAGATAAATTGGAATTTATGAAAACCTTATTTGAAAGTCCTGATCCAAAGCTAAAGTTACAATTTCCCATACTGACGCAATCATTGAAACCCTTTTTTCAAACATTGAATTATCTTTTCTCCATTATCTTTGGGTTAGAAGACAATACAAAAATGGACGAGTCAGTCTTCTTAGCCATACAATTCGTCACTCTTCAACCTGACCGCCAGATGATTAACTTTCCTAAATATCTAACTCGAGCCCTCACATTTGACATGTCTATTTTTATCCCATTTAGCTCTTTTTGCTATTGTACATATTTAATCCATCTATTCCATTTATCCCGGACAACCTAAAGACATTGGAACCATTAGGAAGTTTCTAGAGGAGAAATAAAAAGAGATCAAAGCTCTACAGGCTATTCTAAAAATACCTGATCATTACCCTCATGTTCTGATTCAGGCATTTGAAAGAAAGGAAGAGGTTGAAACTGCCTCTAAGAGATGGAAATAGCCTTGTGGCTCAAGGAAGAAAAACGTCAAGAGACTCTTAAATAAATGGAGCTCTTGAAGGCAGAATCCCGAGAAAAAGAGGCGCATCACCTCAAGCTCTTGGAAGAATATACAACTTCAATTGATCAATCCCTCAACTCTGCTAAGGCATCCAATACCAAATATTCAAAGCTGATACATATTAAGATAACTCAGTTAGAGCAAGAACTAGTGGAATTGGCCTAGTCAGAGAAGAAAAGTGTTGAACGTAGAGGGGAGTATTTGGTAAATTGAAAAAATGATGAGATCGAGAAAATTCAAACCACTCTAAAAGAAAAGCATGATGAGATTAAGACCCTACATGAAGTAATCAGAGTTACCCTCATCGGAAAGCAACTATTAATACAAGCTAAAGAAGAGATATTGAGGGAAGTTAGACAAAATATTTCAATAGCCAGAGCTTACGTTGAAATCCTCTCAAATTGTGAAATGGGTATTATTAAAAGTTCAAGCTTAGAAGCGAAAAGTACAACCTCAGCTCTTGAGGAAAGATTGAGGGATATTGATTCACTCATTGATCTTATCAACACCTTAGAAGATGAAAATTTGGAAGAACTGGTTCTGCCTCCCATAGATCAATGTGTTTTCTACCTCCGTATGTCAAAATAAAAGTATGTTGTGATGTAAGTAATGCAAGGAGAATTCAAAATGGTTACTAAGGAAATAGATGACTTTAGATTCGATTGGAACTATATTGGCAGGTTTGGCGTGCCTTCATTTTGGGGAAAAGATAATTGAGTAATACCTTAGGAGGAATTTTGTGATAAACTAAAGAATACATAACAATACCTTGGTTGCTTGGCCATATAAGGTGAAGAATAAGTTTCAACAACTACAGTCATAAACAGTGTCTAAAGAGACTTTACCATTTTGGATGGGATTAAAAAAATAATATAGAACCTTCCTAAAACTCAATACCATATTAGATATTTGTTGGTGGTGGTTATAACGAAATATAAAAATGTGCCCTGGTTTCCAACTGCAAAATGGGATAAAATGGCTAAGTTGAGGAACCATTTAAAACAAAATATCGCTATAAAACATGTCTCCTTGACAACTCGTGTTGTTCAACTAGTTCCACCAATGAAATCCATAACAGAGCAGCCAAGAAACTCGAGTGAAATTCCTTTAATCACTACTCAAGCACTGATAGTCAGGACGTGTGGGGTTCATACTTTATCCACTACGTGCACAATGAAGATATTCAAAACTTCAAATTCGCAAAGGCGTCGTAACGCATAAACAATTTATTTTATGAGTTGTTCTATTTTAATTTTAATTTGTTACATTTAAGATAGTTACTCAAACAATTATTTTTATACTAATTATTTAAGACCTTGTTTCCCATAAAGGAGGGGTTGTTGACAAAAGCGATACTTTTTCAATTTTGTGAAAACTGCTTGTACATTTTACATAGCCTTTTATTACATCATTAAAGCTATTCCTTGTTTTTTGATGAACCTTGTTGTGCCATTTTTTTTGTGTATGACAATCACAAAAAGTTAAATCTGAGACCTGTTCATGTTTAGAAATTATTTCGTTTAGTCTTTTATGTTCTGATATCATACTATCGATCTGAATGACGGGATGATGAAAATTTGATTGTCGTTTGTTTTAGATGCTTATCTCTTAACTTAATGACGAAATCTATTTTACATTTACAATTGTTACAGTGTTATATTTTGTAATTTGTTTGTGCATGATATCATTTGCACTTTAAAATCTATAAGTTTCTCCATCGTCTTTGCAAGTTTTAGGTTTCAATATTTATTATTGAATATAACTATCTCTAGATATTTGAAATGGAAGCTTTGAGAACATTTGTACATGTTGCAATGATCTCTCATTATCTTTGAAATGACTTGGTATCTCGTACCTTTATGTATGTTCTTATTTTGTCTTTCTTTTACCTTCTTATAACCTAATATTGAAATTTAATTGTTAAGGTTCATCATTTGTATTTGGATTATAGTTTTCAGAGATTGTTTTGGATAGAACTTCCTCTTCTATTAATACCATAAAACTACTACAATGAAGAAATTATCATCATCTGACCTTATTATATTTGCTTATCAAAAATTACATAACTATCATCAGGGTTACCCCCTGTGGTGCACTAGAGGTTAGCCTATAGCACCTAGAGCGTGAGGGCTTATGAGTCCTTTATGAATGTGTATTCGAGTCATTCATATGTGGAGACAATTTGAGCACTAACATTCTTTTGGCGTCGTTGTCGGGGAACAACTAGTTCAAAAAATATTGGATGACTAATTCTAACCCTATTCAACCACATATTCTTTTTGGTTTAGCTGATCAACGTAGTATATTAAATGGTTTGTATGAACTCTCCTTGTAGGTTTCCCAAACTCACCAAGAGCTCCATCAAAATTGGGAAGTGTTAGCGCAAGAAGACGACCGATTCCAACTAAACCCGAATGCTCCTAGATGACAAAAATAGTCTACAAAGTAAGTGCACGTTTGTCATTGCCTAGGTACCTTATCAGTCATGCTTCTTTGTGTTTTCTTGTCTCTAACTGGTTTTAGAAACTAGTTTAATATCTATCATATTGAGTTGTTAAAAAAATGATTATAAAATTAGTAGTGAAATAGTATATTGCTTGTTAATAACATTGGACATTTTTCAATCTGGATACTCCCCAAAGGTTGACTAGGTCTACGTCAGAGGTTAGTCACTCTCTTTTAGAGGACCCAATGTTGTTGGTTGCTATATCCAATACGAGGAGACACCTTGACGATTTCAGGAAAAATAATCCATTGTCTCCTAATCCAAGAGTATCAAAAACTCTTTCTCCTCCCTCTTCCCATCTAAGCTCTCATTCTCTACCTTCATCATCGACTTCTTAACCTGCCCACTCATCTTTTCCTCTCCCATCCACTCCACGGAATAGTCTGCCGCCTTCTCCTTACCAATCTTTACCTCCTTCACCTCCTTCTCTGCCACCTATGAATTATTGGGTGAATGATTGGTATCTTCTGCTTAATCTATAGGGATCTCTTCATGATTTTCCACCCAAATACGATAAAATTTACCTAGGTTCGATAACAAAGGAGAAGAACTGTTGAAGAACATGTAGTCAAATTTTAGGATTACTGTGAGAATTTGGGTGCCAAATATGTTGACATTTTCATGATACTTTTCATGCAAATCTTGGAAGGGGATGCTTGAAAATGGTTTAGAACTCTCCCCCATAATAGTATCAATACAATGGATAGGTTAATTGAGTTATTTTTACAACAATATGGTGTCAAAAAAAGTAACCAGTTGTGACACACTGAATTTTCTACTTTAAAATTAAAACCTTATGAGTTAGTTTCTAATTTTAACAAGAGGTTCATGAAATTTTATAACCTTTACCAATTGTTGTTCAACCACCTGACACTGTTGTAGTTGTAGCTTATTCCACAACTCTCGATGAAGATTTTTCATATGATTTGCAAGAGAGAGAACCGACTACTTTAGTGGATGCTCAATCTAAAGCTTGTTATTGTGAGAGGAATCTTATTGCTACTGGGAAACGTTCCTCTCACGATAATTGATTCGATGGAAAGAAGAAAATGGTTGACACATCTCCTCAATTTCTTGCTTCTTCCTCTTCCCAGTATCAGAAGATAGAGGAAATGTAGAAGCTTATTAAGTCATTAAACAAAAAACCCCAATGCCTTGAGTTTAGGAACAGGGAAATTCATCCACCTTCTGTAAGTTCCCTTGTACAAGAAAAATTTTGTCCTAATCCTCCAAAAAAAATTCCAATTTACTACCAAGAAATCAAGCCCCTTATCATCGTCCTCCACAAATGCTGCAAAGGGGACAAAGGCCAGACAAGCCCCATGTTTATCCCCCTCTCAGAAATAATGCTAACCTCATTAATGAATACGATGATGTTGCAGCTAGTCAACTGATAAAACCTGAAGAGAAGCAATATCCTAATGTAAATTCCATTAACACCTTTGATGTCCATGATCGAGATAGTCATGATTATATAAAACAATATTTGTGGGATCTTCATCTTCAACATTTCGATGAACAGTTAGAAGCCCAATTTCAACACAAATATAACCTTAGACCCAGGAAGAACCATGCTCCTCAGATAGAACCAGTGCCTCATCCCCTTCTATGCAAGGATAAACCATTCATATCCCATGGGCCTAATCTACCTAATGTCAGTCCACCTTTAGCATGAAAATTAAGCTTACAGAATGAGTTGAACAAACTCAAAATTAGCATGCCTTTAACCGAGGTTGTTAAGCTTCCGAACTATAAACGAAAAATTGATTCTCTTTTCAAAAAATCCTACCAACCATCCCAATAAATGGGGATAACAGATGTTATTAACGTCCAAGATGATGCCCCCAAAATTACTCTTGGTCGTGTAAACCAAAAAAATGGTAATTTAGTTCCCCCTTTTTACATTAGCTTAAAGATTCACGATTGGAATCTACATAATTATATGCTAGATTTAGGCGCCTCTCACAATCTCATGAAAAAAGAGAATATGGATAAACTTGGGCTAACCATAACTCGAGAATATCGGGATATGTATTCTTTCAATTCTCGAAGAGTTAAATGTGCATGATTAAAGACCTAGTTGTAGTTCTAGCCCATGTTCCTATTAAAAGTATTGTTATAGATGTAGTGGTAGTTGATGTCCCTCCTAACTACGAAATGATCCTATTAAGGAGATGGGCCGCTAATCTCGGTGGTTCATTGCAACTCTATCTTTCCTATGCCATTATTCACTTATTTAGATGAGGGACATCCCAATTATACAAAGAATCTAGGTTGACCTATACCATCAGTTCGAAACAACACCCCAAGAACTCATTAGTCTATACTTTCGATGATAATATGGGAAATTTCATCTTTTCTATTTCAGATGAGGAAAAGGCCTTTATTTGTGAGAAAGATGCTTCTATCCTTCCACCTGAATATTCTAATGCCTTTTGGAAAATGTATTTTGATGGGGCTTCCTCTAGGGCAGGCTCTAGTGCAAGTGTTTTTTTGATACCTTTGTTTCAACATAGTACTACTTACTCTTTTAAATTAAGCTTTGAAACTAATAATAATATAGTAGAATATGACACTTTGGTACTTGGACTAGAGGTCACACACAAACTCAACATTCAAAATATATCAATTTTTGGCAACTCCAAGTTAGTAATTAAACAAATAAAAAATAAATGTCAAACTAAACATCCTCGATTTCATTGTGGTATTTGATTGATAACTTATTTTCTGCTATCAACTTTACTACTATTCCTAGGGAAAGAAATCACCTAGTCGATTCCATTATTGTTATTGTTGCTACTTTTATTCCTCCCATTGGCCTTAAAATAAGATTTGAGATCGAAGTCCTCTATAGACCCTCCATACCTAATAATATAAAGAATTGGAAAGTATTTGAAGATGTTCAAGAAATTAAAAAATTTATTGATCTAACTGATGAATTTTCAGACCATTACATAGATGAGGATGAAGAAGTCGATCAAGCAAGTGCTAATGCCACACATCTAAAAACTAAAATTGGGAAACATGATTTTATTCAATTAAAAAACAATTACATCCTTAGAGGATTCATTCCTTTAGAGAATATTTTTGATTGAAATGATGTTGTTTCCAACCCAACATTAAAGCCTCCTAATATAGAAGTAGAGCTAGTGAATATTTCTCATGTTGGCGACAACAAGTTAGTTAACTTATCCCGACTCTTACGATGACCTCAAAGCATATGAATAGAGTATTATAGAACATAATATCCCTATAAAAGGAGTCAACCCTTTCAAACAAAATCTTAGACAAATCAACACTCTCCTCCTCCCCACAATTGAGAAAGAAATTAAATAGCTCTTAGATGCTAAGATAATTGTTCCATTCCATTATTCCACCTGGGTAGCCAATTTGGTCCTCGTTAGTAAAAAGAATGGCAAAATTAGGTTATGCTAAGACTTCAGAAACCTTTATCAAGCCTCACTTAAGGAAAATTATCCTCTTCCCAAGATGGATGCTAGCCTTCAGCGAGTGGTAGGAGAAACTCGCATTTTAATGATGGATGAATTTTCTAGGTATAACCAGATAGTTATCAACAAGGATGATGTGCATAAGACTACTTTTACCACCCCTTGGGGAACACTCATGTATCAAAAGATTCCCATTGGGTTAATGAATTCTAGGACCACCTTCTAGAGGGTGATGGATATCAACTTCACTAATGAGAAAGACCGCTTTATAGTCATCTACCTAGATGATATGATTGCCTTCTGTCAGAGTGACAACTAGCATCTAAAGCACCTAGAAGTGAATTTTTGGAAATGCCGAAGGGATGGTCTATCCTTAACTCCCAAAAAATATTTCTTCGCCATGACCAAGGATAAGTTTTTGGGGCATATTGTGTCACATCATGGAGTCAATATTGATCCTGAAAGGGTGTAGGAAATCCAAACCATCTCTCTTCCTTGCACTAAGAAAAAATTTCATGCCTTCTTAGGAAAGATTAATTTCTTGTGAAGATTTATCCCCAATTTTGCAGAAATAGTTAAAAATATTATTCGAATGCTTAAAAAGGGAAATGACGTAAGATGGGATGAATAGTCAAAATTTTCTTTTGAAAGAATCAAGACAGTTATTATGGAGGCACCAATCCTCATTAGCCTAGATTATAAAAAAGACTTTATTATTTTCCCCTTTGCCTCCAAATATACCATTGTTGTTGTTTTGTTACAAAAGAATCAACAGGGGTATGAACAACCTGTGGCATTTTTTAGCAAGGGTCTTCAACATGTAGAACTTAAATACAACATAATAGTGAAGAAAGCCTATGCTTTGGTAAAAACCCTTCTAGGATTTTAGAGAATATATCATGCTAGCTAATTCCATCATTTATCTTCCACAACCTGCGATAAGCGACATTCTTTTGCAGCATGATACTAAAGGGAGAAGATGGAAGTGGATAGCTAAAGTCTAGGTTAAGATTGTGAAGGGCTAAGAATTTTCCAAGTTATTAACCAAAGCCAACATCGATGCATTAGGCATCAATCAATAGACTCTCAGAACTCTAGCAGAAGCAAATGAAGAACAACAAGATAAGAAATCATGGTTGTTGCTACCTATTTCAACCTCTACCATTGTTCATCCAAATTTTTCTTCACCTGAAATCTATATAGACATTATAAGCTATCTTCATACCATGCAATTGCTAAGTTCCTTGAGTAAATCCACACGATGTTCTTGAAAATTGAAAGTTGTAAATTACTATATTATAAATGGTAAGTTGTATTGGAAAGACCCAGTAGGTGTACTTTTAAATTGTATATTACCATCCCAAGTGGATTATTTGATCACACAACATCATAGTGGAGTCTTTGGAGGCCATTTCGCATGATGAGCTTCCATCCATAAGATTCTTAGAAGTGATCTCTATTGGCCCACTCTCTTTTATGACATAAATAGGAAGGTGATAGCTTGTCACCACTGTCATATCTTTGTAGGCAAGCATAATCTTGTAGCCTTACCTTTGACACCCATCATAATCGAAGATCCATTTCAATAATGGGGTTTAGATTTCATTGGAGAAATCCACCCTCCTTCCAGTAGTCAACACCATTGGATACTCACTACCACCAATTATTTCACTAAATGGGTTGAAGCCATCCCGTTAAGGAAGATTAACGATAAAGTGGTGATGGATTTCCTAACAGAAAACATATTTTCACGTTTTGGGTGTCCCAAAAAGATCATAGTCGATAATGCTAACCTTTCTGCTCAGCGCCATTTCAGAATTTTTGTGACAATTACGAAGAAAAAATAGGTCATTCGAGACAGCCTATTACCCTCAAGGAAACGAGCTCACTGAGTCCACCAATAAAAACATTATTAAAAATTTGAAGAAAACTTTTCACTCTAAAAAGTGTAATTAGCACGTAGCATTGAAATATGTGGTATGGGACAATAGAATTAACACTAAAAAATCTAGTGGCACTTCACCCTTTCAATCAGTCTATAGGTCAGATGTTGTCTTCTCACTCTATTTAAGCACGAAGGTTATGAAGAATTTTCAAGAAGCCAATGTAGATCCTAATGACCTTCAAAGATGAATTAACCAAATGATGTAATTAAAATAGGAAAGAGAGATGGTATATGAAAGAATTAACCAACATCAAGAAAAAATTAAGTAATTATTTGACAAATGTGCCGAAGAAATGTTTTTTCTTCTTGGTGATTGGGTCCTCAAGTGGGATAAGGGGAATGAGGAGCCCAACGAGCATGGAAAAATTGATAATCTATGGCTAGGCCCATTCGTAATCGATAGGGTCAAAGGGGAAATTCATTTTCTCTTAGAAATTTTAAGGGAGAAGAAGTCGGTCATTCCATAAATGGCCAATTTTTGAAACATTATCTAACTTGCAAAGTGTTTTTCGTTTCTATTTTTGTCTTTTTTCTTTTTAAATTTTTGAAATTTTTTCACATCTATATGTCTGTACATATATAAAAAGGGAAAAAGAAGAAAAATAAAATAAAATTGATAAATAATTAATAACATTTCATTCATATAATGAGAATCCAAAATAAGTGATCTATCTATAATACGTATGCATACTTTAAATCATGTATAGTTCTTAAGTGTTATTACTTTCGGTCATGCGACTTAATGTTCAAGACTGAATCTAACTTCATATGAACATTATCAATGCATAGAGATTATATACAATTACGTATGTTTAAAAAATTCCTATGAGATCTCTTGTGTTGTTGCAATTATGTCTAACTATGGAGTTGCAAAACGAGTTTTCTTCCTCCTTCATGGACAGTTCCACCACTAGTCTATTTTTCACAATCTACAACCTTTCCCTCTTAGGATGGAGTATGTTGATAACCTCTGTTAGGGCTATGTATGCTCACTGGTAGTGGAGAAAAGTCAGTGGTATTGATTTTTCAATGCGTAATCTACCCATTCCCTTATGTTGTGGCTTTTGTGGGGCATGCTAGTGACTCCGTTGGGGCTATGGAAGCTCGCTGGTTGCGGAGTGACATAGTGCCATTGGGATTACCTAGTGCGATTTCTTCTTGCCATGTTGTATAAAAGTGAAGGCTTAAATAAAAATAAAAGTTGAAGCTCACAAGAAAGACCAACTACAAGGATAAATAAGTCAAGGAAGGTAAATCTTATTTGTGAAGGAGTGAATACCTTTGTCGGAGCTATGGACGTTTGATGGCAGTGGAGTGACATTCGATGACAACTGTCATGGAGAGGTGTTCAAAAGTTCATTATTTATGCATTTTCAACCCATGAATTTGTTATTGCAACACACTAGTCATCCCACAGGTGTCTCAACCATGTAACCATATGTTAAGTCTCCAGTTGATGCTAATTTTGCTTCCATTATTAATTTTACTAACTAGGTCTTAGTGTTTGGTTGCTAAATCCACATGAAGTTTCCTTGTGAACTATTACATGATGAAAAAGTTGTAAAGTTATTATCTTAACACATCATATATATTGTTGGAGGGAATTGCTCCTCTAAGGATTTTTGGGTTGAAACCCTAGCAGACTGAAAGTTGTCTATTCAAATAAACATACATTCACACAACCATTATGCTATTATAAGCAAATTCTATGATAAGGGTACGTACCTTTGGTCCTGTGTTTGAGAAGGCCCTTAGGGTCCAAACCCTTCTTGGAGTTCCCTTCTTCTCTTTTGTCCTGCAAAACAACCAATTCAAAGAACACAACAGTATATGGACAAAACTTATAAAGAAACCATCTTCATGTTATAAAGAAAGGTAGTTAGTTATGAAATCCAAACAACCATTTACATATGAATTCTAAACATGAATATCATTAACATAAAGAAGATTCATTTCGGGAACCAAGACATGTGTTTCTTTTATTATAGACAAATAAAGTACATAAAAAAGGAATATTTTCACTTGAGTCACCTTCAGAAGGCTCCAAGCAAAGCTTCCTTCCAGATCCGTTCTAGCCTCAAGCCTCTAACAAAATCCTTCCATGACTTTCTCCATGATGTCATAAATGGTGGATGAACATCAACACACAAGGAAACAAAGGTTTCCTGTACAAAATGGGGGAAGTGCAGAAGGCACAAGGGACTTCAAACCTGGTCAAGGGAAAAATCTCAGCATAATAACCTTTATCTCTCCTTTCTCCTCCCTTTGAGGTCTTTTTATACCTCTCCCAAAGTACTTTTTTAGTTGGGAGTTGGTTGGGAACAGTTGGGCCACGGGCACTAACAGGTGATCAGCAGGTAAAACCCGCGATCTCCGCTTGAAAATAAGGAATTTTATATTTTTTTAAGTGCTTTAATACATACACGCGGGTTGGGTATACACAGACCCACGTATACACGCATTTAACTCAGGGAAATGTCGCGTATAAGGGATAAAACACTGTTTTTTAAATTTTAGGACCAGGTATGGAAGGAGGGGCTGCCCTAGGCCATGAGTACAGCATCCCAAACCATAAGAGTGAGATTTGGAGCTATATATATATATATATATATATATATATATATATATAAAGGAAACATAATCAAAATAACCAGTGGAAAACACAGAATACCATTTTTGTGTTACGAATTAAAATAAGAAAGGATTTCTTTTCTCCAATTTGTTAAGACTCTCAATTTTTCAACAAGAAACCTTTTAAATAGTTCATTCTTCAATAAACAAACATTTTATGAAGAATAACTCATATTCGCATTACATTGTTTAAAAAGTTGACATACATAGTAAGATGAGAACCTGTAATACATAATCCTTTAAAACCATTAAAAATTGAGTCATAAAGATCCATTATCATTACAATTTACACAAAATTAGGATTGGGTCAATGTTTCAACCAAAATAATGTGGTTCATCCTAAGGACAAGGTGAGAAATCCATCGATCAGAAGAAATAAATAGTAAGGATGCACCACAGCCCAGAGTTAGCCATTAAAATTTAGTTGTTTGTGAATTAGTTAATAGGTAAAGAAGAATCCCATTAAGTTAGATCCGTCTCTTAATCCTCTTTCTCAGAAGCTCATTGAGAGCAACCCCCTTACCCCTAGAATCTATGGCCAACCAAAGATTCATAAATTTGGGGCCCACTTAAGACCTATTATCAACACGATAGGCGGACCTACCTATCTTCTTGCTAAATTCTTAGCTCAAAATCTTAAACCTCTTGTTGGGCGCACTGATTCTTTTGTTAAAGACTCTACCTCCTTTGTTCAAGAGTGGAGAGATATCATATTGGAACTGAGAGATTTGTTGGTTAGTTTCGACGTTGTTTCCTTATACACCAAAATCCCCATCCAAGAAGCCATTGATATCATAAATCACATCACTGAAAAAGACACTGCCAAGTTAGTTGGCCTCTGCCTCACCTCGACCTTCTTTAGTTTCCAAGGTGAGTTCTATGAGAAAACTTGCGGTGTTGCGATGGGCTCCCCTCTTTCCCCTATCGTCACTAACTTGTTCATGGAAGATTTTGAGACCAAGGCCTTAGCCACTGCTCAATTTCGTCCTAAAAAATGGAAGAGGTTTGTTGATGATACCTGTGTCATCTGGCCTCATGGTCGGGAGAAGCTCGATCTATTTCTTAACCACCTTAATTCTCAATCTGACTCCATCAAGTTCACGATGGAAGTTGAGGTGAATGGTCACCTTCCCTTTCTCGACATTCTCCTTTCAAGGATGGATGATGGTTCCATTTGTCACCAAGTCTTTCAGAAAAAGACTCACACAGAACAATATCTCCATGCCAGTTCTCATCATTTCCCAGCTCAGAAATTTGGGGTTCTCAGCACTCTTGCTACCCGTGCTCTAAGAATCTCTAATGATAGCCACCTCGAGCAAGAGAAATCCCATCTTCTTGAAGTTTTTAGAAATAATGGGTATAGCAGATCTCAAAGCCTCAAGGCCTATCATAAAGCCTACAAAGTGCCTAGATTTAAACCTACCCATGATGATCCTATCTCTAAGGTTCATCTCCCGTATATCCAAGGAACCACTGATAAGATTACCCATATCCTTAAGAAGATTAACGTCTCTTCTTCTTTCAAACCTCTCAATACCATTAAAAATTCTCTTAGGTCTGTTAAAGACCCTTTTGACCCCAAGGAATCTAAAGGGGCCTACCTCGTTTCTTACTCCTGTGGTATCCCCTACGTTGGATAAACAAGTAGATACATTAAATAGAGAATCAATGAGCACACAGAAGACATTAGACGCAATCACTCCCACTCATCAGCCTTAGCCGAACATGCAGAAAAATCGAAGCACCATATCTGCATTGAAGAATCCAAAGTCATCGCTAAGGTACATCACTGCCACCACATGAACTTAGGGAGGCGATTGAGCTCGAAAGGCATTCCAAACATCTTAATAGGGATGATGGCTAGAAATTGAGTAAGAGATAGATTCCAACTCTCTCATCATAACTCATCTTCCCTTTCTTCTTCTCCTTTCTCCTTTTTCTTTTTGGTTTATTTTTGTCTACTTTCAGCCTTGATCCCTTGTTTTTATTATTAGCATTATCATTTTTTTTTGCTATAATATGTTTGAATAACTAGTAATTTAAGCATCCCTCTATCAAATAATATAAACTTGATATTATTAATAAATAATCTTAATATAGAGATTGATATTTCTAATTAATTATTATTGAATTATATTGGAATTAAATATTTTAAATTCCTAATGGATAGTTTTCTACCAAATACATTTTACCTAATATGAATAAGTCAACCCCTAACAAATAAGATAATATAAATTATTACTTTACATAAATCGATAATATTGAAATACAATATTTTATATTTAATTATTCCTTAACAACTATTTTTAACTATATATATAGAATATTTTAATAAAATAACTCCTTACCACTAAGTCCAGAATAATTATTTTCTTTACCTATTAACTAATTCGCCAACAACTAATTTTTAATGGCTAACTCTAGGCTATGATGCATCCTTACTTCTTATTTCTTCTAATTGATGGATTTCTCACCTTGTCCTGAGGATGAACCACATTAGTTTGTTCCAAATGTCGACCAAATCCAAACTATGTGATTAATCTGAAAGACTTACTTCTACATTATGGATCACAAAAGTCTTAGATCTAACATAATTTATACAAAATTTATATTATAGGACAGTTCCTTGAAGAGTAAATTAATTTATCATAAGGAAATATATCCATAAGAAACCTCAATTACGACCTTTTTGAAATTATCAGAATCTGTAGGAGGGGTACTCCTACCTGCTTCCCTGCATGTATTTCTTGAATGGTGTTGTAAATCCTAGGAAGAAGTGCGAACTTATCTTCAATTGAGTCCATCCATTCCTCCATCTCTACCAGCAGGCATAAGAACCTGTCTAATTTTTCATGGAGTGTTTCATGCCTTCCTTCACTACTGCTTGCGACACCCACCATCTTGTAATTAACCTAGATTATAGCAAACAGTTTTGCGTAATGACCTGTGCTTAAAGTGATGGTTTCATAATATTCCCCTTAATTATTTCATGTCGTTTCTTCATTAATTCTTCACTTTTACCCACCACATCTCTAAAATATCATTCGTGCCTTACTCGTGCGAAGCTAATGTCGGTAGAGAGCTATCCCATCGGAAATCTCCTCGCCGTCATTTTTTTTAGACTCCATAACCCAAGTTTAAGGCACACGGTCTTCTTTCTTGGTTCTCTGCGAGGGAGAACCATGTTGAAGAATCTAGGGCATTCAGAATTAAGGCAATTCTTCACAACATGATAACAAATTTGTGAAGTTATTTTACAATTCTTCTTAGCTTGATCTTCTTATTATTATTAGCATGTGTAATTACTTCATCAAACTGCTACCAAAACAAAGAGACAAGAACACAAGATGTTTGGCTCTTTGCTAGGGCTAAAACCTCTCCCTCTTGGAGAGGAAAACCCGCACAAAAATTATTCTTATAGAGATTCAAATTGAAAAATACCAATACCATGACCCTTGACACATTCTGCCACTCTAAGACCAAGACATCAATCCTCTTCTCTGTCACTTTTGAGATCATCAGATTGCTAAACGATTGAAACTATTACTACTACATCATTGAGATCTTCATTGATGTTTCTTCATCATGACATTGAGATCTCTTGTCTTCATTGAGATAATGACCTTCAAGACAAGGATCATAACTGAGATAGGATCATGATTGTATGTGTGTCACTATGAGATCCTTTTCATCATCATCATGTTGAAACTATGATGATCCTTGTCATTCCTTCTCATTATGATGAGACTCGTCTTCCTTGTCATTGCTTCTTCTAATTATGTTGAGACTATGGTATTGCTCCTTCTCATTACACTAAAATTGTGATGGTCACTGAGATTAGGGTTGTGTCTTCACCTTTGCCAATATTGTAACCAAGTTTAGTATTGCATTTGAGATTTGTTGAGGATTTGCGAGGAGGTAAGAGCGCGCGCACACACACACACACATATATGCTAAGAATATTAACATTGCTATTGTAATAACATTGAGATGAATATTAAGATTGCTAGGAAACATATCTATATACTGTGATCAAGACGGTAAGACTTCCGAGATTTTCATGACTATGTCAAGAATATCTAGAATGCATGTCAATACTTTTTCTTCATTTGAATTCCTCTCTGATCCATTCACAGGGAGCTGAGAATGACATCTCTGCTCCATCCATCTGAGATTTGCACCTTTAATTCACAGGTATGCCAAAATGAAGTTAGCCCTGGTTCTTCTACTCCTTATACCCATCCGAGGTAGTAGTTAAACCCTAGATCTATCCCTACTTTGATGTGGATCTATGCTCCTTTAATCACCCGAAGTTTTAGGGAGAAATGTGAGTTTTCATTGTATATTTTATGCTAACCCTAGGCGGGTATTTATAGTGGTTCATTCTCCTATTTTGAGCCGACGTTACCAAGTGAAACATTGTCACTATTTCTTCTATCCGACATGTCTTCATTTTATCCATTTAATTTTATTTTGGAGCCGAGATGATGGATTCCTTCTTGATTTTTCTTGTAGACTTCTTGGAGGATTATGCTTGGTCTTTGGAGGGCTTTTACACATTTTGTAGACTAGATTACATTACACAAAGGCTCATAAAGAGCTTCTTAATACATGACATGACGTTTTGACATATAAATAAAATCCTAAAGACATCAAGAAGAAGTCTTTGACCTAATGACACTTCTTTCTCATGAAACCCATGTAGCAAGATATACAAAAATAATTTATTCTCTTTGTTACATCATTTTAAAAGATCATGTCATTATGAAGACCGAACCTAGTTACACTTTATTCAATAAACCATCCCTAGATGGAGCCAATGTTATACACTAAAATTATCCCATTTCTGAAAATTTTAAGGCATAATTGCAAACTTAATTAATTAAATCCTTTAAATTTAAAGTGATTGGGGTAGATGATATCACATTTTCAAATATAGGCAGTAGATTCACTCCCTTACAAAATTAGTGGTGTAAAGGGCCCATCAGATTGATTCATTCCTGAGATTTAACTTTATCGTAAAAACCCAACAAGATTAAACTCTTCTTTCCCTTGACCATTTGATGCACTATCTCCTTCCTCATCCTCTTCATCGCACCCAAACATGTGCGGAAGTTAGAGGTGAACTTTCCACCTGATGGATCAAGACCGTTGAGACCAAGCAAATCCGATGATTCTTAATTCACTTCGGGTTGCAATGTGCATGATAGATAACATTTTCTACTAACCGGTATCATCCCAACCATCTGATCTCTCAAACATCAAAAGTAGTCGGGTTCCTACCTACTCATAGTTTAACCACGTGCCTATGCCCGATGGGTAGGACCCATCTTCTAAGTTGATGAATCACCAGTCATTGCTCGACAGTTGTTGAATTTCATTAATTATCCTCTTAACCCCCATTTAATCTTAATACTGCAAACCTTTTGTGATTCATTCATTTTTTCTTTTCTTCTGCAAGTCACTCCAGGAGCCTGTCAATTACGGAAGCTAACCTCTAAGAAAGCACAACATTCATAATTCATTTCCATTTAACCGGTAAGTTAATTTTTCTTACTTTTCTTTCCCCGGGATGGTAATTTATTTGCATAAATTCATAATGTATGAGTCGTCATTTTAGGAAGCTATGGTAAATGAGCTAGCAGGGGTTCAAGACACAAAATTTTGTCTTACAAAAATTCTCACTCTTAAAAGGGCTTTAACCCCTTCCACCAGCGTATCAGGTGATGATATATAACTATTGAAGTACAAATCCTTAGATGCCACCCTTCCTCCTATTCATTTCAACCCTGACTCCATTTTTTTTCTCGCTAAGCATTATGACCTCGAACAACAAGTCTTCTTCTTTTAGTCTAGCCACAAAGTTTTTCTGAATTTAAATGAAGAAATAATTGCCAAGATGTTAGGCATTCCTACCCAAGGAATTGATATAACCGATAAGGGTTTAGACCAAGAATTGATTACTTGGGTAGAAGATGATAAATTGGAACCTATGACAACCTTGTTCGAAAGTCCTGATCCAAAGCTAAAGTTGTAATTTCCCATACTGACACAATCACTGAAACCATTTTCTCAAACGTCGACTTCTTTTTTTTCCATTATCTTCAGATTAGCATAAGATACAAAAATGGACTAGTCAGTCTTATTAGCCATATGACCCGTCACTCTTCAACCATACCACCAGATGATTAATTTTCCTAAATATTTAACTCGGGCCCTCCAGGTTGACCTATCTAATGTTGTTCCATTTAAATCCTATTGCCACTGTACATATTTAATCCGTCTATTCCTCTTCAATTAACCCTCATATTTTCTATCTACCAAGATCCTTATGAGCATTAAGAATGTTGAAAATAAAGAGAGGGAAGTTTATAGATGGATTGTTGTAATTTATCCTCAGCGTATTCCTGATTCGTACTCCCAATATATGGATTTCTTCGCATATCCTCTAAAAGTCAAATTAACAGAAGTAGAGGTAGATATAGTTTTAGAAGAGAAGAAGAGAACATTGAGGCTTACTAAAGAGAAAATTATAGGGAGTTGGTTTTTGTATCCTAACTTTACTGTGATTCATTTATATGGTTTTGAAAAACAACCCTTTTAGCTACCAAAGTACGTTTCGCCCTTATTTTTTCTTATGAAGTTCTTAGGAAAAAGGTTTTTTTGAATGAATATCATTTTGTCTCTAATAAAAAGGGGGAAATATTTAGTTATCCATACGCTATTTCACCTCTAATTTCTAAAAATAAGGATGCAATAGATGCCCTAGAAAGGGAAATGTTGTCTTTTAGACTTCTGCAGGATAATATCTGGCATTATGATCCTTTGGGAATCATGAATATTATATTACCAATAGATGATATTGTACGGGGAGTATCACATGTACCTACAAAAGATGAAGGAACAACTCACATTGATCCAAGTTGTACTGAAATGCAGATGCAGAAGATCAACACAGAACAGGTAACCCTTGTCTCTCTAGCCTCTACAACAAAAAGAAAGGTAGAGATTTTAACCCCATCTGAAGTATCACGATGGGTAAAGGCAAAGTAAGATGATATTGACACCGACATATTTGAACGAAAGATATAGAAGTTGGATAAGGAAATCCAACAAGTTATTGATGACATAAGGCCGAGAGATTAAGGAGCACAAACCCTTAACATTAAACACAACTTTACTAAAGAAAAACATATAATGGAAACTTGTGTGGAGTTGCCTTTATTATTGGAACAATCTCAATTATTAGAGGTTCCGGCACTTAAGGACCTAATTTCTATAGGTGGACCTCGATTTATTTCTACCACTAACTTTGAAATGAATATTTTGAACCTTACAGTTGTCAACCTAGAAATTGGGGAAAATCAACAGGCGTTCAGATCCCAGATTTTTCCCTGGATATTAACTTGGGGAAATTGTCTGATATGGATGTAATAGACCTTCACCAACACACAGGAGAAATTGTATCCTAAAGATTTCTTGCCTCAACTGCAGGAAATAGAAAAATGAAAAAAAATGTTTATGATCAGTTGCATGTGGCACGAGTGGCTCTAAGGATGAGAACGAACCAAATAAAAGAACTAGAAGATATAGTAATTTGACAGTCTGGACAACCTAAAGACATTGGGCCCTTTAAGAAGTTGTTGGAGGAGGAAGAAAAAGAGATCAAACTGATGAGCCCTAGAAATGGGTAACTATATGGGCTCATTCTGCCTATTATTTTCATTTAATCCACCATTATCAATAGTTTTGTGCATGTTATTGAATATATCTATGTCAATAGAGTGAATGGGGATAGTCACTTTGCCACATAGTCTAATGAGTGTTTATTGCAGATTTTTGGACATTTTTGGACAAAGACCAGGAATTTATGAGCAGATTGGCAGCCAAACTCGAGGAAACATGGCTGAGGACTTATAGGAAGGGTGTCTCCTTCATTAATGACCCCTTCCTCGAGTTCTCCATCAGCAGCTCAAAGTACAAAGGCCCACAATGATGATTCCAAGGGGCAACCGAGCAAGTCTAGTAGAACTGTTGTTATCTTCAGTTTTAGGCAGCCGGTTTCCTTAAGTTTAGGAAGACTATTAGGAGTCCCCACTTGTATAAATAAGAAGGCTTCAAGCCTTAGTAGGTTCGCCATTTCATAGTATATTTTTTCACTTTTATGCAGCTTGGTACTCAGCTCATTTTCGAGCTCTTTTTGAAGACAATTTTTTGATGTAATTGCTATTTTTTGGTAAATGAAGATGAATCTAGTTTTGAACCAGCACTGATCTTTCCTAGACGGCTGAAGCTCTTGGGTTGGGGCCCAACCCAAGCTGCCCAGCACCTCCTTTGTGTATTAATATGCTTTTTCTTGCATTCATGAGATAATTCATGTTGTTTAGGTTAAATCTTGCTTTGGTAATTAGGTTGCTTTTGATGGTTAGAATAGTTGTTCTTGCTTCAAGTTGATTAGATAGTTTTGCTACAGTAACAGAAAAGATCCAAAAAGGCTACCGGTAGGCCTTGATCTCCTTTCTCCCTCCTTGGGACCATGATTTGAGGTCAAGGCACTACTGCTGCCACCAAAAACACAGTGTTTGCTCTTCTAATGCAATTTCTAGTGTGATATTTTGAGTTGGAGAAGTTGATATCATTTTGGATTCACATGCTTAGATCCTTTATTATTCATTTACCATGGCTTTCTCACATAATCCTCTGTTCATAAAGTTATGTTCAACATTTTTCTGGTTTTAGGTCAGAATTTAAGTCAAAATAGACAAAACTTTGTTTTTCCAGTTCTTGCTTGGGTCAGTTTTGAGGAGTAAGTGTCCAGCTCACTTGTAGAACACTCCAGCCTATCATTCCTCCATATAATAGCCTGTACCAGTTCATCTCTCAATATTTCCCTACTCATTCACCTCATTTCGCCAAACTGCCCTATTTTCTGCATATTTGTGCAAAGTTGCTTTCTTGACCTTTGAAAAAATCCAACCATCTCCTTCACTTTTGATCTTCATTGACAGAGTCCTAGACCCCTCAACACCTCCATCCAACATTAATTTCCTTTTTCCCATCATTTTTCTACCTTCAAACCTCCAAAAACCACTTTCAGCCTCCTCCTGTAGATCCCCTACAGTCTCCTGTAGAAGTTCATGCGAGTGATTTTTCGAAGTCTGATCACAATGGAAGTCTCCATAAGGGTACCAGGGACTTCTTAGGACCTCTTCACTCCTTCCTCACCATCTGAAAAAGCCAACTCCATCCTCCTTTGCAACCAAACCCCTGCACAATCACAACTAGTCAAATCACAAGCACAATAATTCCACATAAAAATACTCAAAAATACATAAACATGATTTCTTCTCATTTCTCTTTAGAAGTAACTTGAATAAATGCAATTTACCTTTTCAGTGGTCAATGGCACCGATTTCAACAATTTCCATATATTTTCTTGCAAAATTAGAGTTTGCTAGGGTTTGTGTTTCAATTCAGTTTCCCTTCTCTTTCTACAAGTAGAATAGCCTCTTTTGAGTTAGCTTTCTTCTATCACAGTTAAAAGCTTCTTCTGAGAATTCATAGAAGTTGGCTAAGCTCCTAGCAAACTTGTGCCATCTGATCAAGTGACAGCCTATAGTAAGAGCTAGTACTTGTGCATATAGCACCGTCGCTTCTAAGTTTGTTACAAACTATCGGATTGATAAAAGTAAAGAAGGAAGCCCCAGGATTTGCAGCAATATTGGAGCTCACCACTCTTTTTGGCGTCGTTTCCGGGGAGGTATCATAGTATTTTTTTACTACTGCTTTTCTGTCAGGCCAGGCAGTAACTCCATTAAGCAAAAAACTGATTTGTGTATCTATTCCATCAAGTAGGCCTGTTATATACATGAGGGAGAGACTGTTCAGTTCATCTCCCAATGACTGTTCATATTTCTCATTTATTTATTTACATATATTTACCCAGTCACAAGGATTAGGTTTCAACATTCCCCCCCTTAATCTGAAGGGATGTTGGTGAGTCCAAGCATCGTTCTGAATCGTTCAAGCTTTTCTCTTCCAAGCGCTTTGGTGAAGACGTCTGTAATTTGCTCATTTGTGGAACAATGACGGAGATGGATTGTTTTGGCCTCAACATGATGTCGAATCAGATGATATTTAGTATTGATGTGCTTCATTCGATCATGGAACTTTGGGTTCTTGGCCAACTTTATTGCAGAGGTATTGTTAATCATGAGTGGAGTTGATTGTACTTGTTTTACCTACAAATATTCAAGAATTTTCCTGAGCCACACAATTTCTTTTGTTGCTTCAGCTGCTGCCACGTATTCTGATTTTGTTGTGGAATTTTCTAGAACTGATTGTTTGCGTGATCTCCAGGAGACAGCTCCTGATCCAAGACTCATAGCATATCCTGAAGTTGATACCCAAATTTCTTTGTCTCCATTGAAGTCTGAATCAGAGTATACAATCAAGCTGAAGTTGTCCACCTGTGTATATTTGATTCCAAAGTCTTGAGTTCCCTTCAAGTACTTTAGAAATATTTTTGCAGCAGACCAATGTCCCTCACAAGGCTTTTGCATAAACTTGGAGAGGATTCCAATAGCAAATGAAATGTCTGGTCTGGTAGTAGTTAGGTAGTTGAGAGTTCCTACAAGCTGTCTATACTTTGTTGCATCCTCAAATTCTTTTCCTTCAATAGATGTGAGCTTTAAGTTTTGCTCCATTGGAGTAGTAAGAGGATTGCACTCTGTCATGCCAAACCTATTCAATAGATCTCCAATGTATTTCTTTTAAGAAATAAATATGGACTTTGGATGTTGGGTTACTTCAATGCCAAGATAGTAATGAACATAACCCAAATCAGTCATTTCAAAACTTTTCCCTAATTCCTTCTTTATGGATGCAAAGTAGCTTTCATTGTTCCCTATCATCAAAATATCATCTACATATACCAGAAGATATACAACTATTTTTCCAACTTTCTTGACAAATAAAGTTGCATCATCAAGATCAAAATGTTTGAAATTGAGTTTCAGAAGATGCTCAGTCATTTTTTCATACCAGGTTCATGGTGCTTGTTTGAGGCCATACAAGGACTTCACAAGTTTGCATACTTTATGTTCATGTCCTTTCACAGCAAATCCTTCAGGTTGGGACATAAAAACATTCTCTTTTGGATCTCCATTCAAGAAAGCAGTTTTTACATCCATTTTATGGACTTTCCAACCGTTCTGAGTTGCTAGTGCAAAGAGTGTCTGGATGGTAGCCCATTTTGTTGTGGGGGAAAAAGTCTCCTCATAATCGACCCCTTCCTTTTGTGCAAAACCTTTTGCCACAAGCCTAGCTTTGTGCTTGTCAAGTGAGCCATCAGCTTTATACTTGTTCTTGTAGACCCACTTGCAGCCAATTGGTTTGGTTCCTAATGGAGGATCAACCAGCTTCCAAGTTCCGTTCTTTATGAGGGCATCATACTCCTTTTGCATCGCTTCTTTCCATTCATCATGAGAAGCAACTTCTTTGAAGGAAGTTGGTTCAAAATCTGTAAACAAGTTCAATTCACAATCATAAGAAACATCCATATCAACAGGTGAATTAGAGTCATCTGCATCACCTCCATTTTTCCGGTTTGAATTTCTGGTTCCTGTCTTTCCAACTTCATCAAGATGAACACTTTCAAGTGTCTTTGTCACCCACTTTGGGGGACCTTTCTAAGATGGTCCAGGTTGCTCCGTTGATTGAGTTGGGACTGAATCAAGATTGAGTCTCCCAATTCTATCAATTACATCACTTAAAGCATCATCCGTTGTTGGAGTTTCATGCGGGGGAGAGTGTTCTTCAGAAGAAGATTCCACATGTTGATCTAGTATAGGAATCCCCCCTTCAAGATGTGGAATCTAATTATCAAATTCTTGAAATGACTTTGCTTTTGCGAATCTATCCAAGCGATAAAGTTGCCGCTCAACAACATTGTCAGTTTTGGATGATTCAAGAAAAATTACATCTCTAGATACAACAAATTTCTTATTTACTTCATCATAGAGGCAGTATGCTTTGGAGGTGTTTGAATATCCCAGAAAGATACACTTACGACTTCTAGCACCAAGTTTGTTTCTATGTACCTTTGGTATCAAGGCATAACAGGTGGAACCAAAGACCCTGAGATGCTTTATCGAAGGAACATGTCCATACCACATTTCATATGGAGTCTTGTTTCTTATAGCATTAGATGGACATCTATTCTTTATATATGCAGCACATAGAATAGCATCAACCCAAAACATTATCTTTACATTTTTGAAGAAGAGCATGGATCGTACCATATTTAAGATTGTCCTATTCATTCTTTCAGCTACACCATTCTCTTGGGGATTATAAGGCACAGTTGTTTGATGTCTGATCCCATGTTGGCGAAGATAGTTTTCAAATCCATTTGATGTGTATTATTTTCCATTGTCAGTGCAAATAGACCCAATATGAGATTTTGCATCATTTTCAATCCATTTATGAAAATTCTTGAATGTTTGAAAATCAACAGATTTTTTCTTCAATAAATAAACCCAACACATTCTGGTGTAGTCATCAATAAATGTCATGATATAGTTATTTCCATTTGCAGAAGGAACAGACATTGGACCACATAAATTTGAATGAATGAGTTCAAGCTTCCTATGTGCTCTTGAATGTGAATCATGAAAAGATTGTTTGCTATGCTTTCCTAGAATGCAAGCATCACATTGCTTAAGCTTCCTAGGAATTGTAGGCAAACTAGCAACACCATTTTTCTTCAATAAGTGGAGACTGTCATAGTTCAAATGTCCAAATCTAGCATGCCATAATAAACTTGATGGAAGTGTACCTTCTTCATGATGACAATTGTATGAGAAATGTTGTGCATGAGCAAAGGTTCCTTGTAGCTTGAGAAGCCTTTCTTCTTCTATTCCCCTCATGACAAGTGAGTGGTCAGATGCTTTCCTTACCTCAAGCTTGCCATCAAAAATATGAATGGAGTGACCTTTCTGGCGGATGTGGACCAAGGACAACAAGTTTCTCTTCAGTTGTGGGAGATATAGAACATGATCCAGAAGAAAGTCTGGAAGACTAGGCAGTTTAAGCCTGATTGTGCCAAGCCCTGATGGCTTGATTTTTTATTGATCTGCAAAGTATACCGCTCCATCAACATTGTCAGTGAAATCTTCAAAAAAATCTTTTCTATGAGTCATGTGGCAGGTTGCTCCTAAATCAAGCAACCAATCATTTTTCCAAGAATCAAGTGAAGCATTAATTAGATCTTCATTTACTCCAAAGTTACATTGTGCCACAACATAGTGAGTGGATTCAGGTGCTTTACCTTTGTCTATATCATCAGTTTTACCTTTCTGTTGGTTTCTTTTCTACTCAATTTTTTCCTATGGTAGCTTGCATGTAGAGGCATCATGTGATCCATTTCTTTTACAGCGAATACAGTGAAAATCTGCCTTTTCTCCTGGAGAATGCCTGCCCCCCCTGCCTCTGAAATATCTTCCTCTTCCTCTTCGTCCACCTCTTCCTCTTGTAGAATCTTGAGCAGGATGCTTTTCTTTATGAGCAAGGCACACAACCTCTTCAAAAGATTCAGGGGTTGTCTTCTTTCCAAAAGCTTTCTCTCTTTCAGCAAACTTTTTCACAAGAGATTCAAAGGTTATATCTTTGAGATTTCCATTTACTTGCAATGACTCAAGATAATTGGAGTAAGTAGGATAAATTGCCTTGAGAAAAACAATAAGAGGGATATCCAATTCAACCTTAGTGGATTTAATATCATGCATTATAGACTTTACTTCAGATGCAAGAGCAAGAGGATCATTATTTTGCAGTTCAAGAGTGAAGAGTTTAATCATGAGTTGAACAACTTCGAGTGCAAAATGTGAGTCATAGAGTTCTTTCAGCTTTTTTAGGGCTTCAAAGGCAGTTGAATATGACGAAATATGGCGACTCACCTCTTCATTTATGGATGTTGCGATTAATGCATAAGTTTTGTTGTTCTTGTTTACCCAAATGACGAGCTCTTTGTCTGAGGTAGGCTGTACTGGTTCATTGTCTCCGTCTCCAACAAACACTCCTTTCCACAACTCATTGAAAATGAGGGTGTGTTTTATCATCTGGGACCATTCAGGATAGTTCTCCTTGACAGTGAGAACTATTCCGACCATGGATATGATTGAATGCATTCTGTAAAAAAAATAGTTTTGCTGATAGAAAAAATACTTTTGCCAATATACAGTAAAAATGTACTCAAAAGGGCATTCTCAAAAGATTTCAAATCCACCATGTGACCCATATAAATCCATCATTATATAAAACCACCTCATATAAATCAATTTCATAGGCCACCATATAAATCTCATATGCCATACGTCCCCTTTATATAAAAAAACTCAATTACCATGTGGCAGCGTTTAAATCTATCTGCGTCCAGCATTTAACTATAAAGCTAACCCACGGTAAAGATATTTTCCACCTTTGTAAGTCACACCACGAGCTGAATGGCTGCTGAGTACTTGTATTTCAGAATCATTTATGTGTAGCACTATTGGCTGGAATGCATTTTCCTATTGGGCATTTCTCTACGAATTCAGTAGAATTTTTTTTTATAAACTATGAAATTTACAAGTCAGAATTGTAATATCGATTTATTGAAATGAGAGTGGATCTGGAAATCCATTTCATCACACGATTCAGTCAAATCAATCGCCAGTATGGACAGCTCTCTCCATCAGTTCAGTTACAAATATGAAAATATAATGCTAGGCAGCGACACGTAAATATCGGTGGGTGAAACCCACACCAAAACAGATAACAAACCCTCAACTAAAATAATAGCTCGATACTGCGTGAAAATACACAGTAATACACAACGTTGTCCCTCTCCAGGTTAATACACAGCGTTAAATCATGGAGCAGAGGTGCATTGGGTATACACAATGTTAAACACTGGAAGAGTTGGGCGATATTACACGAGTAATGGAGCATACCAGCGTTAAATCTCAGGCAGAGGCAACGCAGTATCAATCTGGAGTGTGGTGCTGTGAGGAGCAAGAGCGAATACCATAGAGTAGATATGTATGTTAACGCACAACGCCTCTTTTTTTATGAAATGCTCATGGACAGTGCAGACAACGCAGGTAAACAGTGTCTAGACCTAGCAGCAACAATGGAGGGAGCAGGTCAATATAAATGGAATATGGCAGACAGAACGCAGGCAGTGTCAGACAGGCGTGCAGGCACTCAGTGACTGAACTATATGGAGAGCAGAGGAGCAAATAAGGGAGTTACAAGGCACAAGAGCTAAAAAAGGCACTGGCTCTGATACCATGTCAGGCCAAGCAGTAACTCCATTAAGCAAAAAACTGATTCGTGTATCTATTCCATCAGGTAGGTCTGTTATATACATGAGGGAGAGATTGTTCAGTTCATCTCCCGATGACTGTTCATATTTCTCATTTATTTATTTACATATGTTTACCCAATTACAAGGATTAGGTGTCAACATTTTCTTCTATTTTCTACTACAACATTCTACTAAGTAGTTTATTTCAGCAAGATTAGAGTAGTTGTTTCATTTAAATTCTACAATTTCCTTTCTGCAAAAGTAGATTAGACATTTCCTGCTTTCATTTCAATTCTGCAATTTCCTTTCTGCAAAAGTAGATTAGACATTTCCTTCTTTCATTTCAATTTTGCAATTTCATTTCAGCAAGCGTAAATTAGGCATTTCCTACTTTCATTTCAATTCTGCAATTTCATTTCAGCAAGCGTAAATTAGGCATTTCCTGCTTTCATTTCAATTCTGCAACTTCATTTCAGTAAGCGTAAATTAGGCATCTCCTGATTTCATTTCAATTCTGCAATCTCATTTCAACAAGGTTTATTTTAGTTAGTTGCAATTTTTTGTTCAATCCATTTCAGTTTTTGTAGGTACAAGCAGAAAAAGAAACACAAAAATAACCCAAAAAGAGATTTCCTTTCATGCCTCGTAGGAACAAAGACAATTTAAGAAAATTCCTACCCAACATCCCCACCACATCACTAAGTCACCCTTCTCTCTTCTTTGGTGGCAGTGATCCAGAAGAACCTATAGGTGAACCTCCAGAGATATACGAAGATCTTATAACAGAATAAGAGCAAGAAACCATTCCTCCTGAGACCACGGCTAAAAACATAAACGTTAGAGGAAATGGGGAAAGAATAGAAGGTGCCTTTCCTATTTGAGAGACCAATGGAGACACAAAGATGAAAAACATAAGTCCCTCAGCCTTACCTCACTTCCATGGATTGACTACCAAAGACCCTGATACCTTCTTGTTTGAGTTTGTTGTTCTCTGTCGAACCTATGACTATGCAGAAGACAAGAAGAATTTGAAACTTTTTCCCTCTACCCTCAAGGATGTAGCATTACGCTAGTTCATGGAGTTACCTAGAAATAGTATCACAACTTGCGCTCAAATGCAGCAAGCTTTTAACAACAAATACCGGGACTACTGTAGGTCAAAGGATACTAAGGAAGAAATCTTTCGAATGACCATGGGAAGTCATGAATCTTTAGAAGACTATGAAGAGAGATTTCAACCCAGGTATAAAAGGGCCTGGTGCACACTTGACCCTGAATCTCTGAAGTTGGTTCTACTCAGAGGAGTCCCTGAGGACCTTCTAGATACCCTCCATTTTTTGGCTCGGGTATACATCTACCAGCTACCTTATGATGACATAAAGACTGTGTTTAGAAACCATTCTAGGGTAGCCAGAAAGAGAGGTAGGCGAAGTCAACCTTTAGCCAGTACCCCCTTATCCAGATCATCCCTTAAAAATGAACTTGAGAATCAGCTGGAATATTTTAAGAGCGAGATGAGGCAGACTCTTTCCATGCAAATGGATACCTTTCGGATCCAAAGGAAGTAAGAGGAAGCTGAGAGGGCTTTGGCCATATTTTGTCCCAGGTGCACTAGAAAGCATCCTAGGAACGAATGTCCATTGCACTCCGTAGAAGTGTGTTTTGTCTATGAAGAAGACCATCATACAAATCAGTGCCCTTCCTTACCCGGATTCAAAGCTATGTACCAAGGTGTTGAAGGAGCCATTGAACCACTCTATTTCATGAACCAAAGGAGGCCACATGGACCTAGACCTTACTAGCAAGGAATGCAAGGGACATCCTAGACTCATTACAACCCCAATCAAGCCACTTCCATGCCTTCTTGGGGTCCCCTTGCTCATCCTTCCTGGTCCACACCCACTCCTTGGTCGTATCCATCTTAATATCATACTCAACCATTTGCTCATTCATTTCTCTCTTATGCTCAACCATAACCTCAATGGAATGCACCTCATCAGGGGTGGAGGCTGCAATACAACTCTCCTCCCACTCTTTTGCCTCCATCACCTGCTCAACCACAACCATTACCTCCTTCTCCTCCAAGACAACCCCAAATACCTGCTCAACTGAACCCGAACCCCAATAACAGACAGGCCCAGTAGGTATATACTGGAGAAACAACATGCCCTACCTATGTTGTGGAGATTCAGGAGATTAACCTACGATCTAGGAAGGTTCTCCCAGATAGCCAACCTCCTCCTAAGGAGGATGAGGAATAAAAATAGGAAAGTGAACCAAAAACCATTCCACCCTTTCTGAGAGACTAACTGGAACCACACAATCGATCCCAGAAGAAAATGAACTTCTAGGAGAACTAAAACAGTTATGTGTGAAAATACCACTTCTCTAAGCCATAAAAGATGTACCAATCTACAAAAAGTTGATCAAGGAGAAGTGCTTCAAGCACCCAGGCAAGCGCAAGAGAGAAGCCCCAACTATCAATGTCATAGGACAACTGTCCAACCTGATGTTGGGGCAGGTAATCTGTCTGAAATATCTGGACTCTGGGAGTCTTATAGTTGATGTCCACATTAATGGCACCATAATCCCTCATACCTTAATTGATATAGGGGCTGCTATTAACGTGATGACCAGGGACACTATGCTCAAACTCAACCTTCAGGGTTCCCTAAGAAAGACCTCAACAATACTGCAGTTGGCAGACCGCTCCACCATGACCCCTGAGGGGATTGTGGAAGATGTAATGGTCTCTATTGACTCCTAGGAGTACCCTGCTGACTTCCTGGTTCTTCAGCCAAAGGAAAATCTCACTGGGTATCCTCTCATCTTGGGAAGACCTTGGTTAGCTACTGCAGATGCTTACATCAGTTGTCGAGCTGGGAGCATGACCATCAAGAATGGGCATATGTCCAAACAACTAGTCCTATATCCTCCTGCCCAACTTCTGCTAGAACATGACTTACCTCTCTAGTTGGAGGAGGAAGAAGAGGATGAAGTCTACTCTACACCATTGTGCACAGTGGAAGCTACCATGGGAGGTCCACAAACCGAGGATGATCTTATTGAGAACTTGATTGAGAATCCACCCCCTGGTGTGTTGCCATTAGAAGAGTGGGTGGAAGAAACCAAAGCCAATGCTTTAGTTGATCTCTGTGTGGCTGATTCAACCTCTCTTCGAGTTAAGAATGTGGAATTCGGCCTAGAAAGAACCTTGAAGATTAACTCATCCCTATCCACCTCTTAGGAGAAAGAACTATGTAGCTTATTGAACAACCACTTGGATGCTTTTGCTTGGAGCTATAAGGAGATGAAGGTAGTCCACCCTTCAGTCTGTACTCATCACATTTACATTAAAGAAGATTGTAAACCAGTCAGGCAGCCTTAAAGGAGGATGAATCTAGCCCTTAAGGACATTGTCAAAGAAGAACTACAAAAGTTGCTGGATGCAGGATTCATCTATCCCATCTCTGACAGCGAATGGGTTTCTCCTTTGGTGCTAGTGCCAAAGAAAAACAGGAAGTGGAGAATCTGTGTAGATTATCGGGAACTAAACAAGGCCACCAAGAAGGACCATTTCCCTTTGCCTTTCATAGATCAAGTGTTAGATGGCCTAGCAGGGAAGAAGTTATTCTCCTTTCTAGATGGGTTTAGCGGGTACAACTAGATCCAAATCAGCCCAGAAGACCAAGATAAGACCGCTTTCACTTGTCCTTGGGGTACTTTTGCCTACTGGGTCCTTCCATTTGGGTTATGTAATGCTCCTGCCACTTTCCAGAGAGCAGTACTGAGCATATTTGCTGAATTGGTTCATGATTAAGTGGAAATCTATATGGATGACTTTACCCCTTATGGTTCTAATTTCCAGGAAGCTTTGACTAACCTGAGGAAAGTTTTAGCCAAGTATATTGAAATGAACCTGTCCCTCAGTCCTGAAAAATGCAAATTCTTGATGACTGAAGGGACCATGCTAGGTCATACAATTTCTCAACAAGGATTATAGGTGGATCCCAAAAAGATTGCTATCATCCAAAGGGTCCCACATCCTCAAAAGGTAAGAGATGTTTAGAGTTTTCTAGGCTTAGCAGGGTATTATAGAAGATTCATTAAGGATTTTAGTAAGCTAGCCTCTCCATTGTTTGGTATTTTGGGAAACGATGTTGAGTTCATATGGTCTGACAACTGTCAATAGGCTCTGGATGCCTTGAAAGGTAAGCTGGTAACTGCCCCAATCTTGAGAGGTCCAAACGGGGCCCTACCTTTACACATTCACACAGATGCCTCGAACAAAGCTATAGGAGCAACCTTAGGGTAAGTTGAAGAGAAGATGTTGTATGCCATATATTTTGTCAGTAAAAACCTGTCCAAGGCATAATTAAACTACACTGTAACCGAAAAAGAGCTCCTAGCTGTAGTCTATTCCCTAAACAAGTTCAGACACTGCATCACTGGTTATCAAACATTCGTACACACTGATCATACTACAATTAGGTTTTTGATGAATAAACCTGATGTAAATGCTTGTATCATTAGGTGGTTACTTTTATTGCAGCAATTTGATTTGACCATTATTGATAAGCCAGGTAAGGAAAATGTTGTTGTTGATTTTCTTCTAGACTAGATCTGCCTGCAGGTGAACAAGGAATGGTGGATGATCGAATGCCATATGAGAACCTATTTGCTATTTCAGTACTCTCCCCATGGTTTGCTGATATAGAATATTATTTGGTTTCAGCACAATTTCTGCCATACATGTCCTCAAAAGAGAAGAGCAAGATCATGAGGAAGAGTGCCCCGTTCACTTGGATTGGGGGCAATCTTTTTAAACTTGGCCCAGATCAGATTTTGAGGCGATGTTTCAGGGAGGAGGAATTTTTGACATCCTCCTAACCTGTCATGATGGGCCCTATGGGGGCCACTTTACAGCAAAGTGAACTACCTTCAAAATTCTATAGGCAGGTTACTATTGGTCCACTCTTCATCAAGATGTTAGGAGATACATCAACCAATGTGATCGATGTCAAAGGATGGGGAAACCTACTCCAAGGGATGAGATGCCCCTGCAACCTCAAGTGAATTTCAAGCCATTTGAGAAGTGGGGCATGGACTTTGTGGGTCCTATCAACCCTCCTTCAAAACAGAAATCTTACATCATTGTGTGTATGGATTACCTGACAAAATGGGTAGAAACAAAGGCGATCAAGGCAGGAACAGAAGAAAAAGTAGCTAAGTTTTTGAGGGAAAATATCTTCTACAAGTTTGGCTATCCAAGAGAATTAGTCACATATCAAGGAAGTTAGTTTACCTCCAATCTGATTGAAGAACTACTCACACATCACAAGATTAAGCATAGAACTTCCACCCCTTATTATCGACAAGAAAATGGATAGGTGGAAGTCACTAACAGAGCTTTGGAAGGGATTTTGACTAAGGTAGTGAGCATTAGCAGAAAAGATTGGGAAGATTGATTGGTTGAGGCCACCTAGGCCTATAACACTACTTTGAAAACCACCACAAGTTTTGCACCCTATGAGCTGGTCTATGGGAAGAAGGCTTTGTTTTCCATAGAATTTGAATATAACACATTAAGGATGGCAGCTCAGTTGGATCTAGATCTCATCCATGCACAAAAGGAAAGATTGCTTCAGCTAAATGGATTTGATGAACAAAGATTGCAGGCCCTTCTCCACTCAGAGGTAGTCCAACTTCAAAGGAAAATATGGCATGACAGACACCTCATGAAAAAAAATTCTAGCAAGGAGATTGGGTGTTGTTGTATGATTCAAGATATAAAGATTTCAAAGGAAAACTAAAGACAAGATGGCTGGGACCATACACAGTAGAAAAATGCAATGACAATGGTTCAGTCCTTATCCGGACCATAGATGAAGAAGCCATCCCCATGATCGTCAATGGGCATAGATTGAAGATCTACAGGAAGCCCCTTTCCAAGCAAGAGTTCATTGAGAATCTGGGTAAAAAAATGTTGGTAGTGGAGCAGGTCCCTGTCTCCACTCCACCCACACCCTGAGCAAAAAAAAAAAAAAAAAAACAGAAAAAAAAAACAGAGAAAATATTCAGGAAAGAGGAATAAAAGATCCTTGGGTGAAAACCTCTTGGAGGCGCCCAGGGCAGGTGGTGAGGGTGAAAAACTCCTGGAGGCGCCCCAACTATCTCATAAAAAAAAGAGAAAAAAAGAAAGAAAAAACCTAACTTCTTCTCAATAAATCGCAGGTTGCAAGAGGGCCACATAAGAGAAAAAGAGCCAAGCTGCATACACCCTTCATAGTCCATCCCTCCATCGTCGTTATCCTTTCCCAAGCCTTGGTCTCATTTGTTCTGAAAATTTCGCATCCAACAGGAAACTCTGTGTATTCTATAGGAGGCTCCTATAGAATCACAGAGAGGCCAAAATCAAGTTCAAAGAAGAACTCGAGGGCTGGAAATTTGTCTAGAAGGCCTGTGAACCACCTTTCCACCATCCATCCTCCTATTTCTCCATTCCATCCCCGCACACCCACATGTCCACTCATGTTTTTCCCTGCACAGACAAATACAAAAATTATGTTCCTTTCATTCTGTAAACACAAGAAAAGGGTGACAAATAAAGTAGCAACATTCTTTGATTATTCCTACCTGATACCTTCCAGTTGCTATTTCTTTTCATTCGAGGCCTTCTTTAGCAGTCTTTTTAGCCTGTACTCAAGCATCAACCTGAATTTCAGAAGAAGCAGCTACAGGAAATACTGCAGGATTCCTATAGCAGTTGATCCCTTTGAAAAACAAACTCCAGAGACAGGGTCAGTGCAGTAGGATGCATGAAGCATGCAAGGAGAAAATCTTGAATGAGAAATCATCAGCATAAGCCAAGGGTCGAGCATGCAGAGCACCAACAACAACAATAATGAGGAAATAAAGTGACAAAGTCCAAAGCATGAAGAACACAGCAGCGATTAGTAGGTAAGTGGCTAAACCTATTTCTCGATTGCATGAATATTATTTACAAACTACATGAACTATGGGAATGGTCATGATTAAACGGAATCAGTGGCTAGTTAACTGGCCACCCTAGTTTAGTTCGCACACCCTCGTGGAAGTTCAAATTAGCCTCATCCAATTCAAACTGCAGATCAGTTACATAGTCAGCATGTGTGGCCCATCAACTCAGAAAGAAAAAAAATCATAATCGGTAGTGTTGGCGGTGTATAACATGAATGAGGGAGGTGATGGCGGTCAGGCGACATGCAGAACCATAATGACATTGGCATAGGACCAACAGTCCAGATGGGGATAACATACCCATCTGGCCACCTCACCTCCTCACCGTGGATTACTCCACCAGTTAAGTACAATGTGGTCTACGCCTCCACCACCCTTTGTTTCATTTTCATTTATGAAGTTCTCGACTGCAGTACTCACCTACCACCTTCAGAACAACGAACCAGTCGTTTTCTACCAGTTTTTTCCAGTCTTGCAAAACCCTCCTGCCTATTGGGCTCTACAGGAGCACTACTGCATTCTACAGGAGCAGGAACACCATCTACAGGAGGATTTCTACAGGAAGGGCAAAGAGCAGCTCTACAGAAGGAAAATTTGAGATTTTTGTAAAATTTGGGCTTGAAAAGAGGTAGGCTTGGGAAATCGCTCTGCATATGATATATTTATATAAGGTGGTGGATTAAAAACACAGTATTGGGTTGAAAAAAGAAAGTGAAGCTTAAAAGTCTGCCTATATTTTCTGAGTTCTACACAGTCTCTCCGTTTTCTTCTCTGCATTCAAAATCTGTCTTTTTCTTCCTCACATTCTTCTATAAAGAAAAAAGGGATGCAAATATAGAGACCAACCTGTGAAAAAACCGAATTTGCAAGTCTATCTACTCTCTGAAGAAAAAACATTGTGTTGTCTATTCTCTATTCTGTCAAAGTATTAATTTTTTCCAAGAAAACCAAGAAGCAAATTCAGGTTAAAAACAGTTTGAAGAAAGGGAAAAATTGCAAATTGATGTTGTAAAGAAGAAGCACACGGGAAAATTCCCTCTCTGCTCAGAAAAAAGAAAACAAAACTCAGTTATCCCTCTATTTCTGGTTTTGGAAATTATTGCCTCCTCCCTCACCTGAGCATTTTTAGAAACCACTAAGCACCATGCCAGGAGGTTTTATGAGAAAGGAGCCTTTGAACTCCAACAAATTTCTTGAGCACCCCAAAGTGGCGGCCCACTTCACTAGGGAAAACTGGATGTCATTCTTTGAGAGAATTCATGGACATGATGAGGAGGTGACTGAAGAATTTTTGATGTCCTTAAGACCCCATTCAAAAACACATGCTCTAGTTAGTTTCAGGGGTCTGACCCTAGAGCTTACACCAGATTTTATTAGCAGAATCACAGTACTTCCACTTGGGCTCCCTTGGAGCAAAGAGGAAAAACCATTGGGACAGGTTGCTAAAAAGAAATTCTTTTAGCCTGATGAACATCCTGTAGAGTATAAGAATGGGGTTAGAAGGACAAGCTTACCTCCTACATGGAGTGAAGTCATCTACCAGATCATGAAATACATCACTTGTGAAGGCAGATTCAGTATAGTTTATGGTTATCACTTCAGGTTATTGCATGAGTTGAGATATGGGATGGACCTACCTGTAGCTAGAAAACTCAGTCTCCCATATTTCCGCCTCCAATATTTGATAGAATGTGGCACCAAGTTAAATGTAGGGGTCCCAGACTAGCTGGCCCGCCATGGGCTCATCAAATTGTCGATAGAAGATGCCCTACACACATACACCATCCCTATAGCATGGGAAATTTTCAGGAATATTTCTAGAGAAGATGACATAAAAAACTTTGACTGGGGACATTAGCCCATCTAGTAATGAAGAGGAGGAGGAGATAGAGGAACTTGAGAAGAAAATTCATGAGGAGGCACAAGATATTCAATCAGAAGGAAAAACAGAGAAGAAACAGAAAGAAGAGGAGAAACTTGACACAACCACTATTGAGCCTAAGGCAGAAAAGAAGACAACCTCAAAAATAGAGAAGAGGAAAAGGACAAAAGCTGAGAAGAAAGACCCCAAGAAAGCCCAGAAAAAGACTGCCACAGGAAAGGAAGGGACTCAGCAAGAAAAGGAGAAAACACCACCAGAGGCAGCAAAGAGAAAAGAAAAAACAGCAGACACAGGAAAAATTGCAGGAGATGAAGGAGAAGAACAGCAAGAAGAAACATCCCTTGAAACACTAGCAAGGGAAGCAGCAGTTGTGCTTGTTGCATTAAGCACTCCAGCAAAACAAAAGGGAAAAAGAAAAAGGCAAACATCTATGTATTTCAAAGCCGGGAGGAGCACCAGGTGGGCAAGCCCCAACCACCATCAAAAGAACCCATTATCATTGAGGATGGACCTACTGAGAAGAAGGAGGAATCTCCCTCCTAGATATCTATCACCTACGAGAGAGGGAGTCCCAAAACCTCCACCTGGAAGGAAAGAATCAAATTGATTGGTCTTAAGTTCATTCCTCCACTACTGTTAGGACTGTTGGAAGGGGTTAAGAAGGAGGAAGAACAGAAACAATGGGAGGAAGTGGACAGGAAAGCTGGTTTCCATGACAGAGAAGAAGACATCGCATCAGAGGCTTGGGATGCCAGGGAAGCTATTAAAGATATTAAATATGAAGAACTGGATTAGTTGCTCAGAGGATGAGTAACCCATTCAACAGGGGGTGATGACGAGCCCCAGAAATGGGTAACTATATGGGCTCATTCTGCCTATTATTTTCATTTAATCCACCATTCTCAATATTTTTGTGCATGTTTTTGAATATATTTATGTCAATAGCGTGAATGGGGATAGTCACTTTGCCACATATTCTAATGAGTGTTTATTGCAGATTTTTGGACTTTTTGGACAAAGACCCGGCATTTATGAGTAGATTGGCAGCCAAACTTGAGGAAACAGGGCTTAGGATTTATAGGAGGGGTGTCTCCTTCATTAATGACCCCTTCCTCAAGTTCTCCATCAGCAGCTCGGAGTACAAAGGCCCACAATGATGATTCCAAGGGGAAGCCGAGCAAGTTTAGTAGAGCTACTGTTATCTTTAGTTTTAGGCAGCTGAGTTCCTTAAGTTTAGCAGGATTGTTGGGAGTCCTCACTTGTATAAATAAGAAGGCTTCAAGCCTCAGAAGGTTAGCCATTTCATAGTATATTTTCGTACTTTTGTGCAGCTTGGTACTCAGCTCTTTTTCGAGCTCTTTTTCAAGACAATTTTGTGATGTACCTGCTATTTTTTGGTAAATGAAGATGAATCTAGTTTTGAACCAGCACTGATCTTTCCTAGAGGGCTGAAGCTCTTGGGTTAGGGCCCAAACCAAGCTACCCATCACCTCCTTTGTGTATTCATATAATTTTTCTTGCATTCATAAGATAATTTCTGTTGTTTAGGTTAAATATTGCTTTGGTAATTAGGTTGCTTTTGATGGTTAGAATAGTTGTTCTTGCTTCAAGTTGATTAGATAGTTTGTTGTAGTAACAGAAAATATCAAAAAAGGCTACCAACAGGTATTGGTTTCCTTTCTCCCTCCTTGGAACCATGATTTTAGGTCAAGGCACCACTGCTGCCACCAAAAACATAGTCTTTGCTCTTCTAATGCAATTGCTAGTGTGATATTTTGAGTTGGAGAAGTTGATATCAATTTGGATTCACATGCTTAGATCCTTTCTTGTTCATTTACCATGGATTTCTCATATAATATTCTATTCATAAAGTTTTGTTCAACATTTTTCTAGTTTTAGGTCAGAATTTAGGTGAAAATAGACAAAACTTTGTTTTTCTGGTTCTTGCTTGGGTCAATTTTGAGGAGTAAGTGTGCAACTCACTTGTAGAACACTCCAGCCTATCGTTCCTCCATAGCACAACCTGTACCAGTTCATCTCTCAAGATTTCCCCACTCATTTGCCTCATTTCGCCAAACTGCCCTATTTTCTACGTTTTTGTGCAAAGTTGCTTTCTTGACCTTTGAACAAATCCAACCATCTCCTTCACTCCTGATCTTCATTAACAGAGTCCTAGACCCCTCAACACCTCCATCCAACCTTCATTTCCCTTTTCCCATCATTTTTCCACCTTCAAACCTCCAAAAACCACTTTCGGCCTCGTCATGTAGATCCTCTTGTAGAACATCCTGTAGATCCCTTACAGCCTCTTGTAGAAGTTCATGTGAGTGATTTTCGAAGTCTGATTGCAGTGGAAGTCTCCAAAAGTGCACCAATGACTTCTTAGGACCTCTCCACTCCTTCCTCACCATGTGCAAAAGCCAACTCCATTCTCTTTTGTAACCAAACCCTTGCATAGTCACAACCAGTCAAATCACAAGCACAATAATTCCACATAAAAGTACTCAAAAAAAAAAAAAAAGATGATTTCTTCTCATTTCTCTTCAGAAGTGGCTTGAATAAATGAAATTTATCTTTTTAGTAGTCAATGACACCCATTTCAAAAATTTCCATCTCTTTTCTTGCAAAATTAGGGTTTGCTAGGGTTTGTGTTTCAATTCAGTTTCCCTTCTCTTTTTGCAAGTAGAATAGCCTCTTTCGAGTAAGCTTTCTTCCATCATAGTTAAAAGCTTCTTTTGAGAATTCATAGAAGTTGGCTAAGCTCCTAGCAAACTTGCGTCAGCTGATCAAGTGACAGCTTGAAGTAAGAGCTAGTACTTGTGCATATAGCACCGTCGCTTCCAAGTTTGTTATGAACTACTGGGTTGATAAAAGTAAAGAAGGAAGCCCCAGGAGTTACAGCATTATTGCTGCAATACTGGAGCTCACCACAAACCTATACGTTCTATTCCAAAAATACATGATCATGACCCTCATTTTGTTGATTCAGGCATTTGAAAGAAAGGAAGAGGTTGAAACCCACCTCCAAGAGATGGAAATAGCCTTGCAGCTCAACGAAGAAGAGCGTTAAGATACTCTTAAAAAAATGGAGCTCTGTAACTTCCCTCATGATAATTCCATTTAATCAAATTTAATAAAGGAAAAATAATAACCATGGTTGATGGGACACTTATTCCAAGCTGAATTTTAGGCAAAATCCTAGTGATGGGGATCACTTGTGATGGTTTAATGGCTAAGGAAATTGGAAAAGGCAATGGCTAAGGCTTTGGAAATGGAAAATGACATTTTGGCACATTTATTTATGAAAATAATGAAAATTAGGAGAAAAGGGAGGTGAAAGGTCACATGTTGCATGTGAGGAGGAAAGTGAAGGAAAATAATGGAAAATGAAGAAAATAGAGGCCTCATTCATAAAAATTCTTCTGAGGATCAGTTGGTAACCTTTTTTCAGTTCAATGTTGGAGCTCTCTCATTATTCTCTCTCTCTCTCATACTCTTGGAAACTTAGAGTTTTCTTGGAGCACTCTTGGAGGGTGTGGCGCACTTGGCATTTGGAGCAAGAAGGAAAAGGAAGAGCAAGAAAGTGCAAGAGGGCATTGGGATCAACAACTACAACGAGATTTTCTTGCAGGTACCAATTTTCATATATCTTTTCCTCAGTAGTTGTGGCATGCATGTCATATGCATGTGGATTTTTGGTCATGATCTATCACTTGTATGGAGGATTTCCTGGATTAACAATGGATTTCCTAGACTTTCCATTTCCTGGATATCCATGGAGATTGTGGGTTTATTTCATTGTTTTGTTTTGGTTGGTTCTCATGATTCCTTATCTTGGGTTGCATTATTAGTTCCTAGAATTCATGGTTGGAAAAACGCTCTGGAAGCCCTATAACAACTTGGGTTGAGTTACTAGTACTGCAAGCTTTGGTTGGACAACTGCTCTGGAAGCCCTTGGTGGGTTGAGTTACTAGTCTTGCAAGCCTTGGATGGAAAAATGGTCTGGAAGCCCGATGACATCATATGGGTTGAGTTACTAGTCCTGTAACAAACACTCTAGAAGCCCTAGAAGGCTAGGGTAGAGAATTTGATGATGGTTTTGTGATGTCTGACTGTGAGGTGGAATCACTTTTTGGTGGGTTGAGGTGGATGGCCTTTGGAAGCCCTGGATGGTTTTGGATTGATGTGTTCTCTGAGATCCCACATTCGTGCTTGGAATATGGCATAGGGGTGAATTCTTGAAGAGAGGTTTGGCTCAGTCATTCTATGGTCAGGTGGAACATGGAAGTCTCAACCCGGGTTTGAATTTTTCATCATCAATATGAGGTTATTTCTCCTTGTAAATCTATGAGTATTATATTGGATTATAGTTTATATGGTTGTGATTTTTAAGCATTTTTGCTACTATAATGCTGGTTATTTATATGTTTTACAATAGTAGCTATGTATGGCTTTCATCATGTTTTTACTCATAAATGAATGATCAATGTATCTATGACCTAAGGGATTAAATGGTAGTTTATGTGTTGAGGCATCAATGTTTCTTAGTGATTCTCAGCTAAGTGTGAGACCCCTATGCTCATATCTATTATTTACACCTAAAGAGTACATATTCGTGATATGTTTGACGAAATTATTGTCATGGCTAGTAGGGGTCCAATCAATGACTTATTCAAGTAATTGCATTAGAACTATTTTCTTTCATGTTATTTTACTGTTATGAAGGTATCATGCAATTATGGGCAGTGACCTCGTCTCTGGCCTAAAAATATGGCATAATTCCCAGGGACATTGACACAAACTAACAAAAAAGTTCCTGGATGCTAGCTTGCAGGCCTGTGAGAGCACCGAGAGGTCCTTGCACGTAGGCATGCCCATATCATTAGATCGTCCAGAGGTTAAGTTGTCCAAAAGTTTAGTGGGACCCAGGGGTTGGCTACCTAGAAGGTTGGACTGGTTCCTAAGGGTTTTTTGTGCTATTCAACAACCCCCCATTTGTTAACATAATAGCTAATGTTCTATTAATAAATCAGGACCCTTAAAAAATCCTTCCAAAAAATAAATTTAGCATTTAGGCATTTTCTTGTTATTTTTGGAATAAAGCAAGATATCAAGATGAAACCCTTTGAAAATATAGCAAATACTCTCCTTTTTGCATATTTCATGATCAAATGTGTTAAAAGCCCTATTAATGACCAAAACTTGTGAAAAGAAATCGAAAGGGATTACTGCGATTAACCTTAGAATTATTAGGCCTTTTTCATTTGAACTAACTCCTAAGGCATTCCTTATTAGAATAAGGCCCGCATTGCATATCGCCACTTACAAAGGGCGCACCCTCACAAAGTATCTTTAACCATGCGATATGCAATATTGCGATGACATGGTCACCCTTATCACATCACATTGGAAACGCTTAGGAAAGGTTTGAAACCCTACCAACCATGTGATATTGCGAAAAGTGATGGAAACCCAAACCCGATTGCCAACTATGTTATAAAAGACAATCAAGTCCACTGCACAACAAAAAGGTCTTTACAAAGAAAATCTTATCAAATAAGCTATGCTTTGAAAACTAATAAAGAACATCCTGCATTTTGCATCTCACAGAAACCAACAGAATGTTAAAGAAAGCGCACACGAAATGTGATAATGTGATTTGCGATATTGCATCACAATTGCAAAAATCAACATTTTCGTAGTTAAAAATCTCGCCACCCTAATAAGTTTCTTTCTCGAATTACGATGCAAAACATTAATGAGAAATAAATCTAGGGATAAGGAACCATTAGTGGGAATTTAGTACAGGTTAATGGCATTTACATTTGAAAATCAGTTCAACGTGATACAATATCTTCTCACTTGTGTTTAATAAAAACTCCTTTCTTGTCACCTTTTCAAAGTTATCTGTATCATTCATTCCTATGTTCATTTTTACTTGTGTCTATCTGATAGCTTCTGCTTTGCTCCATTTTCAGGAACAATCCACAGCAAGAGTCGTTGGGCGAAATGGCAAAGAGGGGAAAGGCAGTCATGTCTAAAAAATCAGAAATGATCCCTCTATTCTCTAACACTACATGCAACAAAGATGGAGGAACCTCAACATGTGAGGCCATGTATGATTTATTAGAAGAGGAGAAACCAAGACTTTGGTAACAAAGGTCACAACCGATGGTCATGTTTCCTCTGATGCCTCCTTCTTCGACACAACATGCTCATTTTTGCAACGCATATCTGCAAGACCGAAGATAATTCCATATAAAGATAGGGTTAAGTGGATAATTGATTAGGTGGATGTCTCAGACAGAGAATTCAAGAATATCAGGGAGGAGGTTATGGGATATTTTTCATTAGAAAGCCTGCGGCTTATGTACAATCTACCAGAGCCACAAAATCTCTACAATAAATAGTTCCTCGAGAAATTTGCTAAGGAGAATGAAGACCCAACATATGTCACATAGACCTGGATAGAAAAAGAAGGCAAGGTAAAAAAGGATAAGACAGGTATGTATTCTACAACATCTATCTCTCCCCATGATAGTTTTCTAGCAGACATGCTATGTAGAATGTTTGGCAAGCCCGATAATACCAAATTTTCCCTAGAATGGCTGCCATTAATAGATGTAGCCATAAACACAACAATAATGAATTGGGCCCAAATTTTGTCTGATAATTTGGAAAAATCTATGGTTGAGTATATGAGAAAGAGGAGTATCTCTTCAAGGGTTTACCCTCCATTTTTCATGAGTGCCTATGTAATGGAGGCAATATGTTTTGGCTCCAAATTTCCTATCATGGGATGGAAGTGGAATGTGCAATACCCGCTTCTTATCCATATATATCATAAGAGTATGTGGGAATCTCAGTTTCACCCCCATTTTTACAAAAATTTTCAAGGAGTTATGCTACCTATCTATAAACAAGTCTACAACAGAAATGCCCCTAGGTTTTCTAGAGAAGCTAAAGTAGATATCCTACTTGTAGCCAGATGGTTTGGGGAGGAGACACTTACCTATATCAGAGTATTTGGGAGAATTGCTTCATCACATGTCCTCCCATACTATTTCCCCGACAAATTAGAGGCCAAGGAGATAGCCTACCAAACAACATGGGAAGGTGGGATGAGAAAAGGATTGAAGGAATAAAAAAAGGCCATTTGGCCTACATTTCCGTTGCAATGTGGTGCATTTGCACTACACGATTTTGGACATGCATGCAAAGAAGCAAAGATTATGAAATCTCTAAAATTAACTACATTGCCAGGGAGACAGTATGACCCAAATGGCACCGCCAAATACTTCACTGCTATGGTGAAAGTGAAACCATTCACCCATGAGGAAGATGCATTCGATGACCTCTTCCTACAAAAAGAGACGTTTTCAGAAGTGATGCATATGACATCACTACTTTTTTCCCTAGATGATATTGAAGCCTTCCGTGAATATAGGGAGAGGTGATTATTAAAGGTCCCATTGGACCTATTACAGATTGAACCAATAAGGGAGCCAACTCCCAGTGTAAACTTAGAGGAAAGCTCTAGAGAAAATTCCAAAGAAGATTTTGAAGCATAGTCTCAGGATAAGTCTACCTATGAGTCAGAGCACTCACAACAACAGTCCTAAAAAGGGGGAAATAAAAACAGAGATTTTTAATGGGACACAACCAAAACTATAGAGAAAGAAATCGGGAAAACCTCGGCAAATAAATAGGCTGAAATTCACTCTACTTCTACTCAATCGGAAAAACCCCCTGTTGTTGATTTAGAAAAATAATGGGAGCATTTTAATGAGAAGCTCCATACAGAGGAATAAAAATATGAGATACAGACTCCAGAACACAAATCAACTCAAGCAATTACATTGGAGAAAAATATAAGCACTCAGGATGTGGAGCTCATTCCTGCCACCCCCACTTCTGAAATTATTTTGAGAATTGAGGAAATCCCTCCATTAGATGTGTTTTATAGCCCTACCCACAAAGTTGTCACCAAAAGGAAGAGGAAGAAAAGAAATTTAGATGCTATATCTATTACCACTCCCGATAATGAACCAATGGACATTGTCTAGAAATATTCACCCATGGACCCATCTGAGAACCTTACGAGACTGTCACAATTTGCTGGAGCCTATGCCACGACAACTATTGATAAAGTGACAGAGGTCCAAATGTTGATGAGAGAAAAGGAACAAAATATTTTGTTGTTGGAACAATAATTAGAGCAAGAAAAATCTAACCAACGAGCAGAGTTACAAATAACCAACCTTCAATAGGAGTTTGAACATATGCAAATACAACATCAAGCCATCCTAGCAAAAAGGGATGCACAAATACAAGCTATGACAGATAAGTATATAGGCAGTCTACAAATCGATTAGTTCGTAAAAGAAGCACTCAACCTTAACTCCTAACTAATGCAACAAAAGGAAGTTCTATGCTAGAAAATCTCACAAGTAAGTCCTTATTGCGAGATCAGTGATAAGCTAACAAGCCAAGTTGTCGACATGAGACTTGAGTATGACGAAACCCATCAAAGGATTTCTGGCTTTATCACCTAGAAAGAATTAGAAGATGGGAGGAATTTTGATTTTACGAAACTGGGGGAATCATATAAATAAATTCTATTTGAAGACTAAGATTCTTGACTCAAGCAAGCAGAAAGGGCAATGGAAGTCGTGGCAGCAACAACAAACAATATCATTGAAGCCACTAACAAAAATCTACATGGCGCTAACCTAGTTGCAGAATCTATACCAGGATTTCTTCCAAATGTCAAACAACTAGAGCAACAGTGGAGTCAGGCGGCAAAGGAAAGGGAGGAGGTGATAAGACAAACGAGCAAGCTGAACTGGGAAGCGTACTGGCAATTCTTAGTCAAACCATACAACCAGTGGATGACCTTTTGACGCCTAACTACCTCCACACAAAAAATGGTGCCAACACTGATGGACGCTATATTTACTAGACAGTTGAAATCTGTGATCGGCCAACTGACGCACCTCAAGCCAATGACAGATATCTGTGATCTTAAGGATCGAATGCAAAGGAGTTAGTCACTTTGTTTTATTTCTATTGTAGTTTTATTTAGCATAATCTAAGGAAGGTCGTTTAAACCTCATCAATTATTTTTGTAATAATCTATTTTAGGACCTATAGTTTAGTATTTAAACCCCTCTCATGCATTTAGAGAGGGGTCCATAAGTTTTATTAGAAACATTCTTCAAACATGCACTTCTATACCTTTGAAGAGGTTTCGTGGAATGAATGGAACATGATCTATTTTCTTTTGAATATCTGGCAAGCTCTACTGAAATTACACTTTTTCACTCTTAGATGATGTTGGATTGATTCGAATTAGGTCAATATTGATGAAACACATGAGCATAAATTATCATATATGGTACTTTTATCTTATGATTCGGTTTATTTATGTATCAGGTAATAAATTTTATTCAATTGTTTTATGTATGAAAGTTTGAATTTCAGTTAGCATTATTGCGCTTTTGTATGGTGTTGGCTTTAATTTTATGCTGAATATATGAACAATTCCATATGCGATATATTTTCACAATCGTTTTGGCTAACTATTTATCCAAAATTATTATTGTTAAACGATTTCACTTCTTATTACAATTGAATGATCTTTATTACCAATTGCTATAGGACATTATTGTAGATCACATACTTTACTTTATTCCCGGCATAGTTATAGTTTAATAGTGTTCAAACTAGCATATATGCATGTGTTTAAATAGTTTAGATTAGATTACACTTAGCTTAATCATTCCCCCGTTACATCATATATCACCCCATCAACACTATCAAAATCTCTTTTGGGAAAATGGTTCCATTATCCCTAGTCTAAGCCACTACACCAAACAAAAAAGGAGCTACTAACAAAGGTCCGGACTGGGTGGTTTTCCCCCATGTTGTAGCAACAATTTTCATGGATTCAATATTTTGGTGTTAGAAGGAGGGCCTAACTATGAATGGAAATTAAATTCAAACCAACAGGCCATTCTAAGATTAAAACTCCCTCACCCTCACCTCCAACTTCTCGATCGCATTCCAAATCTCTGAATCCTAAGCAAGAAGTTGTGAAGATACCCTTAGAATCCAGTACTGAAATTCCAAAGAAGCCAGATCATTCTTCTTCTATAGAAACCCTTGAAGTCCAATCTTTGATTCATAAGTTATAGGGGATTTCGATACCTCAAGAAGAATCTGAGTTATCCCAAGATAGTGTTACTTCTCAGTTTCCCTCATCCCAAAGGTTAACTAGAGCATAGAGTGAAAAGTTTGGGATCCCCCCCATTATAATTCCCTCTACCAAACCGTAAGAGAGCTAATAAGACACCATGTGAATCCCATAGTGATTTTCTCTCATCATTACCTCAATCATCCTCATTCATTCCATTCGTCTCATCACAAGATCAATCACCCACCTCACAACTCTAGATCGTGATTTACACAGGTACTGGAGCACAAGCCTCCTCTACCCAATCACCTTCAACCACTGGAACATCTTCCTCTATGCCAATAGCAATGATGGCTCAAAAACCTCCAAGGCCATGGAAAAATCTAGGAGTTGTACGAATGTCAGGGCCTTTACATGAACTCCCAGCCCATCTCGAAAAGTAGCTACCAAGGTTCAATCCTGATAATGGCCTACCAACTGAGGAACACATAAACAATTTATGTTGTCCATTAACCTAAATGAAATAGAAGAAGAAGATGCAATTGTAATATTATTTCCTTATACCTTACAAGGATCAACAGGATCATGGTACTTTTTCATTACCACCAGGTTCTATTAATAGTGGGGATGCCTTTCAAGAGAAATTTCTAACAAAATTTCGAGATGACAGATCCACAACTACCCTTCTCAATGATCTCTCCAATTTGAAAGTTGAACCTAAAGAACCGATCAAATAATTCAATTCTCATTTCAATAAGTTATTGAATAAAATACCAACAACATCCAAGCCCAACGATGACTTCCAAAATGCATAGTACATTTCTGCTCTCCCTTCTAACACAGTTATTTTCATCGATAGAGCTGCCAAACCAACTTTGGTAGAAAACATGAAAGAAGCAATAGTTGTAGAAAAACGAATTCTAGCCTTAGATAAGAAAAATTCTTTAGAAGAACAAAAATCCAAGAAAGTGAATTTTAGGGATGAATCCAAGTAAAAACCACCTAAAGATCCTTTTGATCTTGAAGGTTTACAAAAATTCCTCAAAACCATGTCTAATGAAATGGTTGACATCAAGAAACAAGTAGCAACAACTTCCTCAAAGAAATATTTCAAACCATATAAAAGGAATCCCTCCACTTATCCTAAGCCTACAAGCACTATATCAAATGCTGAATCAGATGTGGAGGAAGATGAAGTCTCACCAACTGAAGAACAAATATATGCTGAGGAAGTGGTTGAATTACAAGGAATGTGGGATTTTATCCTTCCCAATGAAGATACACAAGAAGCATTACCTAGTGCAACCCAAATTAGAAGCCTTGTTAATTTACCATAAACAAATCCAAAGTAGAAGGTATCGAATCTGGCTCCCAAGGACAAAACAATAGGTAATAAATCTTCATATAAATCTACCCAAACCTATCCTCTTCAATTAAACTATTCACCACTAGATAAAACCCTTATAGTATCCGATGAAATGGGATATAACATTGTGGATGATACAAAAAAAGAGTAGGGAAAACATTACTCTTCACGAACTTAGCAAGTTGAAACATCAACAGAAGCCGCAGCTCAAAGAAGTCCCTACTTCACCTCTTCCTACTGTTGTAGTTTCATAAACTGCCCAAGAAATCGGAATGCCCCCTAACACCTCACTAGACATAATTGATCCTACTGATATTGCTCTAATCGGAGGAAGATCTAAATCCCATACTCCTCCATTTTTGTTGACTTTTGAAATTTCAATAAAAATCTATACCATTGTTTAGTTGACTCTGGAGCTTCATCTAACATTTTACCAAGAAATGTTTGTGAAAAATGAATGTTCAACCTAAAAAATATGACGTGTGCATTATGCAGTTAGATCGATCCCAAGTCAAAGTTATAGGGGAACTTAATCAAGTTACCATTAGACTTTCGTCGAACCCTAAAGTATGTCAAGTCATTGACATTCTTGTAGCTGACATTCCTGAGTTCTACGCCTTAATCCTTAGTAGAGACTGGTCAGAAAATCTTCATGGTTATTTTGCAACTAACTAGTCTCACATGTGGTGTGATGCAGGAAAGTGTTCCCTCTGCAGACAGAGGCAACCCCTCTAGCGCTAGAGTGGGTCTAGTCACAAACAAGGATAGATAAACAATAGCTCTCCTTAAACAGTCATAGTTGGAGGCCTACCTCAACCGGTGGTCGATGGAGTTCCGTTGCGCTACTCCAGCTTCCGCTTCCTTCTCCCAATGAGTGATCAACCTGAAACAATGTAAAGGAAATACAACAAAGCATGTAACCGGAACAACAATGATCTATTTACTCACAAAGTCAAGAAGTCGTGAGATATCAAGTACATTACATACAAGACATAGGAAAACATCATTGATTGTATTAATAATGTAATAAGAGTAAGCTTACAACCAAAGTCTTGACGTCGCAAGCCTTCTCAGAGGGATCCAGCCAACCTATTCTTCAAGCATTCACTCTTTGAAGATGGATCTCCCAACATACAAGTCTCTCTCACTTATAATTTTTACACAAGATTAAGGGCACTTCACAACCTTCCACAAGCTATCAAAAATCCCACACTTGTCACACTCACACCAACTATCTAGCAAACTCACAAACACTAATAACACTCACAACAAGCCAACTATCAGAAAAACCAGCAATGCGTAGCAATGGTGAGAGTTTAAATAGGAGAAGGAGTCTCCATGAAAGGTGGAAGAGTGAGCTTATCCCAAAGGAAGGTAGCACAAATGACGGAACAACCATGCCAAATAAAGGAGGGTGATACAAACTATGCCAACAACTAGGTCTAGAGTCATCTGGAAGGCCGACTGTTGGAACAAATTTGCCCAATCTGGATCATCGCGGGGGCATAACTGATCTTTAGTGCTGACATCGCTATTAAATAACGTATCTATTCAGGTCATCACTAAAGATTATAAACAACCTCGCGCTGGGACATAAAATCGGACCATCGCAGGAATCAGGTGTACTTCCGCGCTGGCAGCACATCTGGACTATTTAGGAGTGCCCTTCAGCGCGTTTATTTATCCCATAGCAGCGATGAGGTGGATAACTTAGGAAAAGTGGGTCATTTGGCAACATCAGAGAGAATTTGTCTAATATGAGCATGTTTGAATTGGACACATGACACAGCAGAAGGACTAGAGTGAAGACAGTGACAAATTATTGTTTAACATGTGGCTTCCCTATAATGGAAAGCCAAATCAAATAAGGGTTGATTGTGAAAAACATAAAAAGTATATTGTTACAGATTTAGAAGGAGAGAATGAACCAGTCGTGTATAGAAGCAATATCATCAGAAACTACTCAGTCAAATCATTTCTAGGAAATTTTAATGCAAATACTTCACCTTTCTTGGAAAATTCTGTTGTATCGCAACTTGAAAAATTTTCTCAAATAAATACTTCTAGGTGTATAAATTTTGTAGATAAACCTGTAGTTAGCTCTTTATTTTGGAAATTATTTTTTGATGGGTCTAAATCCACGATGGAGCAGGAGCAAGATGCATATTAGTTAGCCTAGAAGGGGAAAAACTATGTTAGCATGTAGACTTGAATTTGATTGCACAAACAACACTGCTGAATATGAAGCATGAGTTCAAGGTTTGTATAAATCCATCGAACTTAACATCAAACATATTCAAGTGTTTGGAGATTCAGAAATTGTGATAAAACAGGTATGAGATACTATACACTATTTGTTTGGACATTTGAAACATTATTAATCATTAGTCCAATACCTTACTTCTCACTTTACAACGTTTAATATTTCCCCTATCCCAAGGCTCCAAAACATAAGCGCCGATATTTTGGCTAATGTGGCTTTCAAGCTCATTCCACCAAGAGATTACATTTCCGATCACTTTTCTATTGAATTAACTTTTAGGCCTTCTATTCCCGACAATGTCACCAATTGGTGAGTCTTTAATAACGATCTGGATATCATAAGATTTTTGACATTAGAAGGCTCTTATGGTTACCAAATAATTGATGAAGATCAACATGACAACCAGCTTAAGCAAGAAGCAACTGTGAATTCCATACCTAAGTCCGTGGTTAAGCTGGAGGATTTATATGACCTTAAGGACAGATTCAAAAGACCCACCAACTTAGAACTTCATAGCTCAACTTTGAGGTTTGAATTATTTAATCTTGGAACTGACCTTAAACCTCAAAATGTCAATCTAGGCCTTGGTCTTACGCCAGATGAAAAATCATCCTTCATTCATTTGTTGAAGAGATATAAGAATGTATTTTCTTGGAACTATGAAGATCTTAAAATATACGACACTTCTATAATTAAAAATACCATCCCCATGACATCTGATGAAAAACCTGTGTAGAAGAAATTGAGAAAGATCCATCCCAAATTAGAAAATCAGAGTAAATATGAATTGAATAAACTATTGAAAGCCATGATTATTTTCCCTGTCAGACATTCCAGGTGGGTCTCCAACCTTATCCCAGTAAGAAAAAAGAATGGTGATATTCGAATATGTACAGACTTCCACCATCTCAACAAAGCTTGTCTAAAGGACAACTTTCCATTTCCTCCTATAGAATAGATATTTCAATCAATTGCAGGCTCAAAACTAATGTCTTTCCTAGATGGATTTTTAGGTTATAATCATATTCTAGTACATCTAGATGACCAGCTAAAGGCTACATTTAGAACCAAATGGGGCACCTACACCTATAGAAGATGCCATTTGGATAAATCAATGTTGGTGCAACGTTTCAAAGAGGCATGGACATAGCTTTCAAAGATTTGGTAAACAAATCAATGGTAATCTATTTATATTATATAACTGTATACTCCAAAAATCACAGTAATCATCTGAAAGATTTAAAACAAATCTTTGAGCATTTTCATAGGATGGAAATTTCTCTTAATCCCAAGAAATGTTTCTTTGTGTTAACTGAAGGAAAACTCCTTGGATTCATTGTATCCAAAGAAGGGATTCACATTGACCTTGATAGAATAAGAGAAATTTATGAAATTCCTTTACCTCATAACACAAAATCTATGCAATCTTTCCTAGGTCAAATAAATTTTGTCAAAAGATTTGTCCCTGACTTTTCCTGAATTGTTTTACCTCTTCAATCCATGATTAAGAAAAAATATCTTTTTAAATGGGGACATACAGAACATGAAAGACTTACTCTGATTAAGCAAGTAATCATAAATTCTCCCTCCTTAGCAACTTCGAATCTTTCTAATCATTTCATTTTATATACTTTTTCTTCTGAGAAATCATATGCAGCTATATTAACATAGGCCAATGATGATAAAGCCGAAGAACCAATTTCTTTTTTTAGCTCCAATTTATAGGGGGCTGATTGAACTATTTAGATGTTTAAAAACAAATTTTTTCTGTTTTCAAATCAATAAAGCATTTCAGACCCTTTCTCCTCAAAAACCACACCAAGGTAGTAGTCACATTCTCAACGGTGAGAAATCTATTGATACAAAGGGATGTAGGTGAGAAGAGGGAAAATTGGGTAACATCACTATAAGAATATGACGTTGAAATTAGACTATCTAAAATTGTAAAAGGTCTAGGTTTCTGCAGAATGTTAACAGGAGCATCCAACTTATCAGCACTATAAAATTCAGGTGATGATATACAAGTATACGAGGTAAGCCTTAATGACAGTGAATTTAGATATTCTGATATCATATTTTATTTAAGAAATGGGTATGTCCCTACACAACTAAGTTACCAAAGAAAAAGAGCTTTGAGGCTAAAAACTAGACAATACCAAATCATCAAAAATGTGTTATTTAGAATAAATTATGATTCTGTTTTGCTTACATGTCTTGAAATATCTGAGACAGGAAAGGTTTTGCAGGAACTCCATGATGGACTAGCTGGTGGACATTTTGGAGGGGACCCTAACGAACATAAAATCCTGCATGCTGGCTATTATTGGCCAAACTTATTCAAGGATACACACATTTATGTAAGGAAATTTAAAGTTTGTCAAACAGTTGCTCACTCCACTCCACTAAGCAACATAGATATATCCTTATGGTAACTGATTATTTCACAAAAATGGGTGGAAGCCATTCCACTTAAGGCAACCAATTCTGAAAACATCATTGAATTCATCGATCAGTTTATTATTACCAGATTTGGTCTGCCATCTGCCCTTATGTTTGATATTGCATCTTATTTTTCAAGTAATGCTATGATAGAATTTTCTCTGAAAATAGGTTTTAAACTTAAATACTCAAGGAGATGGATTAGCCAAATCTACAAACAAAAATCTCATAAGGATTATTAAATGAACCGTTGATCAAAGTTAGAAAAACTAGCGTAAATCTTTAATATTTGCTCTATGGGTAGATCGAATAACTCAGAAGGCCTCAATTGGCACTTCTCCTTTTAATTTGGTCTATGGGAAAGAAGTTGTCCTCCCTACAAATTTAGTTATTCCCTCTTTTTCCCTAGTTCAATTTATTGAAGAAACTCCCTCTTCTATGCAAGTGAGTCAATTACAAACCCTTAAGCTTGAAGAAGAAAGGGAAAAGGCCAAAATTACACACACATCATCAACAGTTAGTTAAAGCTTCCTTTGATGCAAATTCTGTAAGTTCAAAATCCTTTCAGCTTGAAGACTTGGTATTGAAATTGGATAAAGCACATGAGGAAAAAGGTAAGCATACCAAGTTCCAATGAATGTGGCTTGGCCCATTTCAGATTGTAGAACAAATAGACCCATGAACCTTTTTATTGCAAGATTTATTAGGGAAGAGAGAATCTCTTCCTATTAAAGGGCAGATCCTCAAGAAATATTTTTCATGGAAGATGACCTCTTATATTCCTTGTATATTATTGCCTTTACTTTTTAGGAAAAATAAAAGTTGAGTAGCATTTACATTTGGCTTTACGAACAATAGTCTCTTTTATATTTTGACTTTTCGCTTGTATAAGTAAAGATTGTTAAGAAGATGATTTTCACATTTGAAACATGGGTTAAGTTCTATTACTATGAAATTACTTGTTCTATGCCGAAATTATTTGTCCTTTTCTAAAACTTCAATTTATAAAGAAACCTTTGCTCTACCATCAATCAAGAAAAGTATATCTAACAAAGAAAAGTCTCTCTACAGAAAAGCATCTTTAACTCTATAATTGTCATCCAGAAACTCTTAAGGAGTCAATGATTCTCCCCATCTAGCAAGCTTTCATTCTTTAGAGTGTAATTCTAAAATATTATTAAACTTAAAGGATAAGAGGTCTCATCAAGAGCCGACCTACCATGATCATAGGGAAATAACTAGCTGACATTACCAATACTCCATATCAAAACAGGGTAATGGCTTGAGATTTTATCAATCAAAAGACAAGGGGTCTCATCAAGAGCTAAATTTTTTAGTTAAGTTACAACCAATGAATGGCATTATCAATTTTGGTCACCAAACCAAGACAATGGCCTTTAAGGAGTAAAATGAAAATTTTATATAAAATAGAATTGTTTAGAAAAGAATGAAAATAATAACAAGTATATAAATCTGAACTTATCTTTAAATATTTCATTCTTATCTAGATGGGATACTGAATCATTGCTACTTAAAAGGTAACTTTGTCGAGGGTATGGACGCCTGTTGGTAGCAGAGGCTATACCTATGACAAATGAGTGCACCGAAAAGATGATTTGTGAGAGTCCCCCTATTTTTATCTTTAAAACCAAGTAATGACTGATGTAGACAAAGAAACTTTCATATTGAAAAGGATGATCAAAAGGATGATAGTTAGGTAGATGTTGTTTTTATTATTCAAAGTAATGTTACTTATCTTATATTTCATGTATTTTTATTTTCTAAACTACCTTTATTTTGGAAGTTTTTAGAAATTTCAAAAAACTATCAGAGATAATTGGTTCTTCCAGCGAATCGCCAATTGTTGTGTTATTCAAAAACCCCCCATTTGTTAACATAATAGCTAATATTCTATTAATAAATGGGGACCCTTAAAAAATCCTTCCAAAAAATAAATTTAGCATTTAGGTATTTTCTTGTTATTTTTGGAATAAAGCAAGATATCAAGATGAAACCCTTTGAAAAGCTAGCAAATGCTCTCCTTTTCACATATCGCACAATCAAACGTGTCAAAATCCCTGTTAATGACCAAAACTCGTGAAAAGCGATCAAAAGGGATTACTATGCTTAACGTCAAAATTATTAGGCTTTTTCCATTTGAACTAAGTCCTAAGGCATTTCTTATTGAACTAAGTCTTGCATCACATATCGCCACTTACAAAGGGCACACCCTCAAAAAGTATCTTTAACCATGTGATATGTGATATTGCAATGACACGGTCACCCTTATCGCATTTCATTGGAAACCCTTAGGAAAGGTCTGAAACCTTACCAATCATGCGATATTGTGAAAAGCGATGGAAGCCCAGACCTGATTGGCAACTCTGTTATAAAAAACACTCAAGTCCCTTGCGCAACGAAAAGGGATTTACAAAGAAAAACTTATCAAATAAGCTATGCTTTGAAAAATAATAAATAACATCCCACATTTCGCATCTCTCACAAACCAAAGGAATGTTAAAGAAAGTGCACACACGAAATGTGATAATGCACTTTGCGATATCGCATCGCAATCACAAAAATCAGCATTTTTGCAGTTAAAAATCTTACCACCCTAATAAATTTCTTTCCCAACTTACAATGCAAAACATTAATGAGCAATAAAGCTAGGGATAAGGAACCATTAGTGGGCATTTAGTACAGGTTAATGGCATTTACGTTTAAAAAATGGTTCAACGTGATATGATATCTTCTCACTTGCATTTAATAAAAACTCCTTTCTTGTCACCATTTCAAAGTTATCTGTATCATTCATTCTTATGTTCATTTTTACTTGTGTCTATTCGATAGATTCTGATTTGCTCCATTTTCAAGAACAATCCATAGCAAGAGTTGTTGGGAGCAATGGAAAAGAGGGGAAAGGCATCAATGTCTGAAAAATCAGAAATGATTCCTCTATTCTCTGACACTACATGCAGCAAAGACAGAGGAACCTCAACATGGGAGGCTATGCATGATTTATTAGAAGAGGAGAAACCAAGATCTCTAGAAACAAAGGCCATAGTCGATGGCCATGTTTCCTTTGATGCCTCCTTCTTCAAGACAACATGCTCATTTCTACACCGCATAGCCGCAAGACCGAAGATAATTCCATATACAGATATGGTTAAGTGGATAATTGATCAGGTGGACGTCTCAAACATATAATTCAAGAATAGCAGGCAGGAGGTTAAAGGATATTTTTCACCAGACATCTTGTGGCTTATGTACAATCTACCAGAGCCACAGAATCTCTACAATAAAAAATTCCTCGAGAAATTTTCTAAGGAGGATGAAGACCCAACAGATGTCACACAGACTTGGACAAAAAACGAAGGAAAGATAAAAATGGATAAGACAGATATTTATTCTACAACATCTATCTCTCCCCCTCATAGTTTTGCAGCAGCCATGCTATGTAGAATTTTCGGCAAGCCTAATAGTACCAAATTTTCCCCAGAATGGATGCCATTAATAGATGCATCCGTAAACACAACAATAATGAATTGGGTCCAAATTTTGTCTGATAATTTGGCAAAAGCTATAATGGAGTATAGGAGAAAGAGGAGTATCTCTTCAACGGTTCATCCTCTATTTTTCATGAGTGCCTATGTAATGGACACAATATGTTTTGGCTCCAAATTTCCTATCATGGGATGGAAGTGGACTATGCAAGACCCACTTCCTATCCATATATATCATAAGAGTATGTGGGAGTCTTAGTTTCACCCCCATTTTTACAAAATCTGTCAAGGGGTTATGCTGCCTATCCATAAGCAAGTCTAAAACACAAATGGCCCTAGGTTTTCTAGAGAAACTGAAGTAGATATTCTACCTGTAGCCATATGCTTTGGGGAGGAGACATTTACCTATATCAGAGTATTTGGCATCATTTCTTCACTGCATGTCATCCCATACTATGTCCCCGACATGTTAATGGTCAGGGAGATAGCCTACCAAACAACAGGTGAAGGTGGGTTGGGCAAAGGATTGAAGGAACAGAAAAAGGCCATTTGGCCTACATTCCCATTGCAATGTGGTGCATTTACACTACACGATTTTGGACATGCATGCAAAGAAGTAGAGATTATGAAATATATGAAATTAACTACATTCCCAGGGAGACAATATGACCCAAATGGAGCTACCAAAGACTCCACTACTATGGTGAAAGTGAAACCATTCACCCATGAAGAAGATGCCTTTGATGACCTCTTATTACAAAAAGAGACGTTTTTAGAAGTGACGCATATGGCATCACTAATTTTTGCCCCAAATGATCTTGAAGCCTTCCGTGAATATAGGGAGAGGAGGTTATTAAAGGTCTCATTGGACCTGCTACATATTGAACCAATAAAAGAGCTAACTCCCAGTGTAATCTTAGAGGAAAGCTCTAGAGAAAATCCAAAGAAGATTCTAAAGCAGAGTCCGAGGAGAAGTCTACCCATGAGTCAGAACACTCACAACAACAGTCTCAAAATGGGAGCAATAAAAATAGAGAGTCCAAAAGGGACACAAGCGTAACTATAGAGAAATCAGTTGAGCAAACCTTAACAAAGAAATAGGCTAAAATTCACTCTACTTCCACTTAGTCGGCAAAGCCCCTAGTTGTTTATTTAGAAAAATAATGGGATCATTTTAATAAGAAGCTCCATACATAGGAACAAACATTTGAGATACAAACTCCACAACACAAATCAACTCAAGAAATTATAGTGGAGAAAACTATAAGCACTCAGGATGTGGAGCTCATTCCTACCACCGCCACTTAATTATTTTGAGAATTGAGGAAATTCCTCCATTAGATGTGTTTTATAGCCCTACCAACAAAGCTATCATCAAAAGTCAGAGGAAGAAAATAAAGTTAGATGTTGCAGCTATTACCACTCCTGACAATGAACCAATGGATATTGTTTGGAAATATTCGCCCATGGACCCATATGAGAACCTTACGAGACTACTGCAATTTGTAGGAGCCTATGCCCTGAACAACGATTGATAATGCAACAGAGGTCCAAATGTTTCTAAGAGAAAAGGAACAAAAGATTTTGTTGTTGGAACAACAATTAGAGCAAGAAAAATCTAACCAACAAGCAGAGTTACAAATATCCAAGTTTCAGCAGGAGTTTGAACATATGCAAATACAACGTCAAGTCAGCCTAGTAGAAATGGATGCACGGATACAAGCTATGACAGATAAGTATAAATACAATCCATAAATCGATCAGTTCATAAAAGAAGCACTCAACCTTAACTCCCAACTAATGCAACAAAAGGAAGTTTTAAGCTAGAAAATCTCACAAATAAGTCCTTATTGTGAGATCAGTGATAAGCTAACAAGCCAAGTCGTCGACATGAGACTTGAGTATGACGCAATCCATCAAAGGATTTCTCACTTTATCACTTGGCAAGAATAAGAAGATGGGAGGAAGGCTGATTTTCCAAAACTGGAGGAATCGCATAAAGAAATTATATTTGCAAACTGGGATTCTCGGCTCAAGCAAGCAGAAAGGGCAACGACGGTCTTGACAACAACGACAAACAATATCATTGAATCCATTAACAAAAATCTACATGGTGCCAACTTGGTTATAGAATCTATACCAAGATTTCTTCCAAATTCCAAACAACTAAAGCAGCAGTGGAGTCAGGCGGTAAAGGAAAGGGAGGAGGTGACTAGACAAATGAGCAAGCTGAAATGGGAAGCATACTTGAAATTCTTAGTCAAACCATACAACCAGTGGATGACCTTGTGATGCCTAACTACCTCCACACAAAAAATGGTGCCAACACTGACGGACACTATATTTACTAGACAGTTGAAATCTGCAATTGACAAACTGATGCAGCTTAGGCCAATGACAGATATCTGTGATCTTAAGGATTGAATGCAAAGGAGTTAGTCACTTTATTTCATTTCTATTTTAGTTTTATTTAGAATAATCCGAGGAAGGTCATTTAAACCTCAGCTATTTTTGTAATAATATATTTTAGGACCTATAGTTTAGTATTTAAACCCCTCTCATTCATTTAGAGAGGGGTCCGAATTTTTTATCAGAAACATTCTTCAAAACATGCACTTCTATACCGTTGAGGAGGTTATGATGGAATGAATGGAACACGATCTATTTTGATTTGAATATCTGGCATGTTCTACTAAAATTGCACTTTTGCACTCTTAGATGATGTTGGATTGATTCAAATTAGGTCGACATTGCTGAAACACATGAGAAGAACTTATCATATATGGTAATTTTATCTTATGATTTTGTTTTATTTATGTATCATGTGTTAGTGCCTAAATCTACCTCATACTGAAGAAAGGTAGGTCTAGGGTAACATCAAACCACGCTCAACCTGGTAGCTAGCCCTAGCAGGTCGAGAGAGGGCTCTCTCCTTGTCAATCTCAAAAGAATATGGCAACTTAGGCTTGATATGACTGAAAGTAAATGTTGATTTTAGGCAAGGTATATTTGTTCATAGGATTTTGATTGATTTTAATGGTTGGTTGCTGGATCAAATGAGGAAGGCAGTTTTGGGTCTAGGAAATCAACTCAGATTTGCAGAGGTTTTCTGTGGGGCGAAGCAGGCAAGTGTTTTAGCAATTTGAAATGAATGTGATGGTGATTTTAAAGACTGATGGGGAGTTGGAGAGGGCATGCAAGGTTCGTGAGTCCTCTTCAAACAGTAGAAAACATTAAAAACTAAATGTATCCTCTAGGCAGAGCACTGAATATCAATGGATTCTACCTAATTCTCTTGATTCATTTAGCTATGAAGAAAGAAATAGATGTTGGAACACATACACATAAGAGAAACTAAATTACAGAAGGGAAAATAATGCCAAGACACAATACCACAAGAATCCCACAAAATGTTGCAAAACCTTAGTTCTTTTCCTTGCCAAACTGTAGAAGTGATTTACAATAGTGCTCAATGTATCCACAAGAGTCCAACCTTGACAAATGACTAAGAAAGTACAAGATATAGGCATAAAACCACCTATGCTAACCATCAGGGGTCGAATCCATGAGTCAAGGAGCTGTTTCAATAAGATCTAAACTAGGAACTAAAAAATAGGCAGTGGAACAGCTTGCCTCTAAAACTATGGAAACTGATTCATTCATCCTCAAACCAACTCTAACTGATGTATCTACCTCCTTAAGTCATTTTTCATCATATTTACATCATGGTACATCAAGTTACATCAAATTACATCATTAATTTACCAAATAGAGAAGAAAAATTCAACTGATAGCTAAACTAGGCGAATTTCTAAACAAACAGGCAAAACTGGCAAAATTTCTCCTATGCGTAGCGCCACTGATCCTATGCGTAGCACTTTTTCCATGCCACTTTTGGAAGGCTTCTCGAAGTCTAAATTAGGTGTAAGATAGCTCGTTGGAAATTTTGGTGTGTCTACTTTCTGGAACAACTTGAATTTTTGGATTTGGAGTTCCTTTCCCCCTCCAAAAATGGAATCTCCAAAGACTACTTCCTGTGTGGCAAAAAAGTGGCAGAGAGGGCACTTTTTGAGTGTTTTTTTTTCCTTTTGGAGACCCATAACTTGTCCAAAAATCTCAGCCATTCCTGAGCATGCATATTTTTTTATGCTGATTCCAAAAATGCAAAAAAAATTGCAAATGGATGCTCCCAACAAAAGCATAGCGCCGGTCACACCTGCTAGAAAAGCCTGTGTTGAAAATTTATATGCGCAGTGCCATTGATTCTATGCACAGCACCATTTTCAGATCGAGTTTTGGAGGCCTTCCCAGTGTCAAAATTGGGTGTAGGATAGCTCGTTGGAAATATTATCAAGTATAATTTCTAGAACATCTTTAATTTTCCAATTTGAAGGTTATTTGAAGGTTAAAGTCAAATGTCCCAAGACTGGTCAAAATGTGCAAAATGAGGCTGCCTAAATGTAGAGTGCTATTGCAGTCAACTTTTGAAGGTCTTCCTCAACTTCAAAATGAGCTCATGATAGCTCATTGGAAATATATTGTGTCTAGTTATCATTTGACTTATCAAGAAAGTCATTTGGCCAACCAATCTAGGAGAAATCTTGATTTTCCCAAGACCACTCTAGAAGTACATCAATTCTCCTTAGGCAACATTATTTTTGACATTTCTCTAAAACCATGATACATGTGTAAATAGTGAAGGATTTTTTTCTTCCTTGGCCTATTATGGACAAAAACCTCTCTCACTTTTTCCAAATTCATTTTTTCTTGCTCAGAAACATCATTTGAGTAAAACCTATCCCAATGTGTGGAACAGGGGATTTGTCGAAATGAAGTGAAATGAAAGGGATAAAGGGCTTCTAAATTCTTGAGAAAATTTTAGAAAGTAGGGAGGGATGTTAGGAAATAGGGGAAAGTGGAACTTCAAATATTGAGTGAGGGGAAGGGGTCCAAAAAGGAAAAACACAGGCCTAGCCTAGAAAATTTTCAAATTGTAGCAAGAAACTAGGGTTTGTGGAAAAATGAGGAATTTGAGGGATATCAGTGATGGGAAGTGTTTAATAAGGTACATTAAGGATAGGAAAGGTGTATCAACATCAGGATACAAATTTTTTTGATGATTTGACCATCCAAGAGAAATTACCTTCAAAACCCTAGGAGAGGGAAATGAGCCTTACCCAAGTACAACTGAAGCTTAAACAAGGTGTAAAATGCCTCATTGGATCTTGAAATGATGATGAAAACTCTTTGAAAGATGGTACACTCAGTTGAATGGTGACATGGATTGACACTTTAAAACTTTGGAAAGAGTGAAAACAAATTCTAGACCTAATACCTAGTGACCAAATTTTACTTGAAGACTCTGAAATGACAAAATTTGACTATAACATCCTAAAACCACTTTGTAAGAGCATATTTTATCATTGGTATAAGGCTTCAAAGACTAAAACTAACATCAGGCAATAAATTTTCTTCAATTTTTTTATGTATGAAAGTTTGAATTTCGGTTAGCATTATTGCACTTTTGTATGGTGTTGGCTTTACTTTTATGATGAATGTATGAATGATTCCATATGCGATATATTTTTCACGATCGTTTTGGCTAATTATTATCCAAAATGATTATTGTTAAATGATTTCACTTCTTATTGCAGTTGAATGATCTTTATTACCAATTGCTATAGGACATTATTGTAGATCACATACTTTACTTGATTATCAGGCATAGTTATAGTTTGATAGTATTCAAACTAGGATATATGTCTGTATTTAAATTGTTTAGATTAGATTACACTTAGCTTAATCATTCCCCCGTTACATCATATATCACCCCATCAACACTATCAAAATCTCTTTTGGGAAACTGGTCCCATTATCCCCAGTCGGAGCCACAATACCAATCAGAAAAGGAGTTGCTAACCAAGGTCTGGACTGGGTGGTTTTCCCCCATGTTGTAGCAACGATTTTTTTTCCAAGGAAAAAAACGGTAACTTTTTATTAAAAAATTAATGAAAAGTTACACTAGTAGATGCATTGAAGCATTCCGTAAGTTGCCACATGGGCTCGAGTGCTTTCGCACCCCACGCAACGTTAGAAGACTAACGTGCACAAAGAATAAGAAAAGAGAAAGAGAGGAGAGAGAAAGAAAAGGGCAGAAAAAATTGAGTTCCTTCAAGTTTTTCTTCCCTTTTTCTTTTCGACCTTGCGCCACTCTCCTTGAGGGGGCTCAATCGAATCAATGACTATCTGTGTTTCTGCATTCTGTGGGCATGTTTCTTTGTCTGAGTCTGAGGTATCTGAGAGGTGATGCCGCTTGATGCCTCCCATACTTTGATCCACTCTCATCATCTCTGACTGATTCTTCTCTGCCTAATTTGAGTGATGCTGTGAGTCCTTTGTGACTGGTGTGGTTCCCTTCTGAGTCTCTTTTTCTTGAGAAAGCTCTGCTTTCTCTGCAGGAGACTCTTCCTCCTCTGCTTCTGATTCTTCGTCCTCTGAGTCTGGGTTGGAGAATTGCCATCCTTTCCTCTGCTTCCCTTTCTGCTTCTTCTTACTGTTTGTTTTCTTGGCTTCTGGACATGTGCTTTGCAGGTGTCCTGTCTCCCTACAGAGCCTGCATCTGAAAGCGGTGTTTTCATAGTCTAGTGCTTGCATCCAGTTTTGTTGTTTGTAGATCAGCCTCATATTATCCGACAGCCCTTTGCTTAGATCTACTTCCACACATATGCGTGCGAAAGTGTAGATCCTTTCGTCAATCCTTTCCAGATCTGTTTTGATATATTTCCCTATGATGTTCCCAATACCTTCCAGTACTTTTTCACTCCAGAAGTGTAGAGGAAGGTTGTAAAGACGAACCCACACCGGAACTGTGGATACAGTCATTTTGTTTGGATCGAAATCTGAAAAAATGTAGCAACGATTTTTGAGGCTTCAACAGGGTTCTAATGCAGATGTTGAATTTCTATATGGTGTGTTTCCATTAGTTCCACTTCCTTAACGTGACTTAGGAGGTCGAATCACATCATAGTGGCCTCTCATTGCATGTTTACCCCAATTGGCTGATTTCTTAGGTAGCTGTGGGCGGAGGGTTTTACAGATGTTATCAAAGCATGGTTCACCCCTCAAACTAGATGGGCTATGTGTGGGTCATGCATGCATATTAGTTGAATGTGTGTCTCTTACACTTGCATTCCATGTGCTTTGTTGCATTTCCATAATGTTGATCATGGTTGTAGCGATGTCGTCATGAGGAACTTGATGTTGTTATTGCGGAGTGCATCGACATGAGTGTATTACTTGTTGCATGCTTTTATATGTCGCTTACAGGTTTCTATGTGTCGCTTGGTTACATTCTTGTATGTTTGGTTACACGTATCATTCTTGTAGGTTTGATTACAATTATTGTTTGTTTATGCTTGATTACATGTTTTTTTGCATGTCTATGGTTGGTTACACATTGCTTGTGCATGTTAATGTTTGCATGTGGTCAAGTGTACAATGATGTAATGGTTGTTGTCATACATGAGGTTGTAGTATGAGTTGTTGTTAAGCTCATGCATTGATGACTGGACCCTAGCTAGAATTCATGTTGCACGGTTATATGCTTATGTTTTATGTTTCTATATGATGTCATGATTATGTTATACATGTATCACATTGATTTTTTGACCTTGCAGAAAAGATATCCTCCCCCTAGCTATACTAAGGTACGTTGGTTTATTGTGATTTGGTTTTGGTGGCATGATATACCTTGCAGGAAGAAATATTAAATGGCTAGCAAGATGGTTTACTACAAAGGCTCTCCCTATGAATCAAAAGAGAAGTATGGTGTTGGGAAATATTCTGATTTGGAAGTTACACTTAGAAACTTAAATGAATAAATAAGGAGTTGTAAGGAATATAATGACAAAATCATGCAGGGTCAGGAGAAACAAGTAGAGGTAAATGTAGTGATACTTCCGAGTTTGTCAGATTTGTAGTGATAGGGACCATGCCGAATCATCCATGAGAAGGAGGATATAACTAATGGGGCATATGGTAGTAGGTTGAATGGTGCTCACATGTTAGATAAAGATGACATTGTTAGAGATGGCACGTTGTTGGACACTCCGGATAGGAGAGGGGATAAACACATGTATTATTCTAGTTCTGATTCAGATAGACACTATGATTGTCATCGTTATCATCCTTATAGGAGGAGTGATAGGGGGTATTTGTCGAATGATTTTAAGAAATCAAAGCTACCTACCTTTGATGGAGAGATGAAGAAACCATAGGATGTAGGGGCATGGTTTCTTGGCATGAGGAAGTTCTTTAGGTTGCATGACTATTCAGAGAACATGAAACCTAGAGTAGCTACATTCAGTCTCAAAGGTAAATTAGACATTTTGTGGGAAGATGTAAAGCATGTCAGATGTATTCATGAGGAGGATTTAACTTGGAGTGAGTTTGAGTGGATATTCAAGAAGAACTACCTATTAAAGAGATACTCTAATGATAGGGAAAAATAATTTTATGAGCTTAAGATGGGGTCGATGACAGATGATGAGTACACTAACAAGTTCTTGAAGTTACTAAGGTATGTGCCTTATCTCACGGAGGATAAGGTTAAGATTAAGAGGTTAATTAGTGGATTATCAATTTCATTCAAAGACAAGATTGAGTTTGATGAGCCTAGATTGATAGAGGAGGCCATTTGAAAGCTAATGCATTGTTATGAACAATTGAAGTGCAGGTCTGATACTAAACTAGATTGGAAGGGTAATGGAAAGAACAAAGGAAAATGGGACAGAAAGCGAGCAAGACCTCAGGGTATAGATAATAAAGAGAATGTTTCACCATCTAAGAATTTCAATGCGTCAAATAAAGGACAAGTATTCTGATAAGGAGAACAAAACAAGGAGATAGGATGGAAGCCTATAGAGCGTTGGACTTGTGGCAAAGATCATCGCAGGAGAGATTCTCCATAGAATCAGGATGGTAGGCCTCAGATATATAGTGCACAGGAGGCATTGACTTTTGGGGATGTTGGTTAGAGTTTTCCTTGCATTTATGCAGCATTGAATAACAAACAGGTAGACCATCAGACATCTATCATTGAGATGGATGGTAAGCTTTATGATCAAGTTATTTCTATTTTTATTGACCCTAGATATAATTATAGCTATGTTAGTCCTGAATTGGTGGATAAGTGTGGTTTGAGTAAGGAATTTCATGTATATTCTTAGTTAGTGTAATTGGCTACAATTACGAAGAGGCGAGTTCATCATTGGGTAAGAGCTTTTTTATTTGATCTAAATAGTATTCCTACCGCAACACATTTGAATGTATTACCATTGGGATCATAGAATACGTTTTTGGGCATGGATTGGTTGTATCTTCATAGAACCAATGTGGATTGGTATGAAAAATCTATTGAGTGTGTTATCTCAAAATCAGACCCTGATAGGCTGTTGTGATCAGGTAGACATTAAGTAACTATTTAAAACCTACTTTAGGCTGAGGCTTAGCCTCCTCAAACTGAGAGGGCTCTCTCAAAAGGATTAATGATGTTGATAATGGATTAGATGGCTAACTCTATGGATTGAAATCAAATGAAAATGTATAAATGGTTGAAATGCCAATCAACAAGCATCTATTGGACTATGGAGTCATAGTATGTTTTAGTACAACAACAGATCAACTTACATGGAAATCAGGGCATAAAGAGTTTTAATCTACTAGCAAAACAGAGACATGATATAGGAAACATAGTCTATGAACACATGAAGGAAGTTAGAGCATTATCAATGAATTATAAGTAACATGTGTTCATACCACTGCAAGTGAGAAAATGAAGAAATCCATGAGGAAATAAAACACATAAAACCCTCTCTGAATCCTGAGTAGTAAAGCCAAACTTCTGCATTAACATAAAACATACAGTGTTCTGCAATAACATAATATGCATTGTTTCTCTTGAAATTTCCAACCCCTAATACATTAGTTCTTCTCCCATATATAGAGTTCATGTAGATTCCTTCCTCCAGCATGAGGGGAATTTGAATTCCTCCTAATTTGACACCTATTGACACTTAAAACTAACTATTTAATACAAAGGACAACTAACTAGGAGTCCTAGAGACCTAATACAACTAGGAGTGTAACTCCTTATTATGATTACAAAAACCTTATATAAACATTTAAAAGATTCTTTGACACCTAAAACTCCATGAAGTCGAATTTTATGGTGCTCATAACCTTCCAGCTGGCCTTGATGACTCATCCTTTTGTTGTTCCTAGAAACTAGGAGACTGTCCCTTGCTCTGTTTTGGCTGAAAAATAGGTCTTGGGACAGAGCTCATAACTTCTCATAAAAAACGTATTTGGAAAAATTGAAGGAGGATTTTTTAACCAATCCATTCTGAACAAAAACCTCTCTTGTTTTTTTGAAACATCTTTCCTAGCGCCCAGAATGAGTCTTTGAAAAACAGGTGTAAAAATATGCTTGTGAAAAACTGCACCTACAGCAGTTTCGTAGCGCAAGTTTGATCATTCATTTCTCTCAAATCATAATGGATTTGAAGAAAGTGGAAGATTTTTTTGTACTTCAGAATCTTAGGAATAAAAACCTCTTTCAATTTTTAGAGATGAGTTTTTAGATGCTTGTTAATCCCCTTGGAAGTCGACTACTCTTTTCATAACATAAAACTTTGGAGTTCATAAAAGTCTTTCCTTTCCTTGTTTTGCCTTTGCTAGACACTTATAATTCATGAATGCTCCCTTTCAAACCCTCCTCTTCAAAGAATATTTCCCTTTGTCTTACAAAAATGGTCCATCAAATCACAATATGCAGCTACAGCAGTTTCGTAGCGCGCTACGAAACTGCTGTGCATTAGGCATCACTTACAGCAGTTTCGTAGCGCACTACGAAACTGTTGTGTAATTTCAAAAACACAGCTTACATGCCAAATTCGATTGTCTTGAGCTTCTTTATCTTGAAATTTCCTTCTCATGTGCCTTGAAACTATTCAAAATTGAATGCAGAGGCACCATTTTTCAAGGAAAACTTCAAAAAGGTAATTCATATCAAAATTTAGGATTACCTTGCTTGAACCTTCAAAGAACTTTGATGCATGATGACCCTGAGTTTGCCAAGTGCTTCTTATGCATGAAAGGAGCATGGCAATAACCAAGACAAAATCTTTCTTACCTTACCCTTTTCCTTTGAAATCTGTTTAGTGATAACACCCTCAATCACCTCAAACCTTATACATCTTTGACTCCAATTCAACCTACTATAACCACCCCTTCCTTTGCTTCAGTTCCACAACAACCTAAATAGGAAACCACTCTTGTTCCGAAAGCATGTGGTGAGGGGGGAAGCCCAAAAAAGGAGAATAAATACAAGGCTCCCCAAGAAACTCCCAATCCTCCTAAATCTCCAAATCCTTCTCCCCCATGTGATTTGTATGATGTTGTTGGGCATGCCACCAATAATTGTCTTGAGCTCTGCCATATTAAGAATATGGTCTATGATACCTTTCTTGACTCTAACATTCTTGAGTTCCATGTTACCTTACCCGAGGTAGCCAAGAAGAATAAATCCTTACACACAAATCACCCTTGTGCTTTGTGTGATAACTATGAAAATTACTCCCATCATTGTCCATGTCTCAAATATTTTCGTGATACATTTACAGTGCTTCATGAGTTAGTGTCACTCATAGTGATTATACTTCCCATCTTTCTACGGGTTTTGGCCCCACTGCCTTGCCAGAACAAGAGGTTTCCCAACCCACCATTGTAATTCCCCCTCCTATTGTTGAGATGACAGATAGTTCTGCACCCAATCTCTACCTATCATCATCCATAGGATCAATATATTCGAACTCTCTTGGAGTTTCCTATTTTGCTTCTTTCAAACCTACTTTGGAAGACACTTCAGTTTCAACATCGGTAGATGTCATTTCTACTATTCATCTCCACAACCATGTTGATGATGTGCATGTGAACCTTATCTCTTATGAAGATGCCTCAGGTAGTTCCTCTTCGTCATGTGGTCCCTCTTCCCCCAATCCTCCCATCTTTATTTCTAATGAAGACATCATGGAAGCCATGACTAACCCTAATTATCCATGGGATGATATGTATCATCGTCCATATTTCATTCCGAAGAAAACCCATGATAAATATAATGTGGAATTCAAAGACTTCATCCATGGTGAGGTCGACTAGTTCAAAAATTCCATTCCTACACCAGATGCTTTTAAAGAAAGAAATAAATATGGGTAACATATCCCCTACCATCATATATGTTGTGTGTGTGAACCATGTCTCCCATGATGATGATTGGTTCAACCACCCCTTACTTTCAACCCATAAATTCGAACCGTATCCACCTTATGGCCATTACATTACTACATAATGTTTGGGTAAGGGGGCACCCATTCTTGATAGTCCATGAGAAGCAATTCTCCCCAACCCTCATGTTGCATCTAGTAGTGTCAACTCTAGTCCCATCCTTCTTCCCCATGCTGAAGAAACTCTAGAGTCCCATATCACTCCATACCACCATGGGGATGATCCACTTAATCATCCCTCCGTATTACATCAACAACCTAGCCCCTTAGACATTTTTGTTGTTCAACCACCATGTTGTTTAGGTGAGCATCAGTTCATTACATTTGAAGCCACTCTTTGGTATAGTGACACCATGTATGAAAACCTAGAAATTCAGTCCATTTGATTCATATATGTAGTGCCAAGAGAGATTGATAATCCACTATTTCATTTCTCATACTGCAACTATCATACATCCTTCCCACATGAAGACAACCATAAACAACAAATGGCAACCCACATCATCAAAAATTATTTGGAATCCATTATTCTAAATACATTTGGCATGTCCATAGAATGTTATGACAATACATACAAAAATGGGGGGAACTTATGCCCCTACATTTACTCATTATCCTCTGCAGGATCCCGTGCCAATCAAGTTGAATGCTCGAATCCCTTATTTGAGCACTTGGAACACAATGGCACTTTATAAACTCATCCAAATAGGGGCATCATTCCCACCTTTTCATACCTAATAATTTCCCTCCATCATCACGTCGGGGGAACTATCTCATGCTTGGGGGCATGATGGCACCCCTGGCCACCTTCTCACTTTTTTAACATAGGTCTCGACCTAGACCCCAACGATCTAGGTATGGTCAATTATCCTTTCATTCCTTGGATAGTTTTCCTTACCAGCCTCTCTATACACATCCCATATCATAGATGCTTGATACCATATATTCAAATATTCTACTATATGTGATACCATACATACCACTTGGTCCCCATGTTTGACTCAGTGGGAGGGGATGATTCTAGACCTTCTCTAGTAGTTCATTCTTGTATTCCTTTTTACCTTGATTCTACACCAAGAACCATCCTTCCAATAAGCATTAAGGACATTTTTAGATAAGAAAATCCAACTACCTAAAATTTGTTGATATGAGTTTCGATGTTCATTTTGTCAACAATGAGCTTGCCAAGATTTAGGGCCTTCTTCTCCTCTCTAAATTATCCAATAGTTCATTATGCAAATGAATTGGATTTGGGGGCAAGAAGCCCTTTTATAGGAAAAACCCTAGTTTTTTCCCTCACCTATTTTGACCAAACCATAGCTCTGTTTGGTTAACACTATAATGGGCCTCCATTCATTTTTGGTAATTTGAAACTTCACCAGGAAGCCATTTTTTGGTCTCACTTTGCTGCCTATCAAAATAGAATTTATTCGTATGAGTTGTTTGTACTCTGGTACCACTTTACCTTTGTACTTTCCAACTTACGTGTCGATTTTCGTCATGAATAACCATTATTTACTCATGTTTTTATGGCCCTCTCTGGGCCTCCCCCAATGTGGCAACATCATCAAGTCACCCTTGTTTAGAGCATCATAGATAAGTCACCTTTACATCCATGGAGTCTATTCAGAGTCCCATTGAGTCCTATTATAGTACATCATATGTTGTTGCATTATAGTCATCCCATTTCACTTATGTTTGGCCTCCAGCTATATTGACCTGCCTTTGAAAAGCATATGTATGAGTACTTGGTCATCCCCTCTATATTTGAGTCAGTCGTTGTCAGGTAAACCATGCATAAAATTATCTCATAATTCTACCACTCATTTTATTCCTCCATCATCATCCCTAGTGTCAGTCTATGAGTCACATTACTATATCCCTCATGCCTTTTTCGAGGAATCCTCATTGCCTCAACTCTAGCGGACCCTCTTTTGTCAACTACAACACATATATTCTAGTTGAGAGGTATAAAGGGTGGTGTCACTTGGTTCTAGACTTAATCATTTTTAGGTTCCTCATATGAAGAAAAGGGGATCCTCATTGACCTTTGACTTGGTTGATTCTCATGTTCTCGAATCCATCTCATTATCGCATGATCAAGAACTATATACTTGATGGTATAATGATCTAGCAGATTATGCTAGCCTTTCTTGGGTGTGTGTGAGGATTTTCAAACCTCATGAGGGTGTGACCCTTCAGGTATCCCCCCACATTCCTGGATGTCAATAGCTCACGATCCAACCTTAGATGTAGTTATGATGATTTGACTAGTTCGGTCTTCGCTAATCACAGAGCTCACAACATGGTTTGTCTCCTTTGGATGATCAATTCATCAAAGCCCTTTCATGTTCAATAAGGCTTCTTTGGTTTTGATTACCCCCCTCACCATGTCAAATTGAGGGGAATTATGTCTCATGTGCTCATATCAACATATATTATTGTATTCAGTCTTGGCCTCTATTTTTCTAGGCATATTATGTATATGTGATTCATTATATCATTGTATCACTTTCTGTCCCATTGATTCCAGCAGGCTATGTATCATGTATCATGTACTTTGTATCTCAGTCCCACATTTATGCCACGCCATTATTATTTGTACTCAATTATCTCCGTGGGTATGGGTATGCCTTCCCCTTCTCATTTGAGATCATGTACTCCAAAATAAAAGTAGACCTATATCATATTAGTAGGTCTCGCCCCCTCCATCCCTCAATCTTTCCTTTCCTTACTTCACATCTCTCTCTCTCTCTCTCTCTCTCTCTCTCTCTCTCTCTCCATGAATCCCCTTTAGTGTTTTTTGAAAGTGAAACCTACAACGTATTTTGGTCATACGATTTTCTCTTAACACACTTATGTTGGGGGGGAATTTGTTATCACCAAAAAATGATCACCTAGCCATTTCTTCCTAGGTTAATCGAAATACACCATATAGGATTAATTTTACCATAGTAAATTCACTTTCACCATGGAATTAATTTAGTAAACCATTTTTCTCAAGTTATTTCTCATTAAAGTCCAAAAAACCTCATGCGAATAATTGAATAAATCATTATTTATTTAATTTTCTCTAGAAATAATTATTAGATCATTATTTGGTAATTATTTCTAGTAACCTTTGACTTAATAACCTTGGAATAATTAAATAAATCACTATTTGTTTAATATTCCTTATTTTTGTTTTTGTAATAATTGTTAAACCATTATTTACTAATTATTTCAAATTCACACCTTTATTAATCCTCGCAAAGTGATTAACAAATAATTTTAACTTGTTGATTACTTCAACCACTTTCTAAATAAAGATATTTTGACCATTTTGAATATTTTTTTCCTCTCAAAAATATAATAAAGTATTCTCAACGACTAGATTTTGATTTAGTCAATAATATTTTATTATTTTCTAATTCCTAATTTGGCTCAATACTTTGTTATAAATAGAGGGTTTTTCCATTCATTATTCACCTTGATCATTTTCATCGTCACCACTATTGTATTATCACATTTAAGCTCCCACTTGAGTTCAAGCTATTTCCATTTGTTTTTTAGAGAGAGAAATAGATCGTTGAAGCACAAGGACATCAAAAGGACCCATCCCACAAAGGGGGGTCTACAGACCCATGTTGTAAATCTTACTCACCGGGTATTTTAATAAAATCATTATTAATTTGAAACCCTCCATTGGGTTATTTCACTTTCATTTGTCGTTGGTATATGTTTTTGGCTTGCATCATATATTTTCTTGCAAGGTTCTCTCACATTTTATTGGGCTTGCATCATATATTTTCTTGTAGGGTTCTCTCACATTTTATTGCAGATCTGAAGCATAGAAGCAATGACATTTTTTTGTTAGGGTCACTTGTCAGCAATGACTTAAGTGAAGTATTTTTGATACACTTCTCTGAAATATTTACACTAACATGGCCTCCTCTCTAGCTAAATCACACTTCTCTTTGAATCCTTCCACATAGGCCCTACGCAGCCTCACTGATAAATAATGTGACCCTCCTGTCGCTAACTCTCCGACACTAAAACTTCACCAAAAATAATTATTGTTTCTCCCTCAATCATTGTTCCTCTACCTTCAAATCTCTCATGTTGAATCTTTGCAATTGGATCGCTCGATCTTACCAAGGAACTCGCTCTCCCTCTCACTCGATGTGATTTTTTAATCCCCATCGACTTGTTCTTATAATCTCTCGTTGGATCACCAAAAACCATGATTATATATCAAACAATGAATAAGGTCATACCAAACTTAATCCATGTGGGTTTTTAGAGCATTCTCACCTTTCCTTAATTAATTTTATTAATTAACCAATTTTCCTAAGTTAGACTTGGAAAAAAAAATAAATGATGGTTAATTAATTTAATTAAGGCATTTCACAAGCTTATCTTGTGAATCCTTTTCTAGGTTTTGAATACCTTGTGTTCTTAGCCTCTCTGACACAAATCAAGACTAGAACACCTTCCCGATACTACAAAAACTAATATAGATTACATCCCCTTCAAATGTCTTATCCTTGAAACATTAGAGGAAGACATATAATTTGACATGCTAAGCAATGTAGTCAACTAGTACCATGCATGAACATTTATCCATTCTATTGAAATGTGGTCATGAGATCCAATTGTGGTATTTCATCCTTGACCTTGATTTTGGTCTATCTCCTAGGTTCCATGTCTTCACTTTGCTACTCTAATATCTCCATGCACTGATTTTATTCCTCCATGTGCCTCTATACTAGTTTCCTTTTTTAGTTCCATTTTCATACATAATAATTTTACTAATACTCATTCCCTTGCCTTCATACTATTGTTTCTCTAGGTGATGTGGGTCTAGGATATTTACAAAAACCTTAGCTATTTATTCTTATTTGTTTGATTCTTCAACATGTGGTTCCCTTGAGTCACTTAGCTCCTTAGCTTCTATTTATTTTTATGCCATTTCTAGTGCTTTTTTCATGGGTTTATATAGGATCTTCTTCTACTCGAACTTTTAGCTATTACTTATTCTTTCTTTGAATCCTCAACATGTAGTTCCTTTTAGTCATTTAGCTTCTTAACTTCTTCTTCAATTTTATGGCATTATTAGGTTTTTTCTTCATGTGATTTTTTAGGTTGTGCTTCTAATTGAACCTCAAACTCTTCATTTGATGTGCCTATATGTATTGCAATTAGTTTCCCTAGATTGACTTCTTCAGGTTTCCCCATGGGCCCTTCTTGTCTAATAAGAGAAACATTCTACAAGTTAATTTCCTTTTTCTTGTATGAAAGCTTCATAAACTTATTTTGCACATTAATATTAACTATACTAAAAGATTCCATCTAAGGATATCAAATAACAATATCCATATTCTCCATATCAATATTATGAAAATTTGAATGCAACATATGTTTATCCACAGTAATCTTGAAACCTTTAAAAATTTGAACATACTTATCATCAACTTATGTGCATTAAACATGTTTTGTGGTAACTTTCAACATTTTAGCTAAATTAACATTGATAAAATTATTTTCTACAAGGATTTGTAGAAATAGCGACATTTTTTGTTGAATACATCCATGAAATTGTAATAGGAATTTGTAAATGAAAACAAACCCTTGGTTGTCTCTTTATCATTATTCCTAACTTGAAACCATATATTTATAAATACTTCTTCATATTCTTTATCTGAAATTGCCTACATTTTTTCATGGTTAGCAACTTTCACTATGTGGAAACATCTTTACATTCATGGATATAAAATATCTCCAAGCCATTGGTCATACTAACTTCATTCAATTTACGATTTATTCAATATTAAGATCATATTTTCCTCCAAATAAAATATTTGAAAATAGAACTAGGCTTTTGAAGAAAACCACTTATTTTTCAAAGAGTTACTTTATGTAGTGATGCAGGAGTATCGACCCACCTCCGAAAAATTAGTTAAAATCACTTCTAGAAGAAATCATGTGGAAGGCACAATTGTCAAAAGGAAATGTGAATTGTTAATTTGTTATTTAAAAGCTTGGGAAAAATAAGATCTGTGAGGGATATTGGGGATTATGTTAAGAGATTTATAGACAAAATAATGGATTCGAAGTGATCCATGACAACGAATTTTCTCAATATAAATTGTAGCCTTTGAGCATTGAAAAATGGCATTCATTGAATGATGAATAGGCCTGCTAAGGCACCAAGAGATGCCATGTAATAGTATAGTCGTTTTAATTAATGAAATTTAGTTCAAGGTAATTTTATTGATTAAGGAATTGAATTTCTTAGAAGAAAAATTAGAAAATAAAACAATACACGTAATCATTGTTACTTGTGCATGGAAACATGTGGTGGAAAACTTGCATGGAGCTTGCGTTTCCTACAAACTCGTGAATTGGACAAGATCAATTTTGAAGTTAATCTTTTGGAATGAAAAGGAATATTTGAATATTTGTGAAGCCATGTGAGTAGGTTCACTTAAGTGCTAGATAGAACACTCTTTGGAACGAAAACACACACATTTCTTTGGAGATGCAGAGAAGGATTTTTGTTTGTTGAGTAAATAAGGAAAATAACCTGCTCTTGGAAAAGGAATTTAGAGCACGTAAATTTCTCTTGAAAAAAATTGATATAGAGGAGTGGATTAAAACAATGAAAGTTGAAGAATTCCAAGACAATATAAAGATCGATATGATGTTTTTATGCTAACTATGGTCATAAAGGTTTGTGTTTGTAGGTAATAGAGAAGGAATACTAATAACAACTATGATAGTTAAGATAATTGTTCTTGAATGAGAGGGATCATGAAGAGCTCTCAAGTGAAGAATTAATAACAAAAGTTGTTGGAGGAAAGGACTGAGTAGTTGAGGATGCAGAAGCCTAATAGATTTGGAGTGCTCAAGAAGAGGTTTTGTTACAAAGAACTATAAGAAGAGAGTATACCAAGAGGATGACTTGGTATAGGTGACAAGTGGTAGACTTGTTATCGATATGGAAAAGGATTATTGTAGCGCATGAGGGGACAAAGAGAGTCCATGGAAAGAAGAGATAAAGATGGCTACGAATGGTCAAACTAAGGGTTCAGAGAGAAGTCACAATAAAATCAAAAGGAGTACCAAGGAAGTTGGCATGAAGAATATGAGTGATGAGGAATTCAAGAGGAGAATGGATGTATTGAAAGTACATCTTAGTGTACTAGTGGAGTTGCTACAAGAACATGAGCAAGACCAGAGAATGATTGGACAAAAAAGAAGGTAAGATGGAATTCATTGCAAATGAAGCTAAGCAAAAGGATGTATGTTAGGTTGAAGGAAGAATTCAATGCAAATGAGTATGAAATGAAAGTTTTTATATGTGAACTTGAACAAGGACCAATCCTTGGAGAGAGTGATGACGATGATGATAAGGGACTGGTTGAGAGTCCCATAGAGTGTTTGGAGAATGAAGATCAACATGAGGATTTGACGAATGAAACATCAAATGAATCCACACAACCTTATGAATCTAAATCTTACAAATTGTGTATAGTTGCATGTTTTGTTGAAGATGGAAAACCATCTACAACTATTAAATAGATAGAGGAAAAACATAATATGAATTTTGTTCCAAGTGAAGAAGAATAAGAAGGAGGACGAGTGTCTTTACAAATCATTGAATAAATACATTATCGAAAGCTTGTGATGAATAAAGATGAGGCAATACAGTCTCATAAAGGTATAATTGAAATCTATACAAAATTTTATTATGCAATTACTAAAGGACATTTGTAGGAAATTGTTATTATACTGAATAGGACTTAGTTGGCTTAGAAGATAGTCAAAAGGAGGACATTGATGAAGAATAGCATACGAATGTAATGCTCGTAAGGGATGATGCAGATCTTATTCCAGAATAAAGAGATATAGAGGAAGGGAACTTGCTCTTATAGCATGGTTGAATATGTCCGCTCTGTGATAATATCACATTACAAAACCTATTATTATTTTGCGTTAAAAGGTAGTGATAGTATCCAAACAAACTCTCCATTACCAAAGAATGATTGGAGTGATTTCTAAGTTATAAAGGAAGGAAATTGCAATGTAGGAGTGAAAGACAAAGATTGATAATCGAAATGTGCAAGGTTGACTGTAAGTTATAGTCACGAATGTGGACCCATTACATGTAGACCAACATAAGGTAGCATGAGGAATTAAAATTGTGTGGAGATTGTGGTGAGCCTAATGAGAGGGAATCCAATGTGGCCTTTCATCCAATAATTTTTTTTAAGGTTGTGATGCTATTCGGACCCTGTAGCTTTGAACTTCTAGTGGAGGTGCATGTCATGCCCATGCATATAGATATTCAAGGTAAACTTTGGGCCCGTAACCCACAAGTTGAAGGATCGAGACCATTGAAATATAGAAAATGATAGACCACATAAATCATTTTCAACAAGTGGTATCAGAGCACAAAATATTATTGTGTGTAGTGTGAAGGAGAAGCAACAGAAGAAGGTACAAGTTGATTGAATATATGGTAAGAGATTTATTTGATCTCTGTAGGTGATAACAAATGAAGCTGAGAATATTTACAATAGCCTAGAGAAAGGAGTAGTCAAACGATTCTAAAGGAAAGAATTAGGAAGATGTCAAAAGCCCAAACTTAGGACAAAGTTTGGCGAGGTATTATGTAGCAAGGTGGAAACTTTTTACTGTAGAGGCACATTGCAGCTCATGATTTGAAGCTGTTATGAGAAGACTAGAAAGCATATTACCAGGAGTTCATAAATTTTTGTACCTTGGGATTCTAATGCAGGAGCATCGACCCACCTCCGAAAAATTATCGAAAAATGAAATCTAGAAGAAATCATGTGGAAGTAACAACTGTTAAAAGGCAACGTGAATTGTTAATTTTCTATTTAAAAGCATGGGAAAAATTATATCCGTGAGGGATCTTACGAATTATGTTGAGATCTTTATGGAGAAAATCACAGATCTGAAGTGTTTCATGATAATGTATTTTCCCAATATAAATTGTATCCTTCGAGTGTTGAAAAATGATGATCATTGAATGATGAACAGGTCCACCAAGGAACCAATAGATGCCATGTAATAGGATAGTCATTTTAATTAATTAAATTTGGTTCCTGCATCATTGTGCATGTGTAAATCTTGTAGTTTAATCATATTTATATCTTGATGGTGTGATCCCTACCCTATTATGGGAGTTAGCATGTCGACATTAAATGTAGTTGGTCTGAGCCCAACATGTTGACATTGTGAAATTAGAACAAAAATCCTTGAGATGAATATCCTATCACATGCATGAAGGAAGGACACTTGCTCTTGTAGTGTGGTTGAAGATGTCCTCATTGTGAGAAGTCAATGTTATAAAATGTATTGTCATTTTGTGTCAAAAGGAAATGGTAGCGTTCATTTGAACTCTCTGTTGTCAAAGAATGATTTGAGTGACCTCCAAGTTACAAAGGAAGGCAATTTCAATGTAGGATTGAATGACAAAGATTGATTATCGAGATGTGTGAGGTTGATTGTAAAGTCTAGTCACAAACATGGACCCATTACATGCATACCAACGTCAGACAACATGAGGAATTAATGTTGCATGGAGATCATGGTGAGTCCAACGGGAGGGAACATATTGTGGCCTTTCAGCTTATGGTTTTTTTTAAACCTGCAACAATGTTCAAACCTTGCAACTTCAAATTTCTAGTGGAGGTGCATGTCACAGCCATGTGTATAGAGATTATAGGTTGATTGCAGGCCCATAACCCATAGGCTGGAGGATCAATACCATTAAGAGCCAAAAAATAATAGACCCCATAAATCATTTTCATCATGTAGTCACAATTTTGATATGGCTAATGTAAAATGATCATAAGTTTTACAACACTTCTTTGACTGATTATTATTACTACTTTGAAATTTCATGGCTACTTTGGATCTAGTGGCACTACTTTGATTGAAATATATGCACTCTATCAAAAGATATATGACTCTACAAGTCATGTGGTCATCAGCAGAAAAATCTTGAAACAATTCATTTTGTATCAACAAAAACTCCACTTCTTACACACCAAATTGGACTATTTCTATTTTGAAATATTTTTTTGAGAGGAACTAATATCTACAACTAGTTTCTTTAAATCATGTGCAAAATGTTTAAGAAATTGATATGTGTTATGTTATCCACTTTTTACCTTGAAATGTTTGCAAAAGAAAAGAAAAAAATCTTGCACTTTGACACTAGGGAAGAGCTCTAATACCGCTTGTAATAAACCTCGATAGAATAAAAATAAAATATATCCCCTTATCAGAACCCTTAAGATAAGGTAACACCATCAAATACTCCTTATGGAAGGAATAATCCCACAAGCCATGCTCACTACATGAAAATACATCTAACTATATTCAAGACAATGATACTCATATTTACTTATACTTTATCATGTATTCATGTAGGTTTATGCCAACTACCCCTTATTATTATATTATTTTCTCTTAACTAGCTAGTGGACCTCTTTATTACCCATCAACTACCAAATAACTCTATTTCATGATTTTGGCCACATTATATTCATTATCCGACTAATACCTTCCTAGGTACCCAATATTGTCCTCCCTATGTACATTACGTATGTTGATACAAAATTTAGATAAGAAACTAATGCCATTAAATATGCAAATAAAAAAAAATTCATATATTCAATCTATATAGATTACCTCTTAACAATATGATCTCCTTTAATTAAACTTATTTAACATTCTTCACTCTCTCTATATAAATTATTATATTCCTAAAAAACAACTTTTCAAATTGATATCCTACCACTACTCACCACAAATGTAATGTCAAAATAAGTGTTGAATATTTAACTATATTATAATCACAATTTTTAAGAAAAATCTTAATCAATATCTAAAATTTTCCTTCCCATCAAAGACTATATACAACACCCACCAAAAAACATATAGTGAACCACTTAACCTAAAAACATCATAATAGTTTCCTACTTGGTATTTAATTTGTCAAAGAATTATTGAATACTTTGCTAGCATCATGGAAACAAAAAGCATAAATGTAATAAGTAACCTTCTACATATAGCAATTAATTCAAATAATAATAACATTTTTTGGATGAACATTAATGAAAATTTCAATCTTATATAAATTTAACATAAATGTTTCTCCCTAAGTTTTAATATTACAATTCATTCAATTAACAAGCAAGCTAGTCCCTGCACATAGTTCTATCTAGCCCATTTAGCTTTCTATCTAGCCTAAACCGAAGCCCTTTCCAAACCAAAGGAAGCCTAATCAAAACCGAAGCTTTCAACTACTAGACATACACTTAATCATGGCAACTTTGCACAATGAACACCATACAATAGGAGTCTGAGAATAATTAAGAAATGAAACATCCCTTTAACTTGATTTAAGACTGGTAGGAAAAGGCAAACAAGGGTGAAATTGCAGGCTAAAATTAGATATTGAAGAATACTTATTTCATCTATTTGTTACTGGAAGATCATTTCAAGAATTACATCCGGAACTCTTCCACAAGCTAGAACTTTGCAGGTATAATAGGCATTGACTATCATGGGAGAGAAGCTTGAGATACTGCAAAACTGAGTTTAAAAATGACAGCACAAATCAGAGGGGAAACATATGGTAAAAATGCATTAGTCTGTCTGTTCTGACCTTCTGCAAAAGCTAATCGAACATGTACTTTACAAATAGCTTTGGAATTACAATCAGCAGGTGTTTCAACTATCTCTGATCCTCCGTGTTTCTAAAATAGATATTCTGATGTCGAAGGCCATTATGATTTCTTCAATGTTTGTTTTAGGAAGTCAAATAAATTCCATCCAAGCAGTAATTGTATGAGAAGTCAGTTTTTCTGGACAAGAGATGTTGTGTCCCCAAGCTCCAACTCGGCGCCTTGTGACAGTCTCTTTGCCTCTTCCTCATCAAAAGACACCGCAATCTCTTCCAGAGTTTTGCCCTTTGTCTCGGGCACAAAGATATATATGAAGACTACACAGAGGACTGATAGACAAGAAAAAAGGGAAAATGTACCTGACACAGTAATTGCCCTAGAAACACTCAAGAAAGTCATTACCACTATCCCACTAACAATCCTGTTTACTATTACACCCAGACTGGCTGCCTGTGCTCGGAGCCTCAATGGAAAAATCTCAGACCCTAACACCCAGCATATCGGCCCTAATCCGATGGAGAAGAAAGCAACATTGCAGCACACGGCCAATATAGCCAGAATCGCAGCTCCCTTATTGGTTTCAGATGTGTTTTCTATGAAGTCAAATCCCATTGCCAATGCCATCAAAGATACAGTCATTCCAAGGGCACTGGTAAGCAACAATGGTCTCCGCCCAACACGATCTAGCAAAAATGTGGCCACCAGGATAAATCCAGTCTTTGCAAAACCCACTGCAACGGTGGCAACAAGAATCTCGTCTTGGCTATGAATTCCAGCTTTTTTGAAAACCACTGGACTGTAATAGACTGTTGCATCAATTCCTGATGCTTGCTGGAAGAATTGAATCCCTAAGGCTATGATAAGCAGTCTTCGGACCAGGGGAGTGGGCCTCAGGAGCTCAAGCCAGACTCGTTCCCCATGACTCTTTTGGGCATCAGGGGAATTGGATATGTCTAAAGAAGTTCCCTCATGCCCACCTGATTGATGGGCATCATCATTTCCCTGAACTCCTGCAGCATCCATAATTTGAGCCAATCTTGCATCAGCCTCGGCTTGATCATCTGAGGTCCTTGAAAGTACCACCATGGCTTCTGGGATCCTGTTTTGCATAACAAGCCATCTAGGGGATTCGGGCATGGCAAGGACACCTAATCCAAGTAATAATGATGGAAAAACCCCCAAACCAAGCATCAATCTCCAGCTCAGATGAGCAGAAAGCCCTGACAGAAAATAATTGGAGATGTACCCCAAAAGAATCCCTACATTGATAAAGATTTCAGGAAGTGATGTGAGTGCCCCTCGGCTGGATGCAGGGGTCAGCTCAGCAGTGTAGACTGGGGCGCTCCAGCCCCTGAGCGCAACAGAATTCTCAAATTCTAGATAAGCAGAGACAAATCAAAGCCACCAGAAGTCCATTCAAGCCATTGCATTCCCAAACCTATTTTTCCCCATTTTCTGCATGGTTCAATTTGTAAACCCTGAGCTCGATTCCGGGTTTTGCAGAAATATGCATTTGAAAAATATAAAAGAGAATAATATTGGACGTGTTAATAAACAGGCTACCAGCTGGTAGTAAAAAGAAAAAACTAATAATTAAAAGTTATATAAATAAAATATTAAATAAAATAATATAAGAATTAGAATATATAAAAATATAAAAGTCGTTGCAGCTGGACTTCATGGTACCGCATGAATACCAAGTGTCACCTTACATCCCTGTACCTGCCTGTGGGCAACGGAGGAGGTGGAAGCCAGGATGAATAGCCAATGACTCCTTTAGTAGTGAGGTAGCTTGCTGCTTGCTGGTCTCGACTCGATCAACCAAAGAGGTTGGTTGGTAAGGATCAGTAGCAGCTAAGAGTTTGGGGCGGGTTTCAAAACCGGGGAACAGCTGAACGGCAATCTCCAGCCCAAATATGCTCGGCGAAATAAGTGAGAAGATCTGCTCCGCATGGTCTTGTTCAGCTGTCTTTCTCCTTGCCTTGGGTGGATTGGTTTTCATAGCCGGGCATACAGCATTACCAGTCGAATAAGCAGTGATTCCTGCTCGGCACTTGCTATAGAAGAACCAGCAATTAGCTCTAACATGGGACTGAAGTCACTTCAGGGGTTAGCTCTGCAAATGTTGAAAGAATAACGACAGCTAATTCATCCGCATCTATTGGAGGAATGGTGAAAGCGATCGATCCCATATCCGGTGAAAGCCCAAGGCAATAAAGAAGAAAGACCAGACCCTTGTTAGTATTACCCATGTACAACACCTACATGCACGAAACGCCATGGCAGGCAGGAAGAAGGCTTGTAATTTATTCGCATAATGACAAATGGTCTTCTGTCCCTGGGAGCCATCCTCCCTGCTGTGCTGCCCTTTCTTCTTGGCCCCTTTTCCTTTGCCTTTGAAATTGGCCGCAAAGGCCTACTCGGAACCCTCTGTCTCAGTGTTGCTCCCTGCCTCCATGCAAATAACTGACAAGGTTGACATGCCCTCACAAACTTATGGACATCAGCCAACACTGTCGGCCAATAATCTCCAGCCCTCAAAATATTGTGAGTTATAGTTCTGCCTGCATAATGCCGAGATCTGGAGATGCTCAGAACATTCTGTGGGCGTAACCCCATCCAGAAAACTTCTTGTTTTAAGAGGGTCGTTACCCTTTTGAACGGTTTCTTCCCCTTCTTTATTCTTTTCTGTAGCTGCAGCACCACTTAAATCTGTTTCTGCAGACCGGGAATTACATATATTGAAGTCCTCCCATTCGAATGAGGGTTTCCAGGGCGATGCATATATCTGTTGGAGGCTTCAGACGATGAGCTCGGAATTCCCCTAAGCCCCGTTCTGCTCTTGATGAAGTCTGCCAATCCGCTAATCTCATAGTCACGCATCTGCCATAGCACGGCCACAGCTGCACAGCGAGAGGACCAGGTTCAAGTTGTTACCGGGCACTAACCCTTTACTCTTTTACGCCTGTGCTGAAACCGGTTACTCTTTTACGCCTTTGCTGAAACCGGCAGACTTGAACACTCTTTTACGCCTTTACTGAAACCGGCAGACTTGAACACTCTTTTACGCCTTTGCTGAAACCGGCAGACTTGAACTGTAATATTTGATGGATTCCACCGACTTACCCTGAACCACTTCATAATAACAGCTGTTGCGGTTCAACACAGCTGTTGAACCACCGCATGCACCAGCTGCCAATGCACAACCTGCACAACCTTGTAACAGCCAACAGGAAACCATACCCCGGCAGATAATACCTTAGGAAAGCTTGGCATACCCCGGCAGATAATAATTTACGGAATAAGGAATTAATGCTAGCATTAACACTGACCGTTGACAGGCATAATGAATGAAACTGGGCGTAAATATAAATTAACCTATGTTCGGGCCTCTTCCGCTTCGGGAAGAGGCCAAATAAGATGGGAAAGCTTCAGCGGGGAAGCAGACATAGGTTAGTCGGAGAGAACACCGCACAGACATTATAATAACTGCCGTATAACAGACTAGGTAAACACCAAACTAATGCTAAGTCGGGAAATACCGATTACTATAGTCCCTGCCGGATGCCAGATGGCAGGGACTAGTAATACCATGTTTTGGATAGGCATTAATGAAACTTTCAATGTTATACTTTGTGAAATACTAAAGTTTTATATTTGTATAACGAAAGTTATGTTTAAGGTTTGTTATTTATGACGGATTTAATTGATGTTTAAGGTTTGTTATTTAAAAAACCTTATTTTCATCATAAAAATAATCAATTTAATTGTTTTATAAGTTTATTTATTTTGGATGCAGATAAATCAATTGAAGGTTTTTTTTTAATAAATTTATTTATTTTAGATTCTATATAATAAATTGGATGCAGATAAATATGGTTTGACATAATGTAAAGTCGATATATTGTTTTTATTGTTTCAATGTATAAATAAAGTTGGTAGGATTTATAGTGATGTTGTGTATGTCAACATCTTGGTGATGTATAACTAGATTTGACATGGCATCATAAACCATACAACCTCACAATAAAATAAATTGAACCATATAATTTCACAATAAAGTGTTTGTTTTTCTTTTTTTACATTTATGGTATTTGTATTAGTGAAGTTCTGCTTACATTTATGGTATTTGTATTTATGGCAAAATTTAATTGATGTTTAAGGTTAGTTACTTATGGCAGGTTTAATTTATGCTTAAGGTTTGTTATTTGAAAAAACTTCTTTTTATGATAAAAATAATCAATTTAAGTGTTTTATAAGTTTATTTATACTAAATTAGATGCAGATAAATTAAGTTTTTTTTAATAACTTTATTTATTTTGGATTTTATATAATAAGTTGGATGCAGTTAAATATGGTTGGACATAAATAAATTTGATATATTATTTTTATTGTTTCAACATATAAATAAAGTTTGTATGATTTATAATGATGTTGTGTATGTCAACACTTGTTGATGTATAACTAGGTTTGACATGGCGTTATAATCCTTTCACCAACAATACATGTGAGACATTACGCAACGATTTAAACCATAAAACTTCACAATAAATTTAACCATATAACTTCGTCCAATTTTTCATATACATCCAACAATTACTATCCTCCACTCAATAGATATGGACTTTGTGTTATGTGCTAGGAATTTAACATTACTAGAAATTCATTAAGTTCAACCATTATTTTGACATGTTTTAAAAATATATATATATTAGAAAAAAATAGAAGATTCAATTATGTAATAGAAATTAATTTAAAATAAGAAAATTTAAATAATAATAAAATATATAAAAATATAAAGAAATAAGTATGAATTTTATATATATATATATATATGTGTGTGTTTTTTTTGTAATTTTATTTAAAAAATAAAGAAACATTTAAGGATGGTTTTGATATTAAATTATTAGTGTAAATTAATATATTTTACATAAAATAAATTTAATTGAATATTGTTTACGGTGTCTTGGATAAACGGTGATTGGGTGTTCTGTTAAGGCACTCCTTGATGTGAAGTTACTGGTTCAATTCCCTGTCCTGATCGGGGTGATATATTGGACATGATGAAGATGTACTCCTACCAAGCTTAAAAAAAAAATGAATACTTATCAGTACATAATTAGTTAAATGTCTAATAATATTAATAATAACTAATTAAACTAATATCTAAATAGAAATATATTAAATATTGTATTTTAGTTTAAAAAATTACATAAATGTTAAAAATATTTAAATATGTTGTTTTGTTAACTTTATATATATATATATATATAGATATAGATATATATAAAGGCAAATATTTGGAATATGATAAAAGAGGTAGAAGTTTCTTTGGAGTCGAGAGTTGTTGTGGTATTGTTGTAAGAAAATATTAGCGATAGGTTAGTGAACATTGAAAGATGGTTAAAAGAAATTAACTTTAATATAGGAATCAAGTAAGGTTTTCCCCTACTTTTCTTGGTATATATATATTGACAAGTTAGCATATCGTTTAGAAGAAGCTAGTTGTGTTGACTTGACTCTCGTTGGAATTGTCTTCGTCCTTCTTCTTTATTCCAATAATAGTATTCTTATGACAAGGAGTCTTTGTGATCTTGGATAGCAACTAAGAATCCTTAAGGAATTTTTCTCTAGTATGTGTAGAAATTCTCTACAAATCTCGCTCTGAGACCATGTAGAAAATATGATTGTAGGTTAACCCGATAATGCAATATAAATCAAATCAGATTACTATAACCTACTCTTAGTATCAATTTGTGGAAGCTTAAGATCAAGCTGAAAAATATAACCAGAAGAAGAAGAATCAATGCACAATACACATGAAAATACTTTGGGGAAAGCCTCAGCTAAAAACTCCACTATCTGTATTATCATACAAGGTGGAAATACATAGGAATCATACAAAGCCTTAGCTCTCACATTTAGCCAGCTCTCAGTACAATCCTCACAGATCCTCACGAGCAATCTAGGCTTCTCTCAAGCCTTCCTCTCTACCCTCCAAGCTCCTATTTCCTTGCGTTGTTCCTCTGGGATGATTCTCCTTCAACCAAGTGGAACACTCTGATCTCACACACTGTCAGAACTGCGCAATCCTCAAGGAATTGATACCTTGACTACATGCATGAGTTTTCTTTATAAGAAAACACATGCAACTGATAGTACATTGTCCTTAACTTTAATATCAACTGGGTCTTTCTCATAATAGACATGCATGAGTTTCTGATGAGGGAATCTTCAGTTAACTAGAGTAGCACTAGTTGAGTGCATGCATGCATCAATTGATTGTTAACTCTCTATTAGTTCCTCAAACAGTTTGGAACTAATTTAACTAGACTTAACTCAGTAAAATGAGTTAACTAATTACAACTCAAATATAACTCAATCTTATCTCCTTAATTCAAGGGATAACTCTTGCATGACTTCAGAAAGACTTCTAACTTGAATTTCTCCAACTAATTAATTTGAAACAAATTAATTGATTATTTCCAAGCAGTTGTTAAGACTAAATTTGATTTTAATTCACAATTTAATTCAAGGACAAATTAAATTGAATATTCTTGTTGCCACATTTCAACAGTATGGGTATAATTGTTAACATTCACAACATCAAAGTTATGCTAATTAAATCCAAAAATATCTCTTAAATACTTTTGTATATGAAATAACAACTTGGAGGAAGTTCCTTATGCAAATATCTCATAATTGATATCCATCACAGGCTCAACGAAGATTATAACATTGATAAAATGAAAAATGGAGGGTTTAAAACTTTTTATGGGTTTGAAAACAATTTTAAATAAGCAAACTTTTGGATATGGTATAATAAAAAAACTCTTGTTTGAGACTCTCAATACCCCTATTATCTTATATGGATGTGAAGTTTGGGGATGTGGTACATTTAGGTAATCGTGGAGAAAGATAGAGTAGATCCAAAAGAATTTTATAACTTGTAATCTCAAAATTAAAGGCAAGCACAATCTCGTATCTTCCTCATAGAATCGAGCATTTTCCCCATTGATAACATGATTATGACTCGATATGTAATGTGCGAGAACAAGATAAACAACATGGAAGACAATATGCTTCCCAAAATTTCTTCAAAGTCCAACCGAAACCACCTACGATTCAAGCAAGGTTAGCATAAAGATGTCAAGTCTTGGTTATATTACTAGGGAATAAAGGAAGATATCATTTTGTGGAATAACAATAAATATTAAAATTATTATTATATCTAAATTTAAGGAGACATTATGGTGCGATAATTAATTAGACGATAAAATAAAATTAAGAATTATATGGAGGTGATCAGCCCTAATCTAGAAAATTAAAAGTATATCTTTGTTTTTTACTAGTGGAAGAAGAAAATCAACATTGCTAAAATAAGAACAAGTTATCTTGAGCTCTATAGTGAAACTAGGCATTGGACAATTCTCAAAATGTCATGAGTTAAAAGAATTTATCATCTTTGGATGCTAAGAAGGTTAAAGATGAAAGACACCTTTTCTCAAAGTATCATGTATTATCTAAATTTAATTTTAATTTCAAAAGATTTTTCACAATACCAACCTTTGAAACCTTCTACCTCATTAGAATTACTTTGATCTCGGAATCCTTCTCTTAATATTATTTAAGTCATTTATTTTTTATAAATATATCCAAATAATCCTTAACCTTTCTTAACGTTCAAGAAATCAAATTTAATTTAAGTATACATAAACCACAATTATAATGCATAATGCTCAACTAATAATACAACTAATTAACAAAATCTTTCATGACACACAATGTTCAATTAATACTAAAAATAATTATAATGAATTATTATATTTATATTTTTTTAATTTAAAATTAAAATTAACATTAATTTTAAAATTGAACTAAAATATAAACAAGTGTAATATGTAGTGTTGCTTCTTAGTACCTACCTCTTATGCATAAAGTTATTGATAGCAATTGTTGAATACTTGAACAATTCATAAATCTAATAATGAAATACATTTGAATACGACGAACGGAAGTAACAAAAATAATCAATGGACTAGATACCCTTGGAGAAAAATAGAGATAATTACATAGATAATTTTGGATGAAACATTAGCCCTGACATTATTGTTTGTTACAAAAGTTAAGAGTTTATTGAAATGTGTTTGTGCACATTTTATTCCATTTTTAGCTTATAGGACCAAATAAGGAGAAGAAATTACAATGTCTAGTATCATTATATCAAGTAACCTATATATATATATATATATATATGATAATTTTTTGTAACAAATTGTTTACGTAACTTTAAATTTATACTCATTCTAATTCTTTTTTTTGCTGAAGCAAGAGTCGTACCTTTTTAATCATTAAAACAGAAAAGTATTTACATAGAATACAACCATCCACATGGTAACATGGATTTTAAACAAACCCTACTTTCAAGAAAACCTAGGGTCACGAGTTAAGTGCTAAAACTCCGACCCTAATCCACAAATCTACACCACCCAAAAAGGCAACAAGTACAAAGGCCACATAAGCAACCCGACCAAATTGATAAGCAACCCGACCAACTACAGTGGAGTACCTCGCAAAGCCAAGGCTCCCGCCAAAAAACCTTTTGGAAGTACCATTGAACGCAACAAATTCCTGACCGTCGATCCCCCCAGGTTGATCCAACGGTGGAGTTGAATATCGCGCCGTCTAGAAGTCTGCCCTTTAACCATGAGGCCCCACAGACAAGCTCGATAGATCACAGCCGTAGATCCGTCAGATATGATCCAACGGTGGAGGATCATATCGCTCCGAGCAAAGGAGCAGATGTTTAACGCGCGATAAGGGCGGAGAACAAAACCACCCCACAGCCACGTGTCACCCGAGGAGTGTGATCGCACCCAAAAATTTAAAACCGCTTCCCACCCAAGAGGCCCCCGATATACCAGAAACCACTTCGCTAGCGGAAATGCAACGTTTGACAGCGTATTAGGAGTATACATTTCGTCGTTGGATTCCGGGTTCTGACAGCTACTCCTTTCGCTTTTGCCGTCGTATGTGAGCCTGAGCAACGTACTACCCCTTCCCTCCAAACAACTACTCTGGTAGCAGACTCCTCCTGGCAACATAAGAAGAAATGAGAAAGGTAAAACTTGCACCTCATAAATCAACCAAATTATTGGACAGGGCTTCCATTGTTTTGGTGCGGTACACCATCATATCCTCGACTGCTTGGGTGTTACACTGATCCATGAAATTATCCTGAGGCAACCTATGCCCGCTCATCGAAACCCTATACCTGGTACATTTCACACCTTGATTAGCCAATAGATCAGCCAGTTTATTGGCCTGCCTTCGCACATGGTTAAAATTGACCGTGCATAGGCTTCTGAGGTGGATCTAGATCCTTTGGAAGACCTGGATTAGCCTCCAGTGTTTAGAAACCTTCTCTGGCTCAGAGCCCCAACTAATTTTTTTTACTGTGTTAATAATAATCTCAGAGTCAGCTTCGATAATAACATTTTGTCGGTTATCTTGCACCAAGAGATCTAAGCACTACTCCATAGCCATGGCTTCTGCCATGTTGTTTGTAGCCCTGCCTAAATGTCCATGGAAGATGGAAAGGATGTTACCAGTATCATCCCTTAACACCCCTCCAAATCCCGCACTGCCCGGGTTGCCTTTAGAAGCCCCATCTATGTTATATTTCAGAAAGCCCAAAGGGGGAGGATGCCAGAATTCCTGCTTAGAAACCATAGCCAAAACCCTTCTGTTCAGGCCCTGCGACATAAGCCCCTGCATACCCAATAGTCCCAGAATCTTCAAGTCAGCATCTGAGGGTTGATCTTTAGGGGTGTTTCGCACTATGGTACCCACCATCTCTTTAAGTTGAGTCAAAGTTTGCTTCAAAAGACACTAAAGGGATCTTTTTTCATTTCCGAAAACTCTTATTCCTTTCTTTCCAAACATTCCAAATAATGAAGCTAGGGGTAAGAGCCCATTCAGTACCAAGAATTTCATTATCTGAGTAATTATTTCTCCACCTGGTTAGGGTATTGAAGATGCACCCTCTGTCCCTGTCGCTCCTTTGGAAGATGTTAGCAAAATAATCCCACAAACTAGAGGTAAAGATACAATTATTGAGGAGGTGTTCCATTGTTTCTTCTTGGGCTTCACAGAGCAGGCATCTGGAAGGCCCCAACACACCCCTTTTTCTTATGTTATCCCAAGTCAGAATTCTCTTATGATAAACAAGCCACATGAAGAGCTTAATCTTCATCCAGCCTTGATGCCTCCACACATTCTGCCATATTCTATCTGGAGCAAGAGAGTCCATCTCGAGGATTTTTCACTTAGCTTCCTTAAGATTAAAGGTACCCTCATTGTTGTTGCCCCACCTCAATTAGTCATGCCCCCCAGTCACTAAGGTCTTCCTTTATTCCAGTATCCGCATGAGGGCCTCAGATTTAGTTTTAAAGGGGTTATCTTCCTCGTAAATCATATTTCTCCACCTTCTCCATTTACTTTCATTATTATTTTGGTCCCAAAAATCTTTGACCTGTGATAATCCCTTGATATCTGTCTCTCTTTTGAGGTCCAGAAATTGCTCATTTAGCAATATTGGTTCTTGTTGCCATTTATCTTCCCAAAAAAGTGCCAAATCCCCCTCTCTGATTTCCCAGAAGCTATTCTTTTTAACTAAGGCTCTGTTCTCCCAAGCCTTATTCCATATGTGTGAGCCCTTTATATTGCCAGACATTCTTATATGATCGTTGTTGTCCCAGGAACTGGCATATTTTTCTGTCCAGATACTAGCCCACTGGGCCTTTGGTTCTTTGACCCATCTCCACCATAACTTAGCTCCTAAAGCCCTACTTAGAAATTCTGGATCATCCAGACCCAGACCTCCTTGAATTTTGGGTTTGCAAATCTTTTCCCAAGCAACTAAGGTCCGTTTCTTTTTTTTCCTCCCCTTTTCCCTAGAGGAAGTCTCTTTGAATAGTTCTGAATTGTTGTAATACTCCTTTTGGTACAGGGAGTGTTGAAAGCATAAAAATTGGGATAGATTGAAGAACAGCCTTTGTCAACACCAACCTTCCCGCCAAGTTTAAAGATATGATGGTCCAATTCCTGATTTTATCCTGCATCTTATTAATCACCAGTCCCCATATGCTCTTATGAAGAGGTTTAGCAGTAAGGGGGGACTCCCAAATATTTCGAAGGAAGAGAATCTCTTTGAAAGCCTAGAATTTTGGAGATATTCCTTTGTATTGCAATATCAGTATTAAAGAAAAAGATTTTAGAGTTAAAAAGATTAACCTCCATACCTGTGGCCAAACCAAATTCATTTAGTAGTTGTTTGTATGCTAAAGCTTCTTTGACTGTAGGAACTCCCTGCAAAATGGTATCATCCACAAATTGTTGATGAGTCAAAGTCTGTCCATTCGCAGAAAGTTGAAGACCCTTGATTTTGCCTTCTGCTTTTGCTTGCTTAATCGATCTACCAAGACCTTCCATCATGAGTATAAAGAGAAAGGGAGAGAGTGGATCTCCTTGCCTAAGGCCTCTTGAGGGAATAAAAATCTCTAAGGAAGAGCCATTTACCAAAATTGAAAAGCTAGAAGAAGTTACCAAAGCCATGACCCATCTAACCCAATTATGATCAAACCTAAAAGCAATAGGAACCCTCCTGATATAGGTCCAGTTCAACTTATCATAGGCTTTAGCTATGTCCAGTTGCATGATCATTCCAGCCTTCCTGTTGCTAGTCAGTGAGTGCACCACCTCCTATGCTTGAATGATGTTGTTGAGAATTTGTCTACCTTCCACATAGCCAGATTGCTCCCCAGAAACTAGGGTGGGGAGAAGAGGTTTGAGTCTATTAGCTACAACCTTGGATATAATCTTGTAAACCACATTGCACAATGCTATGGGTCGAAACTTATCAGGAGTAAGAGCATTATCTTGTTTAGGGATCAGAGAAATGAAGGAGGTGTTGAGGGCCTTCAGGATCGTTCTATTCCCCCTGGAATCCTCTACCACATTCAGAATATCTTGTTTAACAATATTCCAACATGCTTTAAAGAAGTCCACATTAAAACCATCAGGACCCAGTGCTTTACCATTCTGCATTTCCTTGATGACTTCACTGATTTCCTCTTCAGTTACTGGCTTGTTGAGGTTAAGATTATCCTCTCTGGACACTAGTCTTGGTATATGTCTTATAATATCCTTAATGAAAGGCTCTCTGTTTGGAATGCTTTCTTGTGCAATCCCCCTAAAGTGTTGAACTAAAATAGCTTCAATTTCTTCATGGGTACTGACTAGTTGCCCTTCCTCATCCTTAATCGAGGAAATTCTATTATGAGCCTGGTTTGCCAAGGTTGATCTGTGGAAAAATCTGGTGTTTCTTTCCCCTTCCTTTAACCATTGCACTCTAGATTTTTGTCTCCAGAATATTTCCTCTTGTTTGCATAAGTTATCCCACTCGTGCTGAAGAATGGTGGCTCTATCATTGCTAATTTTATCAAAGCCAACCTGGATAAGGGATTGGTTGAGTATCTGCAGTTTGCTTTCAACAGCTTTTTTCCCTTCAAAAATATTGCCAAACTCTTTTTTGTTCCATTCTTTAAGCTTGAGCTTTATATATTTTAGTCTTTTGTGAAGAAGGAACATATTTGTACCTTGAATATGCAGATCTTCAGACCACCAACTTGAAATATTGTTGATAAAATCTGGATGGGTGAGCCAAATATTCTCAAATCTGAAAGGTCTATTCCTGGGAGTACCAATGCCCCTGATCTCTAGTTGAATTGGCCAGTGATCAGAGCCGCCAAAGGGAAGAATCCTTGCTTCCATTCTAGTGTCATTGAGTATAAGGTCCTCTGATATGATGAATCTATCTAACTTTGAGGCCACCAGAGACCCTCCTCCTCTCCTATTGTTCCAAGTAAAGTGACCATTACTTGTATCAATGTCAACCAGTTTCATAGTGTCCAAGAAAGATTGAAAAGCTAAGGCATCTTTGGTGAGAGCTCTGGTGCCCCCCTTTTTCTCCGATAGTGATTTGATCATGTTGAAGTCCCCACCCAGAATCCATGGAATCCCAGCATATCTCTCTCTGAGATCCATGAGGGAGTCAAGGAGTCTCAATTTGTCATCCATTTTCTGAGGGCCATAAACATTCGTTACCAGATAGATCTCCCTATCCCCCACAGGTTGCATTACCAATGATAGATAATTTCTGGAGGCTTTAGCATCTATTATACCAATCTTTAGGGGATTCCAAAGAGTAAGAATGCCACTTGCTGTATTTTCTGCCTTGACTTCTAGAAACTCAAAACGACTGAGCCATTTACTATGAATTTCTTTAATTTTTTGTATAGAACATTTAGTTTCCTGGATAAATATAATATCCGGAGCTTCTTGTTTCATTCTGTTACTAAGTAATCTTTGCTTCCTTTTACTACTTAAACCCCTGATGTTCCAAGAAGTAAACTTCATCATTAAAGATTAGTGAAAGAGTAACTAGTTAGGTCTTTCATCTTACCTGAATCTATCATTAGCTTTCCACACTCCATCAGCAACTCATTCTGCTTTTTTCTGCCTCTTTTCTTTCCTGGGCCTCGAGGTGCTAATCTTGGTGTGATTTTTATAGATTTCACACCTTCGTTGCCTTGTTTTGCTGTGTTTCCTAGCCTTTCCACCCCACTAGCCTGGGTTTTCCATAAGTAAAGTTGTTGTAGTCTAGAGAAATCTTCTTGAGGTAACAAATCTAACACTCCCATGGTTCCCTGTTTCAAGAACCCTTCCAAATCTAGGTGCTCTGTAGCTAAAATCTCCTGTAGCTCCTGATCCTCCATTTCCATTTCACTCTGGGTCATTTCCTGGTCCATATCCAGTTCTACATCATTCATCATGGGCTCTTTCTGTATGTTTTTGTTCTTTGGTTGGTCATTGTCCTCCTCCGCCTCCTTATCCTTTGGATTTAACTCTATGCACTGGTCTACTTTTGTTGCCTCTTCTTCCCCCTCAAGAACCTAGAACCTATTCTGCATAACTTGAGGCCCTTCAGCTTGATGTTGCCTAAAACCCTTTTCCCGCCTTTTCCTCTATGGCTCACTTTTTGGAAGCTCTCTGAATCTTTCATAGTGGAAGCTCTGCTCTTATTCTCGTTTTTACTGAGAGGGCAGTCTCTAAACAGGTGTCCATGCTCATGACATCTATGACATCTAAATGGAATATGTTCATAATCTACTGTTTGCACCCATTCTTCATCCAAAACTTCCAAGATCAACTCATCCGGTAGAGCTCCGGAGAGATCCATTTCCACACAGATTCGTGCAAAGGAAGTATATTTTCCTCTTCTAGTGGCTTCTGAGGCCTTGAAAAAACGTCCTAATTTATTACCTATAGTTGTTAACGATTCTATTTTCCAGTAGTCAAGAGGAAGGGAGTAAAGTCTTACCCAAACCAGAACAAATGTGAAAGTCTCCTGCTCCGGGACAAAGTTCATCATCCACGGCCTCATATAGAGGCCAGCAGCTGCATAGAAGTAGGGCCCTCCTTCAAACACTTTGTCTTTATCCTCAATATTAGTGAAGACCACTATAAAGAATCCTTTTGACCCCAGATGTAGGTCAATGCTCCCTTTTGGTTTCCAATGGTATTTAATCCATGTCTGTAAAGCTTTTTCAGTGGGCCATAATCCCATGAATTTACAAATGATAGCATAAGTTCGCATGTGGTCCCTATGTGCCTGCAGCACAGGATCATTCAGGACCACCCTTGGTGTAACCTCAGATTTGGGCTTACAGGGTCCTTTCTGTGCCTTGGTTTTTGCTCCCTTTTCCTTGTCATTTTCTTCCTTGTCTTTTGTGCTTTTATTCTCACAGTGTTTGTCTCCATCCTTGTCTTCTCCCCTGCTCTCTTTCCCCTCGTCTTCTCTTCTGACTTCTTCCATAGGCTTCTTACCACGGCTGGTAACCACTTGCTTGTAGGAGGGAGTAGAGCTCCCTCCTCCTCCCCCTACCATGGAGATCAACACCTGCAATCTTCCAACCCTAGCTGTTCTTCGCTTGTCGTTTTTTCCCGATCGGATTTAGGGTGCTCCTATCAAATTCTTATACTCATTCTAATTCAATTTAATGGAAAAAACATAATATATGGTAGAATTTCTATGCCGGAAAAATCAAATTGTTAAAAAGTATCTTGTGTCATCTTAATCGTGTGGCAAAGAATTCATATGTAATAAAATATCTAATATAAAAATTACAATGTCTTCTATATTAAAATAAAAAATTTAGTTACACAAAAGTTTAAGTGTAAGTACAAATGATTCCTAAAAAATATTTTTTTATTTTATATTTTTAAGTTATGATTAAAATTGTGAAGATTACAAAGAAGATCTTATTTATTGTAGTGTTGATTTTTTTATTTTTTTTTATTGCATCATGATTTAAAATTGAATTGTCAAAATATATAATATAGGTCACATTTATTGAGGAAAATGATTGAACCAAGTCCTTTCAATATTAAAAATCAGCAAGGGAAAAATATGAAGAAATCAACAAGGGAAAATCAGTGTAATATGCAACGTTGTTGTCTTTGTTTTTTAAATCAATCTATTTCAATGGTTAGTAAAAACCCATAAAATATTAATTATGGAAAAATCCATAAATTTGGATTATTTTTCGATAATTAATTTATGAGAACACTGAGCGATCAGAGGATTTTTTTTTCATTTTTTTTATTTTTTTATTTTTAATTCTGAAATTTTGACTTTAAACCACATAAAATTAGTCATCTACCAATCAAAAAATAGAAATTCAAATTTTAAAAATTCAAAAAAATATCTTTTAGTTTCTAAAAAATAAGTTTAATATTTAATTTTACCAAAACTTTAATAAACTTTGGAAATGTTTTTTTTTTTTTTTTTTTAATTTGAAAATTAATTAAGAGTCAAAGGATTTCAACCCAAACCGACTACAATACACTCTTCAGAGATATACAATTTTTTTTTTGATCCAGTAAGAGTGGAGCCTTCCATTAATCGAGAAAAAATACATAATGTACATTTTTTTTCCAATAACGGGGTCAAGAACAGCATCACCAACTCTATGAACACTCAACAGACAGCTGGGTTGACACAACCCCGTACCTAACTCAAACAAAACTACAAAAGGACTGACTCTCAAACTACCAATGAGGTAGGATACCTGCCTTCCTAACCCGAAAGAGAAATTTAAAAGGTTCTAAAGTTCTTTCGGGTCCACTAAAAGACTTAAGTCTCGAGCATCAAAGAACCCGAAAGCCCTTGATGACGAGGGCCCACAGATCCTACAGCCCACAATGCAACAATATGTGACTAAAAAACAAGCCTTAACCTGTGGTTGACTTAGCAACCCGAAAACCGAGCGATCCAGCCCTCAAAGATCCGACGGTCATAATCTGATTTCGGGTCATCAACTTGCCCACTCCTTAATTTTTCTTACGGACCCAATGAGAAACCAAAACCGCCATTCTAAAATTTTTCGGGTCCATTTGAGGATTAACCTTCGATTATCTTTATGACCTGAATACCGTGCGATCCAGCCCTCGTTGATCCGACGATCCTGAGCTGATTTCGGGCCGGCAACATGCCCACTCTTTATTTTTCCATTCGGACCCGATGAGTAGCATAAACCGCCGCTCTAAAGTTTTTCGGGTCCATTTGAAGGTTTATCCTATGAGCAATTATCCGCCTGAAATCCATAGGATGCTAGAGTTCACTGCAATCTTTGGTCAGCTGCCTATCAACCTGCCCGCTGTTTACCCCTTGCTTCTTCCCTGTGATTGGTTCACTTTCTACTATTTCCATTGGTCTATTTACTGCTTATCTTTCATAAATTGAAAATACTCCCTATCTTCGATCGCTTGTCTGTGACAGTCCTCGCGCAAATTCCCTGAGGGTGTCGACTCCCAAGCATATCTTCTGTTATTTCTTGTACAGAGCACTCCTTCATTCACTAGACGATCCGCTAACTTGTTGGTTGTTCTGCGCACGTGAACAAATCTGAGTGTTCTTAGGGTTCTCAGGTGGGATTGTATACGTTGATAGACCTGCAATAACCGCCAGTGATTTGATACTTTTTCTGGTGTTGTGTCATTGCCTATCTTCTTGACCGAATTAATTATCAATTCAGAGTCTGCTTCTATGATGGCATTGTGTAAATTGGAGTTAATCAAGATTTCTAGGCATTTCTCTAAGGCCATGAGTTCCACCATATTATTAGTGGCCTTCCCCAAATGACTATGAAAGATGACTTTTATGTATCCCTGCTCATCTCTTATGACTCTACCATAACCAGCCACCCCAGGGTTTCCCTTAGAGGCTCCATCTATATTAAATTTCAAAAAGCCATGAGGAGGCAGTTGCCAGAAGTCCTTCCCCGCTGTTGTATGTCTTACGATCTTGCTTATGCCCTGGGGGACAGGCAACTGGAGACCCAAATGAAAAAGTATATGAGCATCCTGGTTTAGAGGAGGGTTCTTGGGGGGTTTCTTTAGAAGGGTGCTCACAGTTTCTTTGAGTTGTCTTATAATATGAGCTATGATGCTCTGGGTTGAGCCAATTTTGTTCTTGAAAATCCTATTGTTGCATTCTTTCCAGACATCCCAGATCAAAAAACCTAGAACCAGAGTCTAGGCTTTGTTGATTATTTCATTTTCTGAGAAGTCTTTCCTCCAGTTCTTCAAAGTGCTAGTGATGTTGAATTTGTCCCTGTCAGTTTGCCTGAAGATTGAAGCTACCCAATTCCACAAGGTAGAGGTGAATGGGCAGAGGTTGAGTAGGTGATCCATCGTTTCTTCTTGTAGACCACATAACTGGCATCTAGATGGACCAACTAAACCTCTTTTTCTAAGATTTTCCCAAGTCAAAATTTTTTTATGTTGCACCAACCACATGAACAGTTTGATTTTCATCTAGTGCGGGTTCTGCCATAGGTCCTTCCATATCTTATCAGGGTTTGGAAAGTCAAGCCCAATGGCAATTCTTTTGGCTTCTTTGAGGTTGAAGTTGCCTTCATTGTTTCTTCCCCATCTTAGTTGGTCAGACGATGTTGAAGTCAAAATCTTTCTCTGTTCCAAGATCACTGCAAGAGCTTCTGCCTGGGCCTTCAAAGGGGTCTCTTCACTATATACTAGGTCCTTCCATGTTCTCCATTTGCCCTTGTTCCTTGTCTGATCCCAGAAGTCACTTACCCTGAGTAAACCTTTATTGTCAGTGTCATTCTTGAGAATGGCTAGTTCTTCTCTACATAGGTTAGGTTCCTACTGCCAGTTATCCTCCCAAAACCAAGCTATGTTTCCATCTCTGATCTCCCAGAAACTATGCTTCTGAACTATGGCTCTATTCTCCCAAGCATTGTTCCAAATGTGGGAGCCCTTGATGAGCCTAATCATTCAAATATGATCCCTTTCTTGCCAGTTATTTTCATACTTCTATTTCTAGAGCTTGGCCCAAGTGGTTCTCGTTTCCTTTAGCCATCTCCACCAAAGTTTTTCCCCCAAAACTTTTCTTAGGGTTTCCGGGTCATGAAGTTCCAAACCTCTATAGGTCTTGGGTTTACAAAGATTTTCCCAAGCTACCAAAGCCCATTTCTTTTTCTCTTCCCCTTTGCCCCAAAGAAAATCTCTTTGGATGTTCCTGATGTGTTGTAAAACTCCTTTAGGAGCAGGAAGAGTTGAAAACATGTAGATGGGAATGGTTTGCAGGACAACCTTTGTAAGCACTAGCCGTCCTACTAAATTCAAAGATCTGCTTGTCCATTTCCTAATTTTGTCCTGCAGTTTATTAGTCACTGGCTCCCAAACTTCCTTGCTCAAAGGTTTGTTAGTGAGAGGTATTCCCAGATATTTGGAGGGAAGTTGATCTCTTTGAAAGCCGAGAATTCTGGAGAGGTTTCTCTGAATAGCAATGTCAGTATTAAAAAAGAAAATTTTTGATTTGGTGAGGCTTACCTCTATACCAGCGGCCATAGCAAAATCATTCAGGATTTGTTTGAAAGCTTTAGCTTCCTTGACTATGGGTGTACCCTGCAGCATGGTGTCATCCACAAATTGTTGATGAGTCAAGCTATCCCCATTCAGGGTTAGTTTGAGACCCTGGATTCTTCCTTCTGCATTGGCTGATTTGATCACTTTGCCTAATCCTTCCATCATGAGAATAAAGAGGAAGGGGGAGAGCGGATCTCCTTGTCTAAGGCCTCTCGAAGGCCTAAAGGTTCTGGATGGAGAGCCATTAAGTAGGATTGAAAAACTAGCTATGGTAACAAGGGCCATTACCCATCTTATCCAATTGTGGTCGAAGCCATATGCTTTTAGTACTTCCCTGATGTACGACCAGCTTAGCTTGTCATAAGCTTTCGCTAGGTCAAGCTGTATGATCATACCCGCTTGCTTATTGCTCTTAAGAGAATGTACCACCTCGTGAGCTTGAATGATGTTATTTAGAATTTGCCTTCCTTCCACATATCCAGTTTGCTCCTCAGACATAAGAGTTGGAAGAAGGGGCTTGAGTCTGTTTGCAATTACTTTAGAAATAATTTTTTACACCACATTGCATAAAGCTATGGGTCTGAATCTATCTAGTGTCATAGCTTTTCCTGCTTTGGAATCAAAGCTATGAAAGATGCATTGAGCGCCCTCAAAACTGTTTTGGATCTTCTCGAGTCCTCCACAACATCAAGGATATCTTGTTTGACTATTTCCTAGCATGCTTTGAAGAAGTCTACATTGAACCCATCCGAGCCTGGAGCTTTCCCATTTTTCATCTCTTTGATGACTTCATTGACCTCCTCTTCAGTCACTGGCCTGTTAAGATTGTAATTGTCTTCCCTGGTTACAAGTTTTGGAATGTACTATGTGAAGTTGTTGATAAATTGTGATCTGTCTAAGAGAGGCTCCTCTGCTATGCTTTGGAAATGTTGTACCAGAGCCGATTCCATTTCTTTGTGGGTGCTGAGCTCTTTCCCTTGAGTATCTCTGAGTTTTGAAATCCTGTTATGTGCCCTGTGATCCACGGTTGACTTGTGAAAAAACTTTGTATTTCTTTCCCCTTCTTTAATCCATTGTACTCTCGATTTCTGTCTCCAGAATATCTCCTCTTGCTGGCATCTGTTTTCCCACTCCTGTTGAAGAGAGTTAGCTTGCATTTTCCTTTCCTCGGTAAAGCCATCTATGATGAGGATCTGATTAATTCCCTATAGTTTCTGTTCAACTTCTCTTTTGGCTTTGAAAATATTGCCAAACTCATTTTTGTTCCATTCTTTAAGCCTGAGTTTGATGTGTTTCAGTCTCTGTTGTAGTAGGAACATCTTCGTGCCTTGAACAGGCATGTCTTCCACCCACCATTTTCCAATATTACTGATGAAGTCAGGGTGAGTGAGCCAAACATTTTCAAACTTGAAAGGTCTGTTCCTCGGAGTGCCTATAAAAGAAGCTTCAAGCTGGATAGGCTAGTGATCCGAGCCTCCAAAAGGAAGGATTAAAGCAGTCAAGTCAAGGCCAGTGAGAAGGAGGTCCTCCGAGATTATGAATTTGTCTAGTTTAGAGGCAACTTGAGAAGCCCCTCCCCTCTTATTGTTCCAGGTGAAGGTACCATTTATTGTCTCCGTGTCCACTAGCCTCATGTTGTTTAGGAAGTTCTAGAAGGCAATGGAGTCTCTGCCTAGTATTCTGGTCCTACCTTTTTTTCTGTAAGAGATCTGATCATATTAAAGTCCCCTCCCAGAATCCAAGGCATAACAGGATGTCTCTCTCTCAGCTCCTCTAGTGAGGTGAGAAGCCTGAGTTTATCTTCAAGTTTTTGAGGACCATAGACATTTGTGATTATATAGAGTTCCTTGTCACCCAAAGGTTGGATCACCATCGAAAGGTAGTTCTTGGATGCTTCAGCATCCAGGATTCCAAGTTTCTATGGATTCCAAAGAGTGAGAATCTCGCCTGCTGTGTTTTTTGCTTTAACTTCGAGATACTCGTACTTAATGAGCCATTTGTTATGTATCTCTCTGATTTTATCTATTGAACATTTTGTTTCCTAGATAAAAACCATATCTGTTTTTTCTTCTTTTATTCTATTGCTAAGATTTCTTTGTTTTCTTTTACTTCCTAGACCCCTAATGTTCTAGGTTGTGAGCTTCATTATGAAAGGTTTGTAAATGAGTAACTGGTAAGATCTTTCATCTTGCCTGAGTTAATCATGAGTTTCCCACACTCTGTCAGCAGCTCATTCTGTCTCTTCCTTCCTCTTTTCTTGCCTAGGTTCTTGGAAGAGTGTCTTGATGTTACCTCCATCAGTTTTACCCCTCTATTTTCCTGGCTATCATGGTTCCTTTTGACTCCAGAGCCCTTTTCTTGAGATCTCCAGAGGAAGAGTTGTTGCACTCTGTCAAACTCCTCTTGTGGTAGAGAATCAACCCCTTTGGTGGTTCCCTGCTCCAGGAACTTTTCTAGATCGAGATTCTCCCTCTCAAGAATCTCCTGTAGTTCGTGGTCCTCTGTACCAACTTCACTTGGGGTCATCTCATGGTCCTTGCCAAGTTCCATAGTGCTTGGAAAATCCTCCTTTAGTTTGTTGTTCTCAGGTATATCCTCCATGTTAGCATATTTTTCCTTCTCTGCAGGATTATCCTCTGTTTCCTGGTTCGTTCCATTGTTCCCACCTTCTTCTTCTAAAATCTTGAAACTGTTATGACTTGGTTGCTTATCCTCGTTAGTTTTCTTTTGGTACTTTTTTCCTCCTTTCCCTTTGCCTCCCACCTTGGTAAAGCCTTCAGGATCTTTGCCTGTGTTGGTTTTCATATTGTCCTCCAGTTTGTTTAGTGGGCAGTCTCTGAAGAGGTGCCCGTGTTCATGACATTTACGGCATCTGAATGGGACATGTTCATAGTCCACCACCTACACCCATTCCTCATCATATACTTCTAGAATGATTTCATCCGGAAGTGCTCCCAATAGGTCCATTTCTACACATATGTGGGCGAAGGAGGTGTATTTTCCTCGCAGAGTTGCATCTGATATTTTTAAAAAATGACCTAATTTATTGCCTATGGCTTTTAATGATTCTGGCAGCCAATAATCTAAAGGTAGGGAGTAGAGTCTTATCCATACCAGTACTGATGTGAATGTTTCTCGTTCCGGGACAAAATTCATCACCCATGGTCGCATGTAGAGGCTTGCAGTAGCATAGAAATATGGTCCTCCTTCGAACACTCTGTCTTTGTCCTCTAGGTTTGTGAACACCACTGTGAAGAATCCCTTGGACCCAAGGTGAAGGTTTATATCCCCCTTTGGTTTCCAGTGGTTTCTTATCCATGTGTGCAAAGCCTTCTCCGTTGGCCATATTCCCATAAATTTGCATATAACCGTGTATGCCGCCATGTGATCCCTGTGCACCTGTAGCGCTGGATCATTTAAAACAACCCTGGGTTTAATGGTTGACCTGGGTTTACAGAGTCCTGTCACAGTCTTGTGCTCAGCTCTCTGACTGTTGTCTCCTGTTCTCTTCTCTCTTCTGACTTCCTCATGATTCTCTTCCTGTTCATGAGATTTGATGTTTTCCGGCTTTTTTGTGCTTATCTTCTCCATTTCTGCCTCCATTGGTTTCTTGAATCGATTCGAACCAGCTTCCTTGCTTCTGTTCGCAACTACATGACTGTAGGAGGGAGTGGAACTCCCCCCTCCTTGCCCCTCCATGGTTACCAGCACTAATTCCCTGTTCCAAACCCTCGTTTAGCTCGCTCCCATCCATTTTTCTATATGAAAAAATTCATGTGTATCATAGTTCCAGAGAGATACAAATTTAAAATTACAATGGATTTTTAGTTATTTTATATATCTTCCTAATCGACCAAAACGGAAAATCAATTCTCTAACATATCCTCTAACATTTTTTAACATTCCACATTTTTCTTTTCCCTAAATATGAACTTTCCCGAGAATATATAAATTAAAAGGAAGTGTTTTTAACGATTATTTGATAATAGTGGCATCTAAATGAAAAGAAGTGATTTTTTACAATTATTTAATTAAGTGGATAAGCGTTTTTATTTTGAAATACGATTTTTAGAATTTTAATTTAATTATGAATAATTATTAGGTAGATGGTAGAAATTTAACTTCCACCAAAAAATTTGGAATATTTTTAGTAATAGTTAAAGATTGAAAATTATCTCAAAACTAGTTATACATTTTTGCTCTTTTAATTAATTTAAAAAATGTTATATGAATGTGTCATATGAATATGAGTTATGGTATTTTGAACATGTGGTATTAATGAGCCATGATATTGGTCCATGATATTATAACAAAGTCTATTTATCATCCTTGATCTATCTTAACTTCGGCTATATCAAGAGTTAAGAGAGATCAAATATCTTAAGATACACGGTTTTTTAGAATAAAAAAAAGAATTATTTCCTCTCACTTTGTAGATAAGCAATTAAAAAAAATATAAGTTGATTATATTAAACATTATATGTAATAATTTTATTTATATAGTTAAATTATTTAAATGGAAAGTTTTATATAACAAATATTAACTTAATTCAATTTTTATTAAAAAATAATATTTTATATTTAAGTTACTTCTATAACATTATTAAGAAAGTAAAATCAAACCAACATTAAAGATTTTTATTAGGAAGAATTACATGTGTAAATTATATTTTATTATCTGTATTTAAGTTACATTAAACTCTCATACAACGTATAGGTGTATTTTGTTACTTCTTCTTTACCCTTGTGGACATTGCAATAGTTAATATTAATACAATTATTACACATGCCACCTTTAAATGTAACTCTGGTCTACCTTAAACATACTAGTGGCACATAAGATAAAGTGAACATATGGATTATGGCGACACAAAATAAAACAAACAAACAAAAAGTACCTTTGAACATATGGTAACTTTGGTATTATTCAATTTATCACGTCGGAATTTATTTAATTTTTAACTCAAATGAATAAAAATCAGAACTCAAGTAATCCAAACAATTACAACTGGAATTTGTATGGTCCCCCAACCTTTTCACTTATAAATGAAGGGTGATGAATAGGTATTTGTGTGGTCCCCCAACCATTGCATTTACAACTGAATGATGATTTAATTTTTATTTAGAGTGTATATGGTTTTATTTTTGGAGTGTATATTGTAATTAAAATTAAAAATCAGAAATCAAGTAATCCAAACCATTACAATTGGAATGTGTATGGTCCCCCAACCTTTGCATTGATAAATGAATGGTGATGAATAGGTATTTGTTTGATCCCCAAAACCTTGCATTTATAAATGAATGATGATTTAATTTTTATTTGGAGTATATATGGTTTTATTTTTGGAGTGTATAGTGTAATTATTTTTTAAACAATTTTTAATTAATTTTTTTTATGATTGGAAATTTTTTTTATTAATTTTTTTCATCAAAATATATTTTTTAATTTATAAAATTTGTTATTTTTAATTTTGTATTGGTTAAATATAATTGAATCATGATTTTTATATAATTTTAATAGAATTGCTAAATTAAATATTTAACTAAAAAACAAAAACTTTTTTTTTTAAATTATATGTTCAGTGTTTTAATTATTAGGCTATAGAAATTTAATGTCCACCCGTATTTGTATCCAAATAATTACTATCAGAATAGATTAATGTGTAAACTAAATAGATATACATTTTATCATTGATGGCGGTGTTAATGTTGAATTTATTAAATGATAAAGGCTCATAAATACACTATTTAGCAAATTAACAGAATCGATTAATGTGTAAACTAAATAGATATACATTTTTTCATTGATGGCAGTGTCAACGTTGAATTTATTGAATGATAAAGGCTCATAAATACACTATTTAGCAAATTAAAAAAAATCAATTATTGTGTAAACTAAATAGATATACATTTTTTCATTAATGGCAGTGTAGATATACATTTTTTCATTAATGGCGGTGTCAACGTTGAATTTATTAAATGATAAAGGCTCATAAATACACTATTTAGCAAATTAACAGCACCACATAGAGGTGTATATTAGTTGGTTGGTTCCTATGGTAATTATCTTTCGAGTCAGCAATACAAGCCATAAGTGATGTAGTAATTACCTTTCGAGCTAGCAGTACGAGCCATAAGTGATACACCCACAAAATTCACGTTTTATGATGCATTGGCCAATAACATCTCTATAAATTAACGAAGAATAACAACATAGATATATGTGAATAAAATAAAAAAATAAAAAATAAATTATAAAGTTCAGCTTTGTTAAATTGGAAAACATTTCATATATTTAACCAAACTAATAAGTGGTCATTGCAATACCAAATGCTTAATCCTAACAAGCAGCAATGATAATAAGTTGCACAAAGTCCATAAAATAGCCTTACTAATAATTATATAACCTTAATGTACATAAAAGGTTGTAGTCTTTGATAAGACCTTGTGAAGACAACTTTCGATTTAAGTAGTAGTAGTTAGGATTGTTCATAATAATATATCTTCTTCTTCTCTTCTGCATCTCAATTTTCATTAATTAAGGTGACAGCCATAAATGGTTCATGTGTTTCTAGGGTTGGAATGAACGACAGTAGCATCGTTTTCTCTGGAAGTGGATAGATGGTAGGAAGATAGGTGGTGAAATTATCTAGCAGCAAATGTCAACCAACCAAAATGCCACTTAATGCCAAATGTCAATGAATCAAAATGCCACTTAACCAAACAAAAGTAGATGAGACACATATTGAGTTTCAATTTCAAATCATTGTTTGATAGCCATAAGTTTCAATTTCAAATAAAATATGAACAATGTCAAATAGCATTGAAACTTTAGTTTAATACTTATAACTATAGTTGTGTATTCTTTCAAAAGTGAAAAACTTAGGTTAAAATAGTTTGTGAAGGGAAATAAATGATTGAAATTTGTTTCATGTGAAAAAATCAACATAAATTTGTAAGGTGAAATATATGCCCGGGAAGAAGTGAAGTGTGTAATAAGAATTGCAAGCAGTGGTAGTCCCTGTCGTGGTTTGATAGGAGAATCAATAAGTTTGATAGGAGATATACCTACTGTATTCGGTATTTAAAGATAGAGAGAAGGTAGGTACCTAAGCGGCCAAATTCTGAGGAAGCAGATGGCAAAGCAAATAGTAAATTTGGTGAAACCAACCTAGTATAGATTATTCTTGGGTGCACCCTGAAGTGTTCAAAAGTAAGACCATAGTACTGATTTAACACTTTATAATGAATTCTATTGCAAATATTAACTTTTGTGATCCACATAATTTTTTTAAGATTTATTTTTTGTGATCCACATAATTTGTATTTGAAAAGGTAGCCATCTCACTTGGTGCCAGAAGGAAAAGACGCAGTTCCACCGTTACAGAACATTTATAGCTTCATTGGGCTTCACACAAGACATATTTCCTCATGTCTTAGAATCTGTTTAAACTAAAATATGTTGATACTCTATTGAAAAAGAACGTTAGTAGAAAACTTAGAATATGCTCCCAAGTATTTTCATACTCTGTTGCAACTGATTATAACTCAAAATTTACTCAGAATTAGTCAGGAGGAACCCTTGGATTATATTCCAAGATATTGTTATACTCTCTACTGATTTTAATTCAAAATTACTTACGAGGTGCGCTTGGATTATATTCCAAGGTATTGTTATACTCTCTAATGATTTTAATTCAAAATTACTCACGAGGTACGCTTGGATTATATTCCAGTTTTTATACTCCGCTACAACTAATTTTAATTCAGAATTTCTACTGCACTCATTCTTTCTAATAGTTGTCCTCCTCAACTCTATGTAGTCTATATCTCCAATGATTTTATTCCCCATCCTTAAATCGTGATTTTATTCCCCATCCTTCAATCATAGATTGTGTGGGCTTCATCTGTAGAAAAAATTAAAGTGTACAATGTAACCCTCCTTAACTATGAGGAAATATTCCTTGAATGTTGCTACTCAAGGGAATCTTCAGGCTGGTGTTTTGAGGTGTTGCTGGATGTTGGATGCCCTGATCAAATCTTTCTCATTAGATATGAACCCCCCACACTTGATTTTCTTCCTACACCAATTGGAACCTCTTTTGTCATGATTGGAACACCCCTTTGTTGCATCATGATTAATATCTATTGAGATATGTAGTGAAGCGATGGTGCATTGAGAAGTGTCTTCACTGCAACCCCTCTACCATCCTATATTTCCTTGCCTGTATTTGAGGTGTTGATTTTGTTCTTTGTTGATGAACTAAGGAGAACCACTCAGGGTTCTTTTTCTCCTTTGTATGTTTCTTATTTCCTCATTGACAAGGTTTAGATCATTTGGGATGGTTCAACTTCATCCTCTCGCAAAGGGTTTAGATATCCAATTGTCTTCAACACCAAAGTGGAGAATTCTATCATAGATTGCTTTCTTCATTAAGATTTGCAAGGGCCTTCTATGGTGGCTACATATTCCAGCACATTAGAATAAAGTTTTAATTTTTTATTTATTTTTTTTCCAAAACACTTTACTAAATAAATAAAAATATATATATATATATATATATATATATATATATATATATATACAAATAAATAAAAATATATAATAATATTAATATTCAATCGTTAATTTTGAAATACTCTCTTCAAGGGAGAAAAAGGGCACCACATTGGAATAAACGATAGCTCCAGAAAACTCCAAAAACTTTTGCATGCACTCCACATGGCTGTGGTTGTCATTTAACTCTCCAAGGAATTCCAAATGTTCCTGTACAAAGAACAATGAATATGCCTTTATTTCAATGGTGTCGCTTTAGTCATGGGATCTCTGGCTTGGATGCAATGGTGTCGCCTTCTTCATGCGCTCTCTGGCTTGGATGCAATGGTGTCACCTTCATCATGGGCTCTTTGGCTTAGATGTAATGCTAGATAGAGGATTAGATGTCGATATCCTATTGAATCAATCTTGGGAGGTCATGGGCAGACCGAAGATAGTCTATTATCCCTTCCATTGGAAAACTAGTACCAAAGAAAAACCTATTCTCGTTGTTTTGCAGCCAAGACAAGAATGATCTCACCTATTGGAGACTTGGCATCCACTATAGAAAGTAATTGTGCAAATAAAACTCGCAGATTGTTAGGATATTCTGACGCATAGGAAATAGTTAAGTATAACTTGGTCAAGTGTAGAGTTAGGTAAAGTGTGTATATTTACTATGTACTTTTGTAACTTTCAATCCGACGATCACGATATGTTCTAGACATGAAGTGATCTAACGTTCATTCTCTCCTCAGTATTACCAACACTTGATCTGTGGCTCAACACTCGATTGGTCCATGATCTCTATTTAAAGAGCATGGAGGGTCATTTGTAGGGTGACTGTTCATGAGAGAAGCTTATTTAAATTTTCTTTCTTTTATTAATAAATTTCCTGAAGTGGCCGCGTTGGCTCAAGCCGTGGACTGTTTCCCTCTTTGAGGGTTTTAACCGCGTCAAGAATACTAGTGTATTGATCTGTGATTTGTTTGTGAGCGGTGTCCTTTGGTGTTCTATTTGAGAAACTTACCCTGTAAATTCTTACATGGTATCAGAGCTACTTGAGGGTTGCATCTGTTGGTGATCCAAATCGGAAGCCGGTACAACAGCATCCGACTGTCATTTCCTAGATCTATTGTTTCTGACCGCTTTCGAGTCTAGAGAACTGCTCTATTGTGTTAGGAGCATATGTTCCAGTGAGGAACTCCTTTCATATCATGCGAAAAGGTTTCTGGTAGCCCTAGCTACATCATTTTAAGATCTTTAGGTATACAGTCTTTATTTGCAGTTTTAATTATTTATCTCTCTATTTATTTCATTTTATTTATCTCTCTATTTTTATTACAGGATCTAAACCTTTCATTTCTGTGTATGCTCTTTACCCCGTGACTCTGTGCGATCTAGGCAAATCAGAAACAGAAAGGAAGGATTTTTCTCATGCATGTGATATTTTCTGCCGTGCCTTAGTGTGATCTCGGAAAATCAGAAACATTAAGGAAAATATTTAGTTTCAAGTGAAAGCTAACTTCAAGGCATAAGGTTTGGTTTTTTTTGCATGTCCGTGTTGGGTTGTGTGGTTTTTTGTTTTGTAGGTAAACTGAACTTTTTCAAGTAAGCACACACCCCAAAGCTTCAGTGACCAAAACAAAACAAAAAACACTTCCTCTTTTCCAAAAATTACTAACCTTTTAAACTAGCTCACTTGGTCCAAAGTTACTTTATAAGAATAGAGATCTTGAGTTCAAGTCTTTCATTTTGTTGAGCTACTTTTTCAAAAAGCACATTTAACTTATGTTTTAAAGTTACTTTATGTAAAAGTGTTCTCACTCATTATAAAAAGTGAGTCACTTATAATTCTAAAGTCTCTTTATATTTTATTTAAGTTATAATTTAGTGGGTAGCTCATAAAGTACCATTGTAAAAGTCACTTTCACTTATTTATAAAAGTGGGTCACGTAAATTTTTTTAAAGTGAGCTAATTAGATTAAGTTTGGAAAGGGGGGGGATTTATTTTTTAAATATAATATTATCATTCACTTCCGCACATTCACACACTTTGTCGGCATCTTCAACAACTTTTCTTCAAAAAGCCATAACTTCTTCATCCAGAAGCTTTTTCAGAGCCGTTTGTTTTTAATCAACCTAATTTTTCGAGATCTTTCCATTGGAACACTTAGTTTCAGCATCCACAGCTCCAGTTTATGTTAAAATGGAAAGTCTATGCCAAGTTATTCTTGACAGCACCAACTACTTCCAATGGTTATCCTACATTGTGGATTTTCTTAGAAGTAAAGGTCTTTATAGAATAGCCTCGGGTCAAGAATCTAAATCTAAAGATGAAGATAAGGCAGCCAAATGGGAAAATAGGCAAGATCAAGCACATGGGTTGATAGGCATGTCTATTTCTCCAGACCTTAGATTCCATATCGCAGAACTTGATGCCCCTGATGAAGCAATGAAACAGCTCAATAAAAGTTTTGGAATTAATAATGAAATTAAAGCCCATCAACTCGAAAATGAGTTGCTTACGTTGGACCCCAATAATTTTTCTTCCATTGAAGATTTTTGTCCAAGTTCAAGACCCTTAGACTTCTCTTGGAAGGTGTTAGGGTTAAGAAAGAAGATGGTAGCCTTATCTATTCCATTCTTACTAAGTTGGGACCAGCCTACTATGTGTTTGTTTTTGTCTTCCATTCTACTAGAGAAGCCTTTATTTCTCAAGGACAAGCCTACAAGTCCCCCTCTTTTGATGCATTTTATGATTCTTTAATAAGAGAACAAGAAAAACTCTTACATCTTAGTCTTCTTAATCTTGGAAACTCTTCTAAGAAAGCCTTAGCCACCCAGCAGCAACCAAGTTCAAAGAATCCTAAGAAGCAGTATCCTAAAAAGAATGGTCCTAAACCAAACAAGGGTCCTAAGCACTTTCAGTCTCAACAAAATGAAAAATCAATTCAACAAAATGATAAGGAAAATAAAAACAAAGGGAAGAAGACTGATAGACATTGCAACTTTTGTAATCGATATGGCCACTTAGAATCCAAATGCTTTAAGAAGATGGAAGCCTTGGAAGCAGCAATGAAGAAGCATAACATCCATTTGGATCATTCTTCAACTTCAACTTCATCTTCAGGAATAACACTTTCTGCATGTGGTTGTCAAGCATCTCGGTCTGGTTATGCACTAAATGTATCTTCTTCTTCTCATTCTCATGAGTGGCTCATTGATTATGGAGCTTCTTATCACATGGCCAAAAACAAAGCCATGTTTTCTTCTTTAAATGATTGTAACACCAAAAATATATATGTTTGTGATGATACATCTCTTAGTGTTGTAGGGACTGGAACTATTCATCTAGACAATGGTCAATTTAATGATGTATTATGTGTTCCAACCTTATCTTGCAACCTTCTATCTGTATATCAGATAACTCATTCAGGTGAAGGTAAAATCGTTGAATTTTCACCTCATGATGTTGTAATTAAGGACCTAAGAGATCCTAGACAGATTTTAGCTACTGGCATTGTTGATGATTCTATAAGGTTGTATAAGTTTAACAACTTTGGATCATCAACTCTTCCCTCGATATTTGTTGCTCATAATGATGAAGTGAGAAAACTTTGGCATGAGCGATTTGGTCACTTAAACTATCGCTCCCTTCAAAATCTATGTAAAGAAAATATGGTGACAGGACTTCCTATGGTATCTTGCAGAGATGGTGTTTGTTCCAGATGTGTACTCGGAAAACATCATTGGGATAGTTTTGAAAAACGTGCCTCTTGGCACGCCTCAGCCCCTTTACAGCTTGTGCATAGTGATTTATGTGGTCCACTTCCAATTGTTTCATTCTTTGGCTACAAGTATTTCTTAACTTTCATTGATGATTTCTCCAAACACACTTGGGTATACTTCTTAAAACTCAAAAGTGAAGTATTTAACATGTTCTTGGCCTTTAAGGCCTTTGTTGAGAAACAATCTGGACATCAAATTCTTAAGCTAAGATCTGATAATGGCAAAGAATATGTTAACAACAAATTCATCAAATTTTTCACTGAGCATGGAATTCAAATGCAACATATTGTTCCATATACTCCACATCAAAATGGTGTAGCTGAAAGGAAGAATAGCACCTTAAAGGAAATGGTGTAGCTGAAACGAAGAATCACACCTTAAGTTTGGTTAAATTTTGTTAAAGGCAATCTGTCAATGCAAATTAATCTAAATTCAATGATGATTTGTAATAGGCGAGGACTAATAAGACTTCGAAGGGACTAATAAGACTTTGAAGTATGTTACCAATGATGTGTAAAATCATACTAATATAAATTTGTTGTTATCTATATACACAATATATCAATTAATGTTTGGTTGACTTGCTTATATATATATAGATAATCAAAATCAAATTAATAGTAAGTCAAAATTGATTGTTATAATTAATATTTATTTTCAACCAGATATATATACACACATAAATGGTGGATAATTTAATAGAGTAATTTGGACGAGATCTAAGATCAAATCTAACAGTTGTAACTATAACACCATGAGTATATCCAATTACTAGTAAACCAAATATACTAGGAATATATGACTTAGCAAGCACCTAAAGTCCACTAGAATAATAAAACCTACTCCTTAAACCCTATCACAACAAACCAAAAATATCACATAAAATAATGAACTGCAAGAAAGAAATTTCCATATACAATTTACCTTATCTTTATAATAACATTATAATTCTAAATTGTTAAGAAACCCATGAACCTTACCCTAAAATGAAGAGATTGTGCAATGTACACTTGTGTTTATAATTCTAAGTGGTTAGTAGAGCCATGATGTTTTATTACATGTGAATGGGCATAGGTCTTGTAATCTTTATGGCCATATAAGATTAAGACATATAAGATAATTCTAAGTGGTTAGTAGAGCCATGATGTTTTATTACATGTGAATGGGCATAGGTCTTGTAATCTTTATGGCCATATAAGATTAAGACATATAAGATGAACACATTTGAAGTTAGTTTTTTTGTGGGAGTTTATTTTAATTATTTTTATTTTTATTTTTATATTTAATAGTTAAATTATATTTGGAAATTTTTAAAATAATATAATTTATAGGTTTAATTATTTTAACAATAAATTTAATAATTTTAATCATCAAAATATATTTTTTAAAATAATAAATATGTTTTTATTATTTAAATCTAGAATTCCTAATAAAGTATATATGTTTGGAAATTTAAAAATAAATACAAATATATAAAAGATTTGGTCTAACTAATAGATGAAATAATATTTTTGGCTAGAATTTCACAATACAACTTTGAGCAAGATTGTAATTTCTTGTTGTTTAAAATGCACTTTGTTGGAAAGACACTTTTAACATTTGTTTAAAACTTCAAGGACAACATGCAAATAATACTTATCAACAACGCATTAATTTATGCACAAAACTAAAAAAAAATATGCACAAAACTTATCTTAAATAGTTTTAATGTTTACCAGCACCAACTAGAAGGAGGCACTGACCCTCTAATTCATAGGCTTCAACCTGAAGGAAGCTAGTACTCTTTTACCTTGTTCCACCCTGCCACCATTGCTTTAATAAAGAGAAATAAGGACTGCCATACTAGGGATATTGGCCCTCTCATACACACTACACAAGAGAAAAAGCTACAGTCGTACCTATTGTCCAAAGTGCATAAACAAAAAACCATAAACCATAAACCTTCAAAAAGTGTGCCAAAACCCTTTTTAAAAATGTGCCAAAAATACTTCAAAAATTGTACCAAAACCATTTTAAAATGTGCCCAAATCCCTTCTATAAATAACCTCTCCAATTTGGCCTCTCCCCACTTAAGGTTCATGAAATATGAACCCATAAAACTTTCTTTTCTTTACTTGTTTAAACAAATCTAAATTTTAATTGAGAAAATTGCTAAAATGCCTCCTCACACCTATATATAGTGCTCTTAGGGGTTAAAATTATCAATGTAGGGTTGACTTGTCAAATGCAACATAATTAATCAAATTCAAAAATCCATATCTCCTCAACTGTGAGGAGTTAGAGGGAGTGCCATACACTGTTGGAAATATCCTAGAATAAGTTTTCCAACCATCTATGTTATGCTTCCATTTGAGCTAGGTAAATGGAGTAAAAATGCATTCAAATAAAGGGTATCAAATTCTCTTTTTCTTAACAACCTTTGGCATCAATGACAACTTCTTTCAACACACTTTTGAATGCATGAATGAATTCAAAACCCTAAAAAACCTGGAGGCACTCGAATTTTATTGTTTAAATAAATTGAAATTATCATTCTTATAATATTTACCATATTTTAAGTAAAATTGACTAGAAAATATGTATAAAAAATGGTCATTTCATATATATATATATATATCATAATTAAAAATATTTTAAAAATTATATTTATAAATTTTGAGCATTACTATATAGTTATTTGTTATTTTAAGAATATATTTGTATGAGATATTTATAAATTTATAAATTACTCTATAGTTATTTGTTATTTTGTAAATAATAATTTTTTTAATATTATCAAAATTACTCAATAGGAAATTACTTAAAAGGGTACGAGTGAGAATTAAATCTTCCCCACGTCGGTGACAAGAGGTATCATTTAAGACAAGGGAATGGCATGAGCTCCTCCCCGTTGCGAAAGGGTTATGGGACTCGCTACCATGCAAAATTCTGAGCCCTACACAAGAAGTATAGTTACTAGGGCTACGAAATTATGGAAAAAATATTTATGGTTGTGTAGGGTTGATGAAAAACACGGAATTTACTTCTCCTCACTTTACTCTATTAGGTAGTGAAAAACATGGTGGTAAAATCCAAGTGGAGGTTGGTTCTCCCTCCTCAAATGATTCCCCAGTGGTTCTTTGTTTTTCCCAAGAGGAAGTATGTTGTAGTGGTCTTTTTTTAATAATTATCTTTTTTTAAACAAATTATCTAATTTTATAGATTCAAAGTCCTTAATGGAAAGCTTTCTAGTTTTTTCTAAGTTTTGTTTTTAAATTTTCAAACTTGGTTCTATTTGTAAGCAAGTCAAAATAATAGTGTATTTTAGGTCTAGTAAACATTATCTTTTTTTCTCTACTTTACTAGATTCGTATAACAAATGGGTAAACAATGTTGGTAGGATAACGACTTTATTTAGTCATCATGACTATGAACATTCTTAGAAATGTCTAACAAAATCATTATTATTACGAAAAAAAAATAATAATAAATATACCTTATCATGCTTTAAAGTGAATATATTCTCTTTTAATATAATTTGAGTGGGCTTAAAGGTTAAGAGCATGTGTTTCCTCCTAAAAGGTTACAGATTCAAAACAAGAGAGGGTAGAGTATGTATGCCTTCATAGACTTAATAGTCAAATCATTACGCGGATGTGGGTCCCTTGTCCCCACAAACAAGGGGGTCTCATACACCAATTTGATTTCTGGTTTACCCGTGACCTTCAAATTAAATAATAATAATAATCATTATAAAAAATATATATTAATATGAAAATATTTCTTATTAATCACATAAACAACTAAATTAACAATATAACATTATTCATTTTTATTATAAATATGTATATTTTATTTATTTAATCATTTAAAAAGATATATTATAATTAAATTAGTTTTTTTTCCCTTGTCCCCACAAACAAAGGGTGTCATACATCAATTTGATATTTAGTTTAACCGTGACTTTCAAATTGAATAATAATAATTATTATTATTATAAAAAAAAAATATTAATATAAAAATATTTTTTATTAATCACCTAACAAACTAAATTAACAACATTCTTTTAATTTAAAATAACATATATATATATATATTCTTATTTAAAAAATTATATTATAATTAAATTTGCTTTGTTTTTATAATAAACATATATATTAGATTATTTATTTTAAACTTAATTTAAGATTTATTTTATAAATTTTTTAATATATTTTTTTATACATCGTAACTTTTATATCTTTCCTTTCTTAAAATTTGCTAATAAATATAGAAAACGGAAATCAAATATTTGTTACATAATTATTCACAAAATATGCTAAGCATTAAAAATATGATGTTTACCCTTTATCTTGTTTCTTTTTAAAATGTGGACGTAATTGATATTGTTATTATTTATTTTGATATCTTCAAAGTGGAAAAATGAGAAATCAATATACAAAAAATTTTACTCATTGTTTAGTTTGGAAAATTTTGGGTGAAAAACTTTAAAAGCTATTTTGAGGCTTTAAATGACCAATAACAATGTAAATTTTGAAATGGACACTGATATGATTATCCATTTCGTTGAGATAGCAAAAAATTCAACTAATTTTAAAAGGTAGTGATGCAGAGTACGTATATTTTTTTGCTCTTCATAGTTTTTGACACTTTAAATTTTTTTATGTACATTAGTTTTTAGAATATTAGTGATTTGCACGCTGATTTTTAAAAGTGTCGATTCCACGCTTTTTTTTAGAAGACTTATTTTTTTACTTTAAATTTTCTAATGTACTAAATGTAAATAATTATTTTCTAAATTTAACAATTTTTTAAGTGGTCTTCTTCTTCATATTTTCTTGTTTTTCTTTTAATTTTTATGTTTTTTTTGTAATGAGGTTTTTATTTTTTTTGCATAGTTAAAAAAGAAGGTCGATGTTCTAAAGTTTCGATATTCTACATATTTATATATCGTTAATTAATTTTTCAATGCACATCAAATAATTGTCTTTAAAAAATAATTTTTACAGAATTTAGGCTTCTGTGATCCATATCAATTTTGAGAAGAATCTTCGGCGAAAATCACATAGAGATAATTTTGTCGACGCGTTTCGAACCAACCAGTGTGGTTCATCGTCAGGACAAGTTGAATGAGCAGATCTTGCAATGCATTATAAATAGATCGGGCAGAATATCCAGGTAATGGCTAGAATCATGACAGCTCGATTTGACCGGGAAACGGCTAGTTAAACCAAAAGTTAATTAATTAATTAATTAATTATTATTATTATTATTATTATTATTATTATTATTATTTATTCAAATCAGTTAATTCGATTATTAATTTCCTTATTAGATTAAACATAAATTGACAATTTTATAAATATATATTAAAATAAGTGAGTTAATATACTATACTCATAAGTAATCGAGTAATTAAAAGTAGTTAACTATATTTAAATAAATATAAGCCAATTATATTTTAAATAAAATATTAGACAATTGACATAAAAATAACCATTTTGAACATAAATATAACTAAAAAATTCTACGTTTTGATAATTTTTTACTAGAAATGACATGTCAAAATCATATTTTTTATAGAAAAAATTAACAAAAAATAGTTAAATAATAGTTTTTTTTATGAATTTCATGTCAAAAATAATAATAGTCATTGTTTTTTTCAAAAAAAAAAGATTCACGTAAAAATTAAAGCGAAAATCACATAATACAAATATTGAACACATAACAACATTAACAGAATGCTTATTCTTCTCATAAAATGTCAAAGTCAAAACATTACAAGTATAACTAATTAATAGTTACAAAAAATGAACTTGATTTCCAAGCATAACTTAAATTTAATCAACAATATCATGTAATCCGAACTCTTCATCTTCTAGAGTTTCATCAGTCTTCTTCCACAATATTTTCTGCTTCATTTTCTTCATTTTCCTCTTCTAATAGATCTTTGATGTCTGCGAATCTCCCAATATATGCATTTCCAATCATTTTATGTAATGGTGGTTGAAGTTCCTTTGCTTTTTTTTGCCACACATGATTCACTAAAATCTCATTTCTTCAACACAATTTATTGCATTGCATCTGGAAGAAATTGAAGAGAATTAATTCTTTGCTAAATAAATTTGCATTGTACTGGATCTTTTTCAATGGCAATGCAATTTCTTCATATCTGTAGGCAACATGCTAGTGTTGTACCTAATTATCAAGCACAAAAGAAATAATGAAATAAATTAGTATAATGACATATAAATTAAAAAATAAAATATTGAAATTCAATTCTATATAATAAAAGTTACCTGAGCTAGAAAATAAATCCAGAACCCAATCTCTTTCATTTGAACATAATTCTATAAGATAGTTAATCAATGACTGTGGTTTTTGATAAAAGTTAACTATCTCTCATTTTTCTTCTTTATCTTCATATGTTAGTTTTTTCACAACAGCGTCATAAACCAGTACTTGACTATGACTCTTTCCATCTACCTGATTAAAAAGCATAGACATATAGCTATCATCTTTTGTCCAACTATCAATATGGATGAAATCACAATCATTTGTAATTGGTTGTTCTTCACGGTTAAGAAGATTTGACGTTTCCCTGTAACATGAAATAATAAAAGTTCAATTAACTTGTACATAAATGAATTTTTTAACATTAATCAAACATACATTTTCAACGTCTTACCATGTAAGTTGCAACCTTGAGTTTGTTTTCCCCTTGAAGTTTGACAATAACATTGCCAATTGTGTGTCTGAATGAAATGTCACAAATCTTCATAATGGTGATGATGTAACTACTACAAATCCCGCAACCACTTTACTAAGATCTTGATAAGTATAAGGGTCACTATCATAGTCAATGTTTGAGATATTGAAACCATGAGGAATATCTGCAATAACTAGGTAATAATCCCTTTTAGGTATGAGTTTAGCAATATCTTCACAGTCACTTTGTATTACTTGATACTGAATAGTGTCAAGCTCATTCCAAATGAAATGAGTAAGAGTTGGATCAACTTCAACAGTTCTAAAATGCTTCTTTCTTGGTCTTTCAATCTTAATTTTTTCAATAAAGGTTCTGAAACTATCTGGTGCTTCATTTGCATCCTTCCTCATATTTAATAAAATAAACAAATATATGTATAAGTTATAAAATAAAAATAGTATACATGTGAATAAAAATGAATGTATAATTCAACATACCTTTTTAAATGCAAGATAAAAATCTTTTAGTGTTGATGTAGAACTTGAAACTAGATAGTTGTGTACAACATCATCCCAACTAACTTCATTCAATAATTTAACAATTTGTTCTTGTATTTTCATGTAAACTTTGTGATTGAATAGATAAAATAAAATAAAAAATTAACATAATGATATGTATAACAAATACTACCAAGAGGACTTTGATGAGCCTTCGAGCGATGGTGGGAGGGCGCGGGTTTCGACCGAGGGTCTGGTTTGAGCCAGGGCCCGACTGAACAGCGTATGGGCCACCGTCGGGCGCGTGGACCGGAGGCGTTTTTACAAGGCGCACAGGTGTTTAGCAGAAGTCAGACAAGGAGGACGGGCAGGTGTAGGTTACCTCCGGGGGTTTGGGCGGTCAGCAAGGAACAAGGGTTAAAAAACCCCTTGGTAAGTTGCGCGGGCGTCTTTTTCCTTTTCGTTTTTCTTCACAGTTACCTGCCTAAATAACTATGGTAAATCCCAAGGAGTTCGTGGACTTGGAACCGGTTGTGGAAGACATTTTGTCTGCCTGGGGCAAAGACCCGTCCGCGAAAAACATAGAACGCTATTTCGGTGAGCTGGGGAAATGCAGAACGGGCGCCATTTCTCCAGAATCTCAGAGGATTCAACAGACCTATTACCAACTGACCTCGGGGTTTTCTGAGACTGATTTATTCCAGCAAGGGCCCTGCGTCGTTTCGCACTCTCTCAGTCCCGGCGAAGACACCCTTCTTGCTAATATCGACCACTTGAGCCATGGCAGCAAAGGTTTTTCGACTCTCGAAGAGCCAGTCCTTTCGGGGGGGCTCGAAGATATTGTAAATTTCATCTCCAATGCAGAGAGGTCGGGTGCGAAAAAGACTGGTGGAACTTCGGCTATAACTAGGGCATCAATTGGGAAAGAAGCTGCTTCAACAAAAAGGAATGCTGGAAGGCCGGATAAAGCGAGAGCAGGTCCCTCAGTGCCTCCCGAAGGAACCTATTCAGAGTCTCCGGATGTCCAGGTATCTATACCCCCTACTGCTTTTGCTTTTCATGAGTCTGAGTTCCCTCTGCTCTCACAAACAAATCCCACTTCAAACCCTAGTTCACAAAGGGTAGAAGCTGAAAGAGAGGCCCGGGAGGAAGTATTAGGTGGGAGAAATAGGGGCGAAAAGCGTAAGAAAAACAGGCCTATTGGTGAACAGGAGCTAGAAGGAAATTTGGTTTTGGGAATGGAGGTGAGTATTGAAGCCTCCCTGGAGGTGGCGGACTGCACAGTTGTGGGTAGAGCTAGAGGGAAGAAGTACACTTCAAAATTTCTGCAGGAATGGGGAGAGAAGAACTGGTCGATAGAAGAAAAAAGGCCTTTCAAAGCTGCAACATTAGCAAAAGGATGGTTTCTTTTCAGGTTCGAGAACAAAGCCGCGGCCGATTGGGTTATGGCCAGAAACTGGGTGATTGGGAATATCCCAATACTTCTAAAGCATTGGACCCCATTATTTGATGCTAGAAGTGAAAGAACTGATGTTTACCCTGTGTGGGTAAGGGCTCCAGGTCTGCCCTATTTTCTATGGACGGAAGCGGTGTTCAGAACCATAGGGGACAGATTGGGAACATATCTGGAAGCTGACATGTCCTTTCTTCAATCAGGGGACCAAGCCATGGCTCGCATTCTCGTCAGTTTAAACCCCGGCAACGGTCTTGCAAAGAGAATCAACCTGCAATATAAAGACATGGTTTTTGAGCAGTTATTAGATTACGAATATCTGCCCTTTCGATGCCATAGATGCCATGAATACGGGCATCTGGCAAAGGATTGTCCCCTTGGGAGAAGAAGGCGTAGATATCCAAAGGAACAGGCACAGTGGGAGAATTTCTATAACCCTTATCATCGTTTTCAAGGACAGATCCCCTCTGCGGAGAATAAAGGAGTAGATGCGGAGATAAATGATCAAATGGAAACGCAGACGACGGAGCATATCCAGAAGGACAACCAGGCCTCTCCGCTGGTTGAAGATTTAGTACTGGAGAAAGAGCCTGCATCGGAACAGCCAGCTGAAGGGCCTCTGCAACCTGCTACAGGAGCTATGGGTACGTGCAATGTTACTTGTTTCCCTTCGATTCAAAATTCAGATCTTATGGATTTACACAATTCTGATCCTATGGAAGTCTGTATGGAAATCTCCCCTCCGCATATTTTAAATTCTATAAATATAAAGGAAAATCATTCAAATTGTAAAGACCCAATAGAAGGTCATGGTATAGATGATATCTCGGCCGCTCTTCCCTCCCTGGATCTGAACAGTGAAGGTGTTTCTCTTGAACCTGGGCCCTCGGAACCCCCCTCCACTTGCCCATATAATCTTCGTTCCCATGATCCAAAGCCATCCACCCCTTCTGTAGGTGGTATTGGATCTCTCCCTTCCCAAAGCCTCTCTAGGAAAAAAAGAGGCAGGAAATCAAACTTTTCCATGGCACAGATTAAAGCTAAATTTGATGTAGCAGACGGAAAACAGCAATCTATCCCTGGGGCACTTAGAGCAGCGCAACCCCCTGAAGAAGTTATCAAATGATCTTGTCTTCATGGAATTGTAGGGGGTTGGCCAGTAAGCCCAAAAAACTGGTCCTCAAGGATATGTTCCTTAACTCAAAATCTGACATTCTTTTCCTTCAAGAGACTTTAGGCAGAGGGATTGAGGTGGAAGCGGCCTTAAATGCCCTGATGCCTGGTTGGAGGTTCATAGCTCTTGATTCTGAAGGTCACTCTGGAGGTTTGGCCATTGGCTATAAGGAAGGAAGGATAAAGGTCAGAAATATTTGGGGAATGAAACAGGCCATGGGAATGGAAATTCAATCCTCTGAGTTTTCCTTTCCTATCACCATTTGTAATGTTTATGGGCCTTGTCAGGACAGGGTTGTTTTCTGGAATGACCTGATGTCAAAGTCTTTTTTAAAAAACTCAAATCTGGTGCTGGGAGGGGATTTGAATTTCTCTATAGGAAGAGCGGAGGCTTGGGGTCCATCAGCCAGAGAAGATCCCCTGTCTGACTTCTTTCTAAACATGTTCTCTTGCAACAACCTCTTGGACATAAATTTAATCAAGTTAAAGCCCACTTGGAGGAATAGGAGAACTGGGGAGGCTAGGGTGGCAAAAAGGCTCGACCGGTTTCTCATCAATGAGGAGTTGTCTGCAAAAATCCCTATGTTCAGACAATGGATTGAAGAAGGAGGACTATCAGATCACTTCCCCATTTTCTTGGACCTCTCCTCCTCTCCTCAAAAGCCCCCTGCCCCTTTCAAGTTCAACTCTTCTTGGCTTAAAGAGGAGTCTTTCTCTAATCTTTTCAAGCAAACATGGAAGCACCAGGAAGCAAATGCTCCAGAGGACAAAGGATACTGGTTCATGGAAAATCTCAAAAGATTGAAGAAAGCTACAATAAGCTGGGCTAAGGATAAAAAGGAAGCCCAGAAAGCAGAACTTTCGAAGATCAGTGAAGAATTACAAAGGCTGGAAAGTATAGAAGGGGAGGGCTACCTGACACAGGCTTCAAAAGAAAAGATCCTTCATCTTGAGAAGCTTAAATCTAAGTTACTCCTGGATATTGAAGAAGAATGGCGCTTAAAGAGTAGGGCTCTTTGGCTAAAAGCAGGTGATGAAAATACCAGGTTTTTCCATAATTATGCCAAAGGGAGAAAATCTGCAAACACTATATGGAGCCTCAAAGATGAAGTTGGAAGGGATGTGCAGACTTTTCATGCTCTGTCCGCTTTAGGTCAGAGACATTTCCAAAATCTCTTTGCAGATCCAGGAGAAACCACTATTGCAGAGGTTATAAGGACAGCTCAATGCTTCCCAAGATTTTTGGAGGATGAGGAAGCGGAGGACCTCATGAGTGAGGTTACCAAGGAGGAAGTGGAAGCCACTATCAAGTCTATGGCAAAGGAGAAAAGCCCTGGACCTGATGGCTGGTCCATTGATTTGTTCTTACACTTTTTTGAAATCATAGGATCAGATATTACCGAAGTGGTGGAGGAGGCTAGGAAAAAAGGTGAAATCTACAGCCCTTTCAACGCCACGTTTATAGCCCTTATCCCAAAGAAGGAAGTCCCGGAAAGTTTTGAAGACTTCAGGCCTATCTCTCTTTGCAATAGTATATACAAAATCATTGCAAAAGTGATAGCTAACAGAATCAAACCTGTCTTGTCAAGGCAAATTTCACTGGAACAGTTTGGGTTCTTATCGGGAAGACAAATCCATGAAGCCATTGGAGTAGCTCAGGAGGTTATGCACAGTGTAAAGCAGAAGAAAAAGAAAGGTGCTGTTATAAAAATTGATTTATCAAAAGCATATGACAGGATTAATTGGTTATACCTCAGGATGCTGCTAACTCACCTTGGGTTCAAACCTGATTTTATCAGTTGGATAATGGGCTGTATTTCAAATGTAAGCTATGCAATTCTTGTAAATGGTGCAGCCTCCCCTTTCTTTAAGGGGCAAAGGGGGCTGAGGCAAGGATGCCCGTTGTCCCCTCTGCTCTTTCTCTTAGTTGCAGAAGGACTCAGCCAGTTAATCCACAAGGCCAGAAGAGAGGGGAAGGTAAAAGGTATTGAGGTAGCCACTAATCTTTTTATCTCTCATCTCCTTTTTGTTGATGATATTCTGATCTTCACTAATACTGAGCTCTCTGAAATAAAGGAACTAAATTCCATTCTAGAGCTGTTTATGAAAGCAACAGGTATGCAGATAAACCACAGGAAATCCCAGCTGTTAATGACAGGCTTGGAAATTCAGGAGAGAGGTAGGATTCAAGCGGTCCTGCCTTTCCAGCCCAGTTCCTTGGACCTCCCCTTCAAATATTTGGGCTTTTGGCTAAAGCCAAATGCTTATAAGAAGGAGGATTGGAACTGGCTGATTGCTAAAATTGAATCCAGAATCTCCCATTGGAGCTTCAAATGGCTCTCTAGAGCAGGCCGCTTGATTTTGATCAAATCAGTGCTCTTGGCAATCCCGGTTTTTTGGGCTGCTCTAACTTGGGTCCCCAGAGGGATTCTGGAAAAGATCAGAAGACTATGTAGCAGATTTTTATGGGATGGATCCAAGGAAAACCATGTGCTCCCATGGGTGGGATGGGACAAAGTGGCCAGGTCCAAAGAATGGGGAGGCTGGGGGATTAAAAACCTCCCAGACTTCAGCACTTCTTTGGCTGCAAAGTCGGGTTGGAGGTTGATAAAAATGGAAAATTTATGGACAAAAGTGATAAGGAGAAAATATATAGATCCAATGTCGTTGGAAGAATGGATAAGGAACCCTATCAAGAATTTGCAGAATGCTTCAGTGATTTGGAAGGCTACAGTATCTTCTTTCAAAGTTATTGAACAAGGTCTGGCCTGGAAAATAGGGAATGGCAGCAATCTGAAGATTGGGAGAGACCCTTGGATTGGCTGCAATGAAAACTTTGCCCTTCCACCTGACCTAATCAGTCACCTAGAAGATAAAAACATTATCACTTTGGACCAGGTGGAAAAGGTGGGCCAGTCGAGCATATGGAACCAGGCTTGGAAAGATGGTGAGGATCTGCAACTTGATCAGAGATGGTGGGGTGTCTGGTCCACTTTCACCCAAGAACTTATCCGCTCAAATGTGAGAATTTCTGATGGTCCAGACAGCCTGATCTGGGCTCATGGGGAAACAGGAGACTACTCCCCTAAAGAAGGATACAAGTTTATTCAATCTAGAAAAGGATGGGACAATCCAGAGTGGTGGGTCACTCATATTTGGAAGCTCAAATGCCCTGCTAAGGCTAGACTCTTTCTATGGTGTCTCCTTAAAAGGAAAGTCCCTACCTGGGATATTCTTCAGGCCAGATTCATGCATGGTCCGGGAAGGTGTTCTCTCTGTAAAGCTGCAGAGGATTCAATAACCCATCTGTTCCTTCAATGTCCGGAAACTGTCAAAGTCTGGAGGGAGGCCGAAAAGCTAATGAACAAAAAATTTCAATGGGGCAATGGGAATCTGGCTGAGGCCTGGTCAAACTGGTGGCAGCACTATCCGGATGGGAATCTCAGGAATCTCCCACCGCTCATTTGCTGGGGAGTCTGGCTGGCGAGAAATAGGTCCATCTTTCAAGACAAGGATACACAGTCTTCCAACATTGCCATCCAAGTAGTTTCCATTTACGATTCAATCCCAGAACCCGAAGAAAAAAGACCTCAAAATCATGACAAAACAGTCCAAATCAAAGCTGGCATCCCTTGGGCGTTTTTTGATGGTGCCTCTCAAAATAACATAGCAGGTGCTGGCATTGTTATTCATAACAACGCTGATCACTCCCTCAAAGCCTCCATTGGTCTGGGGTCTGGCACAAACAACTTTGCTGAATTATCAGCTTTAAGGCTCCTCCTCTGTTGGCTCATTCAAAGGAACACCTTCACTATTCAGATCTTTGGAGACTCTCTCAACGTTGTTAACTGGGTTAACGGAAAAAGTACTTGCAGAAATCTTCTATTGAAACCCTTGCTTCAGGAAATACAGGCCTTAAAAACATCTTTTAACTCTTTCTCCATATGCCATATTTACAGGGACAGCAACGATGACGCGGACAAACTTTCTAAGGAAGGTTTGCAGCAAGTTCTGGGAAGGTGGAAAATAGTTGAAGTCTGTCAAGGACAGACTGTTATTTCAGATGCACCGCCTTATTCTTAACCTTATCAGCTGGTGTTTTTTTGCTTTCGGCACTCTAGACTTTACATTTTTTTGCACAGACTTTTTTATCACTCAGACATATTTCAGTTCCAAAACTCGTGGTTATTTTTTTGGTGGGCTGTTTTCCTCTCTGTTGAGGAGGCCCGTTGGTATGTTTTTGATCTTTTGCATGCTTTGCTGGGTTGTTTATATCGCTCGGTCGTGCTCTATTTGGGTCACTGCTGTTTGCTACAGTGGACTGTAACTGCTTGACTGCTCTGCTTTTCTGTGTCTCATCTACAGAAAGGAGCCTTAAGTGTTTTTTGTATGCTTAGTTCTGCAAGCAGCTTCTTATGGAAATGCTCAGCATCTGCAATGTAACTTTTTATCTCCTTAATAAAAAGTTCGCTTTTTCTTCGGAAAAAAAAAAAAAAACAAATACTACCAAGAACAATATGTTATATTTAAAAGAAAATTATAATCTAGAAATAAGTAAAAATAATTCAACAAACTTACTTTTGAAATTCTTTGGACATTTCCTCCAAGAATAATTCCCCTGACTTCACACAAGATAACATTGTTTTGACAAGTTTTTCATCCTTCACTCCTTGCAATGTTCTTCAAGGTGTGATAGTCATATCTTCTAGAAGTTGTTTCATTTCAGGACTTGATTTACTGTTGCTACATATCAATGGTTTAGACCTTTTGACCTTCTGGTTTTTAATGCAACTGTTCTCCCACATGCTAAAAATCTCATTAATCAATTCTCATATCTCTCTAGTTCGAAATGTCAACTGGAAAACAGTATTAATACCTTTGAATATATCAGTATTTACTCCGTCGCCTTTTGAACTGATTTTCCCTTCAATTTGATAGTCTATTTTCATACAACATTCCTTTCGGAATTCTATAGTAACGTTTACCTTATCCCCACCACAATTTTCTTCAAATTCATTATGAATAAATATAACCCTTTGGATGAAATTCATATACATCCTATATTCATTATCTGAATTATGATCTCATGTCAATAACTTTGCTTTTGTATATGATAAACCAGCATAAAATGATACATTTCATTGTTTCAAAACGTGTGTTATTGGGATATTCCTCCATCAATTATCTTTGATCTTCTACAAAATGGTTCCCCCCAAGCACATAATAATTGTATTCAAAACACTTTGACTTATCAAATGCTTCTTTGTTGGGAACTTGAACTGGATCAACAAGAAGCACATAATTAACCACATGAGCATATGGATTGTACCTCATCAATGTCTTCAAATTGTGAACATGCAGGTGGTGTGGCTTCCTGATTTGATATTTAAATTGTCTTTCACTTGGCTTATAGATTTGTCTTACATTAAGTTGAAATGTATGACCACCCTCAATTAAGTTTGTCTTTGTCAAGTTCTGTCGAATGGCATTTTGTTTTGTTTTAATAATGACATCCAAATCAGCTCCTGGTGTAATGATTTCATTGCTTTCTTTTGAATTTTCAATATGAACTTCATTGTTGGGTATGACTACTTGATAATGTTCAACTTTCATTTTCTTCCTTCTAACATTCTCGTCATTAACTAGAACATAGACATTTTTAGGCATTGTTACTTTTGGTCTTTTATGGCTTTTCTTCTTTCTAACATCAATTATAATTTCATCCTTAGTAATGGCAACATATTCTTCAGCGTCAGTTTCAGCTTTTTCATCATCAAAAGTAACATGTCTACCTTTGCTAGATTTATCCACTAAAGACATTTATTTTTTATCCCTTGGATGTAGTTTTGTAGCATCATGAATTACTATTTTTTGCTTGTTTGTCATATCTTCTTCTGACCCTGAGTAGAAACTGCTGACAACATTCATAATATTTTTCTCTATGAAATAAATGTCTCCCAACATAATTGAAATATTTTCAATAAAATTTTGTCAAACAAAATATCATATGTCAACAAAAACTAAGTTATAAAAATATAATGAGACAGTTACAATAACACAAAACACAAAAACAAATAACAGTACTTACCATATCTTATGCAATGTCATTTATAATTTGTTTACACAACTTTGTAGATTCCTTTGTTTTGTCATACAATAACAATGATAAACGATATTTAATCATGTTATGTGACTTGGGCGATTTTGTAAAAACATAAACAACTTCAGTGTCCGGTATCAAATAGATGTCTATGACTTTTCCCAACACCTCATAAATTCCACTATCGTTAGAGATATCAACATATAGATATATTTGCCCCTCTTCGTCTTCTCTATCTTTCACATTCCATACATTCTATAAGCTTCACTTTTTTTTTCTATTTCTTCCAATATGAAGTTGTTTTTTTAATCGTTTGAGACACTTGATAGATTTGTTATTAGCTCAGGTTTGGTTCATTCAACAGTGTTTTTTTAGGGTATTCTTTTAATTTTAGCAGTCTTTGGTCCAGAAAGATTCACAGAAATCTTCTTTGATGTCATTTTCCTGCAAAAAAATACACATATATATAAATCAGTAAATTAAAAAACAACAATATCTTAAATAAACAAAAAAAATGATAAATGATAAATGATTTTGTAAAACATAACATTTAAAAAAAATGCAGACCCCTCCAGCCCTTCCCCGCGGCGTAACGGGCTCGTGGGACGGAGGCCTGATTCTCATAATCGTGCCTCCATCCCCATGGGTCTCCAATAGGTCTCCAAATCCACCAGGTCGTTGGGCCACGGGGGTGGGGCGGGAATGCACTGTGTACAGTGCCTCCCAACCCAAACCTGGCTCATCTAAATTTTTAATTAAAAAAAAAAATAAATAAAAAATGTAAATTTCATTAAATCTATTGAATTTTAAAACTTGCACATAACAAAAGGGAAACTAACATTTCAAATGTGATAATATTTCGTTGAATATGTTGTCTATAACAATGTAGTTGCTCTACAAATTCACTCCAAGTCTTTTAACAAACCTCGAAAAGCCTTGATGTGATGTGAGGAATAGTGATAATAAAATTTATGATATAATGGAAATTACAAAACTGTTTTTACCGCACAGTTAATGTGAGATTTATTTGTTTTAATAAAAGATTTAACATATAAATCTTGTTATGGTGATATAATAAATTTTGATATAGTGAACATTATGGAATTGTTTTACCGCACGATGAATGTGGTATTAATTTGATTTTATAAATACTTTAACATATAAATTGTTATGGCGATATAATAAATTATGATATAGCGAACATTGCGGAATTGTTTTATCGCATGGTGAATGTGGTAATTTTTTTTTTAATAAAACCTTAACATATAAATCGTGTTATGGTGATATAGCAATTTATTTTTAATGTACGATAAAAGATATAATAAAAATTAAAAGAAACATTCAATTGTCTAGTAAATGCTATATAGCTTAAGTAAAAAATTAATTTAGGTAAAATATTTAATTTACAATTTTAATTTAAAGATTTAGTTTAAAAAATTAATTTCATAAGAAAAGTTCAGTTAAAAAAATTCAATGAATTGTAGAGGAAAATACATGAAACGAAATTTTTGGAGGGAAAAATTTTGGCGAAAATTTTTAGAGGGAAAGTTTGGAGGGAAATTTTCATTCTTTAAGCTATATATTATGATTAGGAGAGAGTGAATTTGTATCATTCAACCTCTTGTGTTTGAAAGGAATGGATTCCTCTAATAGTGAAATTTCATTTTGTGAAGCATCAACATCTTCATCACGTAACAACTCTATTCATATTGATGAATATAACGGAAATTCTTCCACTATGAATAAAGAGTCAAATCTTCCACTTAGTCCTAATCCTAAGGACTATGAGAGCAACATTGATGAAAGACAGGATGAATAATTTCAAATAAATAAAGAGTCACAATTTCCACTTAGTCCTAATCCTATGGACTATGAGAGCAGCAGTGATGAAGAGCATGATGAAGATTTTAAAATAAATAAAAAGTCACGGTTTCCACTTAGTTCTAATCCTATGGACTATGAGAGTAGCAATGATGAAGAGCATGATGAATAACTTCAAATGGATAGAGTGTCACGGTGTCCACTTAGTCCTAATCCTATGGACTGTGAGAGTAGCAGTGATGAAGAGCATGATGAAGAATTTCAAATGAATAGAGTGTCACCATGTCCACTTAGTCCTAATCCTATGGACTATGAGAGCAGCAGTGATGAAGAGTATGATGAAGAATTTCAAATGAATACAGTGTCACGGTGTCCACTTAGTCCTAATCCTATGGACTATGAGAGCAGCAGTGATGAAGAGCATGATGAAAAATTTCAAATGAATAGAGTGTCACGGTATCCACTTAGTCCTAATCCTATGGACTATGAGAGCAACAGTGATGAAGAGCATGATGAAGAATTTCAAATGAATAGAGTGTCACGGTTTCCACTTAGTCCTAATCCCATGGACTATGAGAGTAGTAGTGATGAAGGTCAGGATGAAGAATTTCCAATTAATCGAGAGCCACATTTTCCACCTAGTCCTAATCCTAAGGACTATGAATGCAATAGTCATGAAGGACATGATGAAGAACTTAGTCCTAACCCTAAGGACTATGAGAGAAGCAGTGACGAAGGGCGGGATGAAGAATTTTTAGTAAGTAAAGAGTCACATTTTCGATGTAGTCCTAATCCTATGGACTATGAGAGTAGCACTGACAATGCACATGATAAAGAATATCCAATAAACATCAAGTCAAATTTTCCATTTAGTCCTAATTCTAAGGACTATGAGGGTAGCACTAAAGAAGGGAAAGATGAAGAATACCCTCCAAGTCAGTATTTCAAAAGCACAGATGACCATAGTGAGAATAAAATTCCTCATAATGATGATGAAAATGCTTATACAGATAATTATCCAATGATGATGTTGCCGAGAAATATTGTAGTGAAGAGTAGGAGCAGACACTTTTGTATCAATCCAAGATGTTCTAGTTATACAAGGGGTAGAGCATAATATATGATGAGAAGAAGTTCTATCAGTGCTCTCATTTCAAGTGAATGTTGTCAAAAAGATTGCTTGAAACATATGGATTTCAAGTTTGCATTAGAGAAAAGGAAGAGATATTTGTCAATGAATAAAAGCATGCAAAATTCATATTTAGTGGGGTGCATGCAATCTACATTGTCAGGTTATGATTATCATATTGGGTCTTTATTTATCTGTAGAAAGGCTTTCAAAATGTTTCATTCAATGGGTAATTTTTGTCTGTCAAGAATCCAAGAAAATTTGGAAAAGGATCCCACATTTTATTCAGAAGTACGTCATAAACGACAGTTTGGGCCATTATCAAATACTGCAATGTCATGGATGAAAGATTTCTTTTCAAAGCATGGAGAGTGTATGCCAAATAGAGAGACAATACATATTCCAGATAATTTCTCAAGACGAGAAATTTACAACTTAAACAAAAAATATGCAGAAGGTGCTGAAGGACATGGTCAATTTATTACATATCAATATTTTGTGAAGATATGGAAGAAAGAACTCAACAATGTTTGTATTCCTAAGAAGACAAAGATGGGGATTTGCAATACATGTGCTTCTCTTAAATAAAAAGGGATAAATGTGAAGGGTCAAAAAGAGGTAAGCATTCATAACTTTAACTTTTAAAATTGCATAGTCATCAACTATGAAAAAGTATTTCTTAATGACTTTATTTTATGTTGTGTAGATTCCATTGTCAAAGTACTTCAAGAGCATCGTGAAAAACAAACAAGTGAAAGAAAAAAGTTATACGAGCATTGAAAGAAGTGTTATGATAATCCAAATAAATATTTGGGTTTGATAATTCATATATGGACCAAAAAAAAACACTTCTACCACATTTTTTTCGCACATCCAAAAATTTACAGGAGGAAAATTTTATTCAGTATCACTTGGTCGGTTGTATGGTCTTCAATGGGAAAATGTTGCCAAGGGTATACTTCATACCTCCAAATATTCATAATGATGAAAATTTGACAATAACCATAATTCATGATGTGCTTTCTCATTGGTCTAGTAAGCTTCCTGAATTTTTGTATCTACAATTGAACAACACTTGTCGTGAAAGCAAAAATCATATTGTTTTTGGATATCTAAACATGCTTGTTGAATTGAGAATTTTTCAAAAGGTAAGGTTGGTTTCCTTCTTTTTGGGCACACTCATGACCATATTGATCAAATGTTCAGTCATTTTTCAGTCACATTGAGGAGGAAGGAAGTTGGGAGCTTATCATCATTTATTGAATGTATTAAGAAATTATACATGCCAGAGCCTATTTTTGATGTGTTGGAAGAAACTATTGACATACAAAGGTTTATTCTAGGATCGCATGGTGAGGAGAAATGCATTGAACAACTTAATGACATTAGCTTCCAACATCAATTTCGTATCAAAAAAATTGATGGGAAAACATTAATATGGGGCAAGAAGTACTCAACTACTGCAGAATCAGCATCGTTGTCAGGTTTGGGATTTTTGAAGTTCATTCCAGATCATCCAATATTTGCGTAAAATTTATTATTAATACAATCAGTCGCTGAAGTTCATAATGCATGCATGCATAATAGAGATATAAAGTATTATGATTGAATTGAAGAAATTAAAAAATGTATTAGATATACATATGAGTACTTCGATATTGATGATTCATTTTGGTGGGAGTATTTTTTCAATAATCAAAGTGATATCATTTCAAGGACAACAAATGAAGATATACCTTTCAAGAAACCATTTATTTGGCCACAAAATGTGTCAAATGAACATGAGGAAAGAAACATTGTTGAACAACAACAATCTCAAGGTATTATTAATTCTTAACAGGTAGAGGAAAGATAAATGTATATTGGTTCCAGAAGATCCCGTGCACAACATGAAGCCATGGAAGACCTTTACAGGGGTTCAGTATCGGATATTAAGGAGGGTTGTATGATTTGAGTGTTAGCAGATGGAAATCCCAATGGCTATCCATTTTAGGTTGCTAAGCTTATAAAGGTTATTACATAAAATGAATATGTTGCAAGCGTTGAAGTACATTGGTATGCCACAAATACACACCCATTCAAAGGTATGTATAAGCCAGAGATGGTAGTTGATAAAAAAAAGTGGCGGAAAGAGAAAAAGAAAGGGTACAATATAAATCCTCGCCACACAAACCTCTTAAAATTGGAGGATGTTGACATACTTGTTTATGGCTTCAATTTAACAAAGATAGGAACTCTTTGCTTCAAGACGATATAGATTCTAAAGAGGTTGTTACCAGAAGGAGCAATGTTGAGATGGGAGTCTGTTGAAACTAGTCGTAGATCCAGAAGAATTTTGAAACCTGAAACGGTGGGAATGCAAGTGGACTTAGATGGGGCACTAGTTGATGAAAGAGAATAATATGGAACATATTCATCTGCATCCAGTCATTCATGTGAAGATGTGAATTCTGATGGTGTGCAAGAAAATATGAGTGATTTTGAATAATTTTCTAAGACAGTTTATATAATTGATGTTTGCATCATATCTTGAAATAAAAAATTTGATTTCCATATGGTGTTAAATGAAGTTATGATTCATTTTTATGTTTGTTGGATTATATGTTTTAATTATGATGATTTTTATTGTTTAGAATATCTACAATGCAACAATAACTTAGAGATATAATTTATGTTTCATTCAATCTACAAGTAATGACATTTTGATTAATTTAGTCATGTAATTTGTTCATAATGTCATGGCTTTTTAATTTTATGGTTGAAAATTTTCCAATTTTTTGTATCTTTAATGTTATGGTTGAAAACAATTAGAATTTTAGCAATCTTTAGTGTCACGTTATTATATGTTTAACAACACTGTTGAAAATTGATAGAATTTAAATGTGATTTAGATCCCATTATTTTATCTTTATCGTTATTATTAAAAAATGTTGAAATTATACCTAGGAAAGAAAAATGTTATTCTACGAAAAACATTAGTGTGTTTTTTTCCTCAAAAACAACTATTTTTTGCACACACAAAAATCGGTTTTACAGCCATTTTTTAAATATGCCGAAAATTAACCCTAAAAAAAAGCATCGTTTCAGTATACACACTTTTCATTTTTAACATTGTTTTCCATGTTTTTTGAGGGTTTTTTGGATAGAGTTCCCGTTTTGAGTTTATAGTTCCTGTTTCAAAGTTTACATTGTTCGATTTTTGTGGCCTCAACCTTACTATGGACATAAATTCCATAATCTACACATAGGTACCTTTCCAATAGCAGAAGAATCACCTCAATCAGAGCTAGTATGAAAAAAGTATGTGTCCCAGAAGTTGACCTATTGAAATTGACCACCATAATTTGAGAGGATGTCATGTCAGACCCCATTATTCAAGAAATTGGGCTAGCTATGTGATCATGATGAAGAGGAATATAGAAGAGTCAATATTGTAACTTTAGTTAAAAGTTGAAGGAGTCAAACTTAACCACTAGTTGGCTATTGAACTATGTTAGAACCAGGCCACTAGGAGGAAAAGGGGTTCCATTCTATTCAAGTGCATTTTGTTCCATAGTTGAGCAAAGCAACTGATAGTGGATAGAAAGGGAGTAGACAGAGAGAGTTTGTGTATTATAGTAGCCCATGGGCCACAGGTCTCACTTTTGTGTACTTGGATCCATTTCTAATTAGAGAAAGAGAGAGCATAGTAGCATCTCCTTTCAACTAGGTTTTCTCCCATAAGGATTTTCCATGTCATATCTTGTGTTATTATGGTTGCGAGTGTTTGTATTTGTGTTTTTCTCTATTTTCTATATTTCATATATTACATGCATAATTATAACACAATAATTAATGAGTCCAAAAATCTAAGGAAAATTTAATAGTGATAGTGTAGATTTTGGATTTTATTATAACTTTGTAGATTTATTATCATGAACTGTCCAGTGGAATATATTGTCAATCACCTCCCATGTCAGTTCTGTCATGTGTTTTCATCACTTCCGACATTCTAGAGGTAACCTCCTCAGCCTCTATTTCCCAACTCCACGTGCAAAGGATCATCACCGGGTGCATGTATTGAAGGTTAGCGTCCTAGAAGCCAAGACCTTCGTGTAAGTGAATTTTCACAGAACCAATGCCATGGGAGAGATATTCCTCTTGTAATAGAATCGATCCACAAGGATTATAGAGGAACACGAAGCTACGATAGGCAAATAACGTTTCCACAAAGCCAACATCATGGGGGGAATATCCCACCTGCGATGGGGGAATGTTGCAAGGGTTGTAGAATGACACAAAGCTACAACTACGAGGTCAAGAGCTTGCAAACATAAAACATACTGCCATCTTAATGTGAAGGGAACATGGGACAATTAAGATGTGTGGTTGCATGGGACACGATAATAATGCCATCCCCCCTCTTAAATGTGATGAAAAGTAGCAGGGTGGCGAGCTCCTCCCCATTGGCACATATTCCTACACCCCAATCAGGGATACAATGTCTCAATCATTAAATTTATCTTTTTATTAATTTAATTTAATTGAGTAGCCCCATGCAAAGTTACAAGTTCCTACGAGTATGGGCTTGTGTGATGTGAATACCAACTTCACCCAATTTTCTTATTAAAAAAATAATTTAATCGACTATTTTTAAATTTTATTAATTTTTCTCTCTATTAACCCCTTATCTAAAATTTCCTCCCTTTTTACGTATGGTATAATTATTTTATTTTATTTATACTTGTTGATTTCCATTACTTTAATCCCTTTAATTCATTTTTATAATTAAAAATTTATAGTTTAAATTTTATAATAATTTTCGTATTTAAACACGTTAATGGCCCAAGACCGAGATAAATCTAGCAGGAGTGAAAGCCTTCCCCTCTACGAACACCAACTAGTCATTCAAAATGGCATGGTTTTCCTCAAATAACAATAATGAGTCAACCTTCATTGGCTAATAACAGTGAGGAATGATTGTCCTCACTATTGGTTTGACAACTAAGTTATAATAAGTTTGAATTCGGGCATCTGTGATCCATATTAAGAATGTTGGAAAATCTTTTAGTAATAATCACATCAAGAACATTTCATCGATGTGTTTTGAACCATCTAGTGTGGTTCAACATCAAAACAAGATGGAGAATCAGATCATGAAATCAGATTAAATAAGGATAGTGATGTAGAAAATTAATACTTGACTAAAATATAATAGTTAGTTTTAACTAAATATTGTTAAATAATATTTTAACATAATGAATTTAATTATTAGAAAATAATTATTAATTTGAATTAAGAATTGATGTTTAATCGAAAAGAAAATTCTAATAAATTATAGATCTATGATCAAATAAAAATACCTAAAATAAATAAATTAATTAAATTAATAGGTAAATGAATAAATTAATTAATTAATAGGTAAATAACTATTTTTTGAATAAATAAATAAATATTTGTATTTATTTAATTATTTAAGTTTTGACTAAATAAATATCTAGTTTTGAATAAATATATAATTAATATTTTTTTCCTGTCAAACTTAAATATTTAAAATAATACATCTAGTTAATCTAAAACATTAAATAATACATCTAGTTAATCTAAAACATTAAATTCCCGAAATGAATAGAAAAAGGTGAAATGAACAAAAATGAATAAATTAATTAATTAATAGGTAAATAACTATTTTTTGAATAAATAAATAAATATTTTTATTTAATTAATTATTTAAGTTTTGACTAAATAAATATCTAGTTTTGAATAAATAAATAAATATTTAGTTTTTAATTAAATAGATGTTTTATTTTTTGCTGTGTTTATTTCTTTAAGTTTTGAGTGAGTAAATACATAAATATGTTAAGACTACATATATAATTAAATATTAAGTTTTGACTAAATAAAGATTAGATTTGAATAAATACAAAAATATTTTATTTAATTTGGATTAAACAAATAAAGAAATATTTAGTTTTGACTAAATAAATAAAGATTTTATTTAGTTTTTGATTAAAGAAAAATTAAGAGACTAAAATTAAAAGTAATCTCTTAAAGTGAATAAAAAAGAAAAATCAAGGATAAAAAGAAAAAAGAAGATAGATAAAGCATATAAGGTTTTTTAGGAAGATAAGGCAGGGACCCAATAACTATTAATTTTCCAACCATCATCTCTATTCAGATTGTTTGGCCTCCTTTCAATTTCTATAGCCTCCCTAAACTTATAGTGATGGAAATGATCAACCTTTGCAATGACTCGGGCCTCTTCAATGCAGATGTGATGTTTTCTTTTTTCTGCATTTTCTGCCAAAGCTGAGGAGCGGGTCCTCCCATGTTTTATGTTGGTCGCGTGCTTATGAATCCTTTGATTTATTGAGCAGTCAATTTCACCAATGTAGGGAGTCCCACAAGAACAAGGGATGACATAAACACCTTTCATATCCTTAGGGTCCACAAGGTCCTTCACTGATCTTAGGGAGATCTTAATGGTATTTAGGGGCCTAAAATTCGATGGAACTTTATGCTTCTTCAGGATCCTTGCAATCTTGTCAGTGGTCCCTTGGATAAACGGAAGATGCACCCTTGAAAACAGATCCTTGGGTTATTTTATAATCTTAGGACAATTTTCGGCTTTAAGGAAAGTTTTAAGACATTGGTGCCTACTATATCTATTATTATTAAAAACATTCAGGATATGCATTTTCTCATCATCAAGGTAGTTTTCATCAGAAACTCCTAACACCCGAGTGGCCAAGGTGTTGAGAACACCTAGCTTTTGAGCAGGGAAATGATGGAATTTAGCATTAAGATATTACTCGGTGTGAGTTTTCTTAGAAAAACCTGGTGGCAAAAAGAACCATCATCTTCCTTGGAAATAAGGACATCAAGGAAAGACAGGCTACCATTGATTTCACATTCCATAGTAAACTTTATGAAACTCGATTGATTGTTAAGATGTTGGAAAAAAAGTTCCAACTTTTCCTGACCATGAGACCAGATGATGCAAGTGTCATCCACAAACATTTTCCAAAGCTTCGGTTTGAATAGAGCTGACGTCAAAGCCTTAATGTTTTAGATTAATTAGATGTATTATTTTGAATATTCAAGTTTGACCAAAAAAACTATTAATTTATTTATTTTTAGACATTTTTATTTTATTATGAATTTATAATTTATTAGAATTTTCTTTTTGATTAAACATCAATTTTTATTCAAATTAATGTTTATTTTCTAACTATTAAATTCATTATATTAAAATATTATTTAATAATATTTAGTTAAAACTAACTATTATATTCTAACAGTGAAAAAGTAATTATTTACATCATTATCTCTATTTAAGTGATGCTATGATCTGATTCTCCATCTTATTCCGATTATGAATCACACTAGATAGTTTGAAACGCATTGACAAAATGTTCTTATGTGATTATTACCGAAAAAATTTCCAACATTCATAATAAATTTTCCCATTGTTTAAAAAAATATTTTACATATTCATATGAATTAGTTTATTATATTATTTATTTTTAATGGTATCTTGTTTTCTTTTATTCCCATTATCGATTAACTTTATATTTTAAATATTTAGTCGAGCACTCTTTTCTAATATTTTAATTTGACTTATCCGTAATAATATTTTAATTTGACTTATCCGTAATTGTGAAGTGACATTTTCTTATAAAATAGGGAAAAAAATTACATTGAAAAAGATAATAATAAAAACAATATTATATATGAAATAGAATTATTTTTTTAAACCAATGGAATTTTTTTTTAAACCAATAAAATTTATTATAAAATTTTATTCTATTTAAATATAATCTAATATTTATTATTTTTTAATTAATTTTTAAATAAAAGGTTACATTTAAATTAATGATAATAATCTTTGCCTTATATAGAATTAAAGCTAATTTGATGCTTCTAAAAGATGTGTGATTTTACATAATGTAGCTTTAGCTTTATGGATGATTAGAAGGGTTATTGGATTTATTTTGTGTAATATTTAAGTTAGAATTATTTTTTAATTTTTCGTGAATGGAGTGATGTTTGATACAAATGGGGAGGGGAAAAGAGGAAGGGAAGGGCGGACTGCCATTGCCCCACTTAGCTAAATAACATCGAGATGTGGTAGTTTTTCCTCAAGAGGAGTTAATTGTTGCAGTGTTACACAGTGAAAATAATGAGGATTTCTAGTGCAAATGGACATCTCAGAGCATATTGGAGGTAGTGGGATCGTGAAACACATCACAAATTGAGTACTCATGTGACTAGTTGATTTTAAGATCTCCCCCATGATGCTTCACATATAGTGCAACGAAGTCGATTGTCTATCTCAGACTGATTTGTGGAACTCGATAGAGGTGAGGGAGGTGGTGAACAAAGATTGCATTCGTCGATGGACTTGGAATGGTAATGAGTTACGTCTAGTTTATGTTGGCTTAGAGCTTGGATGGTGGAGTTTATAGCCTAGAGAGTTGGTCTCTAATTCAATCTACGTGGAAAAGCAACAACAAGGGGGGTGTAAATTTTTAATTCCTTTCGTCCTGATGTCTCATGTTTCTTGGTTTAACAAAGGTAAAAATGATAGGATTGACTATATCACAACAAAGGGATTTCTACGGATTCTTGTCGGAGTATTAAGCTACCTTGGGCCGTCGATGGTTTGTTATGATACATATTTTTCTAGGTTTTGAGAATTTGTGACCATGTTAATTCTTATAGCCTCAATTTTAATTTGAACGTTGTTGGACTGAAATTGGATTGTGTGACCTTGGTTTGGGAGGGATTTTACTCTGTGTTGGTGAATTCTCATTCCCATCTACCCAATCAGTTGGAAGGGAAGGCCCCTCCTCTTCATAGCAAGAAAAAACTGTTTCTTGTTTGCAATTCTTGTTTGGGCCTCAACTTTGTTGGTGGTTTATTTTGGTCATACGTTGAGAAGTCAGATGGCACGTCTCAAGTGTGGATAATACGTATTGGGCTTATGGTTTACTAAGTTGTGAGAAGGTTCATTCATCTAATTTTTTGTATTTATCTTGTCACTAAAGTCTCTATAACCTGCGGAGGTTGTAATTCTAAACTGCATTGATTTTCATTGAATTTAGGGGAGTTGGATCTAGATCTTTTCATTCACCCTCCCTCTACATCAGAGTTACTGTTATTCAATTGGAAATTTTCCATACATACAACATCTAATCCTTTATATGTGATACTAGTTATTGTCAAGTTATATTCACTGATATTATGGGACATTCTTGTTCTATAAGATGCTCCTGCTAGAAGGGTGAATCTTGGGGGTTGTTATTTTAGTTAAATAAGGAGTTTCAAAGCCCAATCACCTCTGCGTCAGTTGTCGGGGTTTGGTTGGAAGCTCCTCTATGGAACTTAGTTAATACAATATTCACTTTACAAATAAATAAATAAAAACCACCTATTAATTTTAAATTAAGACTTTCGGGGAGGCTGGAGCGAGAGGGGAAATTTTTGACCTCAAAGAAGAAATAAATTATCAATTTGCATGGGGTCTAGGAAGAGTAACAATTAGTCAAGTAAAAATTCTTGCCCTTTGGTAAGGCCTGAAAGTGGCAATTATAAGGAAAATTACTCAGTTGGGAGTCTTCGGGGATTCTATAATTGTTATTCAAAAAATTATCAAGTCCAGAGATTCATCCGAACAAGATTTACCTCCAATGATTCTCAGAATCCAAATGTAAATCCAGTGATTTGAAAAGGCAGAGTTTTTCCATATTAAAAGGCAACATAATCAAATAGTGTATTTTCTAGCGAAGCAAGGAACAACCATGGAATAAGGAAAGTTTAAATTAAATCATGGTGCTTCTCACATAATAAGCATTCCATGATATAATGATTCAAGGCTTAAGGTGCCTTCGTCTATGATCAAATATGAACAGGAAAGTAAATATGTTATGGGATTCCCATCCCTGCATTAATACTCTAATGAAAGTGATTAAACTGGATTTGGAAGATGTCAGGTCTCTTAATGGAGGTCTTAAACTCAACAGATTGCAGAGTATTGAAGGTCAATCCTTTTGCAAGTTTCCTGATTCTCAAGAATTTCCCAACTGGGAAATCAAGGCTCAGGTCATCATGCCTAAGGACAACTAACGCATCCCTCTTAGAGCATTTATAGTCTGCATCATCGTAGTCTTAGTTGATTATTTGGAAATTCAGAAACTGGTTAATTCACATGAGTCGGGTAGCTACAAGAAAGAGATAGTGATGGACACTCGTGTCAGAAACCCACAAAAGAAGGATGGTTATATTGAGCGTGAATAGAATGTTGAAGGGAGGAATTGGGTTCGAGGACTCTATTATAATTGGAGATTGCTCCTCATTGAAGCATTAATGGATAATAGTAGGTCAATTGAAAATTCAAGAAGCAATGCATACGAGGAAGAATTGAAAGAGCAATTAGCCTCAAGTCTGGACTATCTTTCGGTACTCATAGCTAGATAGGTCGATAAAAGTATCTAAGAGGCTAGGTTTCACTTTGTTTTGATAACTCGGAAAATGCAGGAGATGCACGCAGACCTGGAACGTTTTCAATTAATGATGGATAGCCTGACATTAAAGATGGACAACCTGACACTAAAAGTAGACAACATCAAGCTCAAAGTGGAAACAACAACCATAGGGGTTCTTAAAGAATTATGAAATCTCTCTCCTAGGTGTGCAGGCGTAGAAATATCTTGAGGAGCTCTTAAATCAACCAATGGATGTGATTCCATCTCTACAAGGGGACGTATAACATAACGAACATAGTAGAAGCTCTAATGCAGATAAGACTGCAATGCATAGTTAACCTTTGGTTTCTTATGTTTTGTAAGTACACAGAATACAATGGAGTCTTTTGGAGACTCTTCAAAACAAGTGTTGTTAGAATTGTAGTTAGGAAACGGCAAGGCAGAAATAGCCTCCTTTTTGTGCAATTTTGGAACTATGAAGAAGAAAAACTAGCTCTGATTGTAAGGGTGTTGGCCCATTTTCCAGTTGGTTTAGTATAAAATATTCATTTCCTTTAAAAAAAAATAGAGTAAGACTTAAAATTGGTTTTGATTGGTCAAAAGCTCACATTTATTAAAATTAATAAAATAAGTTAACAATCTAAAACCTACAAACATCTTGAATAACCTTAATGATTTAATCAATATTTTTAAATAAATTTAACTAATAATAAACATTATTATTAACGAAAAACAACTCAACTATAATAATTTTTCAAAAAAAAAAAACAATAAATTTTATTTAAAAACAATAATATATATATATATATATATATATATATATATATATATATATATATATATATATATATATATATATATACACCTAGGTTTTGAATTGATAATAAATGAGTTAACTATTAACCCATTCTTTACTCTAAATTTTTGGTTAAATCTATTCTGAATAGTCCCACCTACCTAACCTAAAAACAAACATGTTTAGCCTAATATATACAATAAAATATTTACAAATTACCCGATAAACAAGTATTCTTAGAAATAGTTACTTTTAAATATAAAGTATTCTTAGAAATAATTACTCTTAAATATATAATAAATGGAGGATAAATAATGAATCTTGCATAAAAAATTTGGAAAAAGTACACACTGAAATATATACAAATTACCCAATAAGCAAGCATTCTTAGAAATAGTTACTTTTAAATATAAGAAAAATAAATGGAGGATAAATAATGAATCTTGCATAAAGATTTTGGAAAAAGTACACACTAACCTTTGAAGTGAGTTGTATGAAAGGGCAATGGGAATAGCTTTCCATTTCTACTTATTAAATGAATTGAACTTTTGACATTTGTGTTCGTTTGTCTCGACCTTTAAAGTTGAATATTGCTAGGATTATAAATTAAGCTTTTTGTTAATGGCCCACATTCTATTAATCACCTTGGGAGTGATAGATCCCTTTCTAGTTGTACCTCATTTATAAAGTTTCAGGTCTAAGAATAATAATGATATCTAACAAAAAGGTAAAACTTTTCCATGTGTGGGTTTTTCAAAAATAAAAATAAAAGCGACAATTTCAAAAGATGTTGAATATGGTGGAGGAAATTTTAAAAAGTATTTTAAAATATTAAATTAGGTTTTATTAATAATATTAATTTAAATATATGATTTATTTTAATTGTGTTGATTTAAATTATATTTAATTTTTAAAAATATTAATTTAAATATGTAATTTTATTTTATATGTGCTTATTAAATTTAAATTTATTTATATAAATAATGAAGAATATAAAATTAAATATTTTTTATTATTAATAATAATTCACAATTAATAAAAATATATTCGAAAATAAAATTTAATAAAAATATATTCAAAAGTAAAATGAAAAATAAAACAAAGTTATCTTATATTTAGATTTCAACTAAAATGTAACATGTAATATTGTTGTTTAGTACTTGTTTAGTAGAGTGTTTATAAGGTGAATGGGATCATATAACTTAATTATATTGAATCCATGATCTAAGCACCATAATTTTGGTGGAGGGAGAATCAAATTGCTAATAATTTATCGGTACATGATAATATGGTTTTATGAAAAGAGGGTCAAGGATAATTAAAAAATTAAAAAATAAACAAAAAAATTATGATTAATAAAATATATTAAAAAAATGTGAAAAAACATCATTATTGAAAAAAGGTGAAAAACATCATTATTAAAAAAACAAAATTGTTATTAAAAAGAAAACCACAATTAATAGAAAGCAAGGAAGGAATGATTATAGGTTAATAAATATTATTGTTAAAAATAAGTATGATAATGAATGGAAATAAAATATTAATTATGGCAAAATCCATATATTTGAATTTTTTTATAATTAATTTACGATGACACTTGGCGATGGGAGGTTTTTCTTTTTTTAGACAATTTTTAATTCTGAAATTTTGATTTTAAACCACATAAAATTAGTCATCCACCAATCAAAAATTAGAAATTCAAAATTTAAAAATTCAAAAAATAATTTTCAATTTAATATTAACTTATTCCAGGTCATATATTAAAGATTAAGCTAAGAAATAACTATATCTATAAGATATTATTTTTATAATATATTTAAAAAATATTTGCTAATAAAAAATAATGCTTAATTAATTGGGTTTATGTGGGTTGTTGTGAAAGAGGAGTGTTATTTTTCCATTTTATGATCAATTCTTATAAGTGAAACGTTAAATTCTTAATAAATACATTTCTATATTACTCTTAAACCCTTAAAGAAGTAATTCATCGTAAGTACCATCTTCTAAATGAGGAAAAATGTTGAGTGGATATTTGCAAATTGTATTTCACTAATAAGTACATATCAATATTTCATAAACATTACCCTAGAATGGGTGCATGCAACGCAAGGAGGTGGGGGCATGTTGTCGTCATCCCACCATCCCACATGCCAATTGGGTGTGGCAACACACCCCATAAAGTTTTCCCTTATGCCATGCAACACACACGCGACATCACATCAGGTCACCAATCGACAAATTGGACTGACATTCATTGCATTGTTTAGTTGATAGATGGGAGGAAATATCGTATAGGACCTCGATGGAGTTTTACGACAAGTTGTACCATTCTCACGGGCAAGCCATCCCATCATTGTCTCTTCACCCATTCGACATTCAATAGGAAACATTCAATGGGATTTCGAACATAGATATTGGTCTCGAGGAGGAGACCCCATCATTGAGCTTGGCATATAGCATGCATCAGATTCATTATTTTGGGCAGGAAAAGTCACAAGTACTTTAGAATTTAGCATTTCCCTATTCTTGGTTATCAAAGACAGGCACTCAACACCGTCATTTTAGCCTGGTCTAATGGAGAATTAATTGGAAAGGGTAGAGTTCTTCACGGGTACGTGGGTAGAAAAATATGACCCAGCCAAGTTATTTCTCTGCCCTCACTGCAATTTGCGTCTCCTCAAAACACTTCCATGCTTTCTCAGCAACATGCTCCAGTCCCTCGAGGAAGTTGTCTTCTCCATTAAATCTGTAACACCCTCTTCCCACATCTACCAAGTAACCAGCCAACCGAGGTAAACATGTGACGAACAGTTACTATGATATGATTCAACTCCCTATATGTCAGTTAAGGAAGTGGAGTCGACTGAACACACTACACAGACCTTCCATACATGCTACAAAACCCCCAAGAGCCATTCAAACCTTCCAGGCGACTAGTCCCTGAGACAAACTAACCTTTTACTGCCTTAAACCCTCAGTCGCTCCCATAACATGATCATGAGTGCAAATGGAACCCTATAGTCACTCCCACAACATGGGCATGCATGCGACTAGGGACTTTCCCAGACAGTTTTGTGCCTGCGACTCCAAATTGTGTGCCACCTTTTCAAGATCAGGGCTCAGGTCACTGCCCAGATCTCCATGACACTTCCAGAAATGAAATATAACAGCGGAATAATGATACAAATGTAATTACTTGAACAATGACTTGACTGGACCCCTACTAGCCATGAAAGACATTTCGTCAAACATGTCGCAAATATGCATTCTACAGGTTTAAACAACATATCTAAGCATAGGGGTCTCATACTTATCTGAGAATCACTAAGAAGCATTGATGCCTCATCACAATAACTTCATTACCATCTATTAAGCCATATATTCATTGTACATTCAGTGGTTAACAAAAACATGATGAGAACTGTTAGTGTCAGTCTTTCCAGCCTTCCTCCAGTGATCAAATATGCTCTTACAAAGTGGTCTCAGAGTGTCAAGGTCAAATTTTGTCATTTCAGTGAGTCTTCAAGCAAAATTTGGTCACTAGGCATTAGGTCTAGGGTTTGCTTTCACTCCTTTCAAAATTGCCCAAATGTCAGTCTATTTCACTATTCAGCTGAGTCTATCATCATTCATAGGGTTGTCATCATCATGTCAAGTTCCATTAGGTCATTTTACACCTTGTTCATGCTTCAGTTGCGCCTAGGCAAGGTTCATTTCCCTCTCTTAGGGTTTTGAAGGCAATTTCTCTTGGACGGTCAAATCATTAGCAAAACTTGTATCCAGATGTTCATACACCTTCCCCTATTCTTCATGTACCTTATCAAACACTTCCCATCACTGAGATCCCCCAAATTCCTCATTTTTGCACAAACCCTAGTTTCTTGCTACAACCTGGCAATTTTCTAGGTTGGGCCTGTGTTTTGCCCTTTTGAACCCCTTCCCCTCACTCAATCTTCGTGATTCCACTTTCTCCTACTCCCTAACATCCCTCCCTACTTCCAAAAATTTCCCCAAGAATTTAGAAGCCCCATATCCCCTTCATTTCGCTTCATTTCCACAAAATTCCTTGTTTCACACATCGGGATAAGTTTCATTCAAAAGATGTTTCAGAGCAATCAAAGATGAATTTTTCAAAACTGAGAGAGGTTTTTGTCCACAACATGCCAAGGAGGAAAAACCTCCTTCACTTTTTACACAGGTATCATGGTTTTAGAGAAATGTCAAAAATACAATCGCCTCAGGAGAATTGAATGCACTTCTGAAGTGACCTTAGTAAAATAAAGTTTTCTCCTAGTTGGGTTGGCCAAATGACTTTCTTGATGAGTCAAATGATAACTAGACACAAAGAGCTTTCCAATTAACTATCATGAGATCAATTTGGAGTTGAGGAAGGCATTCAAAAGTTGACTGCAACAGCACTCTGCTTTGAGGCAGCCTCATTTAGCACATTTTGACCAGTCTTGGGAGATTTGATTTTTGATAGTGCAAATGAACTCCAAATTGAAAAATTACAGTTGTGTTGGAAATTATACTCAAAGACCTTTCCAACGAGCTATCCTGTGCCCGATTCTGACACCGGGAAGGCCTCCAAAAGTCATCTAAAAGTCGCGCTACGCGTTGAACCAGGCGCGCTATGCATCAGGCCACATTTCTCAGTGCAAAATTACAAGTGCGCTACGCATCAGAGGGGCGCTACGCATTGGATTTTTCGCCCAGTCACCTGCCTGCAAGCTCTCAAAATCCTCTCTTAGCTCAAGACAATACAAGTAAGCTTCTTTCCATGGCTAGTTTCAGTTTTCCAAGATGAATATGAAAGAAATGTGATAAAGATGCCATGCAAATTAAAAGTAAAAACCCTAAATTGCTGTGAGAAATTTAAAGTCCAAGTTTCTGCTAGGGTTTCAAACAGTGAATGCTGCCCAAGGTTTACCATTTTAATCCTTCTTTTTTTATCCATATTCACCAGCATTCTCCTAAAGATGTCCCATAAAATCCTATAATATCACTCTACAAAAATCCCAAACCCTACTTAATCTCAAAACCCTACAATATCATAATTTCATATGTTTTTCTCCTCCCTAAACTCCTTGTTTATTTTTATTGTCCCTTAATTCCCTCATGTTCCCTTTCCCTAACAATTCCCTTGTATTTATGTCCCCTTGGTAACAGCGTTTGAAAAAGTCAAAAAGAAGTTCATTGGGTGCACAGTCAGCATTATTTTTCAGTCACTTGCCTCCAAAACCATGTCAGAAACCGAAACAGATTATGAGCAGGATTTTGATAGTGATTCTACACCGGAGGTAAGTGTGCCAAGGAGGTATCACAAAGGTGACGGAGGTCCAGTTTCATCATGAATTGGCTCATCTCTTTGTCTTGCATTTACATGGAGACCAAGTTACCTTAGCTGGAGTCAATGTTACTCTTACACCGGAAGCAGTTTCATTAGCAACAGGTCAGTAAGTGTTAGGATATTTCGACACATAGGATATAGTTAAGTTCAACTTGGTCTAGTGTAGAGTTAGGTAAAGTGTGTTTCTTTACCGTTGTACATTTTGTCACTTACAATCCGACGGTCACGATATGTAGTGATCTGACGGTTCACTCTCTCCTCGGTATTACCGACACTTGATCCATGGCTTGACACCCGATTGGTCCATGAGTTCTATTTAAAGCGCATGGAGGGTCATTGTTCGGGTAATCCGTGCATGAGAGAAGCTTATGTAAATTTTCATTCATTGATTAATAAATTGCCTGTAGTAGCCACGTTGGCGCAGGCCGTGGACTGTTTCCCTCTTTGAGGGTTTTAACCACGTCAAAAATACTGGTGTATTGATCTGTGATCTGGTTGTGAGCGGTGTCCTTTTGGTGTTCTTTCTGAGGAACTTACCCTGTAAATTCCTACATGGTATCAGAGCTATTTGAGGGCCGCGTCCGTTGGTGATCCAAATCTGAAGCCGGTAGAACTGCATGCGGCTGCCGTTTCCTAGATCTGTTGTTTTTGACTGCTTTCGGGCCGAGAGGACTGCTCTGTTGTGTTCGGAGCATCTGTTCCAGTGAGGAACCCCTTTCGTTTCACGCGAAAAGGTTTCCGGTAGCCCTATCTGCGTCATTTTTAAGATCTGGAGGTATACAGTCTTTATTTGCAGTTTACTGTTATTTTCTCTCTGCTTATTTCGGTTTCGGTTTATTTAGTTTTTTTTAACCGGATCTATACCTTTCATTTCTGCGTATGCTCTTTGCCCTGCGACTTTGTGCGATCTGGGCAAATCAGAAATAGAAAGGAAGGATTTTTCTCATGCGTATGCTCTTTTCCCTGCACCTTAGTGTGATCTCGGAAAATCAGAAACATTGAGAAAAATATTTAGTTTTTCGGCTAAAGCTAACTTTGAGCCGCAAGGTTCATTTTTTAAAATATCTAGTTTTTTGGCTAAAGCTAACTTCGAGCCATAAGGTTCGTTTTCTTTGCATGTCCGTGTTGGGTTTTGTGTTTTGTGTTTTGTAGGGAAAAAGAGCTTTCTCAAGGCAAGCACGAAAACCAAGGCCCCCCCCTCTCTCTCTCTCTCTCTCAAATTTTTTGTATAGATCAATTGGTTCAAAGCTATTTTAAGAGAGTAGAGGTCTTGGGTTCAAGTCTCCATTTTGTGGGGGCGGATTTTTTCATTTTCGCACATTCGCGCACTTTTCCGGCAACTTCAACAATTTTTTTTTCCAAAAAGCCATAACTTCTTCATCCGGAAGCCTTTTTCAGAGCCGTTTTTTTTAGAACCGCCTAATTTTTCGAGATCTATCCATTGGAACACTTACTTTCAGCATCTTCAGCTTCAGTTTTTTTTTAAAATGGAAAGTCCATGCCAAGTCATTCTTGACAGCACTAACTACTTCCAATGGATATCCTACATCGAAGATTTACTTAGAAGTAAAGGTCTCTACAGAATAGCCACAGACCAAGAGAAGAAACCAAAAGATGAAGACAAGGCTGCAAAATGGGAAAATAGACAAGATCAAGCATGTGGTTTGATAGGGATGTCTATTTCTCCTGATCTTAGATTCCATATTGCAGAACTTGAGACTCCTCATGAAGCATTGGAACAACTCACTAAAGTTTTTGGGATTAAAAATGAAATTAGAGCCCATCAACTTGAAAATGAGTTGCTTACATTGGATCCTAATAATTTTTCTTGCATTGAAGATTTCTTGTCCAAATTCAAGACCCTTAGATATCTCTTGGAAGGTGTTAAGGTTAAGAAAGAAGATAGTAACCTTATTTATTCCATCCTTACTAAGTTGGGACCAGCCTACTCTGTATTTGTTTCCACCTTCCATTCTACAAGGGAAGCTTTCATTTGTCAGGGAAAAGACTACAAGGCCCCTTCCTTTGACTCTTTTTGTGATTCTTTAATAAGAGAACAAGAAAAACTCTTACACCTTGGTCTTCTTAATCTTGGAAACTCTTCCAAGAAAGCGTTAGCCGCCCAGCAGCAACCAAATTCAAAGAATCCTAAGAAGTCATTTCCTAAAAAGAATGGTCCTAAACCAAACAAGGGTCCTAAGCAAACTCAGCCTCAAAATGAAAGATCATTTCAGCAAAATGATAGGACCAATAAAAACAAATGGAAGAAGACTGATAGACATTGTAACTTTTGTAATCGAGATGGCCACTTAGAATCTAAATGCTTTAAGAAGATGGAAGCCTTGGAAGCCGCAATGAAGAAACATAACATCCATGTGGAGCATTCTTCAACTTCAACTTCAACTTCATCTTCAGGAATAGCACTTTCTGCATGTCGTTGTCAATCATCTCAGTCTGGTTATGCATTAAATGTATCTTCTTCTTCTCATTCTCATGAGTGGCTCATTGATTCTGGAGCCTCTTATCACATGGCCAAAAACCAAGCCATGTTTTCTTCTTTAAATGATTGTAACACCAAAAATATATATGTTGGTGATGATAGATCTCTTAATGTTGTAGGGACCGGAACTGTTCATCTAGACAATGGTCAGTTTAATGATGTATTATGTGTTCCAACCTTATCCTGCAACCTTCTATCTGTATATCAGATAACTCATTCAGGTGAAAGTAAAATTGTTGAATTTTCACCTCATGATGTTGTAATCAAGGATCTAAAAGATCCTAAACAGATTCTAGCTACTGGTCTTGCTGATGATTCCACAAGGTTGTATAAGTTTCACAACTTTGGATCATCAAATCTTCCCTCAGTATTTGTTGTTCATAATGATGAAGTGAGCAAACTTTGGCATGAGCGATTTGGTCACTTAAACTATCGCTCCCTTCAGCATCTATGTAAAGAAAATATGGTGACAGGTCTTCCTATGGTATCTTGCAGAGATGGTGTTTGTTCCGGATGTGTACTCGGAAAACATCATCGGGACAGTTTTGAAAAACGTGCCTCTTGGCACGCCTTAGCCCCTTTACAGCTTGTGCACAGTGATTTATGTGGTCCACTTCTTGTTGCTTCATTCTCTGGCTGCAAGTATTTCTTAACTTTCATTGATGATTTCTCCAGACGCACTTGGGTATACTTCTTAAAACTCAAGAGCGAAGTATTTAACACATTTTTGGCCTTCAAAGCCTTTGTTGAAAAACAATCTGGACATCAAATTCTTAAGCTAAGAACTGATAATTGTGGAGAATATGTTAAAAACACATTCATCAACTTTTGCACCGAAAATGGAATTCAAATGCAACATACTGTTCCATACACTCCACAACAAAATGGTGTAGCTGAAAGGAAAAATCGCACCTTAAAGGAAATGGCTAATTGTATGCTGCAATCTAAAGGACTCAGTCTTAGTTTTTGGGCCGAAGCAATTAATTGTGCAAATTATATAATAAATCTCACTCCTACTAAGGTTCTAAAGAATCTCACTCCAGAAGAAGCTTGGAGTTCCATTAAACCAGATGTAAGTCACTTTCGTGTTTTTGGAAGTGAAGCATGGGCCCATATTCCAGATGAAAAGCATAAAGCTTTAGAACCTAAGAGTGAGAAATGTACTTTTGTTGGATATTCTGAAGATGTAAAAGGTTATAGACTTATTCCATTCAAGTCCAAAAATGTTATCATTAGAAGAGATGTAAAATTTGATGAAAATAAATCGGCCTGCGAGCCTAGTCCGGCGGATGTGCCATCTCTTCCTATCTCTTCTACTTTTGAAAACATTTCTTCTTCAGATGATGAAAGTGAGGATGACAATCCTCCCCCACCTTCTCAGGATCCTCAACTTCCAAGATGGGTTCGTGCTACTCGGGATGCAGCAGGTGATCTTGCCGGTGATCCTACAGATCAGCGACGTACACGTTCTCAGTTTGAAAGAGCCTCTTCTTTACTGGCTCAAGCTCCAGTAAATCATGATCCTGACACTTTTGCAGAAGCTTCAGGCCATCCACATTGGGAAGCAGCTATGAATGAAGAATATCATTCATTGTTGACAAATGATACATGGGGTCTTGTTCCTCTACCAAAGGGACGCAAACTTGTTAGATGTAAATGGGTTTACAGAACCAAGTATGGACCAGATGGGAAAGTTGATAAACATAAAGCTCGTCTTGTTGCTGAGGGCTTTTCATAGGTTGAAGGCATTGACTACACTGAAACCTTCTCCCCTGTTGCCAAAATGAACTCTATCCGACTTGTTCTTTCCCTTGCTGCCTCTTTAAAATGGGAAGTCCATCAGATGGATGTTAAATCTGCCTTCTTGCATGGGGACTTACATGAAGAAATCTATATGGAACAACCCATTGGCTTCATCCAAACAGACTCCAGCCTTGTATGTCGACTTAAGAAATCTCTTTATGGTCTCAAGCAAGCTCCTCGGGCTTGGTATGCCAAAATGGATAGCTTTCTTTTAGAATCTGGTTTTTCTAGGTGTTATTCTGACAATACTGTCTACACCAAGAAAGTGGGCAACTCTCTTATCATCTTTGTTCTTTATGTTGATGATCTTATTCTTACTGGTAGTGATCCCAACCTTATCAACCATGTGAAGTCCAGCCTTAAAAGGAAATTTGAAATGACAGACTTAGGACACTTACACTATTTTCTCGGTCTTCAAGTCTTGCAATCCAAGGAGGGTATTTCCCTTTCCCAGTCCAAGTATGCTTGTGATATTCTTCGTCATTTTCACATGGAAGACTGTAAGCCAGCCCCTTCTCCCTTTCAGTCTGGAATCAAACTTTCAGTCTCTTGTACTTCTCCTGAAGTTGATGCTACCTTATACCATCAACTTGTAGGAAAACTCTTGTATTTAACCCATACTCGTCCTGACCTTTCCTTCGCTGTTGGCCTTGTTGCTCGTTTTATGCAAAACCCCCGTGAAAGTCATTGGAAAGCAGCTAAAAGAATACTTCGTTGTGTTCGAGGTACAGTACAGTTTGGGATTCATTACGGTGCCAAAGCAGCTCCTCTATTAGTTGGTTTCACTGATTCTGATTGGGCTGGTGACCCTGATGATCGGAAGTCTACTGTCGGTTATGTCTTCACTCTTGGTTCAGGACCTATTACATGGGCTTGTAAGAAACAGGCTGCCATTTTTCTTTCATCAGCAGAAGCAGAGTATCGTGGTGTCGTGGAAGCTAGTAAGGAAGCCTTGTGGCTTCGTCAGATCCTATCAGAGTTTGGCTTTGAGCAGCAGCATCCCACCACACTTTGGTGTGATAATCAAAGTGCCATTCAGCTATGCAAAGATCCAGTCCAGCATCAGCGCAGCAAACACATTGAACTACACATGCACTTCATCAGAAAGCTCATTCATGACCATGTTCTTGAAGTGCAATATTGTTCAACAGATGATCAGGTTGCAGACATCTTCACAAAGGCTCTCACAGAGGCGAAGTTCACTAAAATTCGATATATGCTTGGAGTTCAGGTAGTTGTCACTAAGGGGGGATAGGCTCTAGTGCCTCCTTCCTTCTCCTATTGTGTCATATTTGTAAATCCTTCAATCCTATCCCAAGTTGTTCTTAAGGGGGGATGTTAGGATATTTCGACACATAGGATATAGTTAAGTTCAACTTGGTCTAGTGTAGAGTTAGGTATAGAGTTAGGTAAAGTGTGTTTCTTTACCGTTGTACATTTTGTCACTTACAATCCAACGGTCATGATATGTAGTGATCCGACGGTTCACTCTCTCCTCGGTATTACCGACAGTTGATCCGTGGCTTGACACCCGATTGGTCCATGAGTTCTATTTAAAGCGCATGGAGGGTCATTGTTCGGGTAATCCGTGCATGAGAGAAGCTTATGTAAATTTTCATTCTTTGATTAATAAATTGCCTGTAGTAGCCACGTTGGCGCAGGTCGTGGACTGTTTCCCTCTTTGAGGGTTTTAACCACATCAAAAATACTGGTGTATTGATCTGTGATCTGGTTGTGAGCGGTGTCCTTTTGGTGTTCTTTCTGAGGAACTTACCCTGTAAATTCCTACAGTAAGGATAGAGAAGCTAATCTTGAGAGGGTCAACATCCATTTATAGAAGTTGTTGGCGAAGGCCAATCACTTGAAACATCATTATTAGGCTCGCACGCATGTGTGCAAAGCAAGAATGAAGATACTCAAAGGACGGTTGGCCAAGGCACTAAAACGGAGAAAAAGGTCCGATCCCCTTCATATTTTGGTTTAGGCTTCCTTGAAGGAGCATGGCACTAAATGACACACCTTCAGCTCAAATTTCAGGGAATTTGGAGCAATTTTGGTAATTTTTGAATTTTTTGGTCAAAAAACAGGTTTTTGCCCTCAACGCGTAGCGCGCCGCGCGGTACCCTGAAGATGGGCAAGTCCATTCCTCAAAAACTCAACATTTTTGGATTTTTCATGACAAATTACACTTTCTCAGCAATTACCAAGACATTTCATCAGGTTTTGAGCCCTCAGAAGTTCAAAAAACATGCAAAAAATGACTTTCTGCCACTTTTTGGACACACAGGGAGCAGTCTTGGGAGATTGCAATTTTGGAGGGGCAAATGACCATCAAATTGACAAATTCCACTTGGGCTGGAAAGTAGACATCCAGACCTTTCCAACAATCCTACTTTTGCCTCATTTGGATGCCGGGAAGTGCCTCAAAAGTTGGCTCAAAGGCGCGCTACGCGTTGAGGATTGGGGCGCTACGCATCAGGATATTTTCCACATTTTGCACCTTCCAGCTCAGGAATTCGCCCAGCTTTGACCAATTTTGATTTGTGATGGGATTTTTCACCCTCCTTGATGTAATTGATGTAATTTTATGATGTCATGGCACTTATTTATCTCTTCTAGAAGATTCATTCATAAAAAGTCAAAAATTTAATGAATGAATTGGTTTCCTAGCTTATAGAGGCAAGTTGTTTTGATTGCCTAGATTGTAGTGCTCAGTTTAGAATTGATTGAAACAGCTCCTAGGATGATGAGCTCGACCCCTAGAGACTAGGGAATGGGTTGGCATGGTCTATATTATGTATTTTCTAAATCATTTTCATGGTTGGAGAGGTTGGACTCTTGAGGGATAAGCTTAGACTGTATTACTCTTTGTATCTCTGCAATTTTGGCAAAGGAAAGACCAGGGTTTTGCAGCACTATTTGGGATTCTTGTGGTGATTTGTGTTGATGGTGTGTTTCTCTCATGTACTTGTAAGTTTGTTATGTGTACCATTTTCCTACTCTTCTCTTCTGCAAATTAAGTAAATGAAGTGTTAAGGTAGAATTCATGGTTTCCATGCTCTGCCTTTAAGTTTGCTTAATATCTATGTTTTCATCTGTTTAAGGAGAACTCTCGATGGTTTCTTGCTCTCCTTAACTCCTCACCGGTCATATCTATCCATTCACTTATTTCGAAGGCATCAAGACAATCTCCTACCTTGCCCCAAAAAGACCTCTGCAAAAACTGTGTCTCATCCCCGCACCCAAAATTGACGTGCTCAGTTTTCCAACAAAACCCTAAAAATTTAAAATCAAACTTTCCCTATCAGTTTACTAGCCTAAAATCAGTGTTCTTTATTGGTCATCTCAACCCTTTGAAGACCTTTTGCTGAGATAGACCCGGAGAGAGCCCTCTCCTGTCCCCGTAGGGCTAGCTACGAGGCTAAGTGGTTTGATGTTGCCTTGGATTTTGCCTTCCTCAGCCTCAGGCAGATTCGAGCGCTAAAATAGTGGCGACCATACTGGGGAAGAACAAATGGTTTGCTTGTTGATGTCATTTGTTTTGTAAGCTACAGACGGAGCCTGAAGTTATGCCAGGTAGCCTTCAAAACGCTTTTTCTTTGCATTAGCGGAAGTAGATAAATGTTGCTTCAGTCAATCTCCGGTCTAGCGTGTAAACGTGACACCTAACTTGTTAATTACCCCAGTACATGTATCAAGTTCAGATCTGATGGTTGATGGTGGACAACAATCAGACACTTGAAAGGCTGAAATCATTCACCCGGCAACTCTAAATCATTTTTGAGATCAGATCCAAAGACTCCACTGGAGAATGATCCCGGCCAGCAAAAACATGAAAGGACAATATGGGCAGATCAGGTATTCAAGTTGGAATTTCATCCAAGACATTTTGTTCTTTGTCATAAATTGTTTCTTCTCTTTTCCCAAGAATGTCAAGAAGGCTTTGCAAAGTATACTATGCTTGAGAAAAGATCCTCGGCCTGCAGTTGATTCTTTCCCTTTGAAGATTGTGAATACCAAAGATTTGTATACCTTTGAGCTTGATCAAGATCCTTTTTCTGAATTTTGTGATGACCATCTTCAAATTGATGAGCCCCAAGAGACCAAGACTGATTATATACTTGTTGTACATACCCCTACACCTTGTAAAATTCCAGATCGGTATAAACCTCTTATTTTACCTTCTGTTCTCCATCCTTTCCCCAAAAACTATGATCTATACTTGCCGAGGTTTGACGGTGAATGTAAGAATGTCAACGCTGAGCAACATGTGCAGAATTTTGAGTCTTTTCTTGACCTTTTTGAAGTTGATGAAGAGGATGTGAGTATTAGGCTTTTTGCTCTTTCTTTGCAAGCTAAAGTGAAGAGTTGGTTCAAAGCCCTGCCTGATGCGAGCATCTCAGATTTCCAGCAGTTTATCAAAGTTTTTCTCGACAGGTGGATGATCGGACAGAACCTTTTCTTGATTGTAGAAGAGTATAACCAGTTGAAAAGACTACCAGGGAGACAGTACAACAATTTTCTGCTAGATTTAACCAAGTTTATTATTCGATCCCAATTGATATAAGGCCTACTCCTAGATCTGCTCTCTTGCACTATCCGGGTGCCTTTGATCCGGAGATGGAGTTTCAGCTGAGAGAAAGGGATATTGCAACGCTTCACGAGATGCAAAACAGTGCAGTAAATGTAGAGGCTCATCTGTTGATCCGAATGGCAAGGTTGAAGGAAGAAGAGATGAAAAACATAGATCCGGAAAAATCGACATCTCTAGAGGTAAAGCTTGACATTTTGGTAAGTGAAGTAGAAAAGATGATGGACAAGATCACCGCAAGAAATGCTCATGATGTTCAAGCCCATGGGGCGCTGATTGAAGAAGAACAAGTTGTTGATCCAAAACATTTTGTTTCTTATCCCAATTGTTATAGATCTGATAATTATTGTTTTGTAGATCACCTTGGCGAAGAAAGAACTGTTGATATGACCTGCATGCTTGACGATATATTTTATACCGATGATTTGCCTCAGTTTGATCAGTATGATGATGATTATGTTCTCCAAACTGAAGCTAATCTTGCAATCAAACAAGCAGCTAGTTTGTGGGAGGAAGAAGTTCATTTTCAGCAACTTGAATATAATGTTTAGCCATCACATATCAGCTATGACAGTGACGAAGAAAGTGCAGCAAATTTTGAAGTAAGTGAAGGATCTTTGCCTTTTTGTTTTGATTCATGTCAGTTCATCAGAGATAACTACCATGCAATCAGAAATCAAATGTCAACAAGTCTTGATTTGAATCATATTGAGAGCAATGAAAACCTTGTTCAAGACTTCTCATATTCAGATTTTCAACCCCCGAAAGCCCTTGATTGTCAAGTTGCAGCTGAAGACTTGGAAGTGCACACACATGATTTAATGATTCAAGGTGACTCCGTACCATTCTGTTTTGAATCATTTTAGTTTTTGAAGGGTAGATTGCATAGTAAATCTTCAAATGAACAACCTATAACAAATCAGCAATCTCTCAGTGTTAATGTTGAGGATGAGACAGATAACAAAATTCTTGAGCAGCCTGTAGCATCAGATTTGTAGCCACCAAATGAAATTGAAGGGCAGATTACAGATGAAGCTGTGGAAGACGAAATACATGATTTGATGATGCAGGAAGATTCTATACCCTTTTGTTTCGAAGCATTTCAGTTTATAAGACAGAATCTTCGAAAAATCTCTCAAGAAAAAGATGAACAGCTAGAAAGGTGTCATACATTTTCAATGGATACATTACAACAGTCTTTTCAAGTTTTTCATGATCCAATAGCCGATGTTTTGGATGAGGTTTGCAGTCAAAGTCTTTCTCCATTGACTACATGTGAGCTTGAAACATGTGCTGATATGAATTTGATCCGGCAGTCGTTTTCTTTCTCATTTTCAGCAGCGGTCTCATCACAAGGCTCAGATCAAAGTTTGCATTCATGGTATGAGGAAACGAGAAGTAATCCATTAGATGAGCTAGGTTCCAGTGTGCTTGAATTGCAAGATCCTTATGCAGTGTTTTTGGAGGTGGAGAGAGAATTCATATCATTCAACGGATCTGTTTCTAAGCTATCATGGGAGTTGTCGTTCATTAATTCTCTCTTGTCGTTCATAAGTGAGCACTTGCAGAAAATTCGAACAGCAGATGGAATACTTACTTGGTTTCATTGGTTGTTTCATTTCACTTGATCAGGTGATGAATGAAACTGTTAGAGTAGGTTTTGATGAATAAGCTCCACTTTGAGCATTATTTTCAGTTGGTCGACTGTGTTTAAGTATCGAGTCAGTTTTTAGTTGAGTCATGAGTCCTTTGTGAGTCAATTTTCATGTCTTGTTGTTAAGTTAGTTTGTGTCGGTTTTCAGTCATGCATTTTAGTTTGAGTTTGACTCCATAGCCTAATGGACGAAGGCGCTGGTCTGCTCTCCCAAAGATCTGTTGTTCTTGGAACCTCCAAGGAGCTACCATCCCCATTGGAGCCAATGTTAGTTTAAGTCTTTCCAGCCTTCCTCCAGTGATCAAATATGCTCTTACAAAGTGGTCTCAGAGTGTCAAGGTCAAATTTTGTCATTTCAGTGAGTCTTCAAGCAAAATTTGGTCACTAGGCATTAGGTCTAGGGTTTGCTTTCACTCCTTTCAAAATTGCCAAAATGTCCGTCTATTTCACTATTCAGCTGAGTCTATCATCATTCATAGGGTTTTCATCATCATGTCAAGTTCCATTAGGTCATTTTACACCTTGTTCATGCTTCAGTAGCACCTAGGCAAGGTTCATTTCCCTCTCCTAGGGTTTTGAAGGCAATTTCTCTTGGACGGTCAAATCATTAGCAAAAATTGTATCCAAATGTTCATACACCTTCCCCTATCCTTCATGTACCTTATCAAACACTTCCCATCACTGAGATCCCCCAAATTCCTCAGTTTTGCACAAACCCTAGTTTCTTGTTACAACCTGGCAATTTTCTAGGTTGGGCCTGTGTTTTGCCCTTTTGGACCCCTTCCCCTCACTCTATCTCCGTGATTCCACTTTCCCCTACTCCCTAACATCCATCCCTACTTCCAAAAATTTCCCCAAGAATTTAGAAGCCCCCTATCCCCTTCATTTCGCTTCATTTCCACAAAATTCCTTGTTTCACACATCGGGATAAGTTTCATTCAAAAGATGTTTCAGAGCAATCAAAGATGAATTTTGCAAAACTGTGAGAGGTTTTTGTCCACAACATGCCAAGGAGGAAAAACGTCCTTCACTTTTTACACAGGTGTCAGGGTTTTAGAGAAATGTCAAAAATACAATCGCCTCAGGAGAATTGAATGCACCTCTGAAGTGACCTTAGTAAAATAAAGTTTTCTCCTAGTTGGGTTGGCCAAATGACTTTCATGATGAGTCAAATGATAACTAGACACAAAGAGCTTTCCAATTAACTATCATGAGCTCAATTTGGAGTTGAGGAAGGCATTCAAAAGTTGACTGCAACAGCACTCTGCCTTGAGGCAGCCTCATTTAGCACATTTTGACCAGTATTGGGAGATTTGATTTTTGATAGGGAAAATTAACTCCAAATTGAAAAATTCCAGTTGTGTTGGAAAGTAGACTCAAAGACCTTTCCAACGAGCTATCCTGCGCCTGATTCTGACACTGGGAAGGCCTCCAAACGTCATCTAAAAGTCGCATTACGCATTGAACCAGGCGCGCTACGCATCAGGAGCGCGCTACGCATCAAGCCACATTTCTCAGTGCAAAATTACAAGTGCGCTACGAATCAGAGGGGCGCTACGCGTTGGGCAAGGCGCACTACACGTTGGGTTTTTCGCCCAGTCACCTGCCTGCAAGCTCTCAAAATCCTCTCTTAGCTCAAGACAATACAAGTAAGCTTCTTTCCATGGCTAGTTTCAGTTTTCCAAGATGAATATGAAAGAAATGTGATAAAGATGCCATGCAAATTAAAAGTAAAAACCCTAAATTGCTATGAGAAATTTAAAGTCCAAGTTTCTGCTAGGGTTTCAAACAGTGAATACTGCCCAAGGTTTACCATTTTAATCCTTCTTTTTTTATCCATATTCACCAGCATTCTCCTAAAGATGTCCCATAAAATCCTATAATATCACTCTACAAAAATCCCAAACCCTACTCAATTCCCAAACCCTACTTCATCTCAAAACCCTACAATATCATAATTTCATATGTTTTTCCCCTCCCTAAACTCCTTGTTTATTTTTATTGTCCCTTAATTCCCTCATGTTCCCTTTCCCTAACAATTCCCTTGTATTTATGTCCCCTTGGTAACAGCATTTGAAAAAGTCAAAAAGAAGTTCATTGGGTGCACAGTCAGCATTATTTTTCAGTCACTTGCCTCCAAAACCATGTCAGAAACCGAAACAGATTATGAGCAAGATTTTGATAGTGATTCTACATCGGAGGTAAGTGTGCCAAGGAGGTATCACAAAGGTGAAGGAGGTCCAGTTTCATCATGAATTGGCTCGTCTCTTTTCTTGCATTTACATGGAGACCAAGTTACCTTAGCTGGAGTCAATGTTACTCTTACACCGGAAGCAGTTTCATTAGCAACATGTCAGTAAGTATCGAGAAGCTAATCTTGAGAGGGTCAACATCCATTTAGAGAAGTTGTTGGCGCAGGCCAATCACTTGAAACATCGTTATTAGGCTCGCATGCATGTGTGCAAAGCAAGAATGAAGATACTCAAAGGACGGTTGGCCAAGGCACTAAAACGGAGAAAAAGGCCCGATCCCCTTCATATTTTGGCTGAGGCTTCCTTGAAGGAGCATGGCACTAAATGACACACCTTCAGCTCAAATTTCAGAGAATTTGGAGCAATTTTGGTCATTTTTGAATTTTTTGGTCAAAAAACAGGTTTTTGCCCTCAACGCGTAGCGCACCGCGCGCTACCCTGAAGATGGGCAAGTCCATTCCTCAAAAACTTAACATTTTTGGATTTTTCATGACAAATTACACTTGCTCAGCAATTACCAAGGCATTTCATCAGGTTTTGAGCTCTCAGAAGGTCAAAAAACATGCAAAAAATGACTTTCTGCCACTTTTTGGACACACAGGGAGCAGTCTTGGGAGATTGCAATTTTGGAGGGGAAAATGACCACCAAATTGACAAATTCCACTTGGGCTGGAACGTAGACATCCAGACCTTTCGAACAAGCCTACTTTTGCCTCATTTGGATGCCGGGAAGTGCCTCAAAAGTTGGCTCAAAGGCGCGCTACGCGTTGAGGATTGGGGCGCTACGCATCAGGATATTTTCCACATTTTGCACCTTCCAGCTCAGGAATTCGCCCAGTTTTGACCAATTTTGATTTGTGATGGGACTTTTCACCCTCCTTGATGTAATTGATGTAATTTTATGATGTCATGGCACTTATTTATCTCTTCTAGAAGATTCATTCATAAAAAGTCAAAAATTTAATGAATGAATTGGTTTCCTAGCTTATAGAGGCAAGTTGTTTTGATTGCCTAGATTGTAGTGCTCAGTTTAGAATTGGTTGAAACAGCTCCTAGGATGATGAGCTCGACCCCTAGAGGCTAGGGAATGGGTTGGCATGGTCTATATTATGTATTTTCTAAATCATTTTCATGGTTGGAGAGGTTGGACTCTTGAGGGATAAGCTTAGACTGTATTACTCTTTGTATCTCTGCAATTTTGGCAAAGGAAAGACCAGGGTTTTGCAGCACTATTTGAGATTCTTGTGGTGATTTGTGTTGATGGTGTGTTTCTCTCATGTACTTGTAAGTTTTTTATGTGTACCATTTTCCTACTCTTCTCTTCTGCAAATTAAGTAAATGAAGTGTTAAGGTAGAATTCATGGTTTCCATGCTCTGCCTTTAAGTTTGCTTAATATCTATGTTTTCATCTGTTTAAGGAGAACTCTCGATGGTTTCTTGCTCTCCTTAACTCCTCACCGGTCATATCTATCCATTCACTTATTTCGAAAACATCAAGACAATCTCCTACCTTGCCCCAAAAAGACCTCTGCAAAAACTGTGTCTCATCCCCGCACCCAAAATTGACGTGCTCAGTTTTCCAACAAAACCCTAAAAATTTAAAATCAAACTTTCCCTATTAGTTTAATAGCCTAAAATCAGTGTTCTTTATTGGTCATCTCAGCCCTCTGAAGACCTTTTGCCGAGATAGACCCGGAGAGAGCCCTCTCCTGTCCCCGTAGGGCTAGCTACGAGGCTAAGTGGTTTGATGTTGCCATGGATTTTGCCTTCCTCAGCGTGAGGCAGATTCGAGCGCTAACAAGAACCATACATTTTGACTGTCATAAAAATCAATGTCATAACCAGCATATAACCAACATAAATATCAAGGATATATCAACCATATAAGCCACATATAAACAAGTATATTTACCCATAAAATACCAAGGAGAAAGAGAGCTCTTCCACGAACAATCCAACCATAGACTAGGCCGAACCAAATCTTTCTTTCAACCAGTCGCCCCTGTGCCATATTCCAAGCATGAATGTGGAATCTCATAAAACAAATCAATCAAAACCACACAGGGCTTCCAGAGGCCAAACCACCTCAACCCTCAATCAATGATTCCCCCTCACGGTCGGACATCGCTAACCATCACCAGATTGGTCTCTACGCAAGTCGTTCAGGGCTCCAGAGCATTTTTTTCCAACCATAGCTTCAATGACTAGTAAAGTAAGAATTTACAGGGTAAGTTCCTCAGACAAAACACCAAAGGACACCGCTCACAACCAAATCGCAGATCAATACACCAGTATTTTTGACGTGGTTAAAACCCTCAAAGAGGGAAACAGTCCACGGCCTGAGCCAACGTGGCCACTTCAGGCAATTTATTAATAAAAGAATGAAAATTTACATATGTTTCTCTCATGCACGGATTACCCTACAAATGACCCTCCATGCGCTTTAAATAGAAATCATGGACCAATCGGGTGTCAAGCCACGGATCAAGTGTCGGTAATACCGAGGAGAGAATGAACCGTCGGATCACTACATATCGTGACCGTCGGATTGTAAGTTACAAAATGTACAATGGTAAAGAAACACACTTTACCTAACTCTATACCTAACTCTATACTAGACCAAGTTGTACTTAACTATTTCCTATGTGTCGGAATATCCTAACATCCCCCCTTAAGAACAACTTGGGATAGGATTGAAGGATTTACAAATATGACACAATAGGAGAAGGAAGGAGGCACTAGAGCCTATCCCCTCTGTTGACCACTACTGGTCAACTTCCCATGCGGTACACCCTCTTTTCTTGGCAGAAAGAGATAGCACCTGAACGACGTGTCCGTACCAGCCTACAGTCATCAGCAGCTTGATCATTTCAATTGTAAACCCAGCCTGCATGTATGAATTGTAAATAATCTAAGCAGATCAGAGTCATGTGTGTAAAATTGCCTAGGTGGACCTAACTTTCTATGATAATCTATGTCCCGGAAGGTTTTTTGTCTCACCGATCCATGGATCGGCAGAGTTTTCCTTCAAACCTGACCCCAAAGCCGGGATGGATTTTGTCATTAGAACTTTAGGAGAATCCTAGTGTGTTAATCTGCTGGATTATAGTTGTGTCGCAGAACTGGGTGATTTATGAGGGTCTGTATTAAGTGGGTTTGTCCCCTTGAGATGTAAATTGTAAAAAGTCATCATGAAATGTGTCTTGAGGGTTGAAAATGTTTCAAATCCCCTCGTGAGTCCTAAGTCCTAGGTCCTAGGTGATGTTCCCAAAGGCTTAGTTCGATGATCCATTTAAAAAATGAAATAAAATAATAAAATAAATAAAAATTAAGAAATTTAAAAAATAAAATAAATAATAAAAAATTTAAAAATTTAATAAAAAATAATAAAAAATTTAAAATTTAAAAAATTTAAAAAATGTAATAAATAAAAAATAATAAAAAATTTAAAAAAATTTAAAAATTTTAAAAATAATAAATAATAAGAAATTTAAAAAATTTAAAAAATAATAATAAAAAATTAATTGAATAAATCGACGGATGAGATCAAGAGATGTCTTGATCTTCATCAACGGTCGAGATCATTTTTACATGGATCAATCGAACTAGCCGTTGGAGCATTTCCTTTAAATAGGGTGCTAGGAGTCATTTTCAGATGAATTCGATCTGTGAGTCAATACTGAAAAAGCTCTCTTGTAATCTGATTTTCTGGTTAATAAAAAGACTTTGGGGTCCAAATCGTGTTGGTGTTACTCTTTGGAATTGCTGTGAGATCTTAAATTTTCTGCATTACTTCAGTTTTCAGCGATTAATCATAGCTTGTTTTTTGAGTAGTGTGAGCACAGGTATCTTGTTCACCTGCTAGGGTTTGAGGGCTGCTAGGGTTTCTGAAATAATGGCAGGTATCTCCATTATTTACTGAGATCTAGCAGTTTTCCTTCTCTCTGTGCTGATGGTTGCTTGAGATGTGCAGGAAAACCTGTTAATGGAGAATATTGGTGGGCGTTTGGGGAAGTTCTAGGCTGAACCAGCCGACTCCCACAGGCTTTTCTGTGCAGAGCCTAGCTGATTTTGGCCCTGGGTTTATCATTTAAAATTTCTTTTCTGGTTTACATGAGAGATTTCTGAAGTATTATCTATAATTCTAAATATTTCCTGTTATTATTTGCTGAATCAGGCTGTCAAGGGGCCATATCTGTAATTCTTTTCTGGATCTAGGGTTTTAGATTTCTTTGCTTTATGTGATTTTGATTAGGGTTTTCAGTAATTTTGTCCTTTTCAAGTTACCAGAAACCATGACATGAACCAGTGATCAACAGAAGGTGCAAATCTGCCGTGATCCTGCATCCGTTCAAACAAACAAGCAGAAAATCGTTGAAATCTCCAGAAGGCACGATCAGATGCTGCACGTGAGTAAATTTATGTGGATTGTGCGTTAAAGGGTTTTCTGCTCAGTTTTCAGGGTATCCGCATGACAGATTTGTGCATCGATTCAGCGTTGAAGCATAAGCGTATTATCAAGATCAGTGGCGTTTTGAGCATAAAACCTCAAAAAATTACAGTGGAAATCCTCAGAGTTACAGTGGCAAAGGGATACCTCCTAGCCTCCATCTGCATTCCGAGCTGCTCACGCGGGGTCTCACGAATTTTTTTTTGCCTGAACGCGTGGTTATTACCTGAGATCTGCACGATTTAAATCGCCACATTTTCGCTGGACGTCAGGGCATTCACGCGATTTCATTAAGCTTAGAAACAAATCACTCCAGGTGAAATCGATTCAAGAACAGAATGCCACAGTCTCACGCAATCCTCAGTTTCTCAACGTCTGCAAACTGGTAATGTTCTTTTGGGTGTATGTATGCCGTCTTTCTCATCGTTCTCGGGCCAGGTAATGTCGTGGTGAAGCTTTCATATCATTTTCGGATCAGGTAAATCGCAGCTCAGGTAAGCTCCAGGTAAAGCCGCTGCCAAAATTTCGTTCTGCTCTGCGTTGAATATTTGTGCTTTGAGTGGCCCCTTGCTGCTGTCGAGACCCTGCAAGACAGCGAAAGAGAACGTATGCATTTTGATCTCGGTGTCTGCGTGCGTGCTATCAGCTGTTCATTTTTCCGCAAACATATTTGCGTTGCCATCGAACTTTATTTACTCCGGCAGCAGGTAGCTCGTTTTTTTTCGTTTAGCAATTCATTTTTTAGGGTTTACGTTCACTGTCTGAATAGTCGTTTTGGTTTATATGTAAGTTTCTTTTTGTTTTCGATTTCAATCCTTTGGTTATTCGTAGGCCAGCATAGAATTAGTTTAGGATTTGAATTGGTTATGTATTTTAATTTTTTAGATTTTAATGTATTTCTTTAGTTTAGGTTAGTTCCTTTTTAGAATTTAGATTTTAAAGTTTTAAATTTTAGAATTTAATTTAATGTAACTTATATTTAAATTCATTTGTTTATTTTAGTTTAGTTTCAAGTTGCATTAGGTTAGTTAAATTTAGATGTTAAGATTGGTTAGATTTTAAATTTTTTTTTTAGATTTAACTTTAAGTTAGCTTTTAATTTTTGATTTTTTGAATAAAAAATAAAAATAAAAAAATATATATTAGTTTTATTTTTTTAATGATTAGAATTTAGTTTTAGAATTTTAACTTTTTTTAGGATTTCTAATTTCCATAATATTAAAAAACAAAAAATTGAAAAAAATTTAAAAAATTTTGAAAAATAAAATTTTGTGGAAAATCAATTTTGCCAGTTTCAGTGGTTTCTCATGTTATATCTTTCATGCTGAATTTTCAAGTCGAGATATGAATACAATATCTGGTTACTGATCTTTGTGGTGGTTTTAAAGAAATCATCTTTTAAGGCACTGGTCTTCTAAATAAATCGAGTCTTTTAGGGGCTTATCTTAATCGTATCTCGTGTCTCCCAACCAACTGGTCGACGGTTGGTCTTCATCAACCCACAGGGACTACCCCCTTAGCCGCGGGAGACAGGCTTAAACGGAGGGATCGGGGAGCGGAGTGACAGCCCCCGGTCTGAGCGTTGTCGTGCCAATCCGCGCGACAACATTTTTTGGCGCCGCTGCCGGGGATAGAGTTTTTTCTGTCCCTGGTTCTTACATTTCAAGCTTTTCTGTGTCTAACCTCTTGTTCAAGTGGCGACTCCACTTCCTATATTATCTGCAAGAGTGTACACTAGAAGACATCCAAGCAGTCTGTGCAACCCCACTCCTGATCCTGAAAAGGTTTACAGGGTGCGATCACACAAACTTGCTTCTCGTACACTCCTTGCAAATCTTGGACAAGAAGCCCTTTCCGATATTCATTTGCTCTTTAAAGGTCAAGTTAGGCGCAGCACCATGAGTCTGTATGCCCCTTGTGATTTTTCTAACATTCCTGGATCCCCCAATGCTATTCCATCTATTGGGTTAGACAAATTGCCTAATTTTCAAGGAGATAATGCCGTTACTGTTAATTCCCACTTGCGAGATTTCAATATATGGATGGCTAAGTATGCTAGATCTCCTGATTTTGATCATGAAGATGTCAGGATGTCTCTTTTTGTCTTGACTCTAGCAGGTGATGCTTATGACTTGTTTACAGAAAAACCTCCAAATTCATTTAACTCTTTACAATCAATCATAAATTCATTTAGAGAAAAATATGGAGATAAGAGAGAGGGAAGACATCTTGTAAGAGCTCTTACTCTGATAAAAAAGAGAGAGGATGAAAATGTTGAAGAATTTAATAGAAGGTTTAATGGTATTATTAGAGAATTACCTCAAGACTATAAACCTACAGATAAAACTCTCCAAGATTTTTACATTGATGCCTTTGGTCCTGAGCCATCTTATGAGTTAAGGCGTGCGAAACTTACTGATTATCGAGACTGCCAAGCCTTAGCTATAGAGCTTGAAAAGGACAAGGCAGCTTCTGGGAAGTCTGAAATCCCAGGTTTTGATAGGGCTGCTACAAAACTAAAGGAACCTAAGGGAAAAGCAGTCCAAGAGCCAGAAAGTGAGCTTGTTCTTAAATTGCTTCAAAAAATTGAAACTATGGAAATTAATCATAATAAGGAGATAAACACTTTGCAGAATAGATTGATTCAGATGGAAAGAACGCAATCGCAAAATTTTCAGCCTCGAAATAATAATAACAAAAATAATAATTGGCAAAGAAGGGGTCAATCTAGTGAGCAGAGACCCCCTAATCCGCTTACTAATCTGGTAGATGATGCTCCTCCTTACTGTCGTGCTTGCGATGCTTTTCACGAAGAGTCCTCTTGTCCCATTATCAGGAGACTCTTGGATAATGGAATGCTTAGGACAGGTGAGCAAATAAACGTAGTAGGGAGCAAGTTTCCTGTGCCCATGAATGATTGGATAGAGATTAAGGAAAGGAGCTATGATGTTATGGATCCTTCATCTGCTTTTAGTATTAATAACCTTGAAAATGAAGATGACATTTTGGCTAGGTTATATGGTGAGAAACCCTCTCCTGAGAAAATTTTAGAAATTGCTAGAGATAGGGGTTTGACATACCAAAGAAGGGATAAAGATCAGAGCGGGAATCAAATTCCCGCTCGAACTTTAAACCCTGGCATAAGCTCTGGAATAGATGTTGATTTGGGAAGTTGGTTTAAAAATGCAAAAATCTGGGTTCCCGTATCTGAGATCGCTAAGATCCCTTCCCAAAGAGACAAGTTACTAAAAGCAATTCAGGGTCCTCAAGTCAACGCTTCTCAAGAGAAGATTCGCGAGGTTGACTACCATGATGCTCCTATTTATCTGCAAAGCGTAGATGCTGATAACAAAGATCATCAACCCTTCTTTATCACCTTATTAGTCAACGGGTATAAATTGAATAACTGCATGTTGGATTCAGGCGCATCTGCTTGTGTTATGACTAAAAGGGTCATGGAACAGCTTAACTTAAGAGTTTCTAGACCCTACTATAATATATGTGCTATGGATTCCAAGAAAATCGAAGTACATGGTTTAATCAAGGATTTACAAGTTCACCTTTCAGTTTACCCGGACATCATGGTTGTTATGGATATCGTTGTCGTTGATGTTCCTGATGCTTGGGGTATGCTGTTATCTAGAAAGTGGGCCTCTGATCTAGGAGGAAGCATTCAGATGAATTGGTCATATGCTATGATTCCTTCTCCTAGCGGTGATGGTTTTGTTAGGCTAAATAGAGAGCCCGAAAGGAAATTTCATGTTGAAAATCCTAAGAAGCCTCATAACGAAATAATTAGAGAACAATCTGACATCGGGAACTACTCTATCATGTCCAATTTCATAATTCCTCCCGATGATGAGATTAAGGATCTTAAGGATAACGTCTGGTATATGTACTTCGATGGTGCGTCCTCTAGTCATGGTAAAGGTGCTGGAATAGTGCTTAAATCGCCCCTTGGTCATATATTCAAGTTTGCCTACCGTTTAGAATTTGAAGCAACCAACAATGTCGCTGAGTACAAAGCTATATTGTTGGGTCTTGAATTGGCCAAAGCTTTGAGGATTAAATTGCTTAGCATCAAGGGGGATTCCGATCTGGTTATCATGCAACTTAAAAACAAATTCACATGTAGAAATCAGAGATTGAGAAACTATCGAAATGTTGTGTGGGATACTATGGAGCACTTCGATGCCCTTAACCTTGAAGCAATCCCTCGTGAACAAAATAGTTTGGCGGACGAACTTGCTGTAGCTGCCACAACTTTCCAGTTGTCTGACGAGTTAATTAATGATAAAATTAAAATGGAAGTAATGTTCAGACCATCAGTTCCAGACAACTCAGAGCATTGGCAAGTTTTTAATGATGAAAAACAAGTCGTTCGTTTTCTCAATAGTTTGGATGAGTTTGAAGATTTTCGGATAATTTCTCAGGAGGATGGATCTTTAAATCATGAACATATCATAAATCCTACTCCTAGAAATGTGGTTGCCTTAGAGCAACATTTTGATCGACATGATGCCACGAAGCTTAGAGAAGAAAACAAGATGGACCCAGGCGAGTACCTCGAAATGAACATTGGTACTTCTGAAAATCCGAAAATAGTTAAAATTGGTAAAGGTACTAGTTTGGAGGAAAGGAAAAAGTTAGCTGATTTACTTCATGAATATAGAGATGTTTTAGCTTTTTCCTATGATGAATTAAAAGGCTATAGGGAAGATGTTATGGAGCATACTATTCCTTTAAAGGACGAGAATGCTAAACCCTTTCGGCAGAAACTTAGGCAAATTAATCCGAAATTAGCCCCCTTGGTCCAGAAAGAGCTTGCTAAGATGCTTTCAGCAGGGATCATCGCTCAAACTAGGCATTCGACATGGTGTTCGAATTTGGTGATTGTTAGGAAAAAGAACGGTTCAATAAGACTTTGTGTCGATTTTAGAAACCTTAATCTGGCATGCAAAAAGGATAATTACCCTTTGCCAAACATGGAAACTTTGTTGCAAAGAGTAACTGGGTCTGGAATGATGTCATTGCTAGACGGTTTTTCTGGGTATAATCAAGTTTGGGTTAAAAAAGAAGATCGACACAAGACCACATTCACAACACCATGGGGCACTTTTGAATACATCAGAATGCCATTTGGGTTAACAAATGCTGGGGCTACTTTCCAGAGGGCCATGGATTATGCCTTCAAAGGGTTAATCGGGAAAATCATCGAAATTTACCAAGACGATCTTACTGTTTTCTCTAAAGATGGTATCAGCCATATAGATCATCTTAGGAAGGTTTTTGATAGATGCAGAGAATATGGAATTTCTTTGAATCCGGCTAAATCTGTCTTCGGGGTAACTGAAGGGAAACTTCTGGGTCATATCATTTCTAAGGAAGGAGTCAAGGTCGATCCTGAACGAGTTGAAGCAATTCAAAAGATTCCTCTCCCGCATAACCTCAAGTCCCTTCAGTCTTTCCTTGGAAAGATAAATTTTATTAGAAGATTTATCCCGAATTATGCGGAAATAGCTAAGCCCATTCAAAGTCTTCTGAAGAAAGATGTGAAATTTGTCTGGCAGGAAGAAGGCAAAAGGGCTTTCCAAGAAATCAAGTCTGCTATCGCGAAAGCTCCTGTCCTTGTTAGTCCTAATTACTCCAAAGATTTCATGATTTTTTCTTTCGCTTCTGAGGATACCATTGCCGGTGTCTTGCTTCAAAAGAATAAAGATGGTCACGAGCAGCCTATTGCTTTCATGAGTAGAGCACTTCAAAACTCCGAATTGAAGTACAATACCATGGAAAAGCAGGCTTATGCCTTGGTCAAGTCTCTTAAGCATTTTAAAACGTATGTGGGTTATTCTAAGATCATTGCTTTTGTCCCACATTCTGCTGTTAAGGACATATTAACTCAAACTGATTGCTTAGGGACTCGTGCTAGGTGGGTTACTAAGATACAAGAGTATGATTTAGAAATTAGACCCACCAAGCTGATCAAAGGCCAAGGTTTAGCTCAAATGTTAACAGAAAGTAATGAAAAGACTCTTGGTTTGTTCTGCCTTGACCATCTATCTTCGCCAGAGTTGAGAAGATTAGCTGAGCATGAATGGTATAAGGACATAGTTTACTATTTGACAAATCTTGCATGTCCTAATCATTTAGTCGCTCATAAGAGAAGGGCTCTTAGACTAAAAGCCACTAAGTACTGCCTTATGAAGGATGGCCTTGGATGGAGAAATCCTGAGGGCATAGTGCTTAGGTGTGTCGACGATGTTGAATCCAAAAGATTAATCTCCGAATTTCATTCAGGATTTTGTGGTGGTCATTATGCCGCTAGAACTACCGCCCACAAAATCCTAAGAGCTGGCTATTATTAGCCTTCGATTTTTTCTGATGTGCACAAGTATGTTAGAACGTGTCAAGCCTGTCAACTGTTCACTGGGAAGCAGAAGCTTGCTGCCCTTCCTCTACAACCTGTTATCGTAGAGGCACCTTTTCAGCATTGGGGTCTGGACTTCATAGGGAAGTTCCATGAAAATTCTAGCAATGGCTACTCTTGGATTTTGACCGCTACCGATTATTTCACTAAATGGGTCGAAGCCATTCCTGCTAAGAATGCCACTGAAAAGGTGATTATGGATTTCATTGAGAATAACATCATTACTAGATTTGGTGTCCCCGCTAAGATCACTACGGACAATGCCAAGGCTTTTAGTTCTTCAGAGTTTACGTCTTTTTGCTTCAAATATGGCATTGTTTTATCTCATTCGTCGAATTACTATCCTCAGGGTAATGGTTTGGCTGAATCAAGTAATAAAAATCTCATAACCATTATCAAGAAGATAGTAGGAGATAACAAGAAGTCTTGGGACAGTAAAATCAAGTATGCTTTGTGGGCAGACAGAATTACTAAGAAGAAGTCTACTGGTAAATCTCCCTTTGAATTAGTTTATGGCTTGGATGTTACCTTACCTGTGCACCTAAAATTGCCAGCCTATCAGCTTCTCCAAAAATTTTCCACTAATAAAGATGTTGTTCAGAATAGAATAGATCAGATTGTGGAATTAGATGAGGCTCGTCGGACAGCTTTTGAGGCTATATGTAAAAATCAATCTAATATTAAGAAAAGCTTTGATAAATGCTCTCGATCTAGATTTTTGCAGGTTGGAGATATGGTTTTACTCTGGGATCGCAAAAATGAGAAGCCGGGAAAACATAAGAAGTTTGATAGTTTGTGGCTGGGACCATACATCATTAGAGATATAGCCGGGCCAAACTCATTCTACTTGAGCAGATTGGATGGCGAACCACTTGATCTACCAGTGAACGGCCAAATGCTCAAGTTGTTCTTCAGAGATGATATCTGATGCCATGGGGCATCTTCTGTATTGTATTTCTATCCCTACTCCTTGTCTTTTCAGCATTTTATTTCTGTTTTTAGGATTAGATTTACTTTTCATGTTATTAGTTAGTTAATAAATGAAGAGCTTTTATCTTTCCTGTGCTTAATGTATATGATGATTTTGGACGGACGCTACTTATATTTTGTGGTGTGTTGCATGGATGCAGATTCTGGATTCTCACATTCCTACAGAGCAGCAACGTGTCCCCAAGTAGAGCCAGATGTTGACCACTACTGGTCAACTTCCCATGCGGTACACCCTCTTTTCTTGGCAGAAAGAGATAGCACCTGAACGACGTGTCCGTACCAGCCTACAGTCATCAGCAGCTTGATCATTTCAATTGTAAACCCAGCCTGCATGTATGAATTGTAAATAATCTAAGCAGATCAGAGTCATGTGTGTAAAATTGCCTAGGTGGACCTAACTTTCTATGATAATCTATGTCCCGGAAGGTTTTTTGTCTCACCGATCCATGGATCGGCAGAGTTTTCCTTCAAACCTGACCCCAAAGCCGGGATGGATTTTGTCATTAGAACTTTAGGAGAATCCTAGTGTGTTAATCTGCTGGATTATAGTTGTGTCGCAGAACTGGGTGATTTATGAGGGTCTGTATTAAGTGGGTTTGTCCCCTTGAGATGTAAATTGTAAAAAGTCATCATGAAATGTGTCTTGAGGGTTGAAAATGTTTTAAATCCCCTCGTGAGTCCTAAGTCCTAGGTCCTAGGTGATGTTCCCAAAGGCTTAGTTCGATGATCCATTTAAAAAATGAAATAAAATAATAAAATAAATAAAAATTAAGAAATTTAAAAAATAAAATAAATAATAAAAAAATTTAAAAATTTAATAAAAAATAATAAAAAATTTAAAAATTTAAAAAATGTAATAAATAAAAAATAATAAAAAATTTAAAAAAATTTAAAAATTTTAAAAATAATAAATAATAAGAAATTTAAAAAATTTAAAAAATAATAATAAAAAATTAATTGAATAAATCGACGGATGAGATCAAGAGATGTCTTGATCTTCATCAACGGTCGAGATCATTTTTACATGGATCAATCGAACTAGCCGTTGGAGCATTTCCTTTAAATAGGGTGCTAGGAGTCATTTTCAGATGAATTCGATCTGTGAGTCAATACTGAAAAAGCTCTCTTGTAATCTGATTTTCTGGTTAATAAAAAGACTTTGGGGTCCAAATCGTGTTGGTGTTACTCTCTGGAATTGCTGTGAGATCTTAAATTTTCTGCATTACTTCAGTTTTCAGCCATTAATCATAGCTTGTTTTTTGAGTAGTGTGAGCACAGGTATCTTGTTCACCTGCTAGGGTTTGAGGGCTGCTAGGGTTTCTGAAATAATGGCAGGTATCTCCATTATTTACTGAGATCTAGCAGTTTTCCTTCTCTCTGTGCTGATGGTTGCTTGAGATGTGCAGGAAAACCTGTTAATGGAGAATATTGGTGGGCGTTTGGGGAAGTTCTAGGCTGAACCAGCCGACTCCCACAGGCTTTTCTGTGCAGAGCCTAGCTGATTTTGGCCCTGGGTTTATCATTTAAAATTTCTTTTCTGGTTTACATGAGAGATTTCTGAAGTATTATCTATAATTCTAAATATTTCCTGTTATTATTTGCTGAATCAGGCTGTCAAGGGGCCATATCTGTAATTCTTTTCTGGATCTAAGGTTTTAGATTTCTTTGCTTTATGTGATTTTGATTAGGGTTTTCAGTAATTTTGTCCTTTTCAGGTTACCAGAAACCATGACATGAACCAGTGATCAACAGAAGGTGCAAATCTGCCGTGACCCTGCATCCGTTCAAACAAACAAGCAGAAAATCGTTGAAATCTCCAGAAGGCACGATCAGATGCTGCACGTGAGTAAATTTATGTGGATTGTGCGTTAAAGGGTTTTCTGCTCAGTTTTCAGGGTATCCGCATGACAGATTTGTGCATCGATTCAGCGTTGAAGCATAAGCGTATTATCAAGATCAGTGGCGTTTTGAGCATAAAACCTCAAAAAATTACAGCGGAAATCCTCAGAGTTACAGTGGCAGAGGGATACCTCCCAGCCTCCATCTGCATTCCGAGCTACTCACGCGGGGTCTCACGAATTTTTTTTTGCCTGAACGCGTGGTTATTACCTGAGATCTGCACGATTTAAATCGCCACATTTTCGCTGGACGTCAGGGCATTCACGCGATTTCATTAAGCTTAGAAACAACTCACTCCAGGTGAAATCGATTCAAGAACAGAATGCCACAGTCTCACGCAATCCTCAGTTTCTCAACGTCTGCAAACTGGTAATGTTCTTTTAGGTGTATGTATGCCGTCTTTCTCATCGTTCTCGGGCCAGGTAATGTCGTGGTGAAGCTTGCATATCATTTTCGGATCAGGTAAATCGCAGCTCAGGTAAGCTCCAGGTAAAGCCGCTGCCAAAATTTCGTTCTGCTCTGCGTTGAATATTCGTGCTTTGAGTGGCCCCTTGCTGCTGTCGAGACCCTGCAAGACAGCAAAAGAGAACGTATGCATTTGATCTCGGTGTCTGCGTGCGTGCTACCAGCTGTTCATTTTTTCCGCGTTCCTCCGGTGATATTTTGAAACATATTTGCGTTGCCATCGAACTTTATTTACTCCGGCAGCAGGTAGCTCGTTTTTTTTTTTCGTTTAGCAATTCATTTTTTAGGTTTACGTTCACTGTCTGTAGTCGTTTTGGTTTATATGTAAGTTTCTTTTTGTTTTCGATTTCAATCCTTTGGTTATTCGTAGGCCAACATAGAATTAGTTTAGGATTTGAATTGGTTATGTATTTTAATTTTTAGATTTTAATGTATTTCTTTAGTTTAGGTTAGTTCTTTTTTAGATTTTAGATTTTAAAGTTTTAAATTTTAGAATTTAATTTAATGTAACTTAGATTTAAATTCATTTGTTTATTTTAGTTTAGTTTCAAGTTGCATTAGGTTAGTTAAATTTAGATGTTAAGATTGGTTAGATTTTAAATTTTTTTTTTAGATTTAACTTTAAGTTAGCTTTTAATTTTTGATTTTTTGAATAAAAAATAAAAATAAAAAAATATATATTAGTTTTATTTTTTTAATGATTAGAATTTAGTTTTAGAATTTTAACTTTTTTTAGGATTTCTAATTTCCATAATATTAAAAAACAAAAAATTGAAAAAAATTTAAAAAATTTTGAAAAATAAAATTTTGTGGAAAATCAATTTTGCCAGTTTCAGTGGTTTCTCATGTTATATCTTTCATGCTGAATTTTCAAGTCGAGATATGAATACAATATCTGGTTACTGATCTTTGTGGTGGTTTTAAAGAAATCATCTTTTAAGGCACTGGTCTTCTAAATAAATCGAGTCTTTTAGGGGCTTATCTTAATCGTATCTCGTGTCTCCCAACCAACTGGTCGACGGTTGGTCTTCATCAACCCACAGGGACTACCCCCCTTAGCCGCGGGAGACAGGCTTAAACGGAGGGATCGGGGAGCGGAGTGACAGCCCCCGGTCTGAGCGTTGTCGTGCCAATCCGCGCGACAACACCCCCTTAGTGACAACTTCCTGAACTCCAACCATAAATCGAGGTTTAGTGAACTTCGCCTCTGTGAGAGCCTTTGTGAAGATGTCTGCAACTTGATCATCTGTTGAACAATATTGCACTTCAAAAACATGGTCGTGAATGAGATTTCTGATGAAGTGCATGTGCAATTCAATGTGTTTGCTGCGCTGATGTTGGACTAGATCTTTGCATAGATGAATGGCACTTTGATTATCACACCAAAGTGTAGTCGGATGCTGCTGCTCAAAGCCAAACTCTAACAGGATCTGACGAAGCCAGAAGGCTTCCTTACTAGCTTCTACGGCACCACGATACTTTGCTTCTGCTGATGAAAGAGAAATGGCACCTTGTTTCTTGCAAGCCCATGTAATAGGTCCTGAACCAAGAGTGAACACATAACCGGCAGTAGACTTTCGATCATCAGGGTCACCAGCCCAATCGGAATCAGTGAAACCAACCAATAGAGGAGATGCTTCGGCACTGTAATGAATCCCAAACTGAACTGTACCTCGAACATAACGAAGTATTCTTTTAGCTGCTTTCCAACGACTTTCATGGGGGTTTTGCATGAACCGAGCAACAAGGCCAACAGCAAAGGAAAGGTCAGGACGAGTATGGGTTAGATACAAAAGTTTTCCTACAAGTTGACGGTATAAGGTAGCATCAACTTCAGGAGAAGTACAAGTGACTGAAAGTTTGACTCCAGACTGAAAGGGAGAAGGGGCTGGCTTACAGTCTTCCATGTGAAAATGGCGTAGAATATCACAGGCATACTTGGACTGGGAAAGAGAAATACCCTCCTTGGATTGCAAGACTTGAAGACCGAGAAAATAGTGTAAGTGTCCTAAGTCTGTCATTTCAAATTTCCTTTTAAGGCTAGACTTCACATGGTTTATAAGGTTGGGATCACTACCAGTAAGGATAAGATCATCAACATAAAGAACAAGGATGATAAGAGAGTTGCCCACTTTCTTGGTGTAGACAGTATTGTCAGAATGACACCTAGAAAAGCCAGATTCTAAAAGAAAGCTATCCATTTTGGCATACCAAGCCCGAGGAGCTTGCTTGAGACCATAAAGGGATTTCTTAAGTCGACATACAAGGCTGGAGTCTGTTTGTATAAAGCCAATGGGTTGTTCCATATAGATTTCTTCATGCAAGTCCCCATGCAAGAAGGCAGATTTAACATCCATCTGATGGACTTCCCATTTGAAAGAGGTAGCAAGGGAAAGAACAAGGTAGATAGAGTTCATTTTGGCAACAGGGGAGAAGGTTTCAGTGTATTCAATGCCTTCAACCTGTGAAAAACCTTTAGCAACAAGACGAGCTTTATGTTTATCAACTTTCCCATCTGGTCCATACTTGGTTCTGTAAACCCATTTGCATCTAACAAGTTTTCGTCCCTTTGGTAGAGGAACAAGATCCCATGTATCATTTTCCAATAATGAATGATATTCTTCATTCATAGTTGCTTCCCAATCTGGATGGCCTGAAGCTTCTGCAAAGGTGTCAGGATCATAATTTACTGGAGCTTGAGCCAGTAAAGAAGAGGCTCTCTCGAACTGAGAACGTGTGCGTCGCTGATCTGTAGGATCACCGGCAAGATCACCTGCTGCATCTCGAGTAGCACGAACCCATTTTGGAAGCTCAGGAGCTGAAGGAGGATCCTGAGATGGTGGGGGAGGATTGTCATCCTCACTTTCATCATCTGAAGAAGAAATGTTTTCAAAGGTAGAAGAGATAGGAAGAGGTGGCACATCCGCCGGACTAGGCTCGCAGGCCGATATATTTTCATCAAATTTTACATCTCTTCTAATGATAACATTTTTGGACTTAAATGGAATAAGTCTATAGCCTTTGAGATCTTCAAAATATCCAACAAAAGTACATTTTTCACTCTTAGGTTCTAAAGCTTTATGCTTTTCATCTGGAATATGGGCCCACGCTTCACTTCCAAAAACACGAAAGTGACTTACATCTGGTTTGATTGAGCTCCATGCTTCTTCTGGAGTGATATTCTTTAAAGCCTTAGTAAAAGTGCGATTTATTATGTAATTTGCACAGTTAATTGCTTCTGCCCAAAAACTAAGACCAAGTCCTTTAGATTGTAGCATACAATTAGCCATTTCCTTTAAGGTGCGATTCTTCCTTTCAGCTACACCATTTTGTTGTGGAGTATATGGAACAGTATGTTGCATTTGAATTCCATTCTCAGTGCAATAGTTGATGAATGTATTTTTAACATATTCTCCGCCATTATCAGATCTTAACTTAAGAATTTGATGTCCAGATTGTTTTTCAACAAAGGCCTTGAAGGCCAAAAAAGTGTTAAATACTTCACTCTTGAGTTTTAAGAAGTATACCCAAGTGCGTCTGGAGAAATCATCAATGAAAGTTAAGAAATACTTGCAGCCAGAGAATGACACAACTGGAAGTGGACCACATAAATCACTATGCACAAGCTGTAAAGGGGCTGAGGCGTGCCAAGAGGCACGTTTTTCAAGACTATCCCGATGATGTTTTCCGAGTACACAACCGGAACAAACACCATCTCTGCAAGATACCATAGGAAGACTTGTCACCATATTTTCTTTACATAGATGCTGAAGGGAGCGATAGTTTAAGTGACCAAATCGCTCATGCCAAAGTTTGCTCACTTCATCGTTATGAGCAACAAATACTGAGGGAAGATTTGATGACCCAAAGTTGTGAAACTTATACAACCTTGTAGAATCATCAGCAACTCCAGTAGCCAAAATCTGTTTAGGATCTCTTAAGTCCTTGATTACAACATCATGAGGTGAGAATTCAACGATTTTACCTTCACCTGAATGAGTTATCTGATATACAGATAGAAAGTTGATAAGATTGGAACACATAATACATCATTAAATTGACCATTGTCTAGATGAACAGTTCCAGTCCCTACAACATTAAGAGATTTATCATCACCAACATATATATTTTTGGTGTTACAATCATTTAAAGAAGAAAACATGGCTTTGTTTTTGGCCATGTGATAAGAAGCTCCAAAATCAATGAGCCACTCATGAGAATGAGAAGAAGAAGATACATTTAATGCATAGCCAGACCGAGATGCTTGACAACCACATGCAGAAAGTGTCATTCCTGAAGATGAATTTGAAGTTGAAGATTGCCCCAAATGGATGTTATGCTTCTTCATTGCTGCTTCCAAGGCTTCCATCTTCTTAAAGCATTTTGATTCTAAGTGGCCATCTCGATTACAAAAATTGCAATGTCTATCAGTCTTCTTCCCTTTGTTTTTATTTGTCTTATCATTTTGTTGAAATGATTTTTCATTTTTGGGGATGAAATTGCTTAAGACCCTTGTTTGGTTTAGGACCATTCTTTTTAGGATATGACTTCTTAGGATTCTTTGAATTTGGTTGTTGCTGGGCGGCTAACGCTTTCTTGGAAGAGTTTCCAAGATTAAGAAGACCAAGGTGTAAGAGTTTTTCTTGTTCTCTTATTAAAGAATCACAAAAAGAGTCAAAGGAAGGGGACTTGTAGTCTGTTCCTTGAGAAATGAAGGCTTCTCTTGTAGAATGGAAGGTGGAAACAAACACAGAGTAGGCTGGTCCCAACTTTGTAAGAATGGAATAGATAATGTTACTATCTTCTTTCTTAACTTTAACACCTTCCAAGAAATATCTAAGGGTCTTGAACTTGGACAAGAAATCTTCAATGCAAGAAAAATTATTAAGGTCCAATGTAAGCAACTCATTTTCAAGTTGATGGGCTCTAAGTTCATTTTTAATCCCAAAAACTTTATTGATTTGTTTCATTGCTTCACCAGGAGTATCAAGTTCTGCAATATGGAATCTAAGATCTGGAGAAATAGACATCCCTATCAATCCACGTGCTTGATCTTGCCTATTTTCCCATTTAGCAGCCTTATCTTCATCCTTCGGTTTATTTTCTTGACCTGAGGCTATTCTGTAGAGACCTTTACTTCTAAGTAAATCCTCAATGTAGGCCAACCATTGGAAGTAGTTGGTGCTGTCAAGGGTAACTTGGTATTGACTTTCCATTTCAACGGAAACTGAAGCTAAAGATGCTGAAACTAAGTGTTCCAATGGATAGATCTCGAAAAATTAGGCTGGTTTAAAAAAAACGGCTCTGAAAACAGCTTCCGGATGAAGAAGTTATGGCTTTTTGAAAAAAAGTTGTTGAAGTTGCCGACGAGGTGCGGGAATGTGCGGAAATGAAAAAGTCTGCCCCCACAAAATGGAGACTTGAACCCAAGACCTCTACTCTCTTAGAATAGCTTTGAACCAATTGAGCTATACAAAAAATTTGAGAGAGGGAGGGGGCGGGGGGGGTTGATGCTTTGGGTTGCGTGCTTGCTTTGAGAAGGCTCTTTTTCCCTACAAAACAAAAAACACAAAACCCAACACGGACATACAAAGAAAACGAACCTTACGGCTCGAAGTTAGCTTTAGCCGAAAAACTAAATATTTTCAAAAATGAACCTTGCGGCTCAAAGTTAGCTTTGGCCGGAAACTAAATATTTTCCTCAATGTTTCTGATTTTCCGAGATCACCCTAAGACGCAAGGAAAAGAGCATACGCATGAGAAAAATCCTTCCTTTCTGTTTCTAATTTGCCCAGATCGCACAGAGTCGCAGGGCAAAGAGCATACGCAAAAATGAAAGGTATAGATCCGGTAATAAAAAAGTTAAATAAACCGAAACTGAAATAAACAGAGAGAAAATAACAGTAAACTACAAATAAATATTGTATACCTCCAGATCTAAAAATGACGCAGCTAGGGCTACCGGAAACCTTTTCGCGTGAAACGAAAGGGGTTCCTCACTGGAACAGATGCTCCCAACACAACAGAGCAGTCCTCTCGGCCTGAAAGCAGTCAGAAACAGCAGATCTAGGAAACAGCAGTCGGATGCAGTTCTACCGGCTTCAGATTTGGATTACCAATGGACGCGGCCCTCAAATAGCTCTGATACCATGTAGGAATTTACAGGGTAAGTCCCTCAGACAGAATACCAAAGGACACCGCTCACAACCAGATCGCAGATCAATACACCAGTATTTTTGACGTGGTTAAAACCCTCAAAGAGGGAAACAGTCCACGGCCTGAGCCAACGCGGCCACTTCAGGCAATTTATTAATAAAAGAATGAAAATTTACATATGTTTCTCTCATGCACGGATTACCCTACAAATGACCCTCCATGTGCTTTAAATAAAAATCATGGACCAATCGGGTGTCAAGCCACGGATCAAGTGTCGGTAATACCGAGGAAAGAATGAACCGTCGGATCACTACATATCGTGACCGTCGGATTGTAAGTTACAAAATGTACAACGGTAAAGAAACACACTTTACCTAACTCTATACTAGACCAAGTTGTACTTAACTATTTCCTATGTGTCGGAATATCCTAACAAGCAACTCAACCCACAACTGATGTCGGGCTTCCAAGACTAGTAACTCAACCCACCAAGGGCTTCCAGAGCATTTTTCCAACCAAGGCTTCTAGGACTAGTAACTCAACCCAAGTTGTTACAGGGATTCCAAAGTGTTTGTCCAACGAAGGCTTCTGGGAACTAGTAACTCAACAAACAACCAAAGGCACAAGAAAACCATCCAGAAAACAAAAGTAAAACCTGTAACACCAAATGACAAGGCTAAGAAATCCACCAACAATCCAGGCAGCCCTCCATGCCAATGATAGATCATAAACAAGAAACCACATGCATGTGTCATGCATGAAAATACTAGCAAGGAGAATAGAATAGATTTCCACTAAAACCTATTCAAAGCTTTGCCAACTGATCCTCAGAAGCCTTTTTATTAATGAGACCTCTAATATCTTCAATTCTCTGATATTTTCCTTCATTTTCCTCCTCACATGAAACCTGTGACACCTATCTTTTCTCCTAATTTCCATTATTTTCATAAATAAAATTCTAATTAATTCCCCGTGCCTTTACAAAGCCTTTACCTTTACCAATTTCCTTTAGCCATATTAAACCAAATGAACACCCGCACTATTTTTTAACCACTAATCGAATACGTGTCCCGTGAGCGTGGTCTTATATATTTTTACATAGATTTTTAACCAGAGTTGTTACAGAACCATCCCCCTTGGGGCAACACCGCCCTCGGTGTTCAATGATACCTACAACCAACAAGACTATTAAAAGCAAAACATGCTGCTCATGGAGCTTTATAACATAGTTGATTACAGTGTTTACAATTACCACTGTTGAAACATGACAAAAATATCATTCGCTGGACCTTTAAGACACGGCTCATTACGGTATTTACAATAATAACCACATATACTCATACACATTTTCTTCAACCAACAATTAACCATATTGTCTATGGAGATTTATAAATCCAGCTCGATATAGTATTTACGAAAATATACACATGCAGATTTTCTCAACCAGAAAATAAAAGGATATGATATCTGTCTCAGCAACAAGGGAATCCATAGGCTCACACCTCTATGAAAATTCCTAAACCCGGAATCCCTACTATAGCAAACTGATGTTACTTTCCTACTTGTTAATCCATACAAGTTATTTACTGTGTTCTACGGTAAATATCGAAGTAAATACAACTACAACACTCACTATTTAAAAATAATATGCTAAAACAAGAAACTGAACAAAAAAGAGATACAACACACATCTACACAGTTATTTTTTGAAAAATGCCCCGGGAAAAACCCAATGCAGGAAAACCGGTGTAGCAACTCTGAGGGTTTTAATATTATGAAGCAGTAATTTTTGAATACAACTTCTGGATGCCTTCCCGGCAATCCAGTTATAAAGAATATCACTAACAAAGAAATTTGTTAGATTACTTCACACTATCACTGGAAATCCTGATTGATCCAGCCCTTGAATGACTGCCCCTGGCTGCCTCTGGATACCTCTACATTGCCTTTGTGGAGTCTCTGCGTCAAACCATCATTAAACCCTCTAGGGACAGCGTGACTCCTCCAACTGATCGATTTAATGCCCAAGAACTTCGATTTCTGCCTCCCGGTCTCACACCTCGGCTTCCAGCTTCTACAATCAATTCCTTCAACAATTTTCAGACTTCCTCTCGGCTTCTATGCTACCTCTGCATGGCTCAGCGTCAGCCCCTCTAACTTTGTGCTGCCACTACTAGATCTCCCTCTACCTTCTCTGCTAAGTATTCTCTCACCAAGAAATATTTCCCTTCGAATACTATCCCTGCCCCTCACTGCAAAATCTCACTTTAAATTTCTCACTGGCAGTTGCTCTGCTTCAGAAATTCGATCGTTTGAACTCTCTCTCTATGTGTTCTCCAAGTGCCCATCAAGTCTTCTCTTATAATCATATTGTTGATCAATCAACGGCCCATATTAGATTCTAATTAATGGCTAGGATGATATTGACTTTATCTCTGCCTTCTTCTAGAAGTTACACCCACATTTTAGATTAATACCCATTAATTATTTTAATTTCTTAAGTTTAGACTTAGGGTCCCATTAAAAATAGTTAATTATTTTAATAAAATTGTCTCTGGGTGGAATTTCCCAAAAGGATTTATGGGTATTGGATAATTCATATGCCTAAGACTCCCTGCAAAATTTGAAACTTAGATCACATCTGATGCTACCAAAAATAAACACTCCATATTAGAGAGGAATGTGCTCTAGCAATGCAACATGTTGAAGCATCACTTTGTTCTGTAACATCTCCTTCTGTGCTATTGATGTCTAACATCCTGTGCACCAACTACTGTGCAAATGTACTACTACTGACCCTGCCACTATCAACACTGCATCCGCACTGCAACTCCCTCTTAATTCTGCACTGGTGTTGCTGCTTGCACTGCATTTGCACTTCAACCTTCCACAATTATCGTTGTTACTGCATCAGCAACGGAAAATCATCACAAATTACTGAACCAATGTTTAGTATGATGCATCTCGTTGCTGGAGTATGATTGCTTCTAGTTCTCTACATTGACCCTCTAAAGCCTCTGCATTGTTGCTGACCTCTGCTCTGTGCCAACTGCACTACTGCCAACTCTGCTATGTACTACTCAATCTTTGGCACTCCTAGCCACTGCAACTGTCACTCTAGCACTCCTCTGCACCAATTGACATTGGTCCATCCTCCTACTACTTATATGGGCTCTCGTAGCAAGGAATTGATCTGAGAGGTGGGCTCCTCAAGGATCCTGCCCATCTGTAGCTCTTTCGAACTACAGCTCTAAATCAGCCCACCTCCCTCCTGGAGGTATCTCAGATGTCATGGAAAACTCATCCTCCTCGATCTTCGCGGCTGCAACCTTCGGATCATGCTTCTCATATTTTTCCTTCTTCTTGAGAGGACATGGTGTTGTGTAGTGAACGAATTCACCACACCTGAAGCATTTGATCTTTGAAACATATGTCTTCTTCTTTTGTTGCTCCTAATGTCCCTTGGATGCGAGGGCTACATTCTCTTCCTCTTCCTTGGGCTTTGACCCACTGTTGTTGCTTCCGTCAATTTTACACTTGACCAAGTCCCTCCTCAGCTCCTCTTGCTTAAGAGTTTCCCACATCTCATCCCAGTTTGGAAAAGTCGCCCCGCCTAGGATGCTCTGGACTAAGACTTGCCACTCCTCAGATATTGAATTTAGGGCTAGTCTTACCATCTCGTAACCTTGAGGTGTTGACCCCACAACTGCCAATTCATCTTAGGTCTTCTGAAACTTCATGAGGAATGGATCAATGTGTTCCCCCTTCTACATTTGCATAGATCTCATCTTCTGCTCCAAGTACATATTCTGATGCTTGAAAGATCCTTGATACAGCGTCGAAAATGCATCCCACATCTCTTTGGAAGTATTTCTACCAACTATGTGACAGACTATATGATCCTTCACTCTGTCAAAGATCATTCTTTTTGTCTTCGTCATTTTTCCCTTGTACTTCTTGAGCGGATTTGGATCTGCGGGCTCAGCTACCACGTTGTTGATGTAGATCTTGAGAAAATGCTCATCCAGAAGGTACGACTTTCTTGCCTTCCAAATCACGTAGTTGGATGCCTCCTCCAACCTATCATGATCTCTCAATCCACTGGTTGCCATCTCTACCAATCGAAAAAGTCGAATAGCCTCCTCTGCGTAGCACTGGACTGGCCTACACACTCCCTTCGGGAGCTTGTAGATATGCCCCTCTCCGCTGCTACTCAGCTAGTGAGAATTCAAACTCCTTGGTTGGAAGTCCTCTGAGGAAGAATTCCCTCAACCGTGTCTTTCTCTTCCCTACTGACATATTTCTGCCCAGCATCTGCCTACAGAACACTGTGTCCCGCCAAAAAGCCCCTCTTCTTTGAAGCTTTTGCGCTACTCCCTCTGACACTGAAAAACTTTGATTTGAAAGTCTTACCTCTCTGTCGACTCACTCAGAGAGAAATTTACCACGAAAATCGTGCGCTCCTGTCCTAAACTACGCAATCCCTTAGGGGATTCGATTTTTTGCCTCTATAGGAATTTCAAACTCCCTTTCTTCTTCAACACTAGACTCTTCCAACATTTCTCTCTTGTTTCATTTGCATCTCTGATACCATGTGAAAATTCCTAAACACAAAATCCCCACTGAAGAAAATTGATATTACTTCGCCTACTTGTTAATCCATACAAGTTATTTATTGTGTTCTATGGTAAATATCGAAGTAAATGCAACTACAAGACTCACTATTTAAAAATAATATGATGAAACAAGAAACTAAACAAGAAAGAGATACAACACACATCTACACAGTTATTTTTGGAAAAATGTCCCCGAAAAACCCAACGCGAGAAAACTGGTGCAGCAGCTCTAAAATTTTTATTACTATGTAGTAGTAATTTCTAAATACAACTTCTGGATTCCTTCCCGACAATCTAGTTACAAATAATATCACTGACAGAGAGATCTGTGAGATTACCTCACACTATCACTAGAAATCCTAAATGATCCAACGCCTGAATGACCGCCCCTCGCTGCCTATGTGTTGCCTCTCCGCAGTCTCTGTGTCGGCCCGGCGTCAAACCCTCTGGGGACAGCATCACACCTCCATCTGATTGATTGTATGCCCAAGAACTTCGATTTCTGCCTCCCGATCTCACACCCCGACTTCCAGCTTCTACAATCGATTCCATAAGCAATTTTCGAACTTCCTATTTGCTTCTGCACTGCCACTGTTGGATCTCCGTCTACCTTCTCTTTTGATTATTCTCTGACCGAGAAATATTTCCCTTTAGATACTATCCCTACCCCTCACTGCAAAAGCTCACTTCGAATTTTTCACCAGCAGCTACTCTGCTTCATAAATTCAATCTTTTGAACTCTCTCTGTGTGTGTTCTCCAAATGCCCATCAAGCCTTCTCTTATAATCATCTCGTTTATCAATCAACGACCCATATTAGATTCTAATTAATGGCTAAGATCATATTGACTTGATCTCTACCTTCTTTTAGAAGTTACACCCACAGTTTAGATTAATACCCATTAATTATTTTAATTTCCTAAGTTTAGACTTAGGGTTCCATTAAAAATAATTAATTATTTTAATAAAAACGTATCCACGTGAAATTTCCCAAAATGATTCTAGGTAGTGGAGAATGCATGTGTCTAAGCCTCCCTACAAAATTTGTGACTTAGAGCACATCTGATGCTACCAAAAATCAAAAACCTCCACCCTGAAAGTAATACCAGGACACACCTCCTTCCCAGGAAGTCCAAAATCCACTGCCAAAGTCAAATATGCATCCAATGTCTAGCGCTATAATCTTGTGCCACTTGTCCTCTTTGTGAATATTTACCAGTTCATTATTCCGGGGTGCACTCCCAATGTGCATCTGATTCCATCTAGAAATCTTAATGACCAAAACAAATCCATCCTCGGGTTTCGCTTCACTGCTACACAGTGCCTCGAGCAATTTGATCACCCCCTTTCGTGCAGTCACACACCTTCCAATTTCCACTAGCACCCCCATCTCAGGCAGTCCATCCCTTGGCAAGGTTTCCTCACATCAAAAGGTCCAAAAACCAAGGCATATCCCTACCTCAAAGCCATCATATCGGTCATAGCATGCTCATGAATATCAATGGACACTATTGGGTACCAATGTCCCACAATGGGCCTGCTCCTAAACTGCTTTACCAACATGATCTTGGATGTTTCAATTCATTCTTTTTGTTGTTGTTAATTCTTGCAGTCAGTTCCAATCACCCAACCAGCCATTTCCATGTTCCTTATACCAAGCACATAATTCCCATTATGCTCAAAACAAATTGAAATAAACTAAAATCATAACCTCATTGGTAACTCGTCAACAAGGTACACTTGCAATCTTGTTCACTTCCTATCACAACAAGTCAAACTAGTTTTTTCATCAATTCATCATGTATAAACATATAACATTTGGTTAGCACAAAAATCAATGTTGATTTTAGGTATGTTCTATGCTAGAGAAATTTATTTAAATTTTCACATTTAGCAATCACATCAGCATTAAGGTAAACTATAGATAGAACAAAAATATAAATCGCAGAAGACAAGCCAAGACAAGAGGACACAAGATGTGGCGTTAGCTAGGGACAAACCCCAATGTGGGGAACCCTTGATCAATATTTCTTTTATGTTTTTCAAAGTTCAACAAAGAAAGTGAGAGAGATAGTACATTTACAATAGAAGTCAATATTTTGACTTTTGATATCACATGAGATCAGTTGAAGACATATTGCTTCAACTGATTCTCTAAGGTGACTACTTCACCTATCATAGTGTTGTATTTCGTCCATTTGTAGCACCTTTTCGTGTAGCACCATGTTGTACCATCACAGTGTTGGACCTAATAACTGAGCTGCTTCTCATCATCATGCTGCCCATCATGCAGTCTCATTATTGATCATGCTGCCCTTTACATCATTATGTAGTCTTACTGATCATGTTGCCCTTTACATCATTATGCAGTCTCATCTCTCACCATGCTGCACTTTACTAACATGCCCAACATCTTAGTGTTGTACCAAAATATCACTGAGTTGTTCTCATTGATCCAAGAGAGGTTCCAGTACTGTTAGTGCAACCCTCTTGCTCCTTGAATAGCTTATCCTTGAGGCTGCACTACTAGTCAAATCCATGTTGTCTAAGGTTCTTCTATGACAGCACTTAGTCACGATGAATCTATACTCAACGTTTATCCTCACGTTGTCACCTACAACAAAATAGGTCTCCTTGCTGCTCTTAGATGTCTCCATTTGATTGCGTATAGGGCTGCTAGGACAGGGATAAGTTAAGGGTTGTTTGGACAGTGTATTGACTGTGGCTCCTTCATGTGTGCCTATAGTTATCTCACCTTACTGTGGCCTTCTCTTTATTATTGCGGCCACCATCTATGTGGCTACCATCTACTGCGGCTACCATCTATGCCTGCGGGATTATGACTGCGGCCTTCTCTTTATTACTGCGGCTACCATCTATGTGGCTGCCATCTACTGCGGCTACCATCTATGCTTGCGGGATTATGACGTGCTTCACTACATTACCACTGCAGCTCTATCTCATGCTTGACTGTGGCTCTTTCTACTGCAGCTATCCTTCACTGCGATTAGAACCTCATTTCTAGACTGCGTATAAGGTGTTACATGAAAGGCGTACAAGACATGCCATGCGTATAACTATGGTAGGGATCCTTCCAACTGCAGCTTCACCATGAACAATGTATAAGGTTTCCATAACTGCGAAAGAGTCTTTATTGACTGCATGTATATGACTGCGTTGGATTAGGGCATCCAACATATTCTTTAGTGTCTTCTCCTTCTCCAAAAACCCAAGATGTGGAGAGGAGATCACATGAAGAATGTGTGTGTAAATGACTTCAAATCCTCTTCTATTTATACTAAAATGTAGATGATGAATAGACATGTCTATTGGGCTTCTGAGCCTACTCAAGTTGTTGGCCGACTTGACAATTTATTTATAACATAAATAAATTCAAAACTTCATAAATACTTATCAGAACCGGATGATCTTTAGATCAATCCTACACCTCTCGATGAGAGGAATCCAATAAAAATATTAGCTGCCATAAATAAGATGACCCACATGGATTTTATCCCTAGTTGCCAATTTTAACACTCCCTCTCAACTAGGGAGAACTCCATCCATTGATCCATATGTCTGACTGTACTATCTCTACCATCAGTGCCCTACATTGCTTTGCTCAGCTCAGCTCAACTCTACTAGCTCTACTCAGCTCTGTTGGCTCTGCTCAAATCTGCTCTACTTTGCTCAGCTTTACTCAGCTTTGTTGGCTCTTCTCTGCTCTGCTCTGTTGAACCATGGAGAAGAATTGATCAAGAATGTGTCATACCATTCTCCACTAACCCGAAGTCAGTCTCAGAGTGTGTACCACTGGTCCCAGGCCAGTCCTCAACCGACCCGAAGTCAGTGTCATAGTAGGTACAACTCCTACCATTGGTCCCAGACCAGTACTTTACCGACTGGAAGTCAGTCTCAAAGTATGTACCACTAATCCCAGACCAGTCCTCAACCGGCCCGAATTAAGTGTCATAGTGGGTACAACTCCTACCACTGGTCCCAGAACAATATCATTGATCCCAGATCAATGAAGTTCATCCTAGCATAGGGAGTACGGTAGATATAGCGATCCGTCCATCGATACTAGTATGGTCCCTATCCTCATTTCGCTGCTCATTGATCAAATGAGAGGTACTTCCCATGAGTCTCAGATTACATGGGTAGGATGCCTCGACAAGAGAACTAATCAATTCTGTTCACAGGAGAGCGAATCATCATATCCACAATCGCCATGGAGAACACATCATCCAAGCCTCACAGGAGAACTAATCATCCTGCTACACAATCGTCATGGAGAACACATCATCTAGACCTCACAGGAGAACTAATCATCCTGCTACATAATCGTCATGGATAACACATCATCCAGACCTCACAAGAGAACTAATCATCCTGCTACATAATCGTCATGGAGAACACATCATCCAGACCTCATAGGAGAACTAATCATCCTGCTACATAATCGCCACAGGGTGTCACGTACACCACCAGGGGATGGTGAGTCACCCTGTGGTCATATGTCGCTCCAAGAAGTACCCCGCACCCCCCTGGAGCTCCCAGAGCTCAGTACGTCATACTTGACCTTCGTTAGAGGGTCTCTGAACGACACCAAGTCGTTCTCAGAAAGTCAGGAATTTGACCTTTCGTAGGGGCTTTGTCAAAATGTCGGCAACCTATTCATTTGTATCGATATGTTGGAGCCTTATAGCTCCCCGCTATACCATATCTCGAATATAGTGGTACTTGATATTGATATGCTAAGAGCGATCATGAATACGGGATTCTCTGACAAACAAATCCCAGTCTGGTTGTCACATAGGATCACAATGGTATCCAGTGTAAATCCAAACAGCTCACTTAAGAGCTTTCGTAACCAGACTGCCTCACAGGGGGCCATGCTAGCAGCAATATACTCTTCCTCGGTGGTGCTCAAAGCCACCGACTTCTACTTCTTGCTCATCCATGATATCGAAACAGATCCCAAGGAGAACCAGCACTGAAAAGTGCTCTAATGATCCTCCACACTGCCTGCCCACTCAGCATTCGAATAATCATGTGGTTTCATATTTCTAGCAGTATATCTCAATCCATGAGAGATTGTGCCCTAAAGATATCTCAGAAGATTCTAGGCACAAATCTAGTGAAGCTTAACCAAATATGAGCTCGCCATGCTATCTGCAAAACATATGTCCAAACGGAGGTTCATCAAGAACATCAATGCGAATGAGTTTATGAAACTCAAAGGCATTTCCCAAATCTGGTCCGACATCACTACCATATAACTTCTGAAAGTTAAGATCCTCAAGGTAGTCACAGACTTGCAATTTATCTTTCCACATCCGAAATCCAACTCCCTCTTACTTTTGCAAATGAAAGGGTTTGCACCTGTCAGAAATAAGTCGTCCTCATCAGGTGCTAGTATGAGAGGTCTATCATCCACAACCTTCGGATGGTTTGGATCGGTTTCACTCCTAGTGAACCTCAGCTTCATCAGACAGCTATCGATCCTCTCATACTACACCTAGGGTGTTTTGCTTCAAGCCATAGAGGGCTTTCTTCCACCTGCATATGTGAGATTCCTAATTATCAATCTCAAACCCCTCGGGTTGTTCCACACCTGTGGACCTGCTACATGAGGGGAATGGTCCCCTTGTAATATTTTCCTTCGGTACATCTCAGACATGTACTTTCATGCTCTTTTTTTTGAAGTTAGGCTTCCTTGTCACCATCTGACTTACAGACCTCTGGTGCTATGTGTCAATGGACATGGTCCCCAATGCACTTCCTGTAACTTAATACAACCCTGAACTCAAAAACATCTTTGAAAATTCTAAAACATGTACCTTTCCATTGACGAGTGCCACCCTGAAACCTTTGACTTCCATTTCCAAGATGGACACCGGGTTCTTCTTGCGATCAGGTACATAAAAGAGGTTCTGGGGTTCCTTGCTTTCTTTGAAGATTCGACCATTTCCTTGATGACCTGCATTACCAGTCATTCCTTTGATCATTGAAGATGTCCCTGGAATGATTGTTATCTTCATCAAGAGATGTGTCCTTGTCCTTTGGACACTCCTTCGCATGATGGCCGAACTTATTGCAACCAAGGCATCTGCCTTTCCTTCCACCTTCTGTTGCGCCATTCTGATAATATTCTCTGCTTCAACTTCATCCTTTGTGAACTTAGAAGAGAGATGTGGAACCCATTGATCCTTTTGTCCTTGTCCCAACTGTCTTTGGTGATTGCTCTTTCACTCTTGCTTGGGCATTGTCTTCACCTCGCTCTGATACCATGTTAATTTTAGGTATGTTCTATGCTAGAGCAATTTATTTAAATTTTCACAGTTAGCAATCACATCAGCATTAAGGTAAACTCTAGATAGAACATAAATATAAATCGCAGAAGACAAGCCAAGACAAGAGGACACAAGATGTGGCGCTAGCTAGGGATAAACCCCAATGTGGGGAAACCCTTGATCAATTCTTCTTTTATGTTCTTCAAAGTTTAGCAGAGAAAGTGAGAGAGATAGTACATTTACAATAGAAGTCAATATTTTGACTTTTGATATCACATGAGATCAGTTAAAGACATATTGCTTCAACTGATTCTCTAAGGTGACTGCTTCACCTATCGTAGTGTTGTATTTTGTCCATTTGCAGCACCTTGCCATGTAGCACCATGTTGTACCATCACAGTGCTAGACCTGATGACTGAGCTGCTCTCATCATCATGCTGCCCATCATGTTGCATCTTCCATCATCATGCAGTCTCATTACTGATCATGCTGCCCTTTACATCATTATGTAGTCTTACTGATCATGCTGCCCTTTACATCATTATGCAGTCTCATCTTCTTTCATCATGCTTTCCTTTACTAACATGCCCAGCATCTTAGTGTTGTACCAAAATATCACTGGGTTGTTCTCATTGATCCAAGAGAGGTTCCAGTACTGTTAGTGCAACCCTGTTGCTCCTTGAATAGCTTATCCTTGAGGCTGCACTACTAGTCAAATCCACGCTGTCTAAGGTTCTTCCAGCACTTAGTCACCATGAATCTATACTCAACATTTATCCTCACGCTATCACCTACAGCAAAACAAGTATCCTTGTTGCTCTTAGATGTCTCCATTTGACTGTGTATAGGGCTGCTAGGACAACGGATAAGTTAAGGGTTGTTTGGACAGCATATTGATTATGGCTCCTTCATGCATGCCTGCAGTTATCTCACATGACTGCGGCCTTCTCTTTATTACTGCGACCACCATCTATGTGGCTACCATCTATGCCTGCAGGATTATGACTGCGACTTAATTGCGGCCTTCTCTTTATTACTGCGGCTACCATCTATGCCTACGGTATTATGACGTGCTTCACTACGTTACCACTGCGGCTACCATGTATTCCTGCGGCTCTATCTCATGCTTGACTGTGGCTCTTTCTACTACAGCTATCCTTGACTGCGTTTAGAGCCTCTTTTCTGGATTGCGTATAAGGTGTTACATGAACAGCGTACATGACATGCCATGCATATAACTGTGGTAGGGCTCCTTCCAATTGCAGCTTCACCATGAACAGCGTATAAGGCTTCCATAACTGCGAAAGAGTCTTTATTGACTGCGTGTATATCACTGCGTTGGATTAGGGCATCATCTGCAGCTAGGGCATCCAACGTATTCTCTAGTGTCTTCTCCTTCTCCAAAAACCCAAGATGTGGAGAGGAGATCACATGAAGAATGTGTGTGTAAATGACTTCAAGTCCTCTTCTATTTATACTAAAACGTAGATGATGAATAGACATGTCTATTGGGCTTCTGAGCCTACTCAAGTCGCTGGCCGACTTGACAATTTATTTTATAACATAAATAAATTCATAAATTCATAAATACTTATCGGAATCGGATGATCTTTAGATCAATCCTACACCTCTCGATGAGAGGGATCTGATAAAAATATCCACTGCCATAAATAAGATGATCCACACGGAGTTTGGCCCTAGTTGCCAATTTTAACACTCAACCATCATAAATTAAAATCATGAAATCATCATAAACTATAATCATAAATCACATGTAACCATCATAAATCATAATCATAGATCACATGCATAATCAAAACTAAAATAAAACACTCATACATATCCTTCAAACTATCATTTGCTTCTACTTTTATGTTTTTTTCTTTCCGTATGCACACCGAATCGGTTGCCACACCTGACAAACACTCAGTGCCTTCTCTTCAACCACGTACACATATACACAGTGTACAGCACATACAATACATACACCCACACCTGACACACAATACAATGCATACACCTACACTCAGTGTACAACACAACACAATACATACACCTACAACCAGTGTACAACACAACACATATACATTCACAAAGTACAACACAACAAATACACATGTCACGATATCACGAATACACAATGCACATACATAGTACCACATGCCTGTAACACAGCATGTACGACATGCACACAATACCACATGTACATCAGTACCATATGCACAACATGTACACAACACCACCTACACAACGTGTACACGACACCACATGTACATGACACCATCTGCACAATGTGTACATAACACCACATGTACATCGCACCAGATGTACGTGTACACAATACCACATATACACAACACCACATGCATGATATTTACACAACACCACATGTATACAATTCCACATGCATGACATGTATGCAGCACCACCTGCATAGAGCACCACATGTACAACATTTACATGGCACCACATACACACAACACCACATGTATAATCATGCACACAACACCATATATACATAACATTGCATATACAACATGTATATAACACCATATGCACACGGCACCGCATACCCAAGATTCTCATAGCACCATATGCACACAACAGTGCATATCCATCATGTGCATAGTACAATATGTACATTGCATTGCATGTCGAACATGTACATAGCATCATCTATGCCTAGCACTGCATATGCAATACAACACCATATATACAACAGGCACTCAACACCATAGGTACAAGCACTAAATATAAAATATACACAACAATAGCACTGAACATCCAAAACCACACTGGCTCTACCAATCCAACTTGCTTCCAGTGTCTCTCTGTCATCTGTGATTATCCTAGCAGGTGGTGGATCATTTTTTTTCATTCCGTTGATGTACCTCTCAGCATTATCTATCCATAACGTAAACATAGGCATAGTATAAACACATAATATCAACTCATATCCACATGATATTGACTTTATAAAGGCTACTTTACCCACTTGATTCCTCATAAGACTAAAAACCTTTTTATGTCTTTCATCTGCATAAACAATCATTCTTCCACAAGAATGATCCTTGAAAACCATGTCAAACAGTGACATAGATACATAGATACCTACATACACACACACACACACATATAAACATTAGCATTAAACAACCATGCTCCATGATGGCCCTGTCAGATACGACATACATACATACATACAAGTATACATATATAAACTGAAGAAAAATCACACAGCCATATAACCATATGCACAGCAAATTAACACACAGAACATTAATTGGCGGAAAAGGCAGAGGGCCATCATGTGGTCTCTCATGCTCATGTATTTCTCTCTTATTCAAATAATTTAATAATACATTTAAATACATGAGCAAGTGGTCTTAAGATAGTGCGTCTATCTTAGACTCACTTGGTTGAGACAATTTCTCAACTTACACACTAATTTAGGAGAGCTAGTTGGAGAGAATCTCTCATCCAAACTAGAATCCTTGGTTTGAGGAATTCTCATGATTTTATTTATTTAATTGGATTTATTATTGATTTTTAAGAGAGTGGGCTAACATCCCCCCTCAATGATAAATCCAAAACAAACAAGGAACCATCTTCCAAGTTCTCAAGTTGATCCTCAAAAAAACACTACCTAAAAAACCGCCAAAGCTAAATGATGGAAAAAACTCAAAACTGAAGAGAACATGAATCAGTTGCATGTCTGATTCATCTTTGAATGTCGCTTGACAACTCTATCATGTGCCAAGCTGCAAAAGAATCCAACTATCCTTTGCTTGAAAACAGCTTTTATTGTCCACTGACACAATTTGATGAACGCCCACTCGCGTATTTGTTGATGATGATCACCCACTAGATGATGAAGATGCCCACTAGCTACTTCGTTGATGTTGTCGAGACTTTCAGTCTGACAACCACTTTGTCAATTTCATTGACATTTTCCCCCCTTTGTCAGCTGAAAGGAGAGAAAATCATTTGCATTTGATATCTGAACTCCCCCCCTTCAGGTGTAGGAGAGTTTCATTATTGTACTCCCCCGTTAAACTGCACAAGAGTACCATCGTTATTTGACTGTTGGCTACAATATGTGTGAGTGAATCCAATTGTAAAACTTATACAATCTTCTCGCTATGGATAACCATTCCCAGGGATCAATCCATGAATAATTCATCTTCAATCTGGTTGACTATCGTTGGTTGTGTTTGCAGCATTTCTCTGATGAATGATTATACTTGCCACAATGGTGACAAGGATGGAGATCAAAACACTGATCTTCCAGATGATCGGTTCTTTGACAATGAGAACATTTCGGTTTGTCTGCAACTTGAGTTTGTATGTATTGTTGTTTGTCTTCATAGCTTGTTGATTGTATTTGATCAAGAAATCCTGCACTAATGAACTTGATCAGCTTAGAATAATCGGGGATATGCAAGTTGTTTTCATCTTTGTCATATCCTAATCCTCGTCAATTTTTGTTACTTTGAAGTTCTTCCCATGGCTTGATAATGGGTTTGGAAGAAAGTTTAACCAGAAAAACTTCAACACTTGAAGTTGGTTGGATGAATGAGTTCGAATTAGCATCTGTATCTGGAAAAGACGTGGAAGCAACACGTTTCTCTTGCAACTCAATTCTCTGCAGTTGCGATTCTAGTTGAAGGAACTCAATCGTTTCATGTGCATGTTGAAGATGCACTTGAATGTCAGCAAGAATGGTCTTGCTGATGTGCACCATGTCGTCGGCTAATGATAACATTAAATTGTGAAGAATTTGGGACAGTTGAATGTGTGTAAACATGTTGTCTTGCTTACTTTAAAGTCAGGCTTGCTTAGTGTAGAAGTCGTGCTCGAAAATTGCGCACTTGAGTTGATCACTGAAATGGAAAGCTCACTTGGATTGTTTGTTGATTGCTGATGCTTTAAGCACTTGCTTGAATTGTTGACTTGATGCTCGCTTGATGACGATCACTTTGCTTAAAAGGAACTTTATGAATGTTGTAATGAACTTTACACAGGCTCGTTTGTTGTGCGTTGAACTGTTGCACTTGATTTGGTTGATTATTGCATGCTCGCTTGCTTTCACACTTGCTTGCTTTGATTGTTTGAATGATGATTGCTTTAAACATTGGCTTGATTTGATGCTCACTTGAAATTGCTTGATGGATTACTGACACTTGTGAGTTCTTGAATGTACTCACTGAATGTGATGATTTGTAAAAAAAAGGAAAGGGTGTCGAACACTGTCAAAAATGCACCCAAGATACAAATGACAAGTTCAATCTTGATGACTCAGTTGAAGACTTACTTGACTTAATGTATTCACCTTAACAATTCAAATTAGGGTGTCGGTTACAACTGAGAATTCACCTGTATAATTCAGTTAAAAAATGTTTATTTGCAAGTGATACAAAAAGTGTTGATGATGTTGATGTCATCTTGGCTTGAAATGTTTGATTTGTAACGTCCTTAACTTTATGGCGTGAATTAGCTGTTGTGAAATGTTGTTGCAGAATATTACTTTTATCAAGTCGATGATGTGACACTTTGTGCTTATGAACTTAATTGATTATGGGAGCTTTGATTTCAGGAGCTTGATCGATGACTTGTATATGTAAACTTTCTTATGTGCATGTAGTTGTTTTGTTTAAGCATAATAAAGAGAGTGTTTTACAAATTTGACTCAAATCATGCAAGTCATGCACACACATTCATTGCACACGGTGTACCTAAGATTCCCTTATTCAATTTCGGGCGGATCTAGGACACAAGCACCACCAAAAAGATATGTTTTTTATTGAAATATGGGAGTACATTAACCTTCACCTTCTCAAGCAATGATAAATTCAAGCTCACACACCCTTGAAGCAACTTCGTAATTACAACTTTAACTTTGACTTGACTTTGAAATGGACTTGATTGAGTCACTCCAAAAATTACAAACTAAAATCACTTCAAAACTAGAAATAAAAACCATACCTTATTTCTTCACATCTTATCTCTCCATTAAAAAACTTCAAATAAATCTCCTTATTTCTCCAAAAATTTACAAACAATAAATATAGCTTATCTCTCCAGTAAAGGCTTCTTCACTTCTTAGATTCAACTTTAAATTTCCAAAAAAAAACTTTATGATGGAATTTTTATTTTTTTTTCTCGCTGTCCTCCACGCTGGCTGCTGGCTGGCTTAAGCTGGCTCACGCTGGCTGGCTTTTTTGCTGGCTGATTGCTTGTTGGCTTACGCTGGTTGGCTTCTTGCTGGCTCATGCTCAGTGAAAGCATCCAAAGGCAGCTTTAAAACTTCTTAAATTGCTCTCGATTTCACCAACATTTTCAATGTCAAATCCCTTTGCTATACTGTGCAACTCTGCGGGATTTTCTTTGAGGAGTCATCCGATATGTTTGAGGGTTGTCTTTGCTTTCAACGGTTTTGCGAGCCATGAATGACGCGGTACATCCACTCGATGCTCAAAAAGCGGAGGCATAAGATATGTTTCCCGCATGAATCTTGCATAGAAGCATTGATGCTGGATGAGTGTAGGTATTTTCCGCCTACAGAGATCTTTGAGCAGTGGTCAGCTGTAATGGTGGAGGCAGAAATTTTCGAAGCCCTGAAAGTATACTGCCCCTTTTTCGACTGCTCTGGACTTCTTGTCAAGGAAAGTTTTGGAACCTTGGATGTGGAGGATGTGGAGGATGTGGAAATGGCGGAATGCCCCTTCTGCAATAGGTTGTTTTGCACGCACTGCAAGTCTTCGTGGCATGCAAATCTACAATGTTGCCTGCCACTGACAAAACTAAAGCGGATTTTCTGCTTCTCAAGCTTGCCGAGGATAGTAAGTGGCGCTGATGTGGAAAGTACAAATTGATGGTTGAATTGAACTATGGATGTAATCACTTATTTCTAAAGGAATATTTATCACCAGTGCATAGATTCCCAGATGATGTCCAGACCCTATACAAGAAAATATGGTAGGCCTTGTGGGTAGAACTCTCTTGTTGAGAACACCATTCCCTTCGCTCACTGTTACCCTGAATCGTACGCACTTGATAACCAGAAGCTTAAGCGATTCGAACCCAACACCTGTTCCAAGGAGGAAACTGGTGCTCTACAGTAAGAAAGAATGTTGCCTCTGCGACGCACTCAAGGACAAGCTACACACTGCATTCATGGTTGGCGGAGATCATTCTCTCACCGACTTCAAACTTGAGGTGAGGGACATCTCCACAAATCCCCAGTGGGAGAAGGCATACCAATATGAAATCCTGGTCTTGGAACGGATACTTGCTGATGGCTCCGAGAAAAACCTCCCCAGAATGTCTCCACGTCTCACTGCCGAGCAAGTTCAATAGAAATTGGCAGCTCTATTGACATAACTCATGGATTTAAAAAGCACTGATTAAAATCATTTTACCTTTGTAAGAGTATTTGAGCTTTGTTCCTGTTCCTAGTTACAAAACGCTAATATGTAGTATTAAAATTCCTAAGCATTCATGTTCGTTTTTCTTTTGCCATAAGAAAGCCAACATGGCTTCATATAGTTGTAGTCATTTATGGAAAAGGAATCGATTTGGACAAAGTACTAAAGAAACAAAAAACATTTCACTTGAATTTGTAAAGCAGCTCCGATACCAATTGCAAAACGCTTACTACATGAAGAAAAAATCACACACATAAAATAAACTCAATAAAATAAACACTCGGAAATATAGAAAACAGACGTGGCGAAAAAGGCAGAGATCTATCATGTGGTCTCTCATGCTCATGTATTTCTCTCTTATTCAAATAATTTAATAATACATTTAAATACATGAGCAAATGGTCTTAAAATAGTGCGTCTATCTTAGACTCACTTGGTTGAGACAATTTCTCAACTTACACACTAATTTAGAAGAGCTAGTTGGAGAGAATCTCTCATCCAAACTAGAATCATTGGTTTGAGGAATTCTCATTATTTTATTTATTTAATTGGATTTATTATTGATTTTTAAGAGAGTGAGGCTAGCATAAACATCATCATAATCATGATCACAACATAATTACCAGATAGCATAAGGTCAAGGTTAAGAGAACTCCCTTTATCTGTTCATAGCACACACAACATCGAGCACAACGATTCCCAACATAGTCAAGACATCTAATGCCTCAAGTCCATTTACTTTACCTTTCCTACTACCTTTCTCATGATTGCATTGCCACTGTCCATTTACACCAATGGACTGAACCAATCCAACCAATTGTCATATTCTTACCTTCAACTTCCCTTACTCATGCACCAAGCTCATCTACTTTCCTTTTTCCCAAACCAATTCCCAAGACCCTCGGCACATAAAAGGAAAGACCAAGAAGAAAACCATGAAAACCAATAGCAATATGACATCACAACAAAGTGGCAAGGCCTTGCACCAGACATAAACAAAGCCACAAATCAAGCATAACAAATCACAGAAGACCAAAAGTACAAGACTAGGAACAAACACCATGACTCAATCCCTATGGTTTTCAATGCATACAAGGGAAACCTCAACCCGAGCTTTCTTCAAGATTTCATGGCAGTGTCTTTCCATGCAATTCCCCGTATCATAATGCCATAAACAAATAATTGTCAGTGTATAACAATATACTAGTTATCTTACCTTGTTACAATTGAGTCTTACTACATGTTATCACATCACCCAACTATTAGTTATATAAACAACTCAACTATTACCTTGTTACACTAATACTGAGCATGTTGCCCTACAACTACTCACACATGTCAACCACATGTTCCAAAGATCAAATACAACATATCTATGAATTTGAAATCAACTTTTACCAAGACTAACAACCATGTCACACTCAACAATCAACTCACATTCATCAGCCATAATACATAATGCTACAATTATCACCTACTTACACTCAAATACATATCAGTTGTCTCAATACCTAATGTGTTAGTACAATCATCTTAAAACAATACCATTCATTCATGCAATATTACATACACATACTCATATCATGTTATTAATCAAACATTCAAGCAACAAATAGACAAAATAATAGACACCAAACACTCAAACATCAAATAGACAACATAATCAAATATTCAAACATCAAGTATACGACATATGCAAATCCATACCTTAATGTATCTCATGGGAGGCTATCTTGTCTACACAATCAATCTAGATTAGCATGATATAACTTCACAACATATCAACTCAAACATAAATAAGGTCATGATATTCATAACATTAACTAGCGAACAGGTTCACCTCATAAGCTCATAAACAATTTCCATTCATGCATAACAATCACATATGCACCGTCAATCTAGATTAGTATGACACAATATCCTAAACATATCAACTCATATCTGAATACCATAACCCTACCCATCTGCATAGGCCAATCCAAATTAGCACGATATATATAACATCAAGGTCTTAACTGCAATAACCCTAATCATCAAGTTAACTATCATATATCAATCAACAAGTTGACATATAACAAACTTATCAACAACATATAACATAATCATCAAGTTAATTATCATATAGCAAAATTGTGGTTGTAAATTCGCTGCTAGTAACATTGTCCTTGCCATTTTTGAACAGTTCGGTTTCTTCTTTTAACTACCCCATTTTGCTTGGGTGTTCTAGCAGCAAAGAATTCTCTTTCGATTCCATGTACTTTACATAATTCATCAAATTCTTTTTATGTGAATTCTCCCCCTCTATCTGTTCTAAGGAATTTAATCTTGGAATCATTTTCATTTTCTACAAAAGCTTTAAGATTATTAAAACATTCAAATGCCTTGAATTTATATTTTATGAAATATACCCACATCATTCTAGTATAGTCATCACCAAATAAAGCAAAGTACCTTTCCCCTTGGAGTGTTGGAGTTCTAGTTGGCCCACATAAATCTGCAAGAATGATCTCCAAAGGTCTTGATGTTGAGAACTCCTTAGTCTTGTGGTTGGTTCTAGTTTGCTTACCATGTTGACATTGGCCACATACAACTTGATCTGGTTTGATCTTTGGAATGTCCCTTACTGTATTAATTTTGATAATATTGATCAAGTTATCAGAACTTATATGCCCCAATCGCTTGTGCCATAACCAACTTTCATCTATTTGACTCAAATAACATTTATCTTCGTGGATTTTGCTCAAGATGTAAATGTTATCTAGTGTTCTTACTCCTTTAGCCACAAGTTCTCCTGAGGATGAGTTTCTTATTTCACAATCTTTGGTGCTAAAGACAACATTATGTCCTTGGTCACAAATTTGGCTAACACTTGAGTTTGTGTTTGCGTCCTTCTACCAGCAAAGCATTTTGAGCCTTTCCTTTTCCATTAACAAGGGAAACGATCCCTTTTCCAATGATTTTAGCAAATCCACTTCCAAAGGATACACTTCCATCCTTATTGTTCAATGAGACAAACTTCTTTTTGTCACCTGTCATATGTCTTGAGCATCCATTGTCCACAAACCAATGGTTTTCATCACTATGAGCACATAGAGCTAGGCCACATTTATCCATATTGAGATTCTCCCTTTTAGCTTCTCTTCTTTTGAGTGGACAATTTTGTTCGTTATGTCCATAATCATTACATAATGAGAAAATTGGATCAAACTTGGTCAAAGGATCAAAGGAGTTATAGGTCTTGATTTGTCCTTGCTCTTTGAGACCACGTGATTTATTTGTTTGATCCTTCAATCTTAGTGTTTCATTCTTACGAGCCATGCAATGTTTAGCTTGATGACCAAAATTTTTACAATAATAACAATACCCAAAAAACATAGTTTGGTACCTGTTGTAATAGCCATGACTTGAATCAACATTCTTCCTTGGAGTTACTCTTTCTTCATTCTTTGGATTTGAGATGGGCCTTGGATGAGATGACTTTTCTTCTTTTGAATTGCTAGAAAGTATGTCGGCATAGCTTCTTGCATTATTCTTAATTCTTGATGATTCTCCTTTAAAACCAATCCCGGATTTGTCGTATTGAGGTTTTTGAGGTCTTCCCTTTTAGCTTATTTTTCAAGAGGTCTTCCCTTCTTTTCTCTTCCTCCTTTTCTACCTTGAGAGATATGATCTTATTTCATAATTTCTCATTTTCTTCAATGGCACTTATTAATAATTCATCTATATTTCCTTCTAGTCTTGAATCATTATCATTTGTGAATGCCATGAACAATACTTCTTGGCTTCCAGCATAGTCATTTTCTTCATCTGATTCATCATTACCTCCTTTGTGATGAGAGAAATTTTTGGTTGATTTCTTCTTGATGATTACGAATTCATCTTCATCAAACTCATCTTGCTTAGAGAAGAAATTCTTCTTATTAAACACTTTCTTTTTGTATACCATCCTTTTAAAATCTTCCTCATTATCACTATCATGTTTACAAGGACATTTTGCAACATAATGATCTATTCTTCCACAATTGTAACAAATAAGAGGGTACTTACCTTTTAGCTTGGATCCTTTCTTGAGTCTTCGTACAAATTGTGCTAATTTGGTTTCAACATTGGAGTCATCACTGCTAGTATTCCATCATTTTCTTCCTCTTGTTGATTTTGAGGCTTTGAATGTTGCTTCTTTGGAATTTGAGATTCATTTCCTCATTTCATAAGTAGTGAGAATTCCATGAAGTTCATCCATCTTGAGAGTGTCTAGATCCTTCATTTCTTCTATAGCACTCACTTTGGAGTCAAATCTGTCAAGAAGAAATCTCAGAATTTTCTGAACAACTGTACTAGCTTCAACTTTTTCTCCTAACCCTTTAAGGGAGTTGACAACTGCAGTCACACGGAGAAGGTATGATGCAATATCTTCTTCGCCATCCATTTTAAGACTTTCGAATCGTCTTCTATGAGTTTGAAGCTTTGCCTTTTTAACTTTAGAATCCCCATCATACAAAGCAATCAGCTTGTCCCATACTTCTTTGGCTAAGTCACAATTCATGACTTTTGTAAATTCAATGTCAGTGATTCCACTAGTGATGGAATTTAAAGCTTTGGCATTTGCAATGTAAGCTTTCCTTTCGTCTTGATCAATTGGAAGAGTGGAAGGAGCAGTGTACCCATTCAAAAAAAAATGCCAAACTTCAGGTCCAAGGGACATTTAGTAGGACATTCTTTTCTTCAAAAAACCAAAATTTGTGCCATCAAACAAATGAAGCCTTCCTGACACTTCTTGATTTTTCATTGTGACTAAGAATGCGTCTTCCCACTATTACGTTGATTATGAAGAAGCCGGCTCTGAAACCAATTGTTGGAAATATTGAGAGGGGAGTGAATCAGTATTTTCTTTCAATTGTTATTATTACCAATTAAATTCTTCACAATTTAATCAAAGAAATGTTGGCTATAATAAAAAAATTATGTATATATCAAGAAAAAAAAAACAAAATTATGGTTAAAATGTTTATTGTGTCTTATATATAGTCTATAAAGCATTCCAAATTACAATTTAAACAATGAAAAATTACACATTATATTTGCACTCTAAAGAAAATTGCACATGAAGAAATTTGATCCCTCTCTATTCATGTTAGATCTATATTGAAGATAGATCTTTAAGAGTGGGTTATTCACCCCATGAGATGCTTATTCTAATTACTCTTTTGCTATAATAGTTTTTTGCTTTTACTTGTAGCTTCTGTTTGACAGGCCATTTTTTATCTTTTTTAAATCTTGAAAATTATTTATTATATGAGTGCTTCAACTTTGCTAGAAACTTCTTCTATTTGTGAAATTACGCAGGATTGATGTACATCGTATTTCGATCTTAAATGAGAATAAATACGTTTGCAGCAACTGCAACTTTCTCTGATTCAGATAAGTTGATAACCCCGGAATACAACTTTCTTTGATTCAGATAAGTTGATAACCCCAGACTACAACTTTCTTAGATTAAGATAACTCTGATTTCATAAGAAGACAAATAGAAATGAATGCTCTAAACAATACGCGTTTCTCCCTAATAGTTAAGCCCTTTCATCCGTAATAATTGCGAGCATGCTATGTTACCAGAAACGGGACGAGGGGCAACGTTTCTGGCAAAAACCGCTCTAGAAACAAGACGACACAAGAAACACCGTCTTATACGCCATTTTCGTTCTCGTTGGCCAGAAACTGGTTTCTTGCGAAACGGGTCGTGAAACGAGTCGTTTCCTACAGCGTACAGTGCAAATCGTTTCTCCTTCATTCTCGATTTCCTTTCCCAACTGGAGTTAAATCCTACAGCGTACAGTGCAAATTGTTTCTCCTTCATTCTCGATTTCCTTTCCCAACTGGAGTTAAATCTCCAGTTGCTTTTTCAAGCACTGCAACTGCACATGCAAAGTCTTTTTTCTGTTGAAAAAAATTGTGCATGCAAAATAAACTAAAAAATTGTGTATGCAAAATAAACTAATGGTTGTGACAGCTCTCAAGGTTAATCAAGGATTTAAGCTGCACAGGAGATTAAATTATCATTCCCCAGACGCAGCAAAAGAACAGATCAAAACTGAGCCGAGCAGATTCACGACCCCAACAAGTTAGGTTCAGTTCCATCCTTTTCTTGTGAAGATAAATCTCAGGTACATCGTTCAACCAATTTGTGCAGTCATATTTTATCTTTCCGCGATTCGATCCCTGAGTTCTGACGTTTACATTTTGTTTCTGCTAGTTTTTATTTTGTAGCTTGAAAGCCCACATATCTTAATGTTTTCATACTTGCATCATAAATTTTATGTCTTTATTCATCATCTAGAAATTTCCAACGGATTGTTTTAATATGCCCTTCATCTCTATATTTCTAGATATAATGTTATGAGAATCGTTCAAGTAACTAGAACTTACAGAAAGGAAATTTTGGAATTGTTGTTTTTCATATTTCTTTGTCCAGCACTATGGCCACTAATAGCCTGTGTTTTTCTTTCGAAGATCAAGTTTAAATTTTATATGACAAGAATTATATGATACCAAAATATATTATGGAACAAGAAAATTGAATTTTAGGCTTTATCTTATCAATTGGGATTCAAGAGTGGTGATATATCAAAACCCCAATAATTGTAGGGTCTTAAGGTCCAACTGTAGTAGTAGTGCATAAATCATCAAAGATAATAATCGTGAAGGGGTGTGCAAAAGGAAGCCAAACAAAGTCCCCTTCTTCGATCTAATAAAACACACTAACATTTTGAAGGCCTAAGGGATTTAATGCAATATTTCCCTCTCTTGCATGACCTTTACATACTTGTCGTTGAATCTCTTGGCATACAAGGCCTTGGAAAATATGAGAGCTCTTTGAAAACATGAAATGATTTTTTGAAAAGGGAAGAACATAAAACATAGAAAATTGGTCAAATATTTCACCCTATGCATACCTTCCAATCTCATATATAATAAATTTTTAAAGGGCTAGGATTTGTGAGATTGATTCTATGAAAGTTTATAGAAGTGATTCGCTAAATTTTTGGATCTACAAAATTATATATTTTTTAAAGTAAATTATTATTTATAAATGTTTCTTTACAATCTTACCAGCTAAATTTTTGGATGTTTATGATTAATTCTTTGTTTTATATTGTTTACCTTTAACCTTCTATTTTCTCTCTCCTCGTTTCTTATATGCAAAACCTCCCAACTTCGTTTCTCGTAGCCTTCTCGTTTCTCGTTTCGTTTGCCGTTTCACGTTTGAGAGACCAAAATATTAAAGTTGAGATTTGAGCTTATGTACAAAGCAGTAAAATGAAGAGACTAACCCACAAAAGTATCAAAGAAACCTCCAAATCAGCTGAGAAAGCTCCAAAATTTCAGCAAACAAAAGCCAAGAATGTTACCACTAACATGCACTTCTACTACCATAGGATGTTTCTATTGTGGAACCTTGTCGGCATTATTTCTCTTGAAAATGATTATTTCATTTAACAATTTTTTTATATTTGAACAGCTCCAAAAGCCATTCCTTACCATAACATCATTGAACGTCTGCCATATATTATGAACATGAGAAACAGTGGCAAGCCTAGTCCATTTTTGTAATCCATGACTGACAAATATATAAAACAAAATTTCATATCGATATAAAAATTCAAATGATGTCTCCACTTGCCATGCAGAACCTCTTGACTGTTATCTGGGTAGAGAATTATACAATAATGGTGAATGTTTTTGGAAGTTTGATCAGCAGAGGAGCATTATTATGCCAGTATTTTATTCTGTTCTTACTTTATCTACTGATTTATAGGGGATTTAATGAGCAGTTTGCTATCTATCGGTATTTGCATGTACGCAACAATTTTATATAGAACAACCAATTTAAGGACTACGTTCAAAGCCTAAAGGTGCTTAGCTCTTTTGGATTGTGGCAACATAATGGAAATAATAATAACTAACTCGTGAATCTCTTCATTTTCCTTACTCGTGAATCTCTTCATTTTCCTTACTTGTAAATCCTTTTTAAAATCATGCTACAACAGGGCAATGTTATCAGAACTAGATTGTTCATTGAACCAGGACCAGGAACTGGCCAGAAACGGAACAGAATGGGTAAAAAACCAGACTGGGAACCAGCCAGAACCGGACTGGAACCGGTAAAAATGTCAGAACAAAAAACTGGACCGGGAACTGGCTGGAACCAGTAAAAAAACCAATCAACCAAAAATATAAAATATTTAAATACTTAAATTGCAGTGACTGCTAACTGACTAGCAGTTTATTTGTTTTGTTGCAAATAACGAATAAATCACACTGCAATTTGAAAAAAGAAATTAACTCAGACAAATATATAAATCACACATAAAAATCAGACACACAATATTGGTGGAAAAAGGCTGAAGCCTCATGCTTCTCTCTCACATTTTCATTCATTAAAATAATTGAATATAATGTTACAAATAAATAGATGAGAGATAGTGTTCTCAAGATAGTGCGTGCTATCTTAGACACTTTTGGTTGAGATAATTTCTCCTTTGGTTGAGATAATTTCTCACCAGACACACACCAATATAGGAGTTACCTAAACTAACTCCTATCTTAGAGGAACAACCCAAGAGTTAGGCACAAATTCCTAACTTGGAATATTTAATTTATTTATTTATTTTTGGATTTATTATTGTTTTATGAGAGAGGCTAACATTCCTCCCTTCAATGATAAATCCAAAATAAGAACGAGGAACCATCTTCCAAGTTCTCATGTTGATCCTCAAAAACATTGCCTGAAAAAACCGCCAAATCTGGATGCTGAAGACACTGCAATATGAAAAGAGTGAGTCAGCTGCATGACTGATTCATCTCGAAAGGACGCTTGACAACTCCATCATGTGCCAAGCCGCAAAAGGATCCAACTGTCATTTGCTTGAAAACAGCGTCCGGTGTCCACTGACACAATTTGATGAACGCCCACTGGCGTGTTTGCTGATGATGATTGCTCACTGGCTGAAGATGTCGAAAAACAACTCAATGTTGCTTTTGCTATGATGAAAGCTGCTCACTGCTGCTTTGGTTGTCAATCGCCCACTGGCGAATTTGCTGATGCTCACTGCTGATGACAAATGCCCACTGGCTACTTCGTTGATGTTGTCGAGACTTTCAGTCTGACAACCACTTGTCAATTTCATTGACATTTTCCCCCCTTTGTCAGCTGAAAGGAGAGACAATCTTCTCCAAAAGATATTTGAACTCCCCCCTTCAGGTGTAGGAGAGTTTCACTGTTGTACTCCCTCATTCAACTGCATGAGAGTACCATCATCTGTTCACTGCTGGCTGTACTATGTGTGATTGTAGTTGGTTGTAGCACTGAGATAACCGTTTCACTGTGGATGAACATTCCCAAGGATCGATCCATTCATAATGTATCTTCAATCTGCCTGATTTTTGTTGGTTGCGACATTCTTCTGAGGAATGATTGGGCTTGCCACAATGGCAACAAGGATGGAGATCAAAACACTGATCTTCCATATGACCGGTTCTTTGACAATGAGAACATTTCGGTTGGTCATTAAGTTCAGGTTGCGTGCAATTCTGGTTGTCTGCAATTTTCTCAGAACCTACTGAGGTGAGTTGTTCAAGAAATCCTGCACTCACAAACTTAATTGGCTTGGAATAATCTGGGATATGTAAGTTGGTGTCATCAGTGACATATTCTAAGCCTCGTCGATTCTTGTTATTTTGAATTTCTTCGCAGGGCTTGATGATGGATTTGGAAAAAATTTGAATTTAATCATGAATAACTTCGATACTTGAAGTTGTTTGGATGAGTGATTTGGAATCAACATCTTTATCTTCATCTGTATGGTTGAATGACTTGGAAGAAGCACTATTTTGTTTCAGCTCATCTCTTTGTAGTTGTGACTCTAGTTGAAGAAACTCAATGGTTTCATGTGTTTGTTGTAGATGCCGTGAAAGATCAGCAAGAGTTTCTTTGCTGACGTGCACCATGTCTTCATCACTGGAGATGATCAAACTGTGAAGAATGTGTAACCACTGAATATGTTGCGCCATCTGAACTTGCTCACTTGAAGTCAGGCTCTCTTGTCGTAAATGTCATGCTTTGAACTGTTGCACTTGATTTTGTTACTTGAATGACAGGCTCGCTTGCTATGAATAGCCACGCTCGCTTGATGTCGATCTCAACTTGCTTGATTGGTGTTAGAGTTGAACTTGTTTTGGTTGCTGTGATGGTTGTTTCAAGGAGTTAAAACTCATGGACTCACTTGATTGTGCTTTAAAGGAAGGGTGTCGAACACTGTCGAAAATGCACCCAAAAAAGCTTACAATGATTTCAATGATTCACTACAATGACTCAATTCAAGACTTGGGTGTCGGTTTCAACCGAGAATGCACCCTTACAATTCAATGTAATTTCAGTTTGATTACAAGTTCAACAATGTTGATGTAGATGGTGCGCTGAAACGTTGAAGTTTCCAGATTCGTTAACTTGAATGTAGTGATGTAGACTTTGCTTTGAAATGCTGGAGTTTGCAGATTCATGAACTTGATTATATTGAGTGAAATTGTTTGTTGAGGTAGAATGGCGATGTTGAAAACTTTGATTATTTGTTGTAGTGTTGTTCTTGCAGCTATGTGTTGTGCTTGCTTTATGTATGCGATGAAATTATTGATGTGTCACAACTAGACACAGATCGAAAAGCAAAAACATGAATCCATAAAACACATGCGCCATCAAGCACACATAGTGTACCTTAGATCCCCTTATTCAATTTCGGGCGGATCTAGGACACATCAACACTAAAAAATGATATCTTTATTAATCACTGAGTACATCTGAAGCAATGATAATGCCAAGCTGACAACCCTTTGAAACAACTCGCCTTCAAAATCTGAATGGATAGTGACACGATCCCTCTCAAAGTAAAACAATACTTTGAATTACAACAACTTTCCCTTATCACTCCAAATACAAAATCACTTCTTACTTCAAAAATACAAAATATACTCCTTATCTCTCCAAAATTACAAAACACTTATCACTCCAACATATTACAAAACAAAATTCACCTTATCGCTCCATAAAATCACTCCAAAAAACAACAAATTTAAAGTTACACCTTATCACTCCATTACGAAAACATCCCTTAAAAGAATTTCATGAGTTCCCTTTTAAAGAAGATCAATGGGTAAACTGCGGGTACAAGAGGTTGCTTTTGCACACTTTCAACTTGCTTGTTACCACAGGGACTGTTGTTTTAAGGCTTTGAATCTTGAAGGGAAAGTACTTAAAAAAAGGACAAAATGCTAATTTTCAGCAAGCAAAGCGTTATGCATCTCTAGCTGAGCGATATTGGTAGAAGACTATGGAAGTTTACTGTGCAGAAACACATCCTGATATGTTCTTAGAGATTCTTATGGAGAGGTCAGCCTTATCTCTCGCATTGTCAACATCTTGTCACTTACAACATTGCTGAGAAATGTAAAAGGTATTGCCACGGTTATAATGCATAACTAGCTTGTCTGCCTTTGGTATGCCACCCAAGTTTGGCAAGATTAGTGGAAGCGCTATTGTTGGCTCGATAATAACCACAGTAAAAGTAAGGGATTCTTGAATCAACTATCAATACCCCACGCATGTTGCACCATTTTTTTTGAACCTATTAAACTGCCAAATGTAACTTCAGGAGCATAAAAAGCAGAGTTTTGTTCAACATTGCACTTACTTTTTGGACTGGCCTGGAGCAGCAGTATAACCCGGCTTGTCTTGTTGTTGGCATATCTTACACAGTGGCTCCTTCAATGCACCAACGTTGTATAGATACATCGTTGATGATCTTACTTCAACGCAATAATTGAAATGTAAGCGTACAAATTTGTCCTCCAGCGCAAACTCTACCAGCGTATATTTCCACACGTTGTATAATTCTTTGAAAATGTGACTGCGTGGAAACTGCAAAACGTAGAACCTTCACAAGTCCCCAGTTCGTTTAGTAGCTCCATTTCTTACTGGGCGTTTGGAATCGGCTGTCAAAAAAACAACATTGGTGCACAGCTTCCAAAGTGGGAAAGACTGAGAGCTTTGCCTTACCGTCAACTCGAACTGTCTTGCGGCCAACAGTCAGGCATGGCGACGATTCATGGAATAAAAAAAATCGAAGATTGCGAAGATAAATGAAGCCTCCCCGATACAGAAATTCCTCCTGGTCAATCTGAATTGAGCTGTAACTGAACAGTGTTCTCGCAGATTTTAAGACTGAAGCTAAAAACACGTTTTGGAACACATAGATCAATGGACAGCGGCAACGATGTATGTCTTTACACTGACTCTACCCTCTGCAATATCAGTTTACTGGGCTTATGCAGATACACAGTCCCTCAAATGTACTCACTGGCAGCAATTTTAAAAAAATGGAGAATACGCTGTCCAGAACGCAGAGCAAACAGCTCTTGAACGCAAGCGCATCTCAGCTCTAGGAATTTTATCACAAGACAACACACAGGCCTCTGATCCTACGCTCTGATACCACATAATGAAAAAAGAAATTAACTCAGACAAATATATAAATCACACATAAAAATCAGACACACAATATTGGCGGAAAAAGGCTGAAGCCTCATGCTTCTCTCTCACATTTTCATTCATTAAAATAATTGGATATAATGTTACAAATAAATAGATGAGAGATAGTGTTCTCAAGATAGTGCGTGCTATCTTAGACACTTTTGGTTGAGATAATTTCTCCTTTGGTTGAGATAATTTCTCACCAGACACACACCAATATAGGAGTTACCTAAACTAACTCCTATCTTAGAGGAACAACCCAAGAGTTAGACACAAATTCCTAACTTGGAATATTTAATTTATTTATTTATTTTTGGATTTATTATTGTTTTATGAGAGAGGCTAACACAATTCTTCACAATAAAGATATGCTACGGAAGTAAAATCAGGCACTGAGTAATAGATGCACACATAAAAATAGACACCAATATTTTGGACTAAAAATCCCTGGAAAAACTCGAAAGGAAAACCGGTGCAATAGATAAAGGTTTATTTTATTATTATGCAGCAAATTTTGAAAGTACAATAATATCAATGCCCAACTGGCAATCATCCGGAAAATATACTGGCAAAATTATTTGGAGAAAATTTTCTCCCTCAATCAACTCAGCATCTTTTGGCCTACTCGAACCGCAAACTGGCAAACTCAGACTCTGCCTAGAATTTGCACTGTTGAGTCTGAGCTATACGAACAGCCCCAGATCTGCCTTCAACTGGGTCATCTAGCCTCTCTCTCTCTCGGAAATTTTTGCTTTGCCTCCCAGAGTCAGATTTAGGATTCCACAACTGAAACAAATTTCTTCCGGCAACTCGCACTGTTCGACTAGCTAACTTGCACTACATGTATGATGTACCATTCTCTTTACACCAACATAGATCCATCTTAGATACGGATCTAACATGAGCCGAGAGGGATCCAATTTCTTCACGTCCCAATTTTTTATGAACTGACATTATTTAAATATTTTGTATAGTTTATTAAAAATAAGTATATTTTTAAATTTTTTCAAATTTTTATTTTGGCCGACATGAGTAAAATTTCAAATTTGATGACGGACAAACAGTTACACACCAAACTGGGCTGTAGAATGAGCCTCTCGGCTCAAAAATAATTCGGCCTCCCTTTTCCTGCCTCTCCGGAACTGGAAACTGCTAGGAAATTCTCTGGAAATTTGCTCTCTAATTTTCTACTACTCCCTCTCTCCGATGCTCTCTCTCTAGATCAAACTGTGCACTCGCTGAAGTGTGAACTGGGTAGTTCGATCTACCAAGGTAACTGATGCTCCATGTGTCTCTCTCCATCTCTTCGAGCTGCTCTTATAATCTCTCGTTGACCCTTCAAGGGCGGAGATTAAATCTCAATCAACAGCTAAGATCAATTAGACTTCATCAATAGAAGTCTCTAGAGCAATTTTGAACATCCTTAATTAATTAACTTTCATTAACCAACTTTCCTAAGTTAAATTTAGGAAATAATTTAATTATTGGCCAATTAATCTAATTAAGGAGTTTTGGACCCAAATCTCGTGAAACCATTTCTAGGTATTGGGAGATCTTGTGTTCTTTAATCTCTTAGCACCATCTAAGACTAGAACACTTGTCTGATGCTACCAAAAATCTATAAACTAACAAAACATATATATATTCATGTGCATCCATATAAATTCAAACCATTTATACACAAATATGAAAAAGTTCTCATTTACATAGCAAATAAGAGTGCATAATACCAAAATAGAACTTAGTGCAATACATCGTTGAAACAAAATACATCATAAAAGAAGGCTCTAAATGGCCTCTCGAGGCTCAGAGGGAGTCACACCAAGAACTTCCAGGAGGGAAGTAGAGGAGCAGCGAGAAGGCAGTGAACATGGCAAGAAACCAGGACAGACTAGACGGAGCCTCAAACTTCGTAGTCTGGAAGGCCAGAATCCTATCTGTTCTAGACAAAAATCGTGTCAAGCACTTCACCTTGAGGACGATAGCTATCCCAGTTGACCCAATTGATAACGACAAGTATGAGACGGCAATGGCGAGGGCCAAGAGAATCATTCTTAACAGGGTGAAGGACCATGTAGTACCACATATTGCCGAAAAGGACACGACAAATTAGATGTGGAAGGCCCTAAAGAAATTGTACCAGCATACTTCTGTGCAGAGAAGGATGTTACTAGAAAATTAGTTGTGATCATACCAGATGCAGAAGGGAGAACAAATCGACCCCTTCCTCGGTCGATTGAAGGAGATTAGGGATCAACAGACTTCCATAGGAGCCACACCGGATCAAGAATTGATGGTGAGAACAGCCCTAAACACAATCTTAGAACACTGGGAGGTGTTTGTCTAGAGCATACTGGGCAGGGCGACCCTTCCGGATTGGGAGGAAATGTGGGTTGCTCTTTGCCAAGAAGAGATCAGAAGATTAAGCAAGACGAGAAGCAGCGGCAAGGGGATCAAAATCAAGGAGGAGGAGGAGGTGGATGCTGCCCTAGGCATCTGAGGGAAAGCAGGAGAAATAGAAGAAGAATGACCTCTCCAAGGCCAAATGCTTCCACTGTGGGGCGCTGGGTCATTATGTGACCCAGTGTCCAAGGAAGAAGAGCAAGGGAGAGGCCTTCAAGACCAAGGCTGCGCTAGCAAGGGCAGAGAAGGAAGTAAAGACAGACAATCACTGTGCCATGAGTGCACACATGCCACTTGAGCGGAAGTGGGGAGACATCAAGCTGTAGTTAGACAGACTACAGGAGATGAGGGGCAGGATCCTCAAGGTACCTAGCCTCTTGGATTAGACCTTGCTACGGGAGCTATTAGCCCTGAGGTGCAACGCTGACGTTTTGAAGGCTGAAGGAAGGACACGATCTGCTTTGCTATCCAAAAGAGGGCCCCACACGGGCCATTATCCCACTTTCCTCACTCTTCCACTTGCATTTCATTCTGCTCGTTTCCTAACCTAACCCTCACATCTCGACGAAACCCTCTTTCGCCCTAGTCTTACGCAAATTAACCCAAAACCCCCGCGAAACCTTACCTTTCCGTCTTACGCGCCCTTCGCACATTTCTCAAGGAAATCTCGTACCTCCGCGTCCCTCTGCCGCTGATCTTCCCCCCACTAATCCGACAACCCACGTTTCACTCAATCAATGGAACCTGCCCGATCGTTCCCCGCCATCAAATCACCCCTGCCAGATCTGACAGTTATCGCTCATATCGCACGAACAACTAGCGAGAAGAGTACCCGCTCGATAAAGGTGGTTTTTCTCTCTCTTCCACTGCAACGTGTCATCTGCTAAATGGAATCAGGCAGACTCCACCACATACCACTTACCGCATGATAAGCGCCCGATGTAAACCATAATCGCCCGAGCTAAACCACCCCCTGGTGTTATCGTCCGCGCACATCCACCACCCTGTAACTGTCTGATCTGCTCACCTAATATCTAACGGCCCGGACATGTTTCGCTCCCACCACGACCTCAAGCCTCCTGCACACGATCTCCACCGTGCAGTCCCCTTGATCCGATGGCCCTCATTCACGACTGCTCCCGATCATCCTACATCTCTCTGTTACTTCTCTGTCTGTCCGATCTGGCACGTCCGTCCACCCATGCACCTCATACTCCACTCCCTATCTGTTATCCGAAGAAGAAGGTGGTCGACTCTTTTAGTCCGATGACAGACAGACAACTGAACCAAATTAACAGAAAGCATGGTTGAAGGAAGAAGGACACAGCATGATCCAACAAACAGAATTAAACAGTCATGGAGCTCCACTGGCACAATCAAACCAGCCACCTAACAGGGCAGCTCTGTACCAGAATTAATTATCGTTTTCGTGATGGAAGGAGAATTGTGTCCTTGTACGCAATCAGGCAATTAAAGACAGTAGGGGATAGATTAAGACAACTCCAACCCTAAAGGTTTGGAGAGCATTGTAAAGAGCTATAAATAGCTGAAAGCAAGATGTAATCAGGGTTCAACTTCTAGAGACTGTAGATACTTTGTTCCTTGCAGCGTCTCATCTTCATTTTCAGTAATACAAGCTTCTTTTGTTGTTACATGCTCAATGCCCATTTTCCTTATGTTCTAAACTTGCACCACGATTGGTTTATTCATGCTTTCCCCTATGTCTAATGTTAGATGACTGTCATCTCATTTTTTCATCGGTAAATAGGATTGGTTGTTGAATAGGTCGTCCATGTTTCTTATGTATCTAACGTTGGATAATTGTCATCTTATCTCTACGTAGATAGATTAGATTTGTGAGCTTCATTTACTGGCTGCCGTTGGCCATCATATGTTATGTATGCATCTGCTGGTGTTGCTAGTATCCTTCATTCAATCACTTAATCTGCAAATTATTGAGCATTAGTGGTCTAAGGCCTTGTAGGCTGAGGGTGTTCATGCATGTCTGGAGTGAAAACGGAGTTGAAATGGTTATCTGGCCTGAACCAAACCATCATCCATTCCAATAGTTCATAGATCAATATTGAAGATTATATGTTACCAGGCATCTCTGAGCTACAACCTAAGAGAGTTTCCTGGAGTGATAACATAATTGGTGTCGTTGCCAGGGAGAGGAGATTGAAGCTCGGCTTCCCTGGGAGACGACACAAATCCAGCTTTGATGATAGACAAATTCTGGACACATTTTTGGTTGTAATCATCTATCTGGCGACTCTACTGGAGGCCGAACCTCTTGGCGACTCCACATCATAGTTTTGGCTCAATTTGTGAGGCATACTCGGAGAAATCTTCAAAAGTCACAAGCTGACCCAGTACCTGACCTTGAAAAGATCATCAAAGAAAGAAAGATATCACAGAAAGGAGCATCAGAATCAGGTAAACCTAAACAATCCTCTATTCCTTTGTAAGAAAGGCTAGAAATAGAACAAATACATGTTGAGAGTATAGCCTCTGACACTAGTAGTGAAGAAAAACTTTCAGAGGTTCATAAAGCTCCTTATTCGTTAGGTTCTCCTCTTGCTTTAAGCTCAAGGGAAACCTCACCTCCTGTCCCTCATACTCCTTTAGTCCTGTCAGTCACTCCTCAGCTCTCTATCATTCAGACTGCCAGTACTCTTCAATCCACCACAGCCATGGCAGGTCCACAAGCACTCACCAAAATGGAAAGAATCATAGCTGCTAGGTATGGACCTCTAGTACTGCCCACTCCTTTGAATGCAATGCCTACTGGAGAATATCAGAAATACATGCCTAAGTTCATTAGGACTGAAGGATTTACAGCTGAAGAACATCTTGAGTCCTTTTATAGCTACGCTGATAATCTAGACATTAGTGAAGATGATGTTTGGATGAGAGTATTTGTCCAAAGCCTAGATGGAGAGGCCAGAAAATGGTTCAGAGAATTGACCCCTAGATCTATAATTGATATTGAGACCTTGGATGATGTATTCCTAAAGCATTGGGGGGATAAGACAGATCTGATCTACTATCATACTGAGTTTGGGAACCTGAAAAGGGAAAATGGGGAGTCACTTTCTGATTTCAATAAAAGGTTTAACTGCATGTACAGCAAGATACCAGCTGAAGTGAAACCCACTCCTACCTCTGCTAAGCTCACCTATGCCAATGCCTTCGATTCTGATTTCTGTCTACTATTGAGGGAGAGAAGATGTGCTTCTTTGGCTGAAATGCAGGATGTTGCCTTGGAGGTAGAGTCCAACATCATGGCTGCAGAAAAACTCAAGGGACATGTTGACCGAAGGAGACAGAGGGGTGAATCTTCCTCATCTTCAAACCCCAAGATAGATAAGATGACCAAGATGATAGAGTCACTAGCCTCTGAAATCTCCAAATTAAAAGTGGAGCAGCTCCTTGTGAAAGGAAGAATTCCTAATACTTTTGCTCCTAGAAATCTGAATCCATATAGAAGAGCAAATGAGCAGTTGCAGATCATGCAAAGGGGCAAAGAGGCCAAGGAAGACCAAAGAGTGAAGACCCCTTTCCAGAATGTAGTCATGGAAGAGGAGTAGTCTGAAGAAGATGATGAGATCCATTGTATGGAAGACAAAGGCAATGCTTCCTTTTTTACCTTGGCTGCCTATGAAGAGTCGTTACTCAAGGACCAAACCAGCCAATAGTGGGATGGTGGGGTTGTTCTGCAAACCGAAGATCAGCAAAGATATAATCTGAGGTCGAAGATGAACAATGCCAAGGAGACCCCTGTTCAGAGACTTGTTCCTGCAATACAGCAAGCTCACAAGCAAAAACGACCAGCAGCTGATCCCATCATTCTCAGAGCTCCAGCTCAAGAGGTAAGAGGCCCTGACAAGTCTCTTTCTCCCTTTAGTTTTGAATCAGAAATCCAGAAGCTGAAAATATCTATACCCCTAGTTGAACTAGTGAAGAATGAAGCCTTTAAGAGACCCATCCTTGAGGCCCTTGAGCTTAAGGCCACACAAGCATCAAATGACTATGTGAATTTACAAGATGACAAATCTTCAGTTGTTCTTAGCCCAGTGATTGAACCCCCTGATGACAATTCCCCATCATTCTATGTCTTCTTGACCATTCATGACAAGATCCTTCACAACTGTCTGTTGGATACAGGTGCCAGCCATAATCTAATGCCCAAGGCCGTCATGGATGAGTTAGGCCTTGACATCACTAGGCCTTATCATGATTTGTTTTCTTTTGATTCTAGAAAGGTGAAATGTTTGGGGTTAATCAAAGACCTAGCCATCACCTTGGCTCAGCTGCCCATGAAGAGCATGATGATGGATATAGTAGTAGCAGATGTTCCCCCTAAGTTTGGCATGCTTCTTTCCAGGGGATGGATTAAAAGATTGGGTGGAACGTTACAAAACGATCTGTCCTATGCTACTGTCCCAGTTTTTGGAGGTGAGAGTAGGAGATTATACAGGGAAGCTCAGTTAGCTTATATCATTAGTGATGAGAAGAATCCCACTAATCACCCCATCTATGTTGTTGACACTGATTTTGGAGCCTGTATTCTTCAAGTGGAACAATCCCAGTTTGCCTCCATGCAGCTCAGGAAACCAGTTTGTCAGATCATGGAAGAAGAAGGCCCACAAATTTGGGACATGTTCTTTGATGGAGCTTGCTCTAGGGAAGTTGCAGGAGCGGGTGTAGTTTTGGTATCTCCCACACAAGAATGCATACATTTATCTTTCAAGCTGACTTTCCAAGTCACAAATAATATAGCAGAATATGAGGCTTTGATCTTAGGCTTGAACGCGGCTAAAGAAATGGGCATCAAACATCTGAAGGTGTTTGGAGATGCAAACCTTATTATTCAACAAGTGAATAAGACATTCCAAGCGAGGCACCCCAAGCTGAAGGCATACAGAGATGAGGTATGGAAGCTCAAGGATTCGTTCAATAGCTTTAGTATTTCATACATCCCTAGGGCTAAGAATCAGCTTGTTGATTCCCTTGCTGTGTCTACTAGTATGTTTGTTCCTCCTTTACCCCCTAGATTGACTTATGAAATCCAAGTAAAATACAGACCGTCATTGCCTGATAATGTCAAGTATTGGAAAGTCTTTGAAGATGATGATGAAGTCAATAGGTTTCTACAAGTCATTGATGAATTCTTTGAAATGCAAATTGATCAAGAGAATGAGGCCATGGAGGAATGCCATCAGTCCCAGCTGAGAAACAAAATTGGTCAAGACAGCATTGTACAACTGCCTAGTAACCATATACCCAAAGGGTTGGTGCCTCTAGAGAAGTTGTTTGATCATAATGATGTACCTTATAAGCCTGCCCAGAAAGAGAATGAGTCTGCAATCCATAGACACAATATAGGGAGTCCAGATCATCCAAAGTACATAAACCTGTCCACCCACTTGTCCATTGCCCAAAGTTCTGAATATTGCACCCTGATGAAGCAATTTGCTGATGTCTTTGCCTGGGAATACAGTGACCTTAAGACTTATGACAAAAACATCATCCAGCATAAGATTCCACTGGAGAAAGACACCATCCCTTTTAAGCAGAAGTTGAGACCTATCAGCCCTCTATTACTACCTTTGATTGAAAAAGAAATTAAGAAACTATTGGCTGCTAAGATCATAGTCCCCCTAAGGTATTCAAAATGGATAGCTAACTTGGTGGTAGTAAGAAAGAAAAATGGAGAAATTAGGCTTTGTGTTGACTTCAGAAATCTGAACAAGTGCTCTAAGAAAGACAACTACCCCCTGCCCAAGATGGAACATTTGCTGCAAAAAGTTTCAAGGGCTAGAGTCATGTCTTTCTTAGACGGTTTCTCAAGTTACAATCAGGTTGTTGTACACCCAAAGGATCAAGAGAAGACTGCCTTCACTACTCCTTGGGGCACTTTCATGTACTCCAAGATGCCTTTTGGACTGATGAATGTTGGGGCTACTTTTCAGAGGGCCATGGACATAGCCTTTGTGGGAGAGAAGGACAAGTTTGTCCTTATTTACCTTGATGACATAACAGCGTTTTCCAGCAGTCACATGGAACACTTACAACATTTGAAGAAGGTGTTTCTGAAGTGCAGAAGGTTTGGAATCTCAGTAAATCCCAAGAAGTCACAATTTGCTCTAGAAGAATGAAAACTTTTAGGACATTGTTTCTGTTGCAGGTGTCAAGATTGATCCAGAAAGGGTTCAAGCAATACAGAAATTTTCCATCCCAAGGTCAAAAAAGGACATTCAATCGTTGATGGGTAAGATTAACTTTGTGAGGAGGTTTATTCCAAACTTTGCAAAACTAGTGAAGCACATCACCTCCATGCTAAAGAAGGGGTCGGAGATAAAATGGACAGAGGTTGCAAGAAGATCTTTCAAAGCCATCAAAAGAGCTATCATGGAGGCTCCCACCTTGGTCAGCCCAAACTACACCAAGGAGTTTTATATTTTCTCTTCCGCTTCTTATGATACACTTGCAGCAATCTTGTTACAGAAAAATGATGAAGGTATAGAACACCCAGTGGCCTTCTTCAGCAAAACTTTGAGGGACGTTGAATTAAGGTATGACCTCATTGAAAAACAGGCATATGCCCTCATAAAGTCTTTAAAAGCATTCTGAATCTACATTCTGCACTCAAAAGTAGTTGCCTATGTACCTTCAGCTTCAGTAAAGGATGTCCTAACATAGCCAGATGTTGATGGAAGAAGGGCCAAGTGGATTGCAAAACTCATAGAGTTCAGCATAGAAGTAAAACCCACCAAGCTTGTCAAAGGCCAAGGCCTGGCTCAGCTTATGGCTGAGGAAAATTGCAGTCTGCTAGACATAAATTGCATAGGTGCAGATTCAAATGTTGAACAAGTAGAGGAAGCAACAGAAGAACAAGGGCAGAACCAGTCATTGGCTGAGAATTTGGCTACTTGTGAGTGGTATTCCAGTATATCTCATTTCTTGTTGAAGCTCGAAGTCCCTCTAGGGCTTAGCTCAAGTCAGGCTAGGACCATCAAGCTCAGAGCAGCCAAGTTTTGTATTAATAAGAACCTGCTTTATTGGAGAGACCCATATGGAATCCTCTTGAGGTGTCTAGACAAAGAACAATCTGTGGAAGTCATGCACCAGTTTCATTCTAACATCTGTGGAGGGCATCACTATTGGAAGACCACAACCCACAAGATCCTTAGGGCTGGGTATTATTGGCCTACTCTATTCTCTGATGTGTTTTCATTTGTGAAGTCTTGTGACAAATGCCAGAGGTTTGCAGGAAAACAACAGCTGAAATCTTTGCCCCTGAAGCCAATACACACCAATGGTCCTTTTCAGCAGTGGGGTTTAGATTTCATAGGGGAGATTAATCCACATTCCAGTGGCCAGCGTAGGTGGATTTTGGTGGTCACTGACTATTTTACCAAATGGATTGAAGCCATGCCCACGAAGAAGGCTGATCACCAGGTTGTCATGAAGTTCTTAACTGAGAATATTTTCACTAGATTTGGCTGCCCGACCAAGATAGTTGCTGATAATGCAGTTGCTTTCAGAGCAAGGGAACTGGTGGACATGTGTGAATCAATAGGCATTTTATTAGTGCATTCTACCTCATATTATGTTCAATGCATTGGCTTGGCAGAATCATCCAATAAAAGCCTGGTAAGGATAATCAAAAAATTGTTGAAAGACAACAAACGGAACTAGGATTCCAAGCTGAAGTTCGCATTGTGGGCTGACAGGGTTACCACTAAGAAATCCATAGGGAACTCTCCATTCAAGCTAGTGTATGGTACCGAGGTTGTTTTTCCAATCCAACTGACCCTCCCTGTGGCCAAATTCTTGCAAGAGCAGGATGAGGAAAGTGACATGGCAAGAAGGATGAGTGACTTAATTGAAGTTCACCAAATCAGAGATCAACTGATTGAGAAGTCAGTACTGCATCAAAAGAAGATCAAGGAGATCTTTGATAAAAAAGCAAAGATGGACAGTTTTCAGGTTGGTGACTGGGTCCTCAAACGGGATGCATTGAAGGAATAGAAGGGAAACCACAGTAAATTTGATGCCTTATGGACAAGACCATTTATCATTGCTCGAGCTCGGATGAACAACACTTTCACTTTGCAAAATTTAGAGGGGGAAGGTGATTTTGATGGCCCAGTCAATGGGCGGTTTTTGAAACTTTATTTCGTTTAAGGCTTTAAAAGCCTTGGTATTGTAAATATGTTTTTCAGTTTTATTTCATACTAGTTAGACTCCATGCCCAATGGAACACTATGTAGTAGATTTAATCTTGTTGTTTACTGGAAAGGCAGTGGTCTACCATTCTTGAAACCTCACAGGGAGGCTTTCATCCCCAGAAGGAGCCAGTGTTAGCCCTGAGGTGCAGCGCTGACGTTTTGAAGGCTGAAGGAAGGACACGATCTGCTTTGTTGTCCAAAAGAGGGCCCCACATGGGCCATTATCCCACTTTCCTCACTCTTCCACTTGCATTTCATTCTGCTCATTTCCTAACCTAACCCTCACATCCCGACGAAACCCTCTTTCGCCCTAGCCTTAAGCAAATTAACCCAAAACCCCCGCAAAACCTTACCTTTCCGTCTTACGCGCCCTCCACACATTTCCCGAGGACATCTCATACCTCTGCATCCCTCCACCACTAATCTTCCCCCCACTGATCCGACAACCCATGTTTCACCCAATCAATGGAACCTGCCCGATTGTTCCCCACCGTCAGATCACCCCCGCCAGATCTAACGGTTATCGCTCATATCGCACGGGCAACTAGTGAGAAGAGTACCCGCTTGATAAAGGTGGTTTTTCTCTCTTCCACTGTGATGTGTCATCTGTTGAATGGAATCAGGCGGACTCCACCACTTACCACCCGATAAGCGCCCGATATTAACCATAACCGCCCGAGCCAAACCACCCCTTGGTGTTATCGTCCACGCACATCCATCACCCTATAACCGTCTAATCTGCTCACCTAAGATCTAACGGCCCGAACATGTTCCACTCCCACCACGACCTCAAGCCTCCTGCACACGATCTCCACCATGCAGTCCCCTCGATCCGACGGCCCTCATTCACGACCGCTCCTGATCGTCCTCCATCTCTCTATTACTTCTCTATCCGTCCAATCTGGCATGTCCATCCACCCATGCACCTCATACTCCACTCCCTATCTGTTATCTGAAGAAGAAGGTGGTCGACTCTGTCAATCTGATGACAGTCAGACCGTTGAACCGAATTAACAAAAAGCATGGCTGAAGGAAGAAGGACACAGCACGATCCAACAAACAGAATTAAACAGTCATGGAGCTCCACTGGCACAATCAAACCAGCCACCTAACAGGGTAGCTCTGTACCAGAATTAATTACCATTTTCGTGATGGAAGGAGAATTGTGTCCTTGTATGCAATCAGGCAGTTAAAGACAGTAGGGGATAGATTAAGACAACTCCAACCCTAAAGGTCTGGAGAGCATTGTAAAGAGCTATAAATAGCTAAAAGCAAGATGTAATCAGGGTTCAACTTCTGGAGACTGTAGATACTCTGTTCCTTGCAGTGTCTCATCTTCATTTTCAGTAATACAAGCTTCTTTTGTTGTTACATGCTCAATGTCCATTTTCCTTCTGTTCTAAACTTGCACCAGGATTGGTTTATTCATGCTTTCCCCTACGTCTAATGTTAGATGACTGTCATCTCATTTTTGCATTGGTAAATAGGATTGGTTGTTGAATAGGTCGTCCATGTTTCTTATGTATCTAACATTGGATAACTGTCATCTTATCTCTGCATAGATATATTAAATTTGCAAGCTTCATTTACTAGCTACAGCTGGCCATCATATGTTATATATGCATCTAATGGTGTAGCTAGTATCCTTCATTCATTCACTTAATCTGCAAATTATTGAGCATTAGTGGTCTAAAGCCTTGTAGGCTGAGGGTGTTCATGCATGTCTAGAGTGAAAACGGAGTTGAAATGGTTATCTGGCCTGAACCAAACCATCATCCATTCCAATAGTTCCTAAATCAATATTGAAGATTATATGTTACCAAGCATCTCCGAGCTACAACCTAGGAGAGTTTCCTAGAGTGATAACAGAAGCCTCGAAGAGGAGTAACAGTACTAGCAATTGTCAATAGAGACGGATGCAGATGGAGCAACAAAGGGAGCTACAGTGCAGAATTCCCATGACAGCGTGACGCAGCAGTGCGAGAAGCACGAGAGTGGTGCAAGCACGGGAGTGTTGCACCAGTGCAAGATGGCACAAAGAAGTGTGCAACGGTATGAGATGCATGGAGTTGTTGCAGCAATGCAGAGATCAGAGAGGTAGCACTTGTCAGTGCCAAAGGGAGTTTCAACGTCAGGAGTGTTTCTAGCCTGACGGAGATGTCAAAGTTGGGAGATCAGTTACTTACTTCTCAGTAACTAAGTTGCAGTGCAGCAATTAGCAATGGTAGTGCTATGGGCAGCATGATGAGAGGGGTTGCAGTGCAGATGCAGCAATGGTAGGACCATGGGCAGCAACACGGATGCAGAGGGAGTTGCAATACGGATGCAGCAATCGCAGTGCCAGGGCCATGGGTAGCAGTACAAGATGCAGCAGTCGCAATGCCAGTGCCATGGGTAGCAGTACATGATGCAGCAATGCAGATGATGGGCAACAGGCCTAGCATCAGCACAAGGACCAATGATGGATGATCATGGTGATACTCAATGAGGAGTATTGCTAGAGCACAGTCCTCGCTAAGAGAGAGTGTTTAATTGGGGTAGCATCAGATGTGCTCTAGCCACGAAAATTGGTGGAGAGGCTAAAGCACATGAGATCTCCAATACCTAGAAATGGTTTGGGCAGATACTAAGCAGTTTGAGAGATATTAAAATAATTAATATTTTTAATGGAGATCCTAAGTCTAAATTTAAGGAAAATAAAATATTAATGTGAATTAATATAAAATTGTGTTAGAATGGTCCAAAAGTCATGGATCAAGCCAGATCTAATCTTGGTCGTTGATTAGGGACTAAATATCGGCCGTTGATTTGTCAACGAGAAAAGTATAAGAGGAGGCTTGAGGGTCACTTGGAGAACACACCGAAAAAATCAAGATTTTGACTTTCTGGAGCTGGGTTTGCTAAGAAATTTGAGAGAGTGATCAGAGTTGCAGCTGAGGGGCAGTGAATACAGAAGCAAAGCGGCAGAGATAGCACTTGGAGGATTAGTGCAGTAGCTTGAGAGAGGGACGCAAAACCAACCAAGGGTTCACGCAGAGCCAGCCAGGGCTCACGCAGAGCTAGCGAGGGCTCACATAGAGCCAGCGAAGGCTCACGCAGAGGCAACCAGGGGCTGCGCAACGCCTCAAAGGGCCAGCGTGGGTGACACAGAGGGCCAGAGCACTGACGCAGTGCCTCCAAACGCTGATGTAGGCCAAGCTAGAGTGATGTTGGGCCAGAGAGAGGCTGACGCAATCCCTAGAGGTTGAGGCTGGGGTTTCGTGGGGCAGATTGGAGTTGTGGAGCTATCAAAATGTTTATCTGGGGTTTCAACTGGAATATCTACTTCCGAGTAGAGAGGTACTATTGCCGAGATTTTTCTCTGTTGGGTGAGCCGGATTTGGCACCCAGATTGTATTCTGAAACAACTTAATAAATCAAACCCTCAGATAGTTGCACCAGTTTTCCCATATTGGGTTTTTCGGAGACATTAGTCCAAAAACAACGGTGTCACTTGTGTGCTTGTTTCTGTTTCCTTCAGTTGGTGATCTGTAATGTGTTCAGCATGCACTTGTATTTATTTCCAGTATTTACATGGTAAATAACTTGTTAATTAACGGAACAAGTAGGTAGGAATAACTCAGAAAGTACATGAAGGGTTTCTAACACGTTAGACTTAGAAATTCCAATGCCAACTTTTGTCGAATTTCAAAGTCATCGAATTTGAACACGAACACAAACCAATTTCAAAGTCGTGGAATTTGAACTCGAACACAAAACCAAGTAACTTAGAAATTTCGAAATTTGTTTCAACAAACATATTTACGGTAAAGCCTCTTACTGATTTTCAGGGGACTATAACAAGTCAAATCAATTTGTTACCACTGTCATTTCTGTTTTAGAATGGCTTTTTCAACCATGCAACAGCTACGGCAGGTGATCAAACTCTACGAACATGAAAAAGAAAAGAGTTCACATAAATAAATTGTCTAGCATTCCTTGCATTTGACTACCTCATCTGCACTTGAGCATAGTGAGAACCTAAAGTTACTCCTCCATACTATACAAACATCCACGGAAGTCCTATATATGGCCTAATAGTAAGACACCACAATGTACTAATACAATATTACTATCTTCTATGGGGATTTGTAGTGCATTTCCTGTTTATGTCTGCCGTTCTTGATGCAAACTGCAATGTCGCTAGACTCTACACTATCCCTGGAGCAGTTGAATAGTTGTTCAAAGGTTCAACCAACGGATGTTTCTTAGTTCACTACCTTTGACGAGGAACTTTTCTCAGTTATATTCGTATGAAACAATAATAATTCTTTATGTAACTTTTTAGTTGAACTCATAAAATTGAATTGAGATGAATGAAAATTTTAGCTATCCTATGCATGCTCTGTTCTATTTGCTTCCCAGGCACTTGGCGTACATCTGCTGATCAATCTCTACAAACGTGAAAATCTGAAGAGTTCACAATGGCGAATTCCTTGGTATTCCTTGCAGTTCAACACCTCGTTTGCATTTAAGCATAATGAGAATCTATAATTACCACTTCATACTATATAAACATCCACAACAGTCCTATATAAGGCCTAATAGTAAGATACTATGATGTAATAATACAAAATTACTATCTTCTATTGCGATTTTTGGTGCCTTGCCTGTTTTCTTGTCTGTGGTTCTTCATGCAAACTCCAATGTCACTAGATTATACAATAAGGCTCAACGAACGAATATTTACTTAGTTCACTACATTTGAAGAGGAACTCTTCTCTGGTATATTCAGATGCGATAATAATATTTATTTAAGCATATTGTATTTTGTTGAACTCGTAAACTTTTACTAAGAGGAATGATAATTTTAACTGAGTTAGAATGCACTGTTCTGTTTGCTTCAGGGTTAGATGCAATGGACAATTCGCAGTTCAGAAAAGCAGTAAAAAATTGAACATGTCTAATGAGGTCTAAATAGAAAATAAAGACTTTAGATGGTTTTGGTCTTGGTCTACGTGAGTTTAAACATATTAAACAAAGGCACAATTCAAAAGAGGGTCAAATAAAGGGCGATCAAGGGAAAGAGCATACCTTCTTTCCCATGCGTGATGCCTTAGACTAAAAAGAAAAATGTCCTCTGGAATGTTGAAGAATCCTGAAAAATTACATAGATAAAGGAATGTATAGATAAAGGTAAACCCTATATATTGTCAACTGAGAGACTAATCAATAGTGTGACTCTCCCAGTGTTATAAAGAAAGGATCATTGCATATAATTGCAGAGGCGAGGGTTTTTTCTCCTGGTCAATACCTGATTTCCCGAAGAATTTTAAACTACGCTTGGTTTAGCATTGCTTTGCATAACACATTTACACATACTAATTGCTTAATTAAATAACCGCATGAGGGCTTTCCTAGAACAACCATCAACATGTCAAAGACAAAAACACATTAGCTTAGATCATTGCACGTAAAACAGAATCAAGACATTGATCAACTGGCTGTTTGGTTGAGGACTGCAAACCAAAATACCTCTTACAAATCACCTTCTCAAGATCATCCTCCATAATGCGAGTTAACTACTACACTTCATTATAACCAACGAAAAATGGGTAACCTGCAAGGAATAGGAAATCACTCTAAATTCAAACAGTGGTTTGGCCCAGAAGATGTCATGGTGCAATACATCCTTTGGCACCAACGTTTTCGCCTATGCCATGGACACCTAAATTTAACAATCATGAGAGATTTAATTGTAAAACAAGTATTTTGTAGGTGATTCACAAGGCCTTTTAAAAGTTTTAAATCTTCTCTCTCTGGGCTTCAAACGGATGCATTTGGAGGAGATTCAAAACTGATTAACTCAATAACAATAACATGGATAACTCATCGATTAACTCACTGACATGTGTAAAGAAACTTCAGAAAATTGAATGCCACCAGATTTCTTCACATAAGAAGAACCTCCGATCAAATAGAAGACGCATTGACTATTAGGGTTTTGAGCAGAAAGCAAATGCCCAAAATGATATCCATCGAGGGGGAGGAATACAACACAATCCTAGACGATAATCCAACCAAATCTTAAGCATGACCACACGATGCAGAAAAGCAAGGCTCTCTACAGCCTCCTCTCTGTCTTATATATGTGCGCACGGCCTCATCTCACAAGTTAGCTCCGATTGACAGATACGCTCTTGTGCGCAAGTTCAAAGAGGTAGCGGGATCAAATCACATGAGTTTTTTTTAGGTTTTTTTAATTTAATAAAAGGGTAATTTAGTAAGTGGTTAATATTATTTTTTTATGTTACAAGGTTTGTCTAATTTTGATCTTGAAGTTTGAACTCTGGCAAATATTACAAAAAAAAAATTTAAGATTTGGCAAATCTTATAGCCATTGACCAATTCCATAGATCAAAATTTATAACTTTTATGTCACAACTCAAGTTTGTAATTTAATCTTACAATTTCCATGTCTGTGATAGCATTTTTTATGTTTACTGATATTGATTTCTTAATATATATACGAACTTAATGGTGAACTTCATCCAAACCTCATCAAAAAAATCTGAATTCAAACCAAACCTAATGACAAACCTCTTCAAAAAATTTGAATTCAAAGCGAACTTAATCATTTCCAAACCCAAACTCGAACCCAAACAATGTAACATTATTGTTCTTTATCCCATAAATTTAGAAATGGGTAAGAAATTCAGGGAGGAGAGGAGATATCCATTGGGGCTGGCAAGAAGATATCAATGTCCTCCAATTTCTCCCTCGTCTATGTGTATTCAGGTCTAAGATTGAGGATAGACTTGGAGCCATTAAACCCAAACACTTAGAAACACATAATAGACTATATTTCTCTATCATGTGTGTATTTGTATATTTAAATCTAGTTAATTGCATGTTCTAATAATCAGAAGAAATATGTTATCTTTCTCATTCAACTCTTACCTATAAACTGTTAAGTTTATAATATTTATAATATTTTATAATAAATATATTTTTGTAATAGTTTCAAACAAACAATCTCAAAAAAAAACCCAAACCCAAATCTAATATTCATATAACATATTATTAAAAAACCCAAACCCAAATCTAATATTCATATAACATATTATTAAATTTATAACATTTATAATATTTTATAATGAACATATCTTTGTAATCATTTATAACAAACCGTCTCAAAAACCCAAACCAAAATCTAATCATTTATAACAAACCGTCTCAAAAACCCAAACCAAAATCTAACATTAAGGATAGATGCATAATCATAGAGCCACTAAACCCAAATTAATAAACCCAAACCCAGATCTAAGATTGAGAACAGATGCATAATCCTGAAGCCATTTAACCCACATTAATAGATCCACGATAACGATGGATCTTATCAAAAGGACTTACCTAAAGTGTCGCTTGTCGAACACAGATTATCTTTATATTAAAAAAAAAAATCCTAGTTGATGTTTTGGAGTTCAAACAATGACATCATTATAAAACTGGAACGATGAACCAGGAAAGAAAGATCACCTGCATCATTGACTGAACAACACTGGCAGCGAGCTGGATTACTTACTGTCTCGCCCGGGGAGGGCTTCTATCTAAATAAAACTCATTTTGAGATACCAAACTACACTTAGTTTATTTCAACGATACATACACTGATCTTTTCAAGAGGGCCATGGCGAGATCTGATCTTTTCAAGAGATGGCCATGGCTCGATGACATGCTCTGTATCACTCCACAATAACTGCTTGAAATTTCATGGGAATGGAAAGAAGATTGCCGTACCTCTACGTTGCACAGATCATCCATATATTTACAATCAAATGCCCTGTGTTCATCTATGACTTTTCAAGAAATCGGACCTTTCCAAAAGCATCAACGAATAAACAATGGGAAGCCACGATTCCTCCGAAAAGTCATGGAAGATCGCGGGGCACATACATAAAAAAGAAGTATGCAGAGTATCCACAATCCCCACTGCAACACTCTTAATCCCCTTCATATTTAGCAGCTGCTCTGAGAATCCTTCAACATTGATGACAATCTCCCTTTACCTCGTAACCCCTTATATCTTCTCACAACACCACTACACCTACCTTCTTCATTTTCGACAGTCTTAACCCTATTTTTGTGAGTCTCAACCTTGGCCCTAACCCCTTTATATCTTATCACAACACCACTACACCTAACTCCGCCATTTTCGTAATCTTAACCCTAGCCCTAGCCCTAACCCCTTTGTATCTTCTCGGTACTTTGCAGTTTGGTCGAAAATTTCTATGTTAAACCGTGAGGTCCTAATCTAATAATCTTAACCCTAGCCCTAGCCCTAGCCCTAACCCCTTTGTATCTTCTCGGTACTTTGCAGTTTGGTCGAAATTTTTTATGTTAAATCGTGAGGTCCTAATCTAATACAATTAGCATAATAACGGAATACAAGTCTAGATCTATTTTTACTTCTAAGTGCGGAGAGCTTGAGATTTGATACCTGTCCTCACTTGTAAATCTCTTATATTTTTTTTATTTTTATTTTTATTTTTTTTATACTTTACTTTGCACTTTGGTCGAAAATTTAATTTAATAATCTAATATAATTAACACAAGCACTGAGTACAAGTCTAGATCTATTTTTTCTTTTAAGGGATTATAATCTAATACGATTAGTACAATAATTGAATATAAGTTTAGATTTATTTTTATTTTTAAGGGCCTAGAGTTTGAGATTTGATACCTTTCAGCACTTGTAAATCGAGGGTTAAGATTGATCTAAATTGATTTAAAATATATAATATTTTTTTTACATAAGAATATTGTTGGCAAAATCATATGTAAATTAAACCATGGGCAAAATGGCAACCATAAATTGACTATTTTGCAACAATTTTATTTCAATTGTTAATTGTATTATTAGTTTGTCTTCTTTTTTGTTTTTTTTTTTATTTGGCCTTGTCAAAATATTGACACGATAGGTCAAGGAAAAGTTTGCAACTTTAGAGATTTGATAGATCCAAAGTTAAGATGGATCTAGGCTATATGTGTATGTGTGTGTCGATTATATTTCATGTAGAAATGGCTCCCAAGGAGCAACCATGTCAATATCAATGGGACTAGAACTATGTACTGACAATAATAGTGACTCTTCTCTACTACCCAAGCTAAACGCACTTGACATATATATTTCTTATATATAATATTAATTATGATTATTAATATTTTTATATTCAAACTTATGTGATCCATACTGAATTAAACAAAGTCTTTCGGTAGAAATCAAATGAGAGAATATTTTGGCCAACGCGTTTCAATTTTAGAAACGCGTCGGCCAAAAGATTCTCTCATATGATTTTTACGGAAAGACTTTGTTTAATTTATTAATATTTTTATTTTATTTTATTTATTTTTTTATTTTTATGCAATATAACAATAATAGTGACTCTTCTCTACGACCCAAGCTAGACCCACTTGACATATATATTTCTTATATATAATATTAATTATGATTATTAATATTTTTATTTTATTTTTTATTTTTATGCAATATAACCCAGTAAAAATATAAATAATATTTCTTATATATAGTATAAATTTTAATTATTAATTAATTATTTATTTATTTTTTTAATATAATTTCACTAATGATAACTAACGTATTATTATAAAGTAAATTCTTTCAAAAAGAATTGTTTGAATATTTGAACAAAATTATTTGAATTTAAATAAAATTTAAAATCTCATTAATGATTCTCCGATGAGGTGTAGGATCCCGAGGCAACAGGAGTTGGGCATGCTTCGACCACGTGGTTGCATGCATAACAAGATACGTCAGGGTGAGGGGCTGGCAAGCAAGCCACCCGCTCGCATAGAGTATAGGGTAAGTGCAGTGGTAAGCACATGTGAAGGAATGTTGCATTTATAGTGGTGGAAATGGGAAGATAGAGCGTTTCTGGCTCTAAATGGGACTCAATTGACACCCTCTCTGTATGTTAGTCCGACTGGGTGGAGAGTAGGCCTGCTCATTGTTTTTCAATGGGTCCTTACTAGGAAACAATTTTTAGTGGGTAAGAGGGCCCTGTTAATTCATGGTTACCTTTTATGCGTGCTTCATGGTCATCCTTTTGGCTCTTGGTTCGATTTCTTGGCTTTTGAACTTTCCTATAGTGCAAGCCAAATCCTTGTAGGAAAATGACCCCCTGTGTTCGGGGTTTGGTCTTTCATAGGGAACTCCTTATTGCAGTGGTCATTAAATGGACTTTTTTAGGGGTGTTTCATTTATCTATGTTTGCATTTTATGTACGTGAGTAGTCCTGTTCTTGAGAGAACATGGTGGAAAGTGGCTCTCTCTGTACCTAGGTCTTCGACTGTTATTGAAATTAGGTTCTCCTTTTTGGTCTTGGTTTGGGGTTTTATTAACTCTTCTTTTGGGGATATTCTTTGGTTCTGGTGGTGGTGCTCTGGGTTGAGTGGGCTAAGAGCTCTGAAGTGTTTATTGTGGTTAGTATGGTTGGTCTGGTGGGTAATTGGGGGTTTTGAGATTTCTCACCCTTGGTGTGTGGTTCGTATCTGTGGTGTTGGTGTTCTCACCTGTGGCATTTGGTCTCTGCATGTTGGTTGGATGTTGCATTTTTGGTTGGGTGGGGAGACATTTCGTCGTGTTGGTTCTAGGGTGTTGGGTTGCTATGCTTGTGATTGGTTTTACTCGTGAGCTTGGGCGCTCTCGGGGTAGCTCGTTTGTTGGCGGCCTTATTAACTCGCTCCCTTTACATTGGCGGCTAGTGGTGGAGATTTGTGCCAATGTCAACTATCTTCCGGAGAATAGGTAGCAGGTGTTGTTGTCGGTGGTACTGGTGGCAGGATGAAGCCAAGCAGGCAAAGTTATCATGATGTTGTAGTGGTTGTAGTATCAATGGAAGCAGTACCTCGGGGTCGTGGGCAGAGGACTAGAGTTATTGCTAGTCACGGGAGGTGGCGGTAGAGCATAGTGGGGTGGCCGCGGAGGGGGTCATGGCTCTAATCATCACTTGGCCAGACACCCCCAAAAGTTACAGTTAAGAAGGAAACTAGACAATTGTTGGAGGAACAAGATAAAACTCGTCGAGAGGAGCATGAAGCACTGGTTGTTGCTCTCAATCAATTGCAGTATTTTCAGTGCCACCTTTGTGAGCGTGTGGTTGTAGTATGGCGTGGACAAAATCTTCTTTCTAAGAAATTGGACAAGCTGGAAGCATGCCTGGCTCACTTGAAACAACATGCTAATTGCACCTACTACCCTCCACCCTCTCCGGTTATAGGGCCAAATAATCTAATGTCTATTACTTCTGATGATTAGGTATGGTTCCTGGAGTTTTGCTTATTTTGTCTGTATTTTGGAGTTTTTGGCCTGCAAGGTGCTGGATGACAACATTATGTTTAGTTTGGATAGTTTGTAATTATTATTTAGCTATGGTCAACAAACCTGGTCGAGATGAAACCTATAGATCTATGGTTTTGTATGTAATTTTCACTAGCAATTAATAGAAGTTCTGACTTAGAAAAAAAAATCATTAATGATTAACTAAATAATTTTATAATTTTATAATATTTGTAAAACAATTTAATATTATTAGAAGCCCATGGAGCATAGAATAGACAATGATGGAGTGTACTATTAAGGCACTTTGTGATGCGAAGGTCATCGGTTTGAAACTTTGTGGGCAAAATTTCATCCATATTAAGGGCTAGTGTGGTTGGGTGCGAACCCCAGAAGATTTCAATGGCTTAAATGCCCCTCGGTCACAGTTTCTCAAGCCAAAGGTTAAGCGTGTAGTTATCTCAAGACTCACACAACTTTGCAAACAAAAAAATATATATTATTAGAAAATTTTGCTAATAATTGATTAAATAATTTTATAGTTTGATAAGATGGGATTCCTATTATTATATTAATTTTGAATTTAAAAGTGAATTGAGAAGTGATGTCTTCCGATTTTGAATTTAGAAACCATGAATTTTTAAAATTTTGAAATTTGAAGTGATTTTTGTTGAAAATATTATAAATAAAATGTCATGTGTTTACACATAAAAAGTTATATGTTTGAGTTGATTAAAAGAACATTATTAATGCCACAACTTTGTAATTCAAAACATTATTGTTATAGTCACTTAAATAATGTTAAGCATTAAAAAATTAGGGAAATATAACCATTTTATTATTATATGAATAATAACGTATTATTATAGAGTAGTAAAATCTTTGAAAAAAGGTTGTTTGAATGTTTGAACAAGTTTGTTAACTTTAAATAATAGTTTAAATTTTCATTAATGATTAATTTAATAATTTAATAATATTCTCTAAACAATTTTATATTATTAGAAAGATTTGTTAATAATTAATTGAATAAGGGAGGTAGGAGCGGGAGTGGTTATCGTTTGCCCTGATGAAAAAATGGAGTTATAATATGCATGGCTTAGGGAGCGCAACTAATAATCAAGCCGAGTTTTTAGCATTGTGCCAAGGGCTAAAGTTAGTTATTTCAAGGAAAAATCGACAGCTAATGGTATATGGAGTTTCTATGATAGTCATTCAACAGGTATTTAAGCTCAAAGAGAACCCCAACCTAGTTAAACCCCTTATTCTGCAAAGAGTAAGAATACAATTAGAAAAATTTGAGATAGTCGAGTTTTATCATATCAAGAGGCATCTAAACTCAAAATTTGTCACCTTAGCAAATAAGGGAGTTACTTTAGAACAAGGGATAATGGTTAAGGATTAATGCAGTGGTGTCTATACCCCTTTACCATGAAAATCACAATCAAATTTCAGAGAATCGTTGTATTAATTGAATTAAGAGCCAATAGTGGAGGAGTTAAGACGTAGATGATCCAACATCCTCACGTCGGTCCTCATGCTTCGTGAACCATCAAAGTGATTCTATAACAATTTGGCGGCTCCACACTACCACTAGGATTTGGGCCTAAGCAAACATCTATGTTATAGGTCATTTTGTCGCATTCATTCAAATGGCCTGGAAAACTAGATCAATCAACATCCTTGACACCTTGTCATTATCCCTTTGCAAAGCCTCAAGCATTGATTCTCCAAAAATTCCAAGAATTATGGGTTTATCAACTTAAAAACTCATTTTTGGCCCCAGTGCACCCTGCCTTTCAGTCCACCTACGATGGTCGCATGTTGCATAACTAAGAACCTACACTTACCAATGCATGTTGCTCTACTTTGCAAGTGTGATGGTTCTAAAATTTTGGGAAAAATAAAAATTATTTACGAAACTTCTTCTTCCAAAAGCTTCTAAGGCGGTTTTAACCATTTATCATAGTTAAGATCTTGAATCCCTACTCTAGAGGTCTTATCTCTTGTTCTTAGAGCTTATCCTCCTTCATATGTGGATCTCAATCCTAGATTGGTAATCCTAAACTACCAATTTTACCCTTAAATTTAGTGTCTCCCATAGAATCTAGGTTGGCTTTTGGAGACTCTTAGTTATGCCTTGATGTCACTGCTTTTTACCTAAGGATCCATTATTGTCCATGAGTTGTGATTGAAGGATTTCCTTGTGGCTAAGGAAGGACAAGTTTGGTGTGAGATTCTACATTGTTAAGAACTATAAAACAAGTTATAATCTTCTCCTACATTTCATTAATACAAGAAGCTTTGTTTTCCTATGCTTTTTGTCTATTTGATGCATATGTATTTCAATTCCCACTGGACTCGTTGAATAGAGATATTAGTTTATGCTATGGATGTTTTGTAGTTCTCTTGTTTGTTGTGATTGTCTTGTAGGTTTCATTTATAGTAATTGGAGTTGGACCTAAAGTCTACAACCCTGTTGACACCTAATCATCAGGATTGGGTGAATAAATATAATCAATGTAAATAGATAATAAGAAATATGAACAATCATCGGGAGATGAAGTGAACAATCTCCCTCATGTATATAATAAAGACCAACTTGAAGGAATAAGATGAATTGAATTTTGTGGAGTTACTACCTGGCCTAACATGGTGTCAGAGCCAGCTCCATTTTTGGCATCTCCTTCCAGTCTTGTAACTCCCTTATGCCATTTTCTTGTAGTCTGTCCACTGCCCCCTCCACAGTCGATGCCCATTAAACGTTGCCCATTAAACGCCGCATTATTTGCGCCCTCTGCGCTCTGCGTGATTTGACTCTTTCGCCTTCGCAACATGAGTAGAAGGAGTTTTAGGCGTTAGAAGAATTTTCTTTTGAAGGGACAAGTCATGATTCATTGTGATGTCGTTGCTGCTCCATTGATTGTGATGCCGCTGCTGCTCCAACAACAAAATGAATCCAGGCTTAGTTTCCATTATAAGCTGCTACTGAACTTTATTGATTGTGATATACGCTCTGGTGCCTCCACGCAGGAATACACATTGAATGTGTTGTTTATCTTGAACTCTACTCCAGACATGGTATAGACATTGAATGTGTTGTTTATATGAACGTTGCTCCATATATTTACGCTGGTATACACTCACCATACGCTGTCCCATATTTATTTAACGTTGCCATCGAATTTAAATATTTAATGCCAACCATATTACATTGAATGGTGGCTTATCTTTAATGCCAACCATATTACATTGAATGTTGGCTTATCTTTAAGCGTTGCTCCCATATTACGTAAGTCCACCCATATATTTACGCTGCCCATATATTTACACTCACCATACATCGGCTTGGTATCAAAGCGCTGTCCAGTTGAATGCGTTGTACAATTTTGTGTATTTACAGTCTTGGGTATTGACATTTGCTGTCCAGTTGAATTTGCTGTCCAGTCATATCAGAATTATATTTTTTTCCCATTAAGAGTAAAATTTTGTAGCAGAAGTTTTTGTTACAGTATGCATTCAATCATATCCATTGTGGGAATAGTTCTCACTGGCAAAGAGAACTATCCTGAGTGGTCCCGGATGATAAAACACACCCTCATTTTCAATGAGTTGTGGAAAGGAGTGTGTATTGGAGACGGAGACAAACAGCCAGAACAGCCTACCTCAGACAAAGAGCTCGCCATTTGGGAAAATAAGAACAGCAAAGCCTATGCATTAATTGCAGCATCTGTAAGTGAAGAGGTGAGTCGCCATATTACGCCATTTTCAACTACTTTCGAAGCCTTACAAAAGCTGAAAGAACTCTATGACTCACATTCTGCACTTGAAGTTGTTCAACTCATGATTAAACTCTTCACTCTTGAATTGCAAAATAATGATCCTCTTGCTCTTGCATCCGAAGTAAAGTCTATAATGCATGATATCCAAGCCACTAAAATTGATTTGGATATTCCTCTTATCGCTTTTCTCAAGGCACTTTATCCTACTTACTCCAATTATCTTGAGTCATTGCAAGCAAATGGAAATCTTAAAGACATTACCTTTGACTCTCTTGTGAAAAAATTTGCTAAAAGAGAGAAAGCTTTTGGAAAGAAGACAACCCCTGAATCTTCTGAAGAGGCTGTGTGCCTTGCTCATAAAGAAAAGAATCCTGCTCAAGATTCTTCCAGAGGAAGAGGTGGTCGAAGAGGAAGAGGAAGATATTTTAGAGGCAGGGGGAAGACACTCTCAAGGAGAAAAGGCAGATTTGCACTACATACGCTGCAAAAGAAATGGATCACATGATGCCTCTACATGCAAAATACCTTGGGACAAAATTGAGCAACAAAGAAATCAACCCAAAGGTAAAACTAATGACACAGAAAATGGTAAAGCACCTGAATCTGTAAGGATTCTCTGGACACCACATATCTCCACAATGGTATGATATTGTCCACTTTGGGCCTTGTAGAGCATTGGAAAGGTATGTTTTGATGCATAATTTAGTGATGTTTCAAGCAATGTTTGTAATCTTTTCTTTGTTATAAAGTAAGAAGAATGTAATGAGAATGAGCACGAATGACCAATTACTAATAGTTGTCTTCTCTATGCAGAAAATGACAAAAGGAGGAAGACGCAGTGCAAAACTGGAGTTCCATGAGAAGATAACGGTTGTCCCTTCGGAACTAACTAAAGTCCAGACCAGGGCGAGCAAATCTCGGCAAATCAATCTGGGACGAGATAAGGGACTGTCAGTTCGGAAGACTAGGCAAAGAAAAGAGAGGAGTTAACAGTTTAACAGATCCCTCAGGATCTTTGATCCTGAGAGATCGTTACTTTCAATTATTTTGTTGTCTGGTTAACTCCGCCATTACTAGTATAAAAAGGGTAGCATTGAAGACTTTGGGGACTCTCGTTTCTGTATCTTTATTTTCTGTTTACAGAATTCACAGTCAGTTGGAACTCAGACTATTGAGTCTCTTTGAGACTTAGTTTTTGCTGTACTATCGTTGATGCGTTAATATAATATATTTGGTATTACCTTCCCTCTGCGTCTGAAGTAAATTCCGGCGGTGTGCCATTGGAAGCTAAGGGCCCGGCTCCAACGGACACTGGCTGATTGTATCATTACAGTTTGGCTTTGTGTGGTTTGTTTATCATTCTTAATAATTTGACATATTTTACATGCTGTTCCATATTCGTTCATCAGTAGTTTTTCTATTGTAAATCTTTATAACAAGCTCACATCATATTTCCAGAATTGGTCACATAACGATTGTTCTGAGTTGTTCACTTCTGTTACAGAATTTATAAGTGGAATGCTTTAGCTACATATAGTTGGAGTGACGATCATAAGGAAATGGAATTAACGTTGTAGGTGGACTACTGGTGATCATGTCAGATTATCTGTACATATGATTGACGTTTCCTGTTTATTTGATTTAGTTGTCTACTTTTATATATGATTGACGTTTCCTGTTTATGATGGTTTGCTGTTCCATTTGGTTAAGCTGTTTACTTGTATAAAAGATTGCTCTGTCTTTGTGTATAAGTTGATGCAAAGGATTGAGAGTGTTGAACTCGCGAGACTTAGTTTCTTTTACTGCTGTTCCTTTTTACTGCTGTTCCATTTCTGCATTGCCGTTCCATTTTACTTTCCTGCTGTTCCTTTTTACTCGCATTCATTGGTTTGGTGTGAGAGGAGGATCAAGGCTGTCGTGAGACACAGCAGACGCTATTATGCTCCCAGATCCATGATCCATACTCTAATTTCTTTTCTTTCAACAGTTTCTAGAGGGATGGGTTACTATTTCCGCACCCTCGACTGGTAAAGTTGCTGCGTGTAATTTCTTTCTGCAAAAGTAATCTAGCCATAGTTTAGCATCCGTTTACTCTTGTATTTCTTAGGCCTATACTACTAAGCATTACTCTGACAAATAGCCTCAAATTGAGATACCCTTTGCAATAACAAAACGCTCCCGGATTGACTTGTAATGTGAGATAACTAGAGGTGAAAAGGCCCCTTGTTACAGCTCTACATTTTGGCGTCGTTGCCGGGGAAGGGTATAGCCATTTGTCTTTTAAACAGGGTAGTGTGCGAATCTGCTAGGGGAGAGTTGGATTTTAAAAACGAAAGGTAAGAACCTGCGTACGGAGCATGTAAAAGCCCTGCTCCACCGTCCGCTTTCCTAGCAGAATTGATTGGTTAAATAGGATTTAACAGTTTAATTGGAGTGCATGACTAAGCAGAAAAAGCTAGAGAAAGATCAAAAGCCTCCATCCAAAGCCAAGGGGCCGGTGACCCTTGGACGAACGACCTTCATAGACGAAATCTATAAGAAAGCCGACTCTCAGCCATCGGTAGGTTATAAGAAAGTCAATTCTAAACGGCCTAATTGTTCCCTTCAGGCCTCGGGATCACCATCTGAAGCCTTTGCTGAAGTGCACAGTCAAACAGAGGAGCAGGACTTTCAAGAAATTGAAAATTTGACTCCTGGACCATTGCACGAAGGGACCCAAAGTAACCTTTGTGAAGGAGAAGGAGAAACAGGGGAAATCGAGGAACCTAGATCTCCTATTGAATTAAACCAGCCTTTAAATAGCCCGGACAAGGGAAGCGCTGCAAAAATCCTCGTTGAAGGAATCCATTCACCGCAGACAGTTGGGGCCATTATCATCCCTGATCAAGGGAGTGGTGTCAAGACAATCCCTGTTAAGACTACCCCTCCTCAACCAAGGAACACTCTCTTGGAAATTCCTGAAGATTACTGGCATATATTCGATCCCATGGCGCAGAATCAGCCAAACACCCAGACCTCCACATTGCAATATCCCATAGTAGATTCTGCAGCAAATGCGCCCATGAAAGCTATCCCTCTCCAGCATATCCCCACATTTCATGGCCTTACATCAGAAGACCCGGACGCATTCTTGTTCGAATTTGATGTATTATGTAGAGGATACGATTACACCACCGATCCCCAGAAACTGAAATTGTTCCCCTCTACATTAAAAGGGGCTGCATTAAGATGGTTTATGGGCTTAGGTGGTGGGGTTATTAACAATTGGGATAAAATGAAAGTAGCCTTTTTAAAGAAATATCAAGATTACTGTAGGTCAAGGGAACTAAAAGATGAAAATTTTCAAATGTAAGCCAGACCAAACGAAACCCTAGAGGAATATGTGGAACGTTTCCAATACAACTTGCAAAGATCTCCTTATGCATCGCTACCTCTGCCTGATAACGTGTTGAAAACTGCATTAATTAGAGGTATGAAAGAACAATGGATTGAAACGTTAAACATTATGGGGAAAGGAGACATTTATCAGGAAAATTTTGCTTATATCATTGATCTGTGTATCAGGAGCTCAAGAGGCAGCACGAGGATAAAACCAGCAGAATATGATCGCTTCACCAGAGATAACAGAACATCAACAGAGGGAGTAACACGGGTGGAACTTGGAAATTTGCTAGAAAATTTTAAAACTGATATCCTGGGGACATTAACTACACAACTTGACATTGTGCAGGCTAAACAGAAGCAAGCGGAGGTGGAACAGAATCTAGCAGTTTTTTGCCCACGATGCAGGAAGAAACATAGCCACAAGGAATGCCCGCTGGATACAGTCCAAATATGTGCTATCTGTACCAAGGACCACCTGATCGAAAGCTGCCCCTCACTTCCTGGTTTGAAGGCAGTATACAAAGAAGCAGAAGAGGAACCAGAATCAGCATATTTTATTAATCAGCGTCGTCAATGGCAGCTTAGGCAATCAGGTATGTTTTCAGACCCCTCCTCTTCTTTTCAACCCCCGCAGTTCAATACTCAGCAACAGAATATGTGGCAAAACCAGTCTCAACCCCCGTTTTCAAATTGGTCACCTCAAATGTTTCCTACTCCAAATCCTTGGATGTCCCAATTTGGTTGGCCAAACTTCCCTTATCCTCCACCATATTGGCAGAATAATTCATATCCTCCGCAGTGGACCCCTTCTACTTCGCAAAGCTCATCCTGGCAGACAAGCTGGCCAAGATCGACATATCAGCCAGCAGGATCAATTCCATTCCCTCAACCGACTCTGCCAGCCTTACAACAAAACCCCCAGCCTAATCTGAGACCGCAGCTCCCAGCCCAACCCAACCCTAATCCAAATAATAGACCAGTTCAATCTCTTCAAATTATAGAATCCTCAGAAATTGAATCTGATCTGCGGGAGTGCAACGATCTTCAGCTAAGATCTGGGCGAATAATAGAAACTGAGGGACATAGAACAACTCACATTGAAGATCAGTTACCTATAGAACAGCCATCACAACAGGAAGATGTAAATAAAGACCAGGCTCATCAACAAGTAATTACATCTCCTCCACCGTTCCCAGAACGATTAGCCATTCCACGACCAACACAATATCCAGACTTTGATATTCTGGGGGAACTACAAAACTTGTATATAAGAATACCATTCCTTCAAGCTATACAGGATATCCCCATATATGCAAAAACCATAAAGGACCTGTGTAACAGAAAACCAAAAAGAAATGTAACTTCTAACCCAAGAGTCCAGGTAGTCGGCACCTTATCCGACCTCCTATCAGGAAAAGAAACACCTGTTAAATACGAGGACCCTGGGAACCCAATTGTCACTGTTCAAATCTATGGGCAGACCTTGAGCAACGTCTTAGTTGATCTAGGGGCTGCAATTAACATCCTGACAACATCAGCTTACCAGAAACTCGGAATTACATCGGTAGAACCTACTTCCACCTTGTTAGAACTAGCTGACCGATCAGTAATTAGACCAGAAGGCACCCTGTATGATGTCATGGTTTCAGTAGATTCCTGGGAATACCCGACTGACTTCCTGATAATTAATCCGAAAACCCGACTAGATGGACATCCGCTAATTCTAGGTAGACCGTGGCTCGCTACTGCTGACGCCTACATTGGTTGCAGGCAGGGAAACATGACCATAACTAGAGGGCCGGATATCAAAAATTTAATTTTGTACCCTCCAGCTCAGCCAAGCATCACGATGATGAAAGCCAACCTGCGCCCTGCCTCATATATCACAGACAACATTAGACCTCCATTAACAGTCCAGGAAGCGCTAGATTTCAAAGATCAAACCGAAGACGATGTCATTAATAAATTCATTAATCAAACAGAATCCACATCGTATACACAATGTTTTATGATAAAGGCGGCATTTGACAACGAGTTAGAGGAGGATCCTCTGAAGGACGAACATGACCAAAATATACCAGTGACTTCTGTCGCTAATAGCAAAATAGTGCAAATTGAACCGGGGAAAACTTTAAGTATTAACGCTAATCTGACACCAGATCAAGAGACAAAACTCATCCAGCTGTTACGAAAGTATCAGGAGGCATTTGCATGGGACTATCTCGATATGAAAGGGATTGATCCCCAGCTATGTACACATCATATTTATATCGAAAAAGATGCAAGACCTGTTCGACAACCGCAAAGAAGACTCAACCCCCATTTAAAAGATGTTGTAAAAGATGAGCTTCAGAAACTTTTAGATGTTGATTTCATTTATCCTATTTCTGACAGCAAATGGGTATCCCCACTTGTGGTAGTACCTAAAAAGAACGGGAAATGGAGGATTTGTGTGGATTATAGAGAATTAAACAAAGCCACACAAAAAGATCATTTCCCTCTTCCATTTATAGACTAGGTACTGGACACCTTAGCAGGCAAGAAATTCTTTTCTTTCCTGGATGGCTTCAGCGGATACAATCAGATTCAGATTGCCCCTGAAGACCAGGATAAGACTACCTTTACTTGCCCCTGGGGAACGTTCGCTTATCGAGTCTTACCTTTTGGTTTATGTAATGCTCCAGCCACATTCCAAAGGGCTGTTCTTAGCATCTTTGCAGATCTAATTAATGATGGATTGGAAGTCTACATGGATGATTTCACACCATATGGAGAGGACTTTGATCCAGCTCTAGATACTCTCGAAAAAGTCCTACAGCGCTGCATCGCTACCAGACTTTGCTTGAGTCACGAGAAGTGTTACATGATGATGACTGAAGGACTCATTCTGGGACACTATATTTCAGCAGCTGGTATTCAGGTAGACCCGGCTAAAATTCAAATACTTTTGCTTATTCCAACCCCCACTAATCAGACAGAGGTACGCAGTTTTCTTGGTTTTTCTGGCTATTATAGACAATTCATACAACATTATTCACATATTGCCGCACCTTTACATGCATTAACTGGAAATGTTGACTTCTTATGGACAGAGAAATGTGATCGGGCCTTCAAAGAATTAAAGAGGCTGGTATCTACAGCTCCAGTTCTCCGAGGACCTAATTGGAATTGACCATTCCAAATTTCAACCGACGCCTCAGACACAGCAATCGGTGCAGTTCTGGGCCAAGAAGAGGATAAAAAACCATACGCCATCTATTATATCAGCAAGAATTTGGTTCCAGCTGAATTAAATTACATTGTCATCGAAAAAGAATTTTTAGCTGTGATACACGCTGTTAATAAATTTAGACACTATATTACAGGCTATCCTGTTATTTTGTATACAGACCATTCTGCTATTAAGTACTTAGAAAACAAGCCTGTTACAAATGGAAGAATAACCAGGTGGTTGATCTTGTTGCAGGAGTTCGACATTACAATTAGAGATCGACCGGGGAAGGAGAATCCTGTAGCCGATTTCCTCTCACGAATACCAAAATCAGTTGAAGCAGCAGCAGTCGAGGACCAATATCCAGATGAACACTTATTCGCTGTCGCTGTACAGACTCCCTGGTATGCTGATGTTGCTAATTATCTTGCAGTAGGTAAGCTTCCAAAACATTTAACTCCCAATGAACGGAAACAGATTGTTCAGAGAAGCAATCGATTTTCGTGGGTTGGGGGCTATTTGTTTCACACAGGAGCAGATATGGAAATCAGAAGATGTATTCGGGAGGACGAAATTTTTGATATCTTGAAAGCCTGCCATGACAGGCCATGTGGAGGACACTTTGCTGAACGAAGAACAGCACATAAAGTATTACAAACGGGATATTACTGGCCTACAATTTTCAAAGATGCGAAAAAATTTGTCCAGGCCTGTGATAGCTGTCAGCGTGCAGGACGACCTGGTCCAGCCGATGAAATGCCTTTGCGGCCCCAATTAGTAATCGAACCTTTCGAACGCTGGGCTCTGGACTTCGTCGGCCCCATCAGCCCGCCATCAAATCAAAGAACCTACATTTTGGTGGCAACTGAATATGTTACCAAATGGGTTGAAGCGGAGGCATTGACTAGAGCTACAGAAGATTCGGTAATACAGTTCTTGCTCCATTTGTTTGTACGTTATGGTCTCCCAAGGGAAGTAATTACAGACGGAGGACCACAATTTGTAGGGCACCAATTAGCTGCAACACTCAATAATTATCGTGTTCAGCATAAAATTACTACCCCATACCATCCTCAGGCAAATGGGCAAGTGGAGAGCAGCAATAAGGTAATAGAGTCGATTTTGACAAAAACAATTGCCTCACATCGGCGTGATTGGGCCGCCCGATTACCCGAGGCATTGTGGGCTTATCGAACCACATGGAGAAGCACCACCGGCTACTCACCATATCACTTAGTGTTTGGAAAGCAGCCTATTTTTCCGATAGAATTCGAAATCCAAACGCTGCGAACGGCCCAAGAAGTCGGATTGGATTTAAGTGAAGCACAGAAAAATCGATTACACCAAATTAATGAATTAGATGAAATAAGGCTCTCTGCATTACAGAATACAACACTCATTCAACAGCAGCGAGCCAAATGGCATGATGCGCTTATCAAAAACAAGATATTTCATGAAGGAGATTGGGCTCTGTTATATGATTCTAGATTTCAGGATTTCCCGGGCAAGCTTCAGACTCGTTGGTTGGGACCATACGAGATTCAAAAAGTCCATGACAATGGGACCCTTACACTGACCACAATCGATGGGTCTGGATATACATTTAAGGTAAACGGTCATCGAGTTCGTCTGTATCGCAAACCGCTCACTCGGGAATCTTTTTGTCAGCAGCTACGCCAAGATACTAACATTGAGATTATGGGCGAGGAAGCAAAAACTTCCTCACCTACAGATCAGTAAGAATTCACCTTTTATTACCACATTTTGTATATAAAATTGTAAATTTTGTATATATGTTTTCAGTATCTGTGTGTGCTGTTCCTTTTCAAAAGGAACAGCACCTTCGGGTTTTTGAAAAGGAACAGCACTTGTGTGCTTTTGCTGTTCCTTTTCAAAAAGGAACAACACTTTTGCGTTTTGCTGTTCCTTTTCAAAAGGAACAGCACTTGTGTGTTTTTGCTGTTCCTTTTCAAAAAGGAACAACACTTTTGCGTTTTGCTGTTCCTTTTCAAAAGGAACAGCACTTGTGTGTTTTTTCTGTTCCTTTTCAAAAAGGAACAACACTTTTGCGTTTTGCTGTTCCTTTTCAAAAGGAACAACACTTGTGTGTTTTTGCTGTTCATTTTCAAAAAGGAACAACACTTTTGCGTTTTGCTGCTCCTTTTCAAAAAGGAACAACACTTCTGCGTTTTGCTGTTCCTTTTCAAAAGGAACAGCACTTGTGTGTTTTTGCTGTTCCTTTTCAAAAAGGAACAACACTTTTGCGTTTTGCTGTTCCTTTTCAAAAGGAACAGCACTTGTGTTTTTTTGTTGTTCCTTTTCAAAAAGGAACAACACTTTTGCGTTTTTGCTGTTCATTTTCAAAAGGAACAACACTTGTGTGTTTTTGCTGTTCCTTTTCAAAAGGAACAACACTTGTGTGTTTGAACAGCACTTGAGTGTTTTTGCTGTTCCTTTTCAAAAGGAACAGCACTTTTGGGTTTTTGTTGTTCCTTTTGAAAAGGAAGCAGCATTGGTGTGCTTTTGCTGATTTTTTTAAGGCAATGCATCAAATGAACTCCTCCTCACCCTTCCTTTAAAAAACAAGTAGTATGCTCTTGTCCCTTTCACATAAAGGGTGTGTTGTCCATCCTCTTTCCAAGGTCATAAGTAGCAGCTATACCTTTATGCAATGAATATAAAAGTCAGGGCATATCAAGATCAGAATATCATGAATCGCTATCTTTAACAAGCCCTAGTATTGATGCAACAACAAAGGAAGGATCCACACACTCATAATTTTTGCTGTCATAGTCTCACCTCCTCTGCCTTGTTGGATATTTTTATCATGTTGAGTTCCTACAATTTTCTCTATTATTACTTGGAAATAAGAACAGAAGATTTATATCTTCCAAATTGAGATGACAAGACTTCTTCCGCCATTCCCACTCTTAAGGAGGGCTGAACCACTCTTATGTGTAATTATACAAGAGCACAATCTGTTATTAAAAAAAAAAAAAAAAAAAAAAAAAAATAAAAATAAAAAAAAAAAAAATATATATATATATATATATATATATATATATATATATATATATATATATATATATATATATATATATATATATATATTTGTCAAATGCAGGATAGGGGGTTTCATTAAAGAACCAGCCTACTATGATCATAAGATTGGAAGCGAAGTGGCATTCCCATCATGGCCACCACACCAGGGATATGGTCCAACAGGTTCACTATATAAACAAACCTTGGAACAGGGGGTCTCATCACGAGCCGGCCTGCCCACGATTCACGCCTCTCTGGTGAATAGCATCATGGTTATCTGGTTACCAAGCCAGCATGATGGCCTGCATTTTGACAAGAATTTCTCTTCAAAAACACACAAAGAACCATGGTTCCAGGGTGAAATAAACAACTCTGCCAAGGTTATGAACACCTGTCGGCAGCAGAGCTCTGTTAGTGGTATCGGAGTCGTAATATATACACCAATTTGGATGATATTAAATACTTCCTTCTATCCTTGTAATAATGATATCTTATATTTTGATGGATACGTCACATGAATATCTATCACTACCAATCATGGCAGAGGTATTGACTATGACTACCTTAGACTTTATATGAGTGCCAGACGTCCTATCCTCTTGTTTTGCATCACATCACGAAGGCTTATGCAAAACGCGATCTACCTGTTGCCTCGATCTCGGTATTTCTTTGTCTAATCTGAAACATGGCAAAACTCTACATGCTGTTCCTTTATGACTTGGTGACGGGATGGCGGCTCCTCCTCCATTTGACGGCTGGGACAGCCTATCATGTTGCGAGGGGGGAGGTGACCTCATTACTCCGCTGGCCACGTGGTAGCACACCATTCGGAAATGATATGGTACGAAGGTACGATATGGGCTAACGGCATGATAATACTATTTTTGCAATAAGTTGTTATTTACAATCAATTTTTCATGCATGCTCTGTGTTTTTTCTAGCTGCGATTACGTTCTTTGCGACAGGTAATTGCTGTTCCATCTAGGAGCCCGAAACAGAACCATGGGAGGCAAGGCTATCAGAAGCGAGCCTAGTGAGCTAGTAGTCTTCGAAGCTGCCCGGGAGATCCTAGAAAGGGCGGGGTGGTTAACTTATTTTAGCCGCTTGTGTGAATCAAATGAAACTGTGGCCATGGAATTTCTGCAGAACTTGCAGGAAGAACACTCCGTAGTGGGTGGAAAGCAGATAACGGTCACGGAGGAAATAATCGCGGAGGTAACAGGATTACCAGCCTCAGGACCAATATGGACGACAAAGAAGGAGAGGCTGTAGAAGATCATAGAGATTTTCCAAGACGAAGGACAGAATCTAACAGTAAAAGGAAAAGGAGTACTGCCGGCAACGTTAGGAGAACCCTGGAGCGAATTGGCAAAAGTAGTGCAGAGCTACATCACCTGCGAGGGCCGAAAAGATGTGGTAAGACCGCGTCACCTTAAGCTCTTGGCTGTGTTAAAAGAAAAATGTTCCGTGCATCTCCCTGCATTGTTAAATTCATTATTGCATGATGCCTCTCGGAGCCTGAAAAAGGCACACCATGAAGACGCAGTAGTTAGCCACCATGGGTTGATCCGCCTGATAGTGAGCTACAGTCTCACTCAGCAGCAGAGTAGCTGGGGGGAGCTTATTATAGCAATTGGAGGGGGAGTGGCATCACCATCCCCAAAGGCTAAGCACCCTGCTAGTACCTTTGAAGCACCCAAGGAGCCCAGAGCATCACCATCCCCAAAGGCTAAGCACCCTGCTAGTACCTCTGAAGCACCCGAGGAGCCCAGAGAATCACCAAAACCTAAGCGTCCCTCGGATACACCCGAGCAACCCAAGAAACGCACGGAGTTATTAAAACGAAAATGTTCCTCTAGGGCATCTGGACATGTAGAAAAACATAAGGAACGGGCCGCAGAAGAGCGTGCTGCCTCGAAACGTAGGCATTCCTCTGGCACGACAGAACAATCTAAAAAACGTAAAAAGGTGGTGGTGGAAGAACAGGTGGCCAGTACACCTGAGAGACCCGAGAGACCTAGGAAGTCAGCTTGGCTGGCAAGAATAAAAGGCAGGCTGGAGAAAATCCAGCCAAGCATTGATCAGCCGATCGAAATAACAAATGAGCCACCGGTGCCAGAACAGGAACCTTCGAGGGAAAATATGGAACAAATTGAGGACGAAGCAGAAGTCGAGGAAGGAAAGAAACCTTCTGACTCTGAGGTCGAAGCCGACTATCCGAAGGCAGCCACTGAGCAGCCAATTCAGGAGGAGGAGATGGAACAATTGGGGGGTAGCCCTCCACAGGTCGCCATGGAGGAAGAAGAGCTGGCCACTATCTTGGCTAGCCTGGGAGATTATACTTCACCTTCCAGTCCAGCAAGTCCTCCTGAGGGACCCTCTGGGGAAGAGGCGCATGAAGAATTGCATGAAGAGATAGCGGGAGGAGAAAACCTCCTTGTTATTGACGGAGAGAATGTAAATACCGACTGGGAACAATCCGTTCCCAAGACACCAGAAGAAAACCCACCTGCTGATGATGTGGGGAATGAAAATGCTTATCGGGAACAGTCCGTTCCCAGAATGCCAGAAGAAACCCTCGATGAAAGAGGAACAGAACTGAGGGCCAATCATACGCCCACTGCCGAGGCAAGAGAAATTAAGAAATTGAGAAAGAAACAGCAGAGACTGCTGAATATTATAGCCCAGCTTCGGCAGAAAATTAGAAGTTTGAAAGCCAGTCTGAGAATAAGAAGGACTGTAAGGAGAAAAAGAAGAACAAATGCAGCAGGGTCCTGTCAGAAGAGAAGGCAAGGGGCTTATAGGCGTTTCGTGGGTCAATACTTTGCTGATAGACCTACGGCTGTTCCGACTAGCACTGAGGAACCAAATGCCGTTCCATCTGATATGGAACAGCAGAATGTCGTTCCGGAACAAACTGCTGTACCAAATAGCCCATTGGGACCAACTGCCGTTCCAATCAAAACCGAGCCGCAAGACGATATTCCATTTATAGAGGGGCCACCATACCCCTTTATCCATGTGAAGAAAGAAAGGGAAAACAAAGAAGTCCAAACTGAGGCATCACCGTTAGGGATAATTCGGGACACGAATTCCAGGTAGCGAAACGTGAAGGTACAGGTAAGACTCCCTGCCTCTGAGAATTCATGGAAAAGGGATCCAAAAACCAAGGCCTTGCACCACAAAATGAAGCAAGCCCGACAGGAGGCTGACCAGCTGAGGGAACAAATGATCCCTCGGGAAAAATACGAGGAGTTGCAGCAGGAAGCTGAGCAGTTGAAAGAACAAACGATCCCTAGGGCAAAATATGAAGAATTGCAGCAGCAATTGCGCAACATGAGTCAATCAGAGAGTCAGGCCTTTGAAGGATGGCAGAAGGAACAGGAAAAGGCTGCCAAGGTAACACGTCGATTAGATGCTGTTATTAAACAATTTGACACTGTATGTTCGCTGTATGATGATGTTTTGACTTGCAGGGCCCCTGCAAAGAATTATGCTTTATTTCTCCTTGAAAGATACTTAAGACTGAAAATAAAAGCTGTCAGGGCAGGTGCCCCTATTCAGATTAATACTGTTAATGATTTTATTGATTGTTGCAAACATTATGGAGTTAAGGTTCAACGGTTGCTATGTGAATTCTATTTGCACAATATGGTGCTCGAACAGGAAACTGACTTAAACCCAGGGCCCTTCGTGGGAGATATACAACTCCAAGCCTTTGTCTCGTTTGGGGTCAATCAGTTAAAGTGGCTCAGGGCTTACAATGCCTTTCAGAGGCAGGAGCACAACCTAGATCTATGGGTCAGGGCCGAGCCTAGAGACCCAGTTCACCTATGGCAATCACACAAAAGCCTCATGAGAACCCAGGGCGTCATGGAACTGTTAGGACCCATGCATGAGGACTTGATCCGAAATAGCGTGGAATTCTTTCTGGCTATTAAAGATTCTACCCTGGATGCTGCCAAATTCCGTTATCGGGTTTCTACCCCAAGCATCCAGCTCAGGGAGCCATTCAAATACGAGAATTTTGAGCTGGCTGCTGAACGGTTGAGCCTTTATGGCCAGCGCCTTTTGCAAGCTGGGCTGTCTTGGTTAGGATACCGGTTCCGTAGCCCAATTATTTGGCACCCTGCACCTGGATACCAGGCCTTGTATGACATGCCTGCAGATCAATTGAATTACTTCTTTGATAATCTCGTTGCTCACCATGGTTGCAGACCTCCTCACGAGATACCCTCTCCCGCTTATTCTCTTACCGCTCTCCATGTTAATTATAACGTTTTCATGAGGCCATGAAACAGAGTAAGCCGGGGGGTGTGTAGAGCATTGGAAAGGTATGTTTTGATGCATAATTTAGTGATGTTTCAAGCAATGTTTGTAATCTTTTCTTTGTTATAAAGTAAGAAGAATGTAATGAGAATGAGCACGAATGACCAATTACTAATAGTTGTCTTCTCTATGCAGAAAATGACAAAAGGAGGAAGACGCAGTGCAAAACTGGAGTTCCATGAGAAGATAACGGTTGTCCCTTCGGAACTAACTAAAGTCCAGACCAGGGCGAGCAAATCTCGACAAATCAATCTGGGACGAGATAAGGGACTGTCAGTTCGGAAGACTAGGCAAAGAAAAGAGAGGAGTTAACAGTTTAACAGATCCCTCAGGATCTTTGATCCCGAGGGATCGTTACTTTCAATTATTTTGTTGTCTGGTTAACTCCGCCATTACTAGTATAAAAAGGGTAGCATTGAAGACTTTGGGGACTCTCGTTTCTGTATCTTTATTTTCTGTTTACAGAATTCACAGTCAGTTGGAACTCAGACTATTGAGTCCCTTTGAGACTTAGTTTTTGCTGTACTATCGTTGATGCGTTAATATAATATATTTGGTATTACCTTCCCTCTATGTCTGAAGTAAATTCCGGCGGTGTGCCATTGGAAGCTAAGGGCCCGGCTCCAACGGACACTGGCTGATTGTATCATTACAGTTTGGCTTTGTGTGGTTTGTTTATCATTCTTAATAATTTGACATATTTTACATGCTGTTCCATATTCGTTCATCAGTAGTTTTTCTATTGTAAATCTTTATAACAAGCTCACATCATATTTCCAGAATTGGTCACATAACGATTGTTCTGAGTTGTTCACTTCTGTTACAGAATTTATAAGTGGAATGCTTTAGCTACATATAGTTGGAGTGACGATCATAAGGAAATGGAATTAACGTTGTAGGTGGACTACTGGTGATCATGTCAGATTATCTGTACATATGATTGACGTTTCCTGTTTATTTGATTTAGTTGTCTACTTTTATATATGATTGACGTTTCCTGTTTATGATGGTTTGCTGTTCCATTTGGTTAAGCTGTTTACTTGTATAAAAGATTGCTCTGTCTTTGTGTATAAGTTGATGCAAAGGATTGAGAGTGTTGAACTCGCGAGACTTAGTTTCTTTTACTGCTGTTCCATTTCTGCATTGCCGTTCCATTTTACTTTCCTGCTGTTCCTTTTTACTCGCATTCATTGGTTTGGTGTGAGAGGAGGATCAAGGCTGTCGTGAGACACAGCAGACGCTATTATGCTCCCAGATCCATGATCCATACTCTAATTTCTTTTCTTTCAACAGTTTCTAGAGGGATGGGTTACTATTTCCGCACCCTCGACTGGTAAAGTTGCTGCGTGTAATTTCTTTCTGCAAAAGTAATCTAGCCATAGTTTAGCATCTGTTTACTCTTGTATTTCTTAGGCCTATACTACTAAGCATTACTCTGACAAATAGCCTCAAATTGAGATACCCTTTGCAATAACAAAACGCTCCCGGATTGACTTGTAATGTGAGATAACTAGAGGTGAAAAAGGCCCTTGTTACAGCTCTACAGGCCTAAGCCCTCATGGATTTGTTTTTGGGCTTTACCCCAAAAGGCCTCATACTAATGGAGATATTTGTCCATCCTTATATACCCATGATCCTCCCCACTTATAGTCAATGTGGGACTTTGGTCGTATACCCAACAATCCTCTCCTTGAACAAAGGACCATCGAGCCTCCCCTCCCATCCGTCCACTCTCTACCAACCAGGATTCTCCGCTCCAATGCGTTGGAAGCACACGCCTTACATGGAGCAGGACACGTCCATGAAGAATTCGGAGCACACTGCCTGTTTAACCGAGCTCATCCACGGATCCCATCGTGATATTACCGGGGTCATATACCCAACAATCCTCCCCTCAAACAAAGGACCATGGAGCCTCCCCTCCCATCCGTCCACTCTCTACCAACCACGATTCTCCGCTCCAATGCGTTGGAAGCACACGCCTTACATGGAGCAGGACATGTCCATGAAGAATTCGGAGCACACTGCCTGTTTAACCGAGCTCATCCACGGATCCCATCGTGATATTACCGGGGTCCACTACCTTCATTCGACATTCCGAGGATTCATCCACTTGGCTAACTTCGAACTTGGCTCTGATACCACTTGTAAGGATTCTCTAGACACCACATATCTCCACAATGGTATGATATTGTCTACTTTGGGCCTAAGCCCTCATGGATTTGTTTTTGGGCTTTACCCCAAAGGCCTCATACTAATGGAGATATTTGTCCATCCTTATATACCCATGATCCTCCCCACTTATAGTCAATGTGGGACTTTGGTTGTATACCCAACAGAATCTGCTCATTATGTAGTGGCACAATGTAATATTGGAGTAAATGAAGATTTATTTAATGCTTCACTTGCTTCTTGGAAAAATGATTGGTTGCTTGATTTAGGATCAACTTGCCATATGACTCATAGAAAAGATTTTTTTGAAGAATTTACTGACAATGTTGATGGAGCAGTATACTTTGCAGACCAATCAAAAATCAAGCCATCAGGGCTTGGCACAATCAGGCTCAAATTGCTTGGTCTTCCAAACTTTCTTCTGCATCATGTTCTATATCTCCCACAACTGAAGAGAAACTTGCTATCCTTGGTCCACATCCACCAGCAAGGTCACTCCATTCATATGTTTGATGGCAAGCTTGAGGTGAGAAAAGCATCTGACCACTCACTTGTCATGAGGGGAATAGAAGAAGAAAGGCTTCTCAAACTGCAAGGTACCTCCGCTCGTGCACAACATTTCTCATACAATTCTCATTATGAAGAAGGTACACTTCCATCAAGTTTATTATGGCATGCTATATTTGGACATTTGAACTATGACAGCCTCCGCTTGTTGAAGAAAAATGGTGTCGCTAGTTTGCCTACAATTCCTAGGAAATTTAAGCAATGTGATGCTTGCATTCTAGGAAAGCATAGCAAACAGTCTTTTCATGATTCACATTCAAGAGCACATAGAAAACTTGAACTCATTCATTCAGATTTATGTGGTCTAATGCCTGTTCCTTCTGCAAATGGAAATAAATATATGATGACATTTATTGATGACTACACCAGAATGTGTTGGGTTTATTTATTGAAGAACAAATCTGATGCTTTTCAAACATTCAAGAACTTTCATAAATGGATTGAAAATGATGCACAATCTCATATTGGGTCTATTCACACTGATAATGGAAAAGAATACACATCAAATGAATTTGAAAACTATCTTCGCCAACATGGGATCAAACATCAAATGACTGTACCTTATAATCCCCAACAGAATGGTGTAGCTGAAAGAATGAATAGGACAATATTAAATATGGTACGCTCCATGCTCTTCTTCAAAAATGTAAAAATAATGTTTTGGGATGATGCTGTTCTATGTGATACATATATAAAGAATAGATGTCCATCTAATGCTATTAGAAACAAGACTCCATATGAAATGTGGTATGGGCACGTTCCTTTGGTAAAGTATCTCAGGGTCTTTGGTTCCACCTGTTATGCCTTGATACCAAAGGTACATAGAAACAAACTTGGTGCAAGAAGTCGTAAGTGTATCTTCCTAGGGTATTCAAACACCTCTAAAGCATACCGTCTCTATGATGAAGTAAATAAAAAGTTTGTTGTATCTAGAGATGTAATTTTTCTTGAATCATCCAAAACTGACAATGTTGTTGAGCGACCAATTGATCGCTTGGACAGATTCACAAATACAAAATCATTTCAAGAATTTGATAATCAGATTCCACATCTTGAAGGGGGGATTCCTATACTAGATCAACATGTGGAATCTTCTTTTGAAGAACTCTCTCCCTCACATGAAACTCCAACAATGGTTGATGCTTTAAGTGATTTGATTGATAGAATTTGGAGACTCAATCTTGATTTAGTGCCAACTCAGTCAATGGAGCAGCCTGGACCATCTGAGAAAGGTCCCCCAAAGTGGTTGATAAAGACACTTGAAAGTGTTCATCCTGATGAAGTTGGAAAGACAGGAACTAGAAATTCAAATCGGCAAAATAGAGGTGATGTAGATGACTCTAATTCAACTGTTGATATGGATGTTTCTTATGATTGTGAATTGAACTTGTCTACAGATTTTGAACCAACTTCCTTCAAAGAAGCTGCTTCTCATGATGAATGGAAAGAAGCAATGCAAAAGGAGTATGATGCCCTCATAAAGAATGGCACTTGGAAGCTGGTTGATCCTCCATTAGGAACCAAACCAATTAGCTGCAAGTGGGTCTACAAGAACAAGTATAAAGCTAATGGCCAACTTGACAAGCGCAAAGCCAGGCTTGTGGAAAAAGGTTTTGCATAGAAGGAAGGGGTCGATTATGAGGAGACTTTTGCCCCCACAACAAAATGGGCTACCATCCAGACACTCTTTGCCCTAGCAGCTCAGAACGGTTGGAAAGTCCATCAAATGGATGTAAAAACTTCTTTCTTGAATGGAGATCTAAAAGAGAATGTTCTTATGTCCCAGGCTGAAGGATTTGCAGTGAAAGGACATGAACATAAAGTATGCAAACTTGTGAAATCCTTGTATGGCCTCAAACAAGCACCGCGAGCCTGGTATGAAAAACTAACTGAGCATCTTCTGAAACTCAATTTCAAACATTATGATCTTGATGATGCAACTTTATTTGTCAAGAAAGTTGGCAAAATAGTTGTATATCTTGTGGTATATGTAGATGATCTTTTGATGACAGGGAACAATGAAAGCTACATTGCATCCATAAAGAAGGAATTGGGGAAAGTTTTGAAATGATTGATTTGGGCTATGTTCATTACTATCTTGGTATTGAAGTAACTCAACATCCAAAGTCCATATTTCTTTCTCAAAAGAAGTACATTGGAGATCTGTTAAACATGTTTGGCATGACAGAATGCAATCCTCTTACTACTCCAATGGAACAAAACTTAAAGCTCACATCTATTGAAGGAAAAGAATTTGAGGATGCAACAAAGTATAGACAGCTTGTAGGAAGTCTCAACTACCTAACTACTACCAGACCAGACATTTCGTTTGCTGTTGGAATCCTCTCCAGGTTTATGCAAAAGCCTTGTGAAGGACATTGGTCTACTGCAAAAAGAGTTCTAAGGTACTTGAAGGGAATTCAAGACTTTGGAATCAAGTATACACAGGTGGACGACTTTAGTTTGATCGGATACTCTGATTCAGACTTCGATGGAGACAAAGAAACTGGGGTATCTACTTCAGGATATGCTATGAGTCTTGGATCAGGAGTTGTCTCCTGAAGATCACGCAAACAATCAGTTCCAGCAGATTCCACAACAAAAACAGAATATGTGGTAGCAGCTGAGGCAACAAAAGAAATTGTGTGGCTAAGGAAAATTATTTAAGATTTGCAGGTAAAAAAAGTACAATAAACTCCACTCATGATTGAAAATACCTTTGAAATAAAGGCTGCCAAGAACCCAAAGTTCCATGATCGAACGAAGGCACATCAATAGTAAATATCATCTGATTCGACATCATGTTGAGGCCAAAACAATCCATCTTCGTCATTGTTCCACTAATGAGCAAATTGCAGACATCTTCACCAAAGCGCTTGGAAGAGAAAAGCTTGAACGATTCAGATGATGCTTGGACTCACCAACATCCCTTTAGATTAAGGGGGGGAATATTGACACCTAATCATCAGAATTGGGTGAATAAAATATAATTAATGTAAATAGATAATAAGAAATATGAACAGTCATCGGGAGATGAAGTGAATAGTCTCCCTCATGTATATAATAAAGACCAACTTGAAGGAATAAGATGAATTGAATTTTGTGGAGTTACTACCTGGACTGACAAAGCCATGAGAAGTGGAAGACTAGCGTTGGATTCTAGGTAGGTCTTTCCTACATTTATTAATTTTATAAGGAAAACATTGTCCTTTTTGGTTTATGTTGTTTATAGATCAACCACTGGATATAGGGGATTCACTTTTGTCTGCAGAAGAGAATTTGCCATAAAACAACCTGGCTTGAACATTTCGCTGCAAGAGTGGTCTAGGATAGATGGCGAATTGACCATATCTATAATAAATGCAAGAAGGAGTTGTGGTATGTCGTTCTCACAAATGAGGAAATTCAATCATGCTTAAGGCACAATGTTTTAATGGAGATGGTGAGAATTGAAACGGTTCCAACCCAAAAAACGAATGCTTGGTCAATCGAAGGTACATTGTAGGAGGGTGCATTGGAGTCAGCAAGTGGATCTATGGCTCAATGGAGGCAGGTATGTCTGGTTATAAGGCACGACTGATCACCACTTTCCCAACCGCAGTTCGAGTCTAGAAATAGAAGCCCATAGCGAATATAAAGGTTAGCTATGTGATTCAAGTCATGGAGATGCCACCTATTTCGAAGGAGGAATTCAATCATCACCTGGATTATCTCACGACAAAAATGGAGCACATTTTTCATTGTTAAACAGAAAGGGGGAAATGGGGGATGTAGAAGTAAAGGCCCAATTATTTCTCTTGAACCAAAAGAATGGCTTGCTTCAAACCAAAATTAATAGACTTTAGACGCATATTGAATTACTTAACCTTTGTCTTGCAATATTAGAATCCTTGAGTGGAAAAGGTGCACAAGAGACCAATGTGGGAGAGAAAAGAAGAAAGGTGATGGAGTTGAAATAGTTCGCAACCCTAGAACAACTGAAAAATGATGTTGTGGTGGTAGACACAACCCGAGTCCCAACTCCAGGGCAATCAAGGCAAGTTAACAAGGAAAATGTTGAAGTCAATCTTGAATTTGGCAAGATCAATGTAGGCTAATTTGCTTCTGGTTTTAAATTATGCATTGCAAATATGTATTAGTTTTAGGATTTTTTCTGGAAGTTTTTTAGAAGATATCAATTTAGATTCACAGTTTGTAGGAAGTGTAGTAGGGAAAAAAATATTTTTGGGACATCTCTGAGAACATTGGTTGAATATCCAACTAAATATGTAAAAAGTTCTAGTCTTGAAACCAACTTCATATTAATATCAGAATCTTAGTTTTTTTTTTCCCAGAAAAAGAAGAAGAAGAAGAAGAAGAAGAAAAAAAAAATATATAATAATAATAATAAAAAAATTGTAATTTCCATTATCAAAAAGAAAATTACATGTTGTATCAGTTGCATAATGATTATGCGAATATCAGAGATGGATCGAGCCATCTATCCAGAGTCACATCAAAGTTCATACATGAAAACACCATAAATATATACATAAAAAGATAGATAATATAAACATGATAAAACATCATATTAATCCTAAGTCCTTCATTTCGAATTCAAAAGCCAACTCCCTCTTACATTGATGAATAAGAGGCTCTGCACTGGTCAGAAAGAGATCATCCACATAGAGTACCAAGATGAGATGTCTCAACCTTAACGTAAAGGTTCAGATAAGCTTCACTTCTTGTAAAACCCAACTTCATTAGATAACTATCGATCCTCTCATACCAAGCCCGGGGTGCTTGCTTCAACCCATAGAGGGATTTATTCAACTTGCATACATGTGATTGATGATCTTGAACTTCGGTCCCCTCAGGTTGTTCTACGTAGACTTCCTCCTTAAGTGTACCATGCAAGAAAGCAATCTTGACATCCATTTGATGAAGATTACATCCTTGCGAGGCAGCAAGGGCTATAATTGAACGGATGGTGGTGTAGCGGGCAACCGGTGCAAATATCTCATCATAATCTACATCTTCCTTTTGTGAGAAGCCTCGAGCAATGAATTTGGCCTTGAATTTTTCAGCACTTCCATCACCTCCATGCTTGATCTTAAAGAGCCATTTCGAGGTGTCAAAGGATTTGTCCTTGGGTCTAGGGACCACATCTCAAACATCATTCTTCATAATCGAATCATACTCTTCGTTCATTGCATCCTTCCAAACTTGGTGTTTGGCAGCTTCTTCGAATGTGCAAGGCTCATATTGAACAATGGTGTTCATTGCAGTTAAGTACCCTTGGTACCTATTCAACTTCTTGCTTTCATGAAATGTCCCCCTAGGTGCAACATGTCTCTCGACATCTTCGAGAGTCTCCCTAAGCCATGAGGGTCTCATTTTCGAGGAGGAGGTCTCATGAGGGGGTTGATCAATGGGATCCATTGGTCCTTCAACATCGGGAATCTGCTCATCCTGTGGTTCTCCCTGCTTTCCAGAATTTGCTTCTTTGTCCTTCCTTGGAAGAGGAAGGTTAGTAATCCTCCCAAGGGCAGCATCCTCATTGAAAGTGACATCATGACTTATCTCCACTTCTCTTTGACCATGCACATAGATTCTATATGCCTTAGAAGTTTCATTGTAGGCCACAAATGTTCCTTTCTTCCCATAAGCATCCAATTTGCTTCTCTTTTCTTTCGGCACATGAAAGCATGTGGGGCTACCAAAAATTATAAAGTGAGAAACATTAGGTTTCTTACTGGTGAAAACTTCTTCGAGAGTCTTGGAGTCCAACGCTTGATGAGGGCGTCTATTTTGAACATACATGGCAGTGTTTTCAGCTTTGCCCCATAAGAACTTCGAAAGGATTTGATCATGAAGCATGGCGTGGGTGGCTTCTATGATAGAACGGTTCTTCCTTTCAGCAACACCATTTTTCTCATGAGTATATGTGGTAGTAGTCTCCCTCTTAATGCCAACTTCTCTACAATAATCTTTGAACTCATTTGATTTGTATTCAGTTCCATTATCAGTCCTCAATATTTTGATCTTCTTCTCAGATTGATTTTCGACCAAAGCTTTGAAAGAACGAAACCATGAGAATACTCTGTCCTTCTTCTTCAAGAAATATATCCAAGTCTTGTGAGAGAAATCATCTATAAAGATTGCATAATATAAGTATCCTCACAATGAGTTCATGGGCATTGCACCAGATAGATCAGAATTAATTAATTGCAATATATGTTGGCTTGAGGGGGCCTGACTCAAGTTCGGAGTTAATTAGCCAAACAAATCCCTACACTATTGGCCCTTTTGGCATCAGCCCACGGAGTGCAGACTAAAGTCTCACCCGAAGCAGTATGGGGGGATGCTGGAACCAAGTTTCCACACCCTTGAGATGTCTGAGGTGCCAATTTAGTCCAACTGTGCCTACCTTCGCGTAGGTCACTTTGCGCACTTTCCTAACCTTCAATACCTAAGCGATCTGTTATAATCGCCTTTCGTGCAACCCTAACCAGGGGCTGAGATGCTTTCATGCTGCTATGGCAGCGTCTTGCACTATTTCCCCAAATTACACTGCATATCTTACTTATCTTCTTAAAGATCTTAGTTAACTTCACATAAACAAATATTCTATCTTTCATTCACTTATTCAACACATTCATACATATTCGCGCATCATATAAGCATTAAAAGTGCAATGTATATTCAATGTAACAGATGCATAAAATAGGAAATAAATACGCAAAATGGATCTAAAACTTCTGTTTATTAATGCTCCAAATGTTACAGACTCGACTCGCCCTGCGCACTCAGTTGCAGGGGTCCGCGCACTCAGCTATGGATTACTAGGCCTCTGCACACTCAGTTGCAGAGCCTTCTCGTACTCTACGACCCAAAACTAGAATTTACACTTCAGATACAACTCAATCCTTCATCCTTATCCTTATTATTCCATGATCTCTTGATTACTTAGAGCCTCGCTCTATTTGTACAATCCCATGGTCCACGAACCATGAGTAGATCTCTACAGCCGACATTACATTACAAAATTGAGGTGGACAACCCTATGACTCTTTTACAAACTAAGCGCTCCGCGCCCACAAAATGCGGAGTCTTTACATTGGGGTTACAACCTTTGACCAAAATCTGGGCTCTAAGCCCCAAAACTTCCCTTGGGGGATCCCGTGCCCAACAAGCCCCCAACACAAACATCGTGACTTGCCCTCGAGTCACTGTTTCGGTGTGGAGATCTTTGTGCGAATACCTCCCAACTATGCCCGGAGCGCCCCCAACACCATTTGGTGTTCCTCCGCAAACTGCTGGAGGGCCTCCTCGGTGACGTCCCTCACCGTCTCCCCAATGTCATGTAGATCCCCCTCAATGATTGTGATCGGCTCGAAGAAGTTTTCGAAGCCTTTGGCTTCTTCAGTGGCCCAACCTACTCTCTTGGGCGCATTTCAGCTGTGTGGATGTTGTCTGCGGGTCCACGCCACCTTGCTCTATATATGTTTCCTATTCGGGCAAAGGAAACTCCTAGCCTTCGCGCTCCTCCTCTGCTGCTCTTCCGCTACCTTTGCAGCGTCGCACGCCTCCTGGGCCTTGGCTGTTGCTGCTTCATTCCTTCGCTTCTCTGCCAACTGCGCCATCCGTAGTTTTGCCTCATCCTTTTTCCTCTGCGCGGTGGACTTCTCTGCTTCCACCACGGAGCTGGCTGGAGCATGCCACTCCGGCGACCACGACTCAAGGACGGCGAATATGACATCGTCCGTCGCCAGATAAGGGAGCTCGTGCCATGTCTTCATGGGGTCATTCCTTGCCTTGATGTACACGTGGTGGAAATCTACCTTGAACTCCGCGAAGCTCTATAGACTTTTATAGACTGTGGGCGATAACCGCGGCTTGCGATTAATCCCTATTCTGATGTTCATCTCCATGAACACCCAGAATATCTTACTGTCCCTGATTCTTTGCGCATCTCTAGTTTCCCATAGCGAAGTGTACTTCGCTACCTCTGGAAGGTCCTGCGCAATCGTCGGGAACTGGCTGTCCTCGGGAAATTCCCATGCCACCAGCACGATGGAAAACAACCACGCATAATGAAAAGTCTTCCCCTACTCCTGTGCCTCACAGTAGTTCTTAAGGAACTCACCGCACAAGTAGTTCACCCAGTTAGACTAGACCCCTTCTGTGCATTGCGCGGCAAGTGCAACCACTGGCGCGGGCACCTCATCTGCACAGCACTTCCGCATAACCTTTCTGGCCAATATCTGTGTCGCGAATTTGACCGCAGCGTTGTTGATGCTGGAAATTGTGTATCCTCTCTTCTTCTTTTCCAGCTTGAACTTCTTCTTCATGGCCTCCACGATGACCAAATCATCACTTTTACCCTCCGAGATGCTCACTGGGTCCTCCCCTTTGTAATGGAGCTGGGTAATTCTGTGAATTAAGTGGTTCGTGATGGGGATGGGCTCATCGAGCCATAAGAACTCATTATGCACCAGGTAGAGCAGCTGCCTGATGACGAAAATAGTCACTGGGGCACGATGGTAATGTGGCACCCAGTGCAGGTTTAACACTCATGCCTTTTCTACACCTCTCAGCCACTTACACGGATCCAACTCTATACCTCCCGTTGGCGCGTCTTTCTTCTGGTGCATGAGCTGTGCGGTTGCCAAATGTGGGAACTTCTCATGCTCCGCGAGATCCCAGTCTTCAAATTTTAATGCAAGCACTCTCCCCAAGTGTGCTCCATAAAAAATGATGTTGTCGGGGAGCAGCAGAGTCTGCAGAGAAATTTTTCTCTTGTTGAGATCTTTGGGCACCCTTGATTTTCCCTTATGCAGAGGAACATATGCGGGCAACCTGGTCAGAGGGTCCACACCCTAGGTTTCTGATCCGAATTGGATCGTAAAACACTCTCTAAGTTTTCATGAATTCTTAAAGATCATGCCAAAGTTTCAAAGTCTTATAAAGGTCAATCTTATCAGAGATATCCTCATGACAATGGCAATTTGTGATCAGCGTGGAGCAACGAGGACCCTCGGTCAAGAGCACAGATCGTTGGCCCATGGTAATGCACGCTGGCGCAAATTCGCAAAACCAGAGGTTAATTCAAGAAAAGGGGGCAGTTTCTGATATGCGATTAGCGACAATTAGCGACAAGTCGCTAATCGCATATCGCAGGGCAAACCCCTCAAAGAAGGATAAGCCCGGAGCACCCAGACCCGAAAATGTTATAAAACGCGGAAAATGATGCTTCAGTTCTAACGGAGCGGGATTCCACAAAACCGACAGAATATCGGAAGAGCTTTGAGCAGTAAGCAGTTTCAACCGAGTTCCGCTCGATGCCATATAGCGAGTGCCACGCATCTGAAGGAAGAGAGAGAAAACTGCTCACATCGGATGGGTAACCATTGTGCTACTTAGCCACCCGATATGAGCGATGACCGTAGGATCTGGGATCCCCAGATCGACGGTAGATATGCGTTCTGATGGATGACCAGATTTGACGGGGTCAACAGACAAAATTGTAAAGGATTTGAAGTCCAATAAGGACGATGAGTTGGCGGAGATTCATATTTCGCGGGCAATCTTGGAGAAAATGGAAATAACGGTCGTTCAAACATTTCCAGTGAACCTGACACACTCATCCGTTACAGAATAGGTGGCCACCTCCCTATGAGGCGTTATACAATGATGATTACGCTGAACAGAGGGATTCAGACGTTCAGAGGCAGGGAAACCAGAAAGCTGAGAAGCGGAAACGAACAGTCAGGAAGCCAATGGATTTAAAGCCACGAACTGACAGAGACAAAGCAAGCAGAAAGAGATTTAGTTAGACATAGAAAGAAAGAGCCGAGCTGACCTGCAGAAGCAAAGGCAACATCAAGCCAGACAGAGCCAGAGAGAGTCAGAGAGTCTGTGTACTCCAGAGAAGGCTTGAGAGGTTCAAGCGAACTCCTCTGTATATGCCTGTCATGTATGAGTCTCAGATTGGGCTCATACTACTGTGACCAATAGAGGTCGAGTTTCAGTAAGTAGAGTCTGTGTACTCTAGAGACTTGGGGGATCCAAGTACAGTCTTGCTAATTTATATCTGCTGTGTGAGACTCAAATTGAGCTCACTGTTGTAAAAACTCTACTTTTGAAAACATAATAGAGAGGCCACCACTGAAGGTTGGACCGAGAGACATAGCCCAGGAGTATTGGGTGAACTCCTTATTAAACTTGTTGTGTTTACATGTTTGCCTGTTATGTTTTCTCTAACTGCTTCAGTGTCTGTGTATTTCGCAATCTTATCGATCCGTTGCATAAAATAACATAGGCACATCCATGCACATGAGTCTATAATACCTTAATTGTTTGTCTTAGATCAATTTCAGATCAAGTGGTATCAGAGCTCTAGGTTTGCTAAGGTTAGACAAGCTTGTGCTGGATTTTTTTGTTGAATGTTGATCGGAATTGGATCCATAAAGAATTGTCGGAAAGACCATGACTGTATCAGGTTGGAAAAACATCAAAGAATTTCAAAACAATGATAAAAAACACCCCTGAACCAGTGGCAATGGCAGCCAGCGTGGAACGACAAGGACCTCGGTCAAAGCGCGCTAACCGAGGCCCATGGAGACTGCGTGGGAGGCTGAATTAGCACCTGGGAGGCCTGGATCGGGAAATGGAGGTGATTTTTGATGCATGATTAGCGCCTAGCACTAATCGCGCATCACTGAGCGAAAAGGGCTGAAATGGAGAAGCCCCGAGCACTCAGATGTGTGGGGAGCCGGAGAATCGTGGGCAAAAGGCGGGACCCGCGCTCTGGAAACCGACGGTATTGATGGGGGCGCCCTCAAATGGTAATCAGTTTTGGAGAAATTGGAGCGATCCCACTCAGTGATCGACGCATGGCAAGCGGAGGAGAGAGAAAACCGCCGCTCATCGCGCGATAATAGTCGAGCAAGTCAATCGCGCGAAATGAGTGAATGACGTTGGATCTGGGGGATCTAGATCAGAAGGCTGAGATCACGCCTGATGGGGGAAGCAGAATCGACGAGGGATTAAGCCGTAGTTTGTAAATATTTGAGGTCCGTTTTGACCGCCACAGTGGAGGAAGACTCATTCCATGAATGTAATTGAAGAATCGAACCGACGAAGCAAGCTGGCACAAGTTACAGGAGGACATGTGGCCACTCCCTGAGCGCTAATGATGACACCAAACAGGGAACTCCAAGCGCAGCTGCAAAAGGTGATTTGACGGAGGTGGAAGAGGAACCAAACAGACATGGTAATGAATGGCTTCATAGCCATGAATAGAGACAGAAGACATAGAGAGAGAAAAAGAGAGAATCCTGAGAGGAGGACGAAACACAGAGAGACAGAAAATAGAGAGAAGAAGATAGTGAAGCAAAAGTAGAACGGAAGACAGAGGGCCGAGCTAACCAAAGACAACATCGAGCACCACAGAGCTTGAAGATTCAAGCCATCCCATAGAGGATCTGTCCAGACTAAGCACCACATTGGGCTCTCTCCACTGTAGACTAGAAGGTCACAGAGCTGGTAGGCAGAAGAGTCTATGCACTCCAGTGGCTTGGGGAATCCAAGAACCACCCTGCCAAGCAAAACATGTTCAAGAGAACTCACATTGAGTCCCTGTATTGTAATTCTCTGCTAAGACATAATAAAATAAGGCCACCACTGAAAGCTGGACCGGAGATGTAGCCCTGGAGAATAGGGTGAACTCCTTATTAATTTCTTGTGTTCTTGTAATTGCTTACTGTATTTCTCTGTTGTCTTTCCATTTAAGTGTCTGTGTATTTGCAATCTGATCAACCTGTTGCTTAAATAACACAGAACAGACACCAGCACATGAGTCTGTAATACCTTTATTCAATAAATCTTTAACTGAGGTCACTCATAGGGTGATTATCAGATCAAGTGGTATCAGAGCTTTAGGCTATAAGATTAGACATGCTTGTGTTGGTTTAGATGTGAATGCTCACTAGATCAAAGCTCAAATTAGGAGAAGGAGAGCTGGTGGAAACTAATCCTGAAATTGGGAGAGTCTATCCTCGAAAGACAATGTCAGAGGAAGGTTCTATGGGGCCAGACCCTCAATTCATAGAAAGTTTCCTAGCTATAAAGTCTATGGTAGAAGAAATGCATAAGGAATTTAGAAAGCATAAGGTTGAAGATTCATCAGGTTCTAAACAAGATAAAGAAGAAGATGAGTCTCACTTCCATGACCACCCCAAAGGAAAAGGGAAAGAGGAAAGCTTTCTCACACGTCCTAATAGCCCTGTGCATAATAAGAAAGCATCTTTGATCAAACTAGATGTTAAATTTGATTTGCCTATATATGATGGAGAGCTAAATGCTGAAAAGTTGGACAATTAGATTAGACAAATTGATGTGTATTGCAGGGTATAAAACATAGACTTGGACAAGAGTAAGATTTAGCTGGCAAGCCTACGCCTAGGAGGCACTGCCTTAGTTTGGTGGGAAGGCAGAACCCAAGCTGATATGAAAAGACATGGTAGACTATCTCTGTCTGGAGTGAACTTGTTTCTGCAATCAAAAAACAGTTCTATCCATTGGCCTACATGCAACAAGCCATGATGAGTTGGAAAACTCTTCGACAGTTGAAAGAGCAAAGTGTGTAAGGGTATACTCAAGAATTCAGAAAGAGAGCATTGATGTTGGGTATCTCATTAGACTCACCAGAGACTCTTTTGAAGTACATTGGTGGTCTACATAGCTATATGAGGTATACCATCCTCATGTTTAATCCCACTAGTATAGATGAGGTATCTGTACAAGCTACTCATCTAGAAGCTAGAGGAAAGAATGGAAATCTAGAAGTTGGGGGACCATCCCAACCCACTGTAAGCAAGAGCAAGGAGAAAAGAAAGCAAAAGTGGAAAGCAAGGAAGGCTAACACTGCACAGAAAAGCAAAGCTTCATGCACTCACTGTAAAAAGGATGGGCATGATGATGAGCATTGTTGGATTCTGCATCCAGAGCTGAGACCTAAGAAGTCCGAGGGCAAGAAGAAGAAGACTGCTGCAGCTATTCAGAAAGATTTGGGATCAGACTCAGGAGATGAAACAACTATAGCAGCCACAGGTATAAAAGGTAAGAATTCTGAAGCATCTACTAGTAATTCTGCTCAATCTGTTATTGATGAAGAAAATGAGAGAAAAAGACATGAGCTTTTCCATATTTGAGTTATTTCCAAAAATCAAAAGATTGATACTTTGTTTGATAGTGGCTCACAAGTAAATCTAATTTCTGAAGCAATTGTAAAGAAATTGGGATTAGCAACTACACCTCATAAGAAACCATACCCATTAAGGTGGTTGAATGATAAAGCACAGCTACAAGTGACTAGACAGTGCAAACTCAAGTTTTATTTTGGGTCAGCATTTGTAGATGAGGTTGAGTTAGACATAATTCCTTTGGATATATGTGGAATTGTTTTAGGAAGCCCTTACTTGTATGATAGAAAGGCTATTTTCTATAGGGCTGAGAACAAGTATCTACTTGTTAAAGATGGAATCAAATACTTTGTAAGAGCTCACAAGCTCAAGAATAATTGTACTCTCATAAACTCAGGGCAGATGAAAAGAATGATAAATTCATGCAAAAAATTCTTACTGATGGTTGTAAAGGAAAAGGAACCTAATAAAACCAATGTATTTGAGGGCTGTAATGCTAAACAAGAAGTTGATATAGAAAAGGTTGTTTCAGAGTATGATGTCTTATTTCAAGAACCTAAAGGTCTGCCACCCAAAAAGGGAATAGTACATGATATTATTTTGCAGCAAGATGTTCCATTGCCTAACATTGGAATGTACAAGTTGTCTGCTTTAGAGAATGCCGAAATCAAGAAACAGGTGCAGGAGTTGCCCGAGAAAGGGTTCATTAGGCCTAGCACATCACCATGTGGGTCACCAATCGTTTTGGTGAGAAATAAAGATGGCTCATGGAGAATGTGCATTGATTACCAAGCACTGAATAAGATAACAATAAAAAATCGTTATCCCCTTCCTCACATAGATGATCTTTTAGATCAATTAAAGGAAGCTGTTTATTTCGCCAAGCTGTACTTGAACAATGGATACCATCAGGTTAGGGTTGCAGAGCAAGATGCATGGAAGACTGCTTTCAAAACAAAGCAGTGATTGTATGAATGGCTGGTTATGCCTTTTGGCTTAACTAATGCTCCTGCTACTTTCATGAGATTAATGAATGATGTACTCAAACCTTTTCTTGATGATTTTGTTATTGTGTACCTGGATGACATTCTGATTTTTAGTAAAACGTGGGAAGAACATTTAAAGCATGTTAAGCAGACATTAGATGTTTTGAAAAGAGAAAAACTTTATGTTAAACTCTCAAAATGTGAATTTGGCAAAACATCTCTAAACTACTTGGGTCATATAGTAGGGGGAGGTGAATTGAAAATAGATCCCTCTAAAGTGGCAGTCATTGTGAACTAGCCTAAACCTAGGTCTGCTACAGAAGTGAGAAGCTTCTTAGGAGTAGCACAATATTGGAGGAAGTTCATTTCTAACTTTTCCTCAATTGCAGCTCCCTTACATGCTTTAACAGGATTGAATAAGGTGTTTCAGTGGGGAGGCAAACATCAGAAAGCCTTCGACACCTTGAAAGAAAAGATTAGTACAACACCTGTACTAGCACTGCCAGATCTACAAAGACCATTTGAGATCCAAACTGATGCCAGTGACTATGCCATGGGAGCAGTGTTGACATAGCACGGTAAACCCATATGTTATCATTCTGAGACTTTTAATCCTACAATAATTAACTATCCTACATATGATAAAGAATTGTATGCATTAGTTCAGAGTGTGAAAAAGTGGAAACATTACTTAATGGGCAAAGAGACAGTAATACATACTGATCATCAACCACTTCAATATCTACACTCCCAAACTAAGTTGCAACAATCAAGACATTACAGATGGATGGGTTTTCTACAATAGTTTCATTTAGTCATTAGATATAAAAAGGGCATACATAACAAGGTTGCAGACATGTTATCTAGACCCATTATAAATGCATCTACCATACTTAAGCATAATTCTGTACTACATGAGAGCTAGATTGAACAATATGATCAAGATATGGACTTTAAAGATGTATATGCAACTTTGAGTCAAGGCAAAAGAGTAGAAGAATTGGACTATCATATGAAGGACCGACTCTTATATCATTGTGGGAAACTCTGCATTCCACAAACTGAGAGGGTAAAGATAATTAGGGAAGCACACACTTCTCTGATATCAGGTCACTTTGGGGTAAGTAAAACAGTTGCACAGCTGCAAAGATTTTGTTATTGGCTGAAAATGAATGAGACAGTTTCTAGATATGTAAGAGGGTGTGCTATGTGTGCTAAAAGCAAGCCCAACAATAGAAAACTAGGCTTGTACACTCCATTGCCAGTTCCTTCTCACCCTTGGGAAAGTGTTTCCATGGATTTTTTTGGAGGACTGCCTAAATCTAGGAAAGGTCATGATTATCTATATGTTGTTGTGGATAGGTTTAGCAAAATGTGTATTTTGATACCTTGTAATAAACATATTACAGCTGAACAGACTGCAAAATTGTTCTTTGAACATGTATGGGTTCATTTTGGATTACCCACTTCCATTGTATCTGATCGAGACACCTGATTTGTGGGGAAGTTTTGGTCAAGTCTGTGGGAACTGATGGACACCAAACTGAAGAAAAGCACAGCTTTTCATCCACAAATAGATGGCCAGACAGAAGTAGTTAACAGGAAAATGATCCAGTTACTGAGAGGATATTGCAGCAAACATCCTAAGCTTTGGGATGAACACTTGTGTTATGTGCAGCATGCTTACAACAGAGCAAAACATTCTTCTACACAGACATCTCCTTTTGAGACCTGTTTTGGTTTCATACCAAGGTCTCCTTTGGATTTTGTCTTTAGTAAAGATACCATGGTTGATGGACATAGTGATGTAGACAAGGCAACTAGGTTCATTGAACAGATCCAGGAGATCCACCAAGCAGTATAGGAATAGCTAGAAAGGAGCCAAGCCAAGTACAAGGCTATGCATGACAAGCATCAGATGGAGCATAGTTTTCAAGTTGGTGACCAAGTCTGGCTGTATATCAGCAAGGACAGGATACAAGGTGAAGGTAAAACTCTAAAGCCTATCAGGTATGGACCCTCTAGGATACTTGAGAAGATTGGTGAAAATGCTTTTCCCCTTGATTTACCAGCTTACATGCACATCTACTCAATCGTAAATGCAGATTTCTTGAGATTGTTTGAACCTTCAATGATTGAGGACCCTGAAGAGCAGAGTCAATTGCCTTCTCTTGATGACCTGCTACCTGAATATCTTAATGAATTGCAGGAAGACATAGTGCTAGACAGGAAGGTGAGGACAATGCACAGGGGAGATGTTGAGTACCTCAGAATTGGGCTCAAAGGTTCAAAGCCAAGCAGTGCAAAGTGGATTGAGATTGGGCAAGTGAGAAAACAATACCCTCACTTAGTTGATGCTTGAAAACCAACTTTTGGTGGTCCAAAAGCTTTTTCAGTGAGAAGGTCGTGATCTGAATTGGATCCATAAAGAACTGTTGGAAAGACCATGACTATATTAGGTTGGACAAACATCAAAGAATTTCAAAACAACGATAAAAAACACCCCTGAACCAGTTGCAATGGCAGCCAGCGTGGAACAGTGAGGACCTCGTCAAAGCGCATTGATCGAGGCCCATGGAGACTGCGCGGGAGGCCGAATTAGCCCCTGGGAGGCTCGGATCGAGAAATGGAGGTGATTTTTGATGCGTGATTAGCAAATCACGCATTGCTGGGCGAAAAGGGCCGAAATGGAGAAACCTTGATCACTCGGACGTGTGGGGAGCCAGACAACCGCGGGCGAAAGGTGAAAAGAGCTAAAGGCTAAAGATGGGACCCGCGCTCTGGAAACTGGCAGTATTGATCTGGGCGCCCTCGAACGGTAAGCAGTTTTGGAGAAATTGGAGCGATCCCACTCAACGATTGACACGTGGCAAGTGGAGGAGAGAGAAAACTGTCGCTCATCACACACTAACGGTCGAGCAAGTCAATCACGCGAAATGAGCGAACGGCATTGGATCTGGGGGATCCAGATCGGATGGTTGAGATCGTGCTCGATGGGGGAAGCAGAATCGACGAGGGATTGAGCCACAGTTTGTAAAGATTTGAGGTCCATTTTGATCGCCATGGTGGAGGAAGACTCATTCCACGAATGTAACTGAAGAATCGAATCGACGAAGCAAGCTGGAACAAGTTATAGGAGGACGCTGATGTGTTAAATTGGCAACTAGGGCCAAAATCCATGTGGGTCGGCTTATTTATGGCAGCTGATATTTTCATTGGATCCCTCTCGTCGAGAGGTGTAGGATTGATCTAAAGATCATCCGATTCTGATAAGTATTTATGGAGATATGAATTTATTTTGTTTATGTAATTATTATCAAGCCGACCAGCTCTTATGTAGGCTCTAGAAGCCCAACCGATGTGTCTATTCATCATCCTCATTTTTAGTATAAATAAGAGAGGATTTGGAGTCATTAGAACATGACATTCTTGAGTTATCTCCTCCTCTCCACGTCTTGGGTTTTTGGAGAAGGAGTGAGACAGCAAGAGTAACATGCTTATACATGGATGATGCCCTAGCTATATACGCAGCAAACCTGTTACATGCACAACATGCCCTATACTCTACACGCAGACATACAACACAGCTAATATGGATCTATACACAGCTATGAAGCCAACGTAATGAAGCAAAGGATCAGAGTCATATAATATAGATCTATACGCTGGAATAAAGAAGCAGTCCATACGCTGGAATGAAGGCTATATATATATACGCACAGTATGGTAGAGATTATACGCTGGAATGAAGACGCAGTCCATACGCTGTATTGAAGGCTATATATATATATGCACAGTATGGTAGAGATTATACGCTGGAATGAAGACGCAGTCCATACGCTTTCATAAAGGCAATATATATACGCACAACATGATAACGTTATGCGCTGTACTTAGTTAATGAAGCCGCAGTGAAAACGTATTTCATAAAGGCAATATATATACGCACAACATGATAACGTTATGCGCTGTACTCAGTTAATGAAGCCGCAGTGAAAACCTATTTCATAAAGGCAATATATATACGCACAACATGATAACGTTATGTGTGGTACTCAGTTAATGAAGCCGCAGTGAAAACCTATGTGCAGTCACGGAGACAGTCATACGAACTCGGATACTTCTGATATTTTGAAGAATAGTTACAAGATAAATGTCGGAACTCTGTCCACTATAATAATCATACTGTTAAGGGAATGAAGCAGCAGTGGAGCCGCAGTCTAGAACGCAGAAAGCACACATGCTAGATCTCGCATGGAGAAGCAGGATCTGACTGCACCTCGGTTAGGGTATGAGGTGCATTCATGACCAGAACTCATAAGTATGATATGGATGCATATCTGATCGATATTCTACCTATTAATCCATGCTCGGATGAACGAAGAAGTATAGATCTCGAATGGAGTAACTGCAGTAAGGTCTGAACTACATGGAGACATAGCCCTTGGTATGACAGTCTTGGTATTACATGGATAAGGTATGACAATATGCTGTCGTGGTACTCCTATACAATACCTGGTATAAGGATGACCATGTCATGGATCTATTCTATAGATCACATGCCTATTTATAAGGGAAAGCAGTACCAAAGCTACTACAATCTAATAATCATTGTCGCAGTATTGATAAGGATATCAGATATAGTCATCATGCTGTAGACCTCATTGGAGACCTTGTTGACATAATGAAATGACTGTCATAATAGAAATCTTTGTATATCAATGAGAGCAGTAAACCAGTCATTGAATACACATCAGATGGGTGTAGATACATGATGTTGAGATCAACTCAGTGATATTTGGGTGCAGTGCAACATGATGAATGGGCAGCATGAAGATCATGAGCAGCATGATGATGCAGGATGCAGCGTGTTGGTGCTACACGGTAAGGTGCAACAAATGAACGAAATGGATAGAAGCCATCATCTAGGAGAATCAGTTGAAGCAGAATGTCTTCAACTGATCTCATGCATTATTGTTATAGGAAATAATCTATGCTAGATCTAGATAAGTCAAGGTGTTGACTTCTGTTGTAATTGTACTCTCTCTCTCTCTCTGCTGATCTTTGAAGATAAAAGAAGATTTGATCAAAGGGTTTCCCCACACATTGTGGGGTTTTTCCCTGGCTCGCGCCACATCTTATGTCCTCTTCCCTTGGCTTGTCTTCTGCGTTTTATATTTATGTTCTATCTGCAGTTTATCGTAATGCTGATGTGATTGCTAACTGTGAAAATTTAAATAAATTGCTCTAGCATACAACATACCTAATCTTAACATGATGATGATGCGAAACAGGGAACTCCAAGCACGGCTGCAGAAGGTGATTCGACGGAGGCGGAAGAGGAACCGAATAGACATGGGAACAAATGGATTCAAAGCCATGAATAAAGACAGAAGACAGAGAGAGAGAAAAAGAGAGAATCCCGAGAGGAGGACGAAACACAGAGAGACAGAAAACAGAGAAAAGAAGACAGTGAAGCAAAAGCAGAATGGAAGACAGAGGGTCGAGCTGACCAAAGGCAGCATCAAGCACCAGAGAGCTTGAAGATTCAAGCCATCCCAGAGAAGATCTGTTCGGACTAAGCACCACATTAGGCTCTCTCCATTGTAGACCAAAAGGTCACAGAGCTGGTAGGCAGAAGAGTTTGTGCACTCCAGTAGCTTGGGGAATCCAAGAACCAGCCTGCCAAGCAAAGCCTGTTCAGGAGAACTCACTTTGAGTCCCTGGATTGTAATTCTTTGCTAAGACACAATAAAATAAGGCCACCACTGAAAGCTGGACCGGAGATGTAGCCCTAGAGAATAGGGTGAACTCCTTATTAATTTCTTGTGTTCTTGTAATTGCTTATTGTATTTCTCTACTGTCTTTCCATTTAAGTGTCTGTGTATTTGCAATCTGATCGATCCATTGCTTAAATAACACAGAAGACACACCAGCACATGAGTCTGTAATACCTTTATTCAATAAATCTTTAACTAAGGTCACCCATAGGGTGATTATCAGATCAAATGCTAACTAGATCAAAGCTTAAATTAGGAGAAGGAGAGCTGGTTGAAATTAGCCCAGAAATTGGAAGAGTCTATCCTAAGAGGAAAATGGCCGAAGAAAGTCCCTTGGAATCAAACCCCCAGTTCATGGATAGTTTCATGACCATGAGAGCTATGGTAGAGGATATGTATAGAGAATTTAAGAAAGGTAGAGAAGAAGATTCGTCAAACTCCAAACAAGATAAGGGAGCAGAAGAATCTCTCCTCCATGACCATTCTAAAGGCAAAGGGAAAGAAGAAAAGCTTCCCACACCTCCTGATAGCCCTGAAAATAAAAACAAGACATCTTTGATTAAACTAGATGTTAAATGATGGAGAATTGAATGCAGAGAAGCTAGATAGTTGGATTAGATAGATTGATGTGTATTGTAGGGTGCAGAGCATTGATTCAGACAATAGTAAGATTCAGCTGGCCAGCCTACGCCTTGGAGGCACTGCCTTGGTATTGTGGTAAGGCAGGACACAAGTTGACATGAAGAAGCATGGTAGAATTCTTTCTGTCTGGAGTGAATTTGTTTCTGTAATTAAAAAACAGTTCTATCCACTAGCTTATATGCAACAAGCCATGATGAGTTGGCAAACTCTTCGACAATTGAAAGGGCAAAGTGTACAAAGTTACACCCAAGAATTTAGGAAAAGAGCTTTGATTCTAGGAATTTCTTTAGACTCACCTGAAACATTGCTGAAGTATATAGGTGGTCTACACAGCTATTTAAAGCATACCATTCTCATGTTTAATCCCACCAACATAGATGAGGTATCTGTTCAGGCTACACATCTAGAGGCTAGAGGTAAGAATGTGAACCCAGAAGTTGGGGGATCATCAAAACCCACTGCAAGTAAGAATAAGGAAAAGAGAAAACATAAATGGAAAGAGAGGAAGGAAAATGTTGTACAAAAGACCAAGCCTTCGTGCACTCACTGCAAGAAGGATGGGCATGATGATGAGCACTGCTAGATTTTGCATCCAGAGCTGAAACCCAAGAAGTATGATAGCAAAAAGAAGAAGAATGCTGCAGCTATTCAAAAATATTTGGGGTCAGACTTAGGGGATGAAACAACAATCATAGCCACAGGTATAAAAGGTAAAAATTCTGAAGCATCTACTAGTAATTCTGCACAATCTACTAATAATGAAGAAAATGAGAGGAAAAGACATGAGCTTTTTCATATTAGAGTTATTTCCAAGCATCAAAATATTGATACTTTGTTTGATAGTGGCTCACAAGTAAATTTAATTTCTGAAGCAATTGTAAAGAAGTTGGGATTACTAACCACACCTCACAAGAAACCATATCCATTAGGTTGGTTATGTGATAAAGCAAAGCTACAAGTGACTAGACAATGTAAACTTAGGTTTTCTTTTGGGTCAACATTTGTAGATGAGGTTGAGTTAGATATTGTTCCCTTGGATATATGTGGAATTGTTTTAGGAAGTCCTTACTTGTATGATAGAAAAGCTATTTTCTATAGGGTAGAAAACAAGTATCAGCTCGTTAAAGATGGAATTGAATATATTGTAAGAGATCATAAACTCAAGGATAATTATACTCTCATAAACTCAGGGCATATGAAAAGAATTGTAAACATGCAAACAATTTTTACTGATGGTTGTAAAGGAAAAGAAACCTGATAAAACCAATGTATTTGAGGGTTGTAACGCTAAACAACAAGCTAATTTAGAAAAAGTTGTTTCAGAATACGATATACTATTTCAAGAACCTAAAGTTCTGCCACCCAAAAATGAAATAGTACATGATATTAATTTGCAGCAAGATGCTCCATTACCTAACATCAGAATCTACAGGTTGTCTGCTTTAGAGAATGCAGAAATCAAGAAGCAGGTACAGGAGCTACTTGAGAAAGGGTTCATAAGACCTAGCACATCACCATGTGGATCTCCAATTGTCTTGGTGAGAAAGAAAGATGGCTCATGGAAAATGTGCATTGATTACCGAGCACTGAACAAGATAACGATAAAAAATCGTTATCCCCTTCCTTGCATAGATTATCTATTAGATTAGTTGAAAGACGATGTTTACTTTTCCAAGTTGGACTTGTATAGTGGCTACCAGCAGTTCAGAGTTGCAGAGCAAGATGCATGGAAGACTGCTTTCAAAACAAAGCAGGGATTGTATGAGTGGTTGATTATGCCTTTTGGATTAACTAATGCTCTTGCTACTTTAATGAGAGTAATGAATGATGTACTCAGGCCTTTTATTGATGATTTTTTCATTGTATGTTTAGATGACATTCTTATATTTAGTAAAACATGGGAAGAACACTTGAAGCATGGAAATCAGACTCGAGATGTTTTGAAAAGAGAAAATCTTTGTGTTAAACTATCAAAATGTGAATTTGGCAAAACATCTTTGAATTATTTGGGTCATATTGTAGGGGATTGTGAATTGAAGATAGATCCCTCTAAGGTTGCAGTCATTGTAAATTGGCCTAAACCCAAATCTGCTACTGAAGTTAGAAGCTTCCTAGGAGCAACACAGTATTGGAGAAAGTTTATTTCTAACTTTTCCTTGATTGCAGCTCCCTTACATGCTTTAACAGGATTGAACAAGGTGTTTCAGTGGGGAGGCAAACAGCAGAAAGCCTTTGACACCTTAAAAGAAAAGATTAGTACAGCACCAGTACTAGCATTGCCTGATCTTCAAAGACCATTCAATATTGAAACCGATGCTAGTGACTATGCCATGGGAGTAGTGTTGATGCAGCACGGTAAACCCATATGCTATCATTTAGAGACATTTAATTCTGCAGTAGTTAATTGTCCCACATATGATAAGGAATTGTATGCATTAGTGCAGAGTGTGAAAAAGTGGAAACATTACCTAATGGGCAAAGAGATAGTTATACATACTGATCATCAGCCACTTCAATATTTACACTCACAAACTAAGTTGCAACAATCGAGACACTATAGGTGGATGGGTTTTCTACAACAGTTTCATCTTGTCATCAGATATAAAAAGGGCATACACAATAAAGTTGCAGATATGTTGTCCAGACCAATCATAAATGCATCCACTATAATTAAGCATAATTCAGTATTGCATGAAAGCTACATTGAACAGTATGCTCAAGATATAGATTTTAAAGATGTATATGAAACCTTAAGTCATGGAAAGCAAGTAAAAGAATTGGATTATCATGTTAAGGACCAACTCTTGTATCATTTTGGAAAGTTATACATTCCTCAAACTGAAAGAGTAAAGATAATTCGAGAAGCACACACTTCTCTAATATCAGGTCACTTTGGTGTAAGTAAAACAGTTGCACAGCTGCAAAGTTTTGTTATTGGCCAAAAATGCATGAAACAATTTCTACATATGTAAGAGGGTGTACCATGTGTGCTAAAAGCAAGCCCAACAATAGAAAACTAGGCTTGTACACCCCACTACCAGTTCCTTCTCATCCTTGGGAAAGTGTTTCCATGGACTTTGTTGGGGGACTGCCCAAATCTAGAAAAGGTCATGACTATCTATATGTTATTGTGGAAAGGTTCAGCAAAATGTGTATTTTAATACCTTGTAACAAACAGATTACAGTTGAACAAATAGCAAAGTTGTTCTTTCAGCATGTATGGGTTCATTTTGGATTACCCACTTCCATTGTATCTGATCAAGATTCTTGATTTGCTGGGAAATTTTTGTCGAGTCTGTGGGAATTGATGGACACTAGACTAAAGAAGAGCACAACCTTTCATCCACAAACAGATGGCCAAACAGAAGTGTTCAACAGGACAATGATCCAGTTGCTCAGAGGCTATTGCAGCAAGCGTCCCAAGCTTTGGGATGAACACATATGCTATGTGCAGCATGCTTACAATCGAGCTAAATGTTCTTCTACACATAGATCTCCTTTTGAGACCTGTTTTGGTTTCACACCAAGGTCTCCCTTGGATTTTGTCTTTGGTAAATCCAAGATCATTGAAAAAATCCAAGAGATTCACCAGGCAGTACAGGAGCAGCTGGAAAAGAGCCAAGCCAAGTATAAGGCAAGGCATGATAAGCATCAGATTGAGCATAGTTTCCAAGTTGGTGATCAAGTCTGGCTGTATATCAGCAAAGACAAAATGCAAGGTGAAGGTAAGAAGCTGAAGCCAATAAGGTATGGACCTTTCTGGATACTTGAGAAAATTGGTGAAAATGTTTTTTGCCATGATTTTCCAGCTTACATGCGCATCTATTCCGTAGTTAATGCAGAAAGCTTGAGATTGTTTGAACCTTCATTGATTGAAGATCCCGAAGAGCAGAGCCAATTACCTTCTATTGATGATCTGTTGCCTCAATATCTCAATGAATTACAGGAAGATATAGTTATAGACAGGAAGGTGAGGACAACGTGCAGAGGGGATGTTGAGTACCTCAGGATTGGGCTTAAAGGTTCAAAACCAAGCAGTGCAAGATGGATAGAAATTGGACAAGCGGGGAATTTATATCCTCACTTAATTGATGCTTAAAAATCAACTTTTGGTGGTCCAAAAGCTTTCTCAGTGGGAAGGCCATGATCCGAATTAGATCCTAGAACACTCTCTAAGTTTTCATGAATTCTTAAAGATCATGCCAAAGTTTCAAAGTCTTATAAAGGTCAAGCTTATCAGAGGTATCCTCGTGACAATGGCAATTTGTGATCAGCGCAGAGCAACGAGGACCCTCGATCAAGCGCGCAGATCATTGGCCCATTGTAATGCATGCTGGTGCAAATTGGCAAAACCAAAGGTTAATTCAAGAAACGGGGGCAGTTTCTGATATGTGATTAGCGACAAGTCACTAATCGCATATCGCAGGGAAAACCCCTCAAAGAAGGATAAGCCCCGAGCGCCCGGACCCGAAAATGTTATAAAACGCGGAAAATGATGCCTCAGTTCCGACGGAGCGGGATTCCACAAAACCGACAGAATATCGGAAGGGCTTTGAGCGGTAAGCAGTTTCAACCGAGTTTTGCCCGATGCCATACAACGAGTGCCACACGTTTAGCGGAAGAGAGAAAACCGCTCACATCAGACGGGTAACCATCGTGCTACTTAGCTGCCCGATATGGGCGATGACTGTAGGATCTGGGATTCCCAGATCAACGGTGGAGACGCGTTCCGATGGATGACAGGATTCAACGGGGTCAACAGACAGAATTGTAAAGGATTTGAAGTCCGATTGGGACAATGAGTTGGCGGAGATTCGTATTTTGCGGGAAATCTTGGAGCAAACGAAAATAACGGTCGTTCAAACATTTCCAGTGAACCTGACACACTCATCCGTTACAGAATAGGTGGCCACCTCCCTGTGAGGCATTATACAATGATGATTACGCTGAACAGAGGGATTCAGACGGACAGAGGCAGGGAAACCAGAAAGCCGAGAAGCAGAAACGAACAGTCAGGAAGCCGATGGCTTTAAAGCCACGAACTGACAAAGACAAAGCAAGCAGAAAGAGAGTTAGTTAGACACAAAAAGAAGGAGCCAAGCTGACCTGCAGAAGCAAAGGCAACATCGAGCCAGACATAGCCAGAGAGAGTCAGAGAGTCTGTGTACTCCAGAGAAGGCTTGAGAGGTTCAAGCGAACTCCTCTGTATATGCCTATCATGTATGAGTCTTAGATTGCGCTCATACTACTGTGACCAATAGAGGTCGAGTTTTAGAAAGTAGAGTCTGTGTACTCCAAAGACTTGGGGGATCCAAGTACAGTCTTGCTGATTTATATCTGCTGTGTGAGACTCAAATTGAGCTCACTGTTGTAAAAACTCTTCTTTTGAAAACATAATAGAGAGGTCACCACTGAAGGCTGGACTGGGAGATGTAACCCAGGAGTATTGGGTGAACTCCTTATTAAACTTGTTGTGTTTACATGCTTGCCTGTTATGTTTTCTCTAACTACTTTAGTGTCTATGTATTTCGCAATCTTATTGATCCATTGCATAAAATAACATAGGCACATCCATGCACATGAGTCTGTAATACCTTAATTGTTTGTCTTAGATCAATTTCATATCAGTTTCACCTCCATCTCTACATTCTCCTCCTCCTCTACCAGGATTTCTTCAATGTCTTCCTCTTTATCAGCTTCCAAATTGATCGCCTTCCCCTTTTCTTCCATGGTAAACCTAATCCTTAACGGATTCCTAGGGGACATGCACACCACTACCATAGGCTGCTTGTCTTTCTTGGGTCTCGGCGTGTGCAGTGATTTAGGGATTTTTGCAACTATCCCGACACTTTCTGGGGCTTCTCCTACCATCATGGCCTACGCAGCCTCCTCAGCGGTCATTGCTCTGGTATCCATGGCTTCCTCAGGTGCGGCCATAGTGTTATTCCACAATTCTCTCAATGGTTTGGGTAAGTTCTCAAACAACAAATTTGCCTTCAACAGATCGAACAAGTCTGGGTTCATGAATGTCTGGGCGCGCAACAACTCAATTCTCAAATTGCCAAGTGTTGTTTGCTGGACAACCCTTTGCAATTTATAACGCCTTTTGAATTTGAATTCGATCATTTCCCCCACATTCAGTCCATTAATGCTCACTTGGCGGCAGATTTTCAAGAATCTAGCCCACAAAGTTCGCCTTAAATGCCTGTCGCCCGCTCCATTTGATCTCAAACCAAGCATCACATGGTGAATAGTGACTACAACGGTCACTTTCTAGCTAAGCCGTGTGGTAGCGTAGCTACGCTTGCGCTATCACGAACCCTGCGGCACTTCTCTACTGCGCGCAGTCCTGACATCGCGCAGCTCTCGGGCAAAGTAGTTTATAGTCCCGTACCTCCTTTCAGCTGCTTGGAGCACTAAGACTATGCTTCCATCTGCTAGTTAGATGGCATAGCCCCCTGTGTACACCTTCAAACGACCGCCATTGACTTTTCCTAGGAAGAGTTCTCCGTTCAACTTTACTAACTGCACCGCGCCACCATCTGTGATTTCCTTAATAACATACGGTCCCAGCCAATGCATTTTGAGCTTCCCTGGGAATTTATCGAACTTACTATCATACAACAACACCAAATCATTTGCCTTAAAGGTGTGCAACTTAATATGTTGATCGTACCAAGCCTTTTCGTGTTGCTTTTGGACATGCTGGTGAAATCCAGCCAAAAATCGTTCTTCTTCGAGCTCTTCCAACTGCGCGAGCCTCTCCTCCAGGGTTCTGCGATCCGTCATACCTGTGAGTGCCGCTATGCGCAGACTAGGCACGATGTATTCCATAGGCATTACAGCTTCCACTCCATAGACAAGCCTAAAAGGTGTCTGTCCCATCAGCTTCTTTCATGTCGTCCTATAAGCCCATAATATTGTGGGTACGTGCAGGTCCCAATCACTTCGTTGCGCATTGCATACCTTGTTTAGCGCGTTACATACCTTGTTGAATGCTTCCATGTGGATAACCTTCTACGCGATTGTTCTTCCTACGTAATGTCTCCCCAACATTAAGAGCCATTTGCACATTTGTCCCCCCAACACATGTTTATTGATCATACCTTTCAGTGCGGAGTTCATGTGCATCCGCGTAGGTTGTTTTCCATATGCCTACGTCCACCTGGCTAGACTCGCATGCGGATCATCCCGTCCATTGTATTTGTCTGTCAATCGCACCTTATGCTTCCCAAATCACGTGCACATCATTCTCCTACATTCGCGCCAGTCGTCAAAGCTTGAGCAATGGAACCATTTGTTGGCTTGAGGGGGCTTGACCCAGGTTTGGAGTTAATTAGCCAAAAAAATCCCTACACTACTAGTCCTTTCGGCATCAGCCCGTGGAGCGCAGACTAAAGTCACATCCGAAGCAGTATGGGGGGATGCTAGAACCAAGTTTCAGCACCCTTGAGATGTCTGAGGTGCTAATTTAGTCCAACTGTGCCTACCTTCGTGTAGGTCACTTCGTGCACTGTCCTAACCTTCAATACCTTTGCAATCTATTATAATCGCCTTTCACGTAGCCCTAACTAGGGGCTGAGATGCTTTCGCGCTACTATGACAACTTCCTGGGATATTTCCCCAAATTACACCATGTATCTTACTTATCTTCTTAAAGATATTAGTTAACTTTGCATAAATAGATATTCTATCTTGCATTCACTTATTCAACACATTCATACATATTCGCGCATCATATAAGCATTAAAAGTGTAATGTATATTCAATGTAACAGATGCATAAAATAGGAAATAAATACACAGAATGGATATGAAACTTCTCTTTATTAATGCTCCAACTGTTACAGACTCGACTCGCCCTGCACACTCAGCTGCAGGGGTTTGCGCACTCAACTGCGGACTACTAGGCCTCTGCGCACTCAACTGCAGAGCCTTCTCCTACTCTACGACCCAAAACTAGACTTTACACTTCAGATACGACTCAATCCTTCATCCTTATCCTTATTATTCCATGATCTCTTGATTACTTAGAGCCTTGCTCTATTTATACAATCCCATGGTCCGCGGACCATGGGTAGATCTCTACAACTGACATTACATTACAAAATTGAGGGCGGACAACCCTATGACTCTTTTACAAACTACGTGCTTCGCGCCCACAAAATGTGGAGTCTTTACATCGGGGTTACAACTTTTGACCAAAATCTGGGCTCTAAGCCCCAAAACTTCCCTTGGGGGATCCCGCGCCCAACAATATGTCAGTAGTCTTGCTATCACTTAAGGGGAATGGTCCTCTTGTATGCTTTCCTTTGACACACCCTTGATAAACACCTTCATTTTCTACTTCAACTTCAGGCATACCTATCACCATCTTTCTCACATCGGGTAGAGCCTTATAATGTAGGTGGGAAAACCTCTAGTGTCAGATTGAAGTGATGTGTCGCAAGATATTGCTCCCAATGGGCTTCCTCCAACTTGATATAGGTTATGAAACCTACAGCCAAGTGTAAATGCATCTTTGAAATTTTTTATTCCACACACATACCTTTCTAGAGCCTTATAATGTAGATGGGAAAACCTCTGGTGCCATAATTCAGATTGAAGTGATGTGTCGCAATACATAGCTCCCAATGGGCTTTCTCCAACTTGATATAGGTTATCAAACTTGAAACCAAGTGTAAATGCATCTTTGAAATTTTTTATTCCACACCCATAACTTTCCATCGATGAATGCCACCTTGAATCCTTTGTCTTCCATTGTCGAGATAGATACCAGGTTCTTCTTTAGATCAGGTACATATAATACTTCTTGTAGATGAATGATGTTACTCTGATTCAATTGAAGAGTAACATTCCCAACTCCCTTCATGAGATAGGTGGCATTCTCTCCAAGGATAATTTCTAAATTTGTATCCCTTTCAATCAGATCTAAAAGAGCTTCCTTATACCCTATGAAGTGCCTTGCGCACCACTATCAATAAACCAATTTCCCAAAGTGTCTGGAGGAGATGCAGGAGAAAGGGAAGATATAAGATAGAATTTGTTTTGATTGTTATCAACAAAATTAGATTCGTCATACTTGGTGTTTCTTGATCTCTTGGGAGGGAAACCATTTCCTTTATGACAAGCGGGAGCATTCCTTTTTCCTTGGTTATCGAATTTGCATTCCTTTGATTGTTGCTGCCTCTGAAATTGTTGTTTTTGTGGTTTTCATCACCATGAGGTGTATCCCTTCTATTAGGACACTCCCTAGCATAGTGACCAAACTTGTTGCAAATGAAGCATCTTCCCTTCCTTCCATTTTTGAAACCCGACCTTCCTTGACATTGCTTCTTTGAACCTGCATTGTTCTTGTTTTTAGCATGAGCAGAGAATGCAGTAGGATCATTCCTATTTGAAGGCATATCTAGTTCCATCATCCTTGTTTCTTCTTGAGAGTATCTAGTCAGTTATTCTTCAAAACTTGGAATCTTGTCGTTATTAAGAATAGTAGTGTTGAACACGTGACATTCACGAGGGAGTCCTCCAAGGGCAATGGGGGTAAGCTCCCTATTAGCAATAGATTCTCCAATAGAAAGAAGATCATTTTTTATCTTAGTAATCCTCATGAAGTAGGATTGAATATCTTCATTTCTTCCTTTCTTTATATCCTTTAGCTTGTTCTTGAGGAAAAGAATTTGATTTGCATTACTAGATTTTAACATGCCAACCAACTTGTCATATATATCCTTTGATGTGTTCAAATCGGAAATGTAAGCAACCAAATGCTTATGAATAGAATCTCTGATTATCTTCTTGGCTTTGACTTCACCCTTCTTGAATTTGGTCTTAACAACAGCCAGTGCATTAGAATGAGGTTCTGAAATTTTTCCCTACACATAATCCATCACATCTTGCTCTTCTAATGTTAAGTCAAGAGACATCTTCCATGCATGATAATAAGATTTATCATGAATCTTATCATCAGACTTGAAGTAGGATGTGGAAGCCATTGAATCTTGTCATTGATCAGTGATTGCTCCTTTTGGTGATTGCTCTTCTCACTCTTGCTTGGGCTTTGTGTTCACCTCAGCTCTGATACCATGTTAATTTTAGGATAACAATGGTATGTTCTATGCTTAGAGCAATTTTACTTCAATTTCTTTATTAGCCCAATATCAATATCCAGGTTAGCAATCACATCAACATGAAAGTAAAACATAGATAGAACATAAATAATAATAGTAAAAGACTAGACAAGACAAGAGGACACAAGATATGGCACCAGCCAGGGACAAACCCCAATGTGGGGAAACCCTTAATCAATTCTTCTTATAATTCTTTAAAAGTTCAGCACATAGAAAGTACAATGTATAATATTCCCTTGTCCAATTACAATGAAAATCTCATCAGTCAAACTGTTGGACACCTAATGCTCTATGGGTTGGTGTGGAATGTGAACAACCACCGAAGTCCAAGAGACCTTGGAATATGGAATCCAATGGTCACTCCCATGTATTATAAATGTGTATCATTGTTAATAGTAAATGCATTCATGCTTTAACTTATTTAGATGTTTGCATTCCATGTGAGTTTAACATGATATTAGAGCTAGTACTTTCGTAACCTACTCAATCTAATTTGAGCCACTAGCCTCTGTCTTTGCATGTCAGTTCTGCTTTTGTGCTTGTGAGAAATGCCATTATTGTATGCTAGTGTGACCTACAGTGTCCTACCAATACTGACAATAATAAGCATTATTCTAGATGCTCAAATTTATTCATGGGTGTTTGAACCCTACCAAATTGTTTTCCCTAGACCTGACACTCTCAGGAATCTTTCTCTCTAATGCACCATCCTGCATGCTCCTGCATATCCTGTCACAACCCACCTCCCACCAAAAATATGCCAATTGTCAATCTCCTTACGTGCAATGCAACAAGGCCATTGTTCTGTTGGTCGCTGAATTTAAGAGCGTTATCATTTGAACCGATCCTTTATTCCATGGCCACCAGGCGGTGGATTAGAATCCCAGCGTTTATTGTATTTTGATGCTAAATTTAACGAATTCCTTACAGGTATATCATGACACCAGAGGTGCAATGGAGAAGAATTATTTCCACAGACTGGATCAAAATGTTGTTCTTGTTACAAAACCATTGAAACAACATTTATAATTACTAAGGAGGAGGGATGACTTGTATATGGATAAAACCATACACGCTATTAGAAAAAGAAGTGGCTGGATCTCTGTTCTCCATGTTAATATTTATGACATGGAATAATACTTCTGCAGGTAAGTGTTATTGCGCCTTTCGTTGCCAAAGCATCGTAGATGTTTTTGTATGTCACATTGCTAATTTGCACCGTTGAACTCTATGTTCACCACAACATGAACGGACGAGGAGATTCAATGCTCAGCAAGAAAATTGGTTCCGAGTTTTCCTACGAATACAATGATGATCCAACCAATCAAGGAAATTAAAATGCTTAGTAAATATGCTAACTGAATGCAAACCATTGCAAACTGCGTTGTGTCTTCAATGAATAACATTATTACAAAGTAGGAATATCCCAGATTGCAAATTGACTGTTGGAAAGAGGAAGGGAAAAATTATTTTATATACATAATTTTGAATGAAGAGTTTGATGAATAGATGTTGGTTGTGAGACTAGCGATGAATGCTTTCTGAAGGTCGTGACTTGGTATGCATTATTTTCTAATGCTCTATGGATTATGTATGACCTCGCTTTGTTAGAGATTTCATCCAAAGAATTTCCCAACTTTCTGAAGTTTGGAGCTCTCGTTAAACAAAAGTGTTTCCCATATTGTTTGTTGTTGTTGTTGTATTCCAACTGTTCAACACTATATTTTATCAATCACATCAAGCTAGTGTTGTAGTGTTTGGTGAATTAGAAGTAGAGTTGGTTGTTGGCATGAGGCTCTGAAGAACAGAGATGTTGAACTTCATTCCTCCCGAGCAATGACTGGGAGTCCCACGGATGAGGTAACTCTTCCCAACAATCTTAAGGGGAACTACTGTGTTTCCATTGCTGTCTTTTAGAATTGAGTTTGAAGTCGAACAATCTTGGAATCTTGCTGAGTCTATCTCCACCACAGAGTGCATCGCAGTATAAGAAAACACTGCATGTCTCATTCAACCTTCTGTTATTGTTGTAGTTGCATTGAAGGGACTATGTGCTATCTCAGAGGCTAAATGAGTGTGGTTTGATGATCATACAAGAACTGTGATGAAGAGGGAACATGTGCTTCCATTTCTTGGGCAGCGTACATCATAAATAGATGTTGAGGTGCCATTTTAGGGACTGATAATTGCATGTACTGACTTTTGTTGGCTTCCATTTAATTATCAGGTTCTATCTTCCAATCTGCCCGTTGTACAGTTAAGTTTTTGAATGAGAAACGTCCATTTTGTAGGAGTTGTCACTTAATGGCTATTGCGTTTAATTTCTGAAGTTGCTATTGGAAAATACAAGTTTATTTGGAGACTGTTAGTGCATGTAGAAGCCTTAAAATCAATGAAAAGTGAATAAACTTATGAAAATCACCCACAGTGGAGAACGTTGTGGCAAAAATCATTTGCATATTAGGGTTTATCTATTGAGACAATGGCCACACTTGAAGAGGCATTAAATTTTATTGAATATCCTAATTCATTCCAATGTTGATGGGATTTTAAAAGTCAGCAAAGAAACTATTTTCGACATTCAAACTTATTCACAAAATGCACAAGAAAAAATAGACTTCTTGCAGCTCGAATCACAACTTCTACAAGAGGAGATACAACAACATAGTCATCATTCCAAACTTGTTTTTGTTCTGAATAATCCCATTTTTTAGTCCAAAGTTTATTGTAATCATCAGCGAGAAATTGTTCAAATCATTGAACCCAGTACAAGAGTAGGTTTGAATGCAGAAGTAGAAATTCAGTCTACACTTCCCAAGCCCATCATAAGACCTTGGGAAGAACTTGTCCATAACAAGCACAAAATAGGACTTGGATATGACAAGGAGTTGTCATTTCATATTCCAGATTACTCAAAGCCCATCCAGTTCCATGGTGTTGGGTTTCTTCTTGATGGTTCACCTTCATCTATTCCAGATTTTGTTCCTCCTCATTTGCAATCAAAAGTTGTTAAATTCCAACATTGTGAACGAGTTCGCCATATGAAAGATCATTGTTTTGATCTTCATCCATGCAAGCATTGTGTCAGCATACTCATTCTTCACATAGATGGTTCAAAAACAAGCCTCCTGCAAGAACAAAAATTCGCGTTGGATGGATCACTTCTTGGAAATGGGCTTCAACAGCCAAGAAGATATTTCAGTCATATGTTAGAACTTGTTCTAGAGTATTGAACAGTCTTGTAGTAGGTAGTTTTCTTCATCATCTCACCTTGTATCTAAGAGGGGGGGAAGTGATGGTCATCTACAAGTTTCAAAGCCACATCAAGCGAGCCTGAGCCACAACCTACCATACCGGATTCAGAGTTGTATCCAGAGACAAAGATGCCCCTGAGTATGCCTTCAGTTGGTAATCAACCTTAAACCATATATGCGAGTTTGAGACATCTCTTCAAAGAATTGGGGACACTTCCTCTAGTAGAAGACTTCAACTTCTTGTCAGTTTTGGAAGGGTTCCAGGAATTGCATTAAGCATTCCAGAGTTGGTGGTCATCCTTAAACCATCACAGGTTGAAACCTCCCTTTCAAGGTTGAAGGTTTCCCTCTTCAAAACATTAGGAGAACTTCCTCTAGCAGAAGACCTCAACTTTATGCCAGATTTGGAAGAGTTCTAGGAATTGCACTAAGTGTTCCAATGTTGGTGGTCATCCTTAAACCACCCCCCTTATACCAATAGTTCAAACAGCACATTCAACCTAGTGATGCCATGTATTTTTTCACATTGAGTATTACAGCTCTCTTCTTGGACTCATACATACCCCTTCGGATTAAGGGGGGGAATGTTGGACACCTAGTCCTCTATGGGTTGGTGTGGAATGTGACTAGCCACCGGAGTCCAAGAGACCTTGGAATATGGAATCCAATGGTCACTCCCATGTATTATAAATGTGTATCATTGTTAATAGTAAATTCATTCACGCTTTACCTTATCTTGTTGTTTACATTCCATGTGAGTTTAACCCTAACAGAAGCAGAATGCCCTAACCAGAAAGGCAACGCTAGTCAACAGGGCAAATTTCTTCCTCAATTCAGTTTGGTCAAACCCAATCAACTTCGGCCTCCAACAGCAAGTCTAGTCAGCCCAAAACAGTGTGAAAAAGTCTAGTCAAAATAGGCCAACAAAATTCAACCCTACAGCCAGCCCTAGTACAGTCAACGCTGGTCAAACAGGTGGTCACATTGCCTTGGTTCTTGTGCCCAAATTTGTGGCATGCTAAGACATAATTCCTGCACCCAAAACCGCACCAAAAACTGATCAACGCAATCAAAACAACCTTTGAAATTTTCGGTCAAATCTGGTCAACACTGAAACAGAAAAACCCTTCCTTCCCTTCGCACGTGTGGAGAGAAACTTCTGATTTTCGTACCAAATCAAAGTAGGAGAGAGAAGATGAGTGAGTGAAGTGTTTTCAATGAGGAGGAGGCATCATGTATTTATAGGAAAACGTTGAGGATGAATAGACATGACTATTGGGCTTCTGAGCCTACATGAGTTTGTTGGCCGACCTTCTTGGCGTATGAAATGCAGGCTTGAGCAATGAGAAGTCAGTTATAGACCAACGTTTAATTTTTTAACCTGACTAAACAATGCAACGAAAAATGCGGAAACCCTAAAAGTTAAAACCTATGCTCACCGAGTTGAGGGTTGAAAATCACCTAAAACGCAATTAATCGATGAGCACAAGTCAAACTCGCATTGACCATGAGTCAAACTCAATCAACCCAAGTTTGATTCGACTAGAGTTGAATCAGATCGTTTGAGGGAAGAGCAGAGTTTGACTCATGATTAATCGCGAGTGATCAGAGGTTCATGTTTCACTGCTTAATAGTAAGACACCATAATGTAATAATACAATATTACTATCTTCTATATGGATTTGTAGTGCTTTTTTTGTTCATGTTTTCCATTCTTGATGCAAACTCCAATGTCGCTAGACTCTACAGTGTCCTTGGAGCAGTTGAATAGTTGTTCAAAGGTTCAACCAATGCATATTTCTTAGTTCACTACCTTTGACGAGAAACTTTTCTCAGTTATATTCGGATGAAACAATAATAATTCTTTATATGTAACCTTTTTAGTTGAACTCATAAAATTGAATTGAAATGAATGAAAATTTTAGCTATCCTATGCATGCTCTGTTCTATTTTCTTCCCAGGCACTTGGCATACATCTGCTGATCAATCTCTACAAACGTGAAAGTCTTAAGACTTCATGATCCAGGTGGATATTGGTGGCCACCTGCCAAGTCCACCTGGACCCCCACCATTGTCTTTCTCGGCATTTTCAGTTTCCTTAATTGTAGCACAACTTACTATTTTTAGCAGTTTTTCGGGTCCTGAACTTCCGGAGCCGTTTTGAGGCCCTAAACGACGTTTTTTGGGGAATCCGGGGGCAACATCGGTCCATGGAATGGACCGATGTTGCCCGTCCCAACAATGATAGTGCTCGGATAGATCTTTCTAATGAGCTATTGTACGCGTCAAACGGAGATCATATGCCAAAGTTACGACCCCGGGAAGTTGATGTACCAACTTACCCCCAAACGGGGCCCACAGTTTGGCGTTTCATCTCCTAGGGTTAGGTTTTGGAATGTTAAGGGTTTTCCATTGTTTCTCAACAATAAATAGGCCTTCGAGCCTCATTGTAACACAGTTCAGAGGCATGTAGCCATCACATCTCTTCTCAGAGATAAGCTACCATCGCCCTAGCTAGTTTATTTCCATTTCTGGTTGTAAGCATATTTCAGTATTTTCCATTAATGAAATGAAGTATTATTTCCGCTGCATCTTTGTGTATATGGTTATCTCTGTAATTTGTTGCGTTCCTGTTTAAATCCGGATCACTTCACAATGGCGAATTCCTTGGTATTCCTTGCAGTTCAACACCTCATTTGCGTTTAAGCATAGTGAGAATCTATAATCTATAATTACCACTTCATACCATATAAACATCCACAACAGTCCTATATAAGGCCTAATTGTAAGATACTATGATGTAATAATACATAATTACTATCTTCTATTGCGATTTTTGGTGCCTTACCTGTTTTCTTGTCTGTGGTTCTTGATGCAAACTTCAATGCCACTAGATTATACAATAAGGTTCAACGAATGAATATTTGCTTAGTGCACTACCTTTGAAGAGGAACTCTTCTCTGGTACATTCAGATGCGATAATAATATTTCTTTAAGTATATTGTATTTTGTTGAACTCGTAAAATTTTACTAAGAGGAATGATAATTTTAATTGAGTTAGAATGCTCTGTTCTATTTTCTTCAGGGTTAGATGCAATGGACAACTCGCAGTTCGGGAAAGCAGTAAAAAATTGAACATGTCTAATGAGGTCTAAATAGAAAATAAAGACTTAGATGGTTTTGGTCTTGGTCTACGTGAGTTAAAACATATTCAACAAAGGCACAATTCAAAAGAGGATCAAATAAAGGGCGATCAAGGGAAAGAGCATACCTTCTTTCCCATATGTCATGCCTTAGACTAAAAAGAAAAATGTCCTTTGGAATGTGGAAGAATCCTGAAAAATTACATAGATAAAGGAATATATAGATAAAGGTAAACACTATATATATAGTCAACTAAGAGACTAATCAATAGTGTGAATCTCCCAGTGTTATAAAGAAAGGATCATTGCATATAATTGCAGAGGTGAGGGTTTTATCTCCTGGTCAATACCTGGTTTCCCGAAGAATTTGAAACTACGATTGGTTTAGCATTGCTTTGCATAACACATCTACACATACTAGTTGTTTAATTAAATAATTGCATCAGGGCTTTCCTAGAACAACCATCAACATGTCAAAGACAAAAACATATTAGCTTAGATTATTGCACGTCAAAACAAAATCAAGACGTTGATCAACTGGCTATTTGGTTGAGGACTGCAAACCAAAATACCTCTTACAAATCACCTTCTCAAGATCATCCTCCATAATGCGAGTTAGCTACTACACTTCATTATAACCAACGAAAAATGGGTAACCTACAAGGAATAGGAAATCACTCTAAATTCACATAGTGGTTTGGCCCAAAAGATGTCATGGTGCAATACATCCTCTGGCACCGACGTTTTCGCCTATGCCATAGACCTAATTTTAACAATCATGAGAGATTTGATTGTAAAACAAGTATTTTGTAGGTGATTCATAAGGCTTGGGTTGTTCTTTTAAAAGTTTTAAATCTTCATTTTCTTTGGGCTTCAAACAGATGCATTTGGAAGAGATTCAAAACTGATTAACTCAATAACATGGATAACTCATCAATTAACCCACTGACATGTGTAAAGAAACTTCAAAAAATTTAATCCAACCAGATTTCTTCACATAAGAAGAAACTCCAATCAAAATTTAATCCAACCAGATTTCTTCACATAAGAAGAAACTCCAATCAAATAGAAGACGCATTGACCATTTTTATTTTATTTTATTATTTTTATTTTTATTTTATTTATTTATTTATTTTTATTTAATTATTTATTTATTTTATTTATTTATTATTATTATTTTTCTAGAACGAAAAAAGCTATATATATATATATATATATATATATATATATATATATATCAACATGTTTATCAGATGCCCCTATTTGACAATATGACAAAACAAGTGGAGTTCTTGAACTCAGAAGCAAATACTATGTCCTTGAGTTAAATTAGGACAAAATTAGTAGTAATTTACAGAATTAGCCTATTTTATCAACCAAAAGTCTGTGTCATAGACCAGAAACCTGTGTTGATATTGTATTGTTGAAGGTGTATTCCTGATGGGAAGTCCTGCCGATGTATAGCTGCCTGTAGCATCAGAAGGGCTTATTATGCATCAGCCAAGGAGTATTGTACTGAATCTGATTGCAAGAACTCTGAAGGAAGATAGAAAAAAGGAGTATATATGATATAACTATAACACCATCTACCCAGGAGGAAACGTAATGTTATATTTTACAAGTTTAGAGCAGTCATTCCTGGGAGAGGACACTGAAAGCCCAGTGGCCAAGCCTTTGACTCTTGTTATGGTTTATTCGCAGAAGCACCAAAAATCTGGCTGGATATCGCGATCAATTATAAACAAAAAGAGTGTTGCCAGCAGTCTCTTAAGAAAGTATGCAGTTGATAATTAGGAAAAATTTTAGCGAAAAATAGATCTAAGAACTAACAAGGGATTGGGAAGTTTCCAACATCGATCCAAGTCTCCATCAATTTGATAGTTAGATGTAAACCATCAAGCTCCAAGTCCAGAGCATTCTTTGATAGTGTGTCAACTTCATAATTTAAAGTTCTGCTGATATGCTGGATAGTCGGGTTTTTGAGGGAACTCCAAATACTTTTTATTTGCTTTAGTCAACCTTGTAGTGAAGATACTTGAATATGAGCCTGTAAACAAACATAGTCAATGACGAATTTGGAGTCGCCAAAAACATGTAAATTTTGAATGTCCAGAAAATTTGTGAACCCAAGTAATCCCAGAGGGCCACAACTTCCACCTTAGTGTTTGTTCTAGTGCCAGCCCCCTAGAAGACATGATATGATAGTTATGGATGAAAGTTTATTATGAATCCACAACCACATTTGTGATTTCTTGAGGCCCCATCAAAGAAACCTTATGGACATACCAATTTCATATTTTGTAATGTTCGAGTTGGCCTCTATTTTGGAGTGGATTGTAGAAGAACATCTGTTTTTCGATCAATTCTCTCCAGCACGCTCGATGCCAACTCCCTGTGATTGTTGAAAATGATGTTGTTGTGCAATTTCCATATTTCCCATATAAAAATTGCAGGAATGAGCCTTCTTGGGCTGGATTGGTTGCTCCACTAGGTCAGCCAGGGTTCAATGTCACGTATGTATGGCCCCAGGCTTCCTATTTTGCACTCTAATTGTTGCCATAAAGTGGCAACTGAACTACAAGTTCTGAAGAGATGTGTGTTGTTCTCAGCATCATTTTCACAGAGAACACAGAATCCTGGGCCAGACCAGTTCTGCACTTGAAGGTTTTCCCAGGTCAAATTTTTATTCTTCCACACCAGCCAGAGGAAAATAGTGATTTTAATGGGAAGAAGTGGACTCCAAAATTTTGTGAACCACCCATTCCCCGGGTGGTCAGTTTGAAGTAAACACAGCTGGTAGTATGTATCAGCGACAACAATGTTGTTTTCCTTTAATTTACCAGACCATGTAATAGAATCCACAAGTTCATTTCTGTAAAGGCCCACCAGATTTAAATGTGAGCAAATGAGCTTCCACTCAACAGCAGCAGCTCCAGAGAGATTTATCTGAGCAGCCTCTTTCCAAATCGGTCTGTCGTTTGTCCAAGTAGAAATTACTTGGTGCCAAAAGAAGATGCCACTACGATGTAGAGTCTCGATGAAGTGATCCGGGATGAGGATATGATCAGACAGTCCTTTGATGTGGTCACAGCCCAATATTGTATGGTGACCAGAGCTCAGGTTCCAAGCCAGCATATTTATAAAAATTATTTGTATTTTAAAGAAACTTCTCCAGGTCGTAGAGCCAGAAGTTCTCCCTATATGTCCACTTCTCATCCAGACTTTAAAGTCGATATTGTTTAGGTATTTACTATTGATGATGTTACTCCAGATACCAGTCCCAAAAATTCCCCGCCAAATGGCTTTAAGGAGTAGAGCCTGTTCAAAACGTCGAAGATCGAGTATGCCCCGTCCATCCATGGATTTTGGGAGGGTGATGTGATGCAGCTTTGTTAAGTGAAACTTCTGTTGATGCTTCATGCCAGACCAAATAAAGATGGCTGTGATTCTGTCCAGTTTTTTAATTATGGCAGTCGGAAGATAAAACAAGTGCGCCCAGTACACACTAATTTGTGTTGTAACTGCTTGGACGAGAGTGAAACGTCCACCCAAAGAAAGACATTTATTCTCCCATGCTGATATTTTCAAGAAATATCTGTCTACAAGCCAATTCCAATCCGAATTCCTGTACTTGCATGGTTTCAAATGGAAGCCAAGATATTTTAGACCAGATGAGAATCATTTTGTAGGAATTCCAAATAAGTTAGCAATATAAACGATGGTATCAGTTATTTCCAAATTATACATAATAACTGATTTGGAATGATTCATTTTAAGGCCCGATACAATTCCAAATTTATGAAAGATTTGAAATAAATGACACCAAGCAAACCTGTTTAGAAGCCCAAGAATGAGAACGTCATCCACGAAGAAACTATGTGAGATCTATATATTTCTGCCAAGTTTGAGAGGAGAGAAGAGCCCCATGGTCACAACATCAGATATATGGAGACTCAGACCATCCATTGCAAGGATGAATAAAAGGGGTGATAGAGAACAGGCTTGTCTAAGACCCCTGCCTGCTCGAAAAAAGGTGGTTGGGAGTTCATTTATGATAACAACATACTGGACAAAGGAGACGCAGACCATGATCCAATTTATGGCACCAGCCAGGGACAAACCCCAATGTGGGGAAACCCTTAATCAATTCTTCTTGTAATTCTTTAAAAGTTCAGCACAGAGAAAGACTAGACAAGACAAGAGGACACAATATATGGCACCAGCCAGGGACAAACCCCAATGTGGGGAAACCCTTAATCAATTCTTCTTATAATTCTTTAAAAGTTCAGCACAGAGAAAGTACAATGTATAATATTCCCTTGTCCAATTACAATGAAAATCTGATCAGTCAAACTGTTGGACACCTAATGCTCTATGGGTTGGTGTGGAATGTGAACAACCACCGAAGTCCAAGAGACCTTGGAATATGGAATCCAATGGTCACTCCCATGTATTATAAATGTGTATCATTGTTAATAGTAAATGCATTCACGCTTTACCTTATTTAGATGTTTGCATTCCATGTGATTTTAACATGATATTAGAGCTAGTACTTTCGTAACCTACTCAATCTAATTTGAGCCACTAGCCTCTGTCTTTGCATGTCAGTTATGCTTTTGTGCTTGTGAGAACTGCCATTATTGTATGCTAGTGTGACCTACCGTGTCCTACCAATACTGACAATAATAAGCGTTATTCTAGATGCTCAAATTTATTCATGGGTGTTTGAACCCTACCGAATCCTTTTCCCTAGACCTGACACTCTCAGGAATCTGTCTCTCTAATGCACCATCCTGCATGCTCCTGCATATCCTGTCACAACCCACCTCCCACCAATATTATACGTGACACAAAAATATGCCAATTGTCAATCTCCTTACGTGCAATGCAACAAGGCCATTGTTTTGTTGGTCGCTGAATTTAAAAGCGTTATCATTTGAACCGATCCTTTATTCCATGGCCACTGGGCGATGTATTAGAATCCCATCGTTCAACGTATTTTGATGCTAAATTTAACGAGTTCTTTACAGGTATATCATGATACCAGAGGTGCAATGGAGAAGAATTATTTCCACAGACTGGATCAGAATGTTGTTTTTGTTGTTACAAAACCATTGAAACAACATTTATAATTACTAAGGAAGAGGGACGATTTGTATCCGTACACGCTATTAGAAAAAGAAGTGGTTGAATCTCTGTTCTCCATGTTAATATTTATGACATGGAACAATCCTTCTACAGGTAAGTGTTATTGCGCCTTTCGTTGCCAAAGCGTCGTTGATGTTTTTGTATGTCACGTTGCTAATTTGCACCGTTGAACTCTATGTTCACCGCAACAAGAACGGACGAGGAGATTCAATGCTCAGCAAGAAAATTGGTTCCGAGTTTTCCTGCGAATACAATGATGTTCCAACCAATCAAGGAAATTAAAATGCTTAGTAAATATGCTAACTGAATGCAAACCATTGCAAACTGCGTTGTGTCTTCAATGAATAACATTGTGACAAAGTAGGAATATCCCAGATTGCAAATTGACTGTTGGAAAGAGGAAGGGTGAAATTATTTTATATACATAATTTTGAATGAAAAGTTCGATGAATAGATGTTGGCTGTGAGACTAGCGATGAATGCTTTCTAAAGGTCGTGACCTGGTATGCATTATTTTCTGATGCTCTATGGATTATGTATGACCTCGCTTTGTTAAAGATTTCATCCAAAGAATTTTCCAACTTTTTGAAGTTTGGGGCTCCAGTTAAACAAAAGCGTTTCCTATATTGTTTGTTGTTGTCATATTCCAACTGTTCAACGCTATATTTTATCAATCACATCAAGCTAGTGTTGTAGTGTTTGGTGAATTAGAAGTAGAGTTGGTTGTTGGCATGAGGCTCTGAAGAATAGAGATGTTGAACTTCATTCCTCCCGAGCAATGACTGGGAGTCCCACGGATGAGGTAATTCTTCCCAACAATCTTAAGGGGAACTACTGTGTTTCCATTGCTGTCTTTTAGAATTGAGTTTGAAGTCGAACAATATTGGAATCTTGCTGAGTCTATCTCCACCACAGAGTGCATCGCAGTATAAGAGAACACTGCATGTCTCATTCAACCTTCTGTTATTGTTGTAGTTGCATTGAAGGGACTATGTGCTATCTCAGAGGCTAAATGAGTGTGGTTTGATGATGATACAAGGACTATGGTGAAGAGGGAACCTGTGCTTCCATTTCTTGGGCAGCGTACATCATAAATAGATGTTGAGGTGCCATTCTAGGGACTGATAATTGCATATGTACTGATTTTTGTTGGCTTTCATTTAATTATCAGGTTCTATCTTCCAATCTGCTCGTTGTACAGTTAAGTTTTTGAATGAGAAATGTCCATTTTGTAGGAGTTGTCACTTAATGGCTATTGCATTTAATTTCTGAAGTTGCTATTGGAAAATACAAGTTTATTTGGAGACTGTTAGTGCATGTAGAAGCCTTAAAAGCAATGTACAGTGAATAAACTTATGAAAATCACCCACAGTGGAGAACATTGTGGCAAAAATCATTTGCATATCAGGGTTTATCTATTGAGACAATGGCCACACTTGAAGATGCATTAAATTTATTGAATATCCTAATTCATTCCAATGTTGATGGGATTTTAAAAGTCAGCAAAGAAACTATTTTTGACATTCAAACTTATTCACAAAATGCACAAGAAAAAATAGACTTCTTGCAGCTCGAATCACAACTTCTACGAGAGGAGATACAAAAACATAGTCATCATTCCAAACTTGTTTTTGTTCTGAATAATCCCATTTTTTAGTCCAAAGTTTATTGTAATCATCAGCGAGAAATTGTTCAAATCACTGAACCCAGTACAAGAGTAGGTTTGAATGCAGAAGTAGAAATTCAGCCTGCACTTCCCAAGCCCATCATCAGACCTTGGGAAGAACTTGTCCATAACAAGCACAAAATAGGACTTGGATATGACAAGGAGTTGTCATTTCATATTCCAGATTACTCAAAGCCCATCCAGTTCCATGGTGTTGGGTTTCTTCTTGATGGTTCACCTTCACCTATTCCAGATTTTGTTCCTCCTCATTTGCAATCAAAAGTTGTTAAATTCCAACATTGTGAACGAGTTCGCCATATGAAAGATCATTGTTTTGATCTTCATCCATGCAAGCATTGTGTCAGCATACTCATTCTTCACATAGATGGTTCAAAAACAAGCCTCCTGCAAGAACAAAAATTCGCGTTGGATGGATCACTTCTTGGAAATGGGCTTCAACAGCCAAGAAGATATTTCAGTCATATGTTAGAACTTGTTCTAGAGTATTGAACAGTCTTGTAGCTGAGTTTTCTTCATCATCTCACCTTGTATCTAAGAGGGGGGGAAGTGATGGTCATCTACAAGTTTCAAAGCCACATCAAGCGAGCCTGAGCCACAACCTACCATACCGGATTCAGAGTTGTATCCAGAGACAAAGATGCCCCTGAGTATGCCTTCAGTTGGTAATCAACCTTAAACCATCTATGCGGGTTTGAGACATCTCTTCAAAGAATTGGGGACACTTCCTCTAGTAGAAGACTTCAACTTCTTGTCAGTTTTGGAAGAGTTCCAGGAATTTCATTAAGCATTCCAGAGTTGGTGGTCATCCTTAAACCAACACAGGTTGAAACCTCCCTTTCAAGGTTGAAGGTTTCCCTCTTCAAAACATTAGGAGCACTTCCTCTAGCAGAAGACCTCAACTTCATGCCAGATTTGGAAGAGTTCTAGGAATTGCACTAAGCGTTCCAATGTTGGTGGTCATCCTTAAACCACCCCCCTTATACCAATAGTTCAAAGAGCACATTCAACCTAGTGATGCCATGTATTTTTTCACATTTTGTATTACAACTCTCTTCTTGGACTCATACATACCCCTTCGGATTAAGGGGGGGAATGTTGGACACCTAATCCTCTATGGGTTGGTGTGGAATGTGAATAGCCACCGGAGTCCAAGAGACCTTGGAATATGGAATCCAATGGTCACTCCCATGTATTATAAATGTGTATCATTGTTAATAGTAAATTCATTCACGCTTTACCTTATCTTGTTGTTTACATTCCATGTGAGTTTAACCATAACAGAAGCAGAATGCCCTAACCAGAAAGGCAACGCTGGTCAACAGGACAAATTTCTTCCTCAATTCAGTTTGGTCAAACCCAATCAACGTCGGCCTCCAACAGCAAGTCTAGTTAGCCCAAAACAGTGTGAAAAAGTCTAGTCAAAACAGGCCAACAAAATTCAACCCTGCAGCCAGCTAGTACAGTCAACGCTGGTCAAACAGGTGGTCACATTGCCTTGGTTCTTGTGCCCAAATATGCGGCATGCTAAGACATAATTCCTGCACCCAAAACCGCACCAAAAACTGATCAACGCAATCAAAATAACCTTTGAAATTTTCGGTCAAATCTGGTCAACACTGAAACAGAAAAACCCTTCCTTCCCTTCGCACGTGTGGAGAGAAACTTCTGATTTTCGTACCAAATCAAAGTAGGAGAGAGAAGATGAGTGAGTGAAGTGTTTTCAATGAGGAGGAGGCATCATGTATTTATAGGAAAACGTTGAGGATGAATAGACGTGACTATTGGGCTTCTGAGCCTACATGAGTTTGTTGGCCAACCTTCTTGGCGTATGAGTTGCAGGCTTGAGCAATGAGAAGTCAGTTATAGACCAACGTTTAATTTTTTAACCTGACTAAACCATGCAGCGAAAAATGTGGAAACCCTAAAAGTTAAAACCTATGCTCACCGAGTTGAGGGTTGAAAATCACCTAAAACGCAATTAATCGATGAGCACAAGTCAAACTCGCATTGACCATGAGTCAAACTCAGTCAACCCAAGTTTGATTCGACTAGAATTGAATCAGATCGTTTGAGGGAAGAGCAAATTTTGACTCATGATTAATCACGAGTGATCAGAGGTTCATGTTTCACTGCTTAATAGTAAGACACCATAATGTAATAATACAATATTACTATCTTCTATCTGGATTTGTAGTGCTTTTTTTGTTCATGTTTTCCATTCTTGATGCAAACTCCAATGTCGCTAACTCTACAGTGTACTTGGAGCAGTTGAATAGTTGTTCAAAGGTTCAACCAATGGATATTTCTTAGTTCACTACCTTTGACGAGAATCTTTTCTCAGTTATATTCGGATGAAACAATAATAATTCTTTATATGTAACCTTTTTAGTTGAACTCATAAAATTGAATTGAAATGAATGAAAATTTTAGCTATCCTATGCATGCTCTGTTCTATTTTCTTCCCAGGCACTTGGTGTACATCTGCTGATCAATCTCTACAAACGTGAAAGTCTTAAGACTTCACAATGGCGAATTCCTTGGTATTCCTTGCAGTTCAACACCTCATTTGCATTTAAGCATAGTGAGAATCTATAATCTATAATTACCACTTCATACCATATAAACATCCACAACAGTCCTATATAAGGCCTAATTGTAAGATACTATGATGTAATAATACATAATTACTATCTTCTATTGCGATTTTTGGTGCCTTACCTGTTTTCTTGTCTGTGGTTCTTGATGCAAACTTCAATGTCACTAGATTATACAATAAGGTTCAACGAACGAATATTTGCTTAGTGCACTACCTTTGAAGAGGAACTCTTCTCTGGTATATTCAGATGCGATAATAATATTTCTTTAAGTATATTGTATTTTGTTGAACTCGTAAAATTTTACTAAGAGGAATGATAATTTTAATTGAGTTAGAATGCTCTATTCTATTTTCTTCAGGGTTAGATGCAATGGACAACTCGCAGTTCGGGAAAGCAGTAAAAAATTGAACATGTCTAATGAGGTCTAAATAGAAAATAAATACTTAGATGGTTTTGGTCTTGGTCTACGTGAGTTAAAACATATTCAACAAAGGCGCAATTCAAAAGAGGATCAAATAAAGGGCGATCAAGGGAAAGAGCATACCTTCTTTCCCATATGTCATGCCTTAGACTAAAAAGAAAAATGTCCTTTGGAATGTGGAAGAATCCTGAAAAATTACATAGATAAAGGAATATATAGATAAAGGTAAACACTATATATATAGTCAACTAAGAGACTAATCAATAGCCTCCCAGTGTTATAAAGCAAGGATCATTGCATATAATTGCAGAGGCGAGGGTTTTATCTCCTGGTCAATACCTGGTTTCCCGAAGAATTTGAAACTACGCTTGGTTTAGCATTGCTTTGCATAACACATCTACACATACTAGTTGTTTAATTAAATAACTGCATCAGGGCTTTCCTAGAACAACCATCAACATGTCAAAGACAAAAACATATTAGCTTAGATTATTGCACGTCAAAACAAAATCAAGACGTTGATCAACTGGCTATTTGGTTGAGGACTGCAAACCAAAATACCTCTTACAAATCACCTTCTCAAGATCATCCTCCATAATGCGAGTTAGCTACTACACTTCATTATAACCAACGAAAAATGGGTAACCTACAAGGAATAGGAAATCACTCTAAATTCACATAGTGGTTTGGCCCAAAAGATGTCATGGTGCAATACATCCTCTGGCACCGACGTTTTCGCCTATGCCATAGACCTAATTTTAACAATCATGAGAGATTTGATTGTAAAACAAGTATTTTGTAGGTGATTCATAAGGCTTGGGTTGTTCTTTTAAAAGTTTTAAATCTTCATTTTCTTTGGGCTTCAAACAGATGCATTTGGAAGAGATTCAAAACTGATTAACTCAATAACATGGATAACTCATCGATTAACCCACTGACATGTGTAAAGAAACTTCAAAAAATTTAATCCAACCAGATTTCTTCACATAAGAAGAAACTCCAATCAAAATTTAATCCAACCAGATTTCTTCACATAAGAAGAAACTCCAATCAAATAGAAGACGCATTGACCATTTTTATTTTATTTTATTATTTTATTTATTTTATTATTTTTATTTTTATTTTTTATTTATTTAATTTAATTTAATTTTTTTTTTTTTTTCTAGAACGAAAAAAGATATATATATCTATATATATATATATATATATATATATATATATATATATCAACGTGTTTATCAGGTGCCCCTATTTGACAATATGACAAAACAAGTGGAGTTCTTGAACTCAGAAGCAAATACTATGTCCCTGAGTTAAATTAGGACAAAATTAGTAGTAATTTACAGAATTAGCCTATTTTATCAACCAAAAGTCTGTGTCATAGGCCAGAAACCTGTGTTGATATTGTATTGTTGAAGGTGTATTCTTGATGGGAAGTCCTGCCGATTTATAGCTCCCTGTAGCATCAGAAGGGCTTATTATGCATCAGCCAAGGAGTATTGTACTGAATCTGATTGCAAGAACTCCAGAGGAAGATAGAAAAAAGGAGCATATATGATATAACTATAACACCATCTGCCCAGGAGGAAACGTAATGTTATATTTTACAAGTTTAGAGTAGTCATTCCTGGGAGAGGACACTAAAAGCCCAGTGGCTAAGCCTTTGAATCTTGTTATGGTTTATTTGCAGAAGCACCAAAAACCTGGCTGGATATCGCGATCAATTATAAACAAAAAGAGTGTTGCCAACAATCTCTTAAGAAAGTATGCAGTTGATAATTAGGAAAAAATTTAGTGAAAAATAGATCTAAGAACTAACAAGGGATTGGGAAGTTTCCAACATCGATCCAAGTCTCCATCAATTTGATAGTTACATGTAAACCATCAAGCTCCAAGTCCAGAGCATTCTTTGATAGTGTGTCAGCCTCATAATTTAAAGTTCTGCTGATATGCTGGATAGTGGGATTTTTGAGGGAACTCCAAATATTTTTTATTTGCTTTAGCCAACCTTGTAGTGAAGATACTTGAATATGAGCCTGTAAACAAACATAGTCAATGACGACTTTGGAGTCGCCAAAAACATGTAAATTTTGAATGTCCAGAAAATTTGTGAACCAAAGTAATCCCCAGAGGGCCACAACTTCCGCCTTAGTGTTTGTTCCAGTGCCAGCCCCCCAGAAGACATGATATGATAGTTCTGGATGAAAATTGATTATGAATCCACAACCACATTTGTGATTTCTTGAGGCCCCATCAAAGAAACCTGATGGATATACCAATTCCATATTTTGTAATGTCCGAGTTGGCCTCTGTTTTGGAGTGGATTGTAGAACATCATCTGTTTTTCGAGCAATTCTCTCCAGCACGCTCGATGCCAACTCCCTGTGATTGTTGAAAATGATGTTGTTGCGCCATTTCCATATTTCCCATATAAAAATTGCAGGAATGAGCCTTCTTGGGCTGGATTGGTTGCTCCACCAGGTCAGCCAGGGTTCAATGTCACATATGTATGGCCCCAGGCTGCCTATTTTGCACTCTAATTGTTGCCATAAAGTGGCAACTGAACTACAAGTTCTGAAGAGATGTGTGTTGTTCTCAGCATCATTTTCACAGAGAACACAGAATCCTGGGCCAGACCAGTTCTGCACTTGAAGGTTTTCCCAGGTCAAATTTTTATTCTTCCACACCAGCTAGAGGAAAATAGTGATTTTAATGGGAAGAAGTGGGCTCCAAAATTTTGTGAACCACTCATTCCCCGGGTGGTCAGTTTGAAGTAAACACAGCCGGTAGTATGTATCAGCGACAACAATGTTGTTTTCCTTTAATTTACTAGACCATGTAATAGAATCCACAAGTTAATTTCTGTAAAGGCCCACTAGATTTAAATGTGAGCAAATGAGCTTCCACTCAACAACAACAGCGCCAGAGAGATTTATTTGAGCAACCTCTTTCCAAATCGGTCTGTCGTTTGTCCAAGTAGATATTACTTGGTGTCAAAAGAAGATGCCACTACGATATAGAGTCTCGAAGAAGTGATCTGGAATGAGGATATGATCAAACAGTCCTTTGATGTGGTCACATCCAAATATTGTATGGTGACCAGAGCTCAGGTTCCAAGCCAACATATTTATAAAAATTATTTGTAATTTAAAGAAACTTCTCCAGGTCGTAGAGCTAGAAGTTCTCCCTATATGTCCACTTCTCATCCAGACTTTAAAGTCGATATCGTTTAGGTATTTACTATTGATGATGTTACTCCAGATACCAGTCCCAAAAATCCCCCGCCAAATGGATTTAAGGAGTAGAGCCTGTTCAAAACGTCGAAGATCGAGTATGCCCCGTCCATCCATGGATTTTGGGAGGGTGATGTGATGCAGCTTTGTTAAGTGAAACTTCTATTGATGCTTCATGCCAGACCAAATAGAGATGGCTGTGATTTTGTCCAGTTTTTTAATTATGGCAGTCAGAAGATAAAACAAGTGCGCCCAGTACACACTAATTTGTGTTGTAACTGCTTGGACGAGAGTGAAACGTCCACCCAAAGAAAGACATTTATTCTCCCATGCTGATATTTTCAAGAAATATCTGTCTACAAGCCAATTCCAATCCGAATTCCTGTACTTGCATGGTTTCAAATGGAAGCCAAGATATTTCAGACCAGATGAGAAGCATTTTGTAGGAATTCCAAATAAGTTAGCAATATAAACGATGGTATCAGTTATTTCCAAAGTATACATAATAACTGATTTGGAATGATTCATTTTGAGGCCCGATACAATTCCAAATTTATGAAAGATTTGAAATAAATGACACCAAGCAAACCTGTTTAGAAGCCCGAGAATGATAACGTCATCCATGAAGAAAATATGTGAGATCTATATATTTTTGCCAAGTTTGAGAGGAGAGAAGAGACCCATGGTCACAACATCAGATATATGGAGACTCAGACCATCCATTGCAAGGATGAATAAAAGGGGTGATAGAGAACAGCCTTGTCTAAGACCCCTGCCTGCTCGAAAAAAGGTGGTTGGGAGTCCATTTATGATAACAACATACTGGACAGAGGAGACGCAGGCCATGATCCAATTTATAGCCTGGGCTTGTACACCGATCTTATGAAGAACCAGCCTCAGGTAAGCCCAATTCAGACAGTCGAAAGCTTTTGTAAGATCGACTTTCATTATAGCAGCATCAAGGTTCTTCGACTGAATGGAATGTATACATTCCTGCGTTGTGGCAACAACGTCATGAATTTGTCTGTTCTTAAGAAAGCCATATTGTTGGGGAGAGATGTAATTAGACAAAATTGGCTTCAGGCGATTTGCAATAGTCTTGGATATTATTTTGTAAACAACATTACAGAGCGATATGGGACGGAAGTCAGAGAATGTGAGAGGGGATTTCTTTTTGGGGATAAGAGCTATATATGAGGAATTTAAGAGGGGGTGGACTGAGCCCAGGTTGCAGGATTCTTCAACCAGGTTTACCAAATCGAGCTTAAATAAATCAAAGAAGTGTGCAAAGATTTCCACAGTCCAGCCATCAGGGCCCAGACTTTTGTCTTTCTGGAAAGAAAGAATGACAACTTGAATTTCCTCTGAAGTGACAGGCTGGATAAGATCGTTGTTTGCCTCTTCCCCGAACATCAGTGGAAAACGAGAAACTCCCCATAATAAGTCTTCTGGGTCCCCCAAAGGTGTTTGGGCAAAAGCCGATTCAAAGTATGAGAAGGCAGCCCTGCTAATCGCATATTGAGATTGTAATTTAGTGCTGTCTGATTCAAAAATCTCCCAGACGGAGTTTTTTTGTTGACGGGATTTTTCAAACCTGTGAAAGAATTTTGTATTCCGATCGCCTTCTTTCAGCCAAGTCACTTGAATTTTGAGCTTCCAAGTCGTTTCTTTAATAAGCAAAATTTGTGCTTTTCTTTTTCAAGGGAAAGAATTCTGGATCGAGTATTTGGATTGAGAGTGTGAGTTGACATTGTTCTACTGATAGTATCCAACTCCTGATCAATCTCTCTAAGCTCACTTCTGAGTTGTATTTTCTTCTCCCGTTCCCACCTTTTTGTTTCATTTCGAAGAGCTTTAAGTTTGTAAAGGAACAGACCCATATGGGATGTAGAGGAATTTGGAATGGAGGTCCAAATATCTTTAACAAGGTCAGCATAGGAAGAGTCTTCTAACCAGACTTGATTGAATTTGAAGGGCAATCCCCTTCAGAAGTCTAGTTGTCTCCAATGAAGAATGATCGGACGATGATCCTGTTAGCACTCAGATTTTCCTTGAAGTTGTTGGGAAGAGGAAAGGGGTCCGAGGTAACCACAAACCAACTTTTAGGTACAGAATCTAGCCGATCTCTACCCAGAGAGGGCTCTCTCTTTAAGTTTTAGGTTTGTTTTGAAAGATGTTACCCTAGTTATGAAAGTTTAGAGGTTTTGATTGTGTTTTGGTGGTGAAATTCAATAGCAAAGGGGTAGGACTGAGTAGTTTAGGCCATTGGGCTAATGGAGTCAAAGAAGATGGCTTAATTGGATTTGGTTTCTCAACAAGGGATGGTTTCACAGGGCAAGGTAGCTAAACAGGGAACAAATAGAGACTTAAAAAAGATGGAATGGACTCAAAAGGGATGAAGGGAAATTAAGAATCCTTCAACATATTTTAAAAGAGGGAACTTGGATGATTACCAATAAAGAGCAATTAAGAATTATTTATCAAATAATCAAAGTGAATAAACTAGGAAACACGAGAGATGATTTATTCCACCTTGACTGGTAAGGCTATGATGGCCCAAAGGCTGGAAAATTCTTTGAATAACACAACTACCCAACTATAGCTGGAGAAAGCCTCCTCATAGGCTAAAGATAACAGAATAAAAAAATTAGAAGAATTGATCATTGGATTGGGTCATGATCCTAAAGATGTGAAGGCTGCAGAAGCCTTAATTAAAAAGAAGGATGAAGACATCGCTGCTTTGAGGAAGCAACTGAAATTGCCACCTTCACGGCACCCACAAACAACTAAGGTTATACAACAAAGAACTTAAGAAGAACTGATGGATTTAGTTCTGAAACCTAATGAGCAACTAAAGGAAACTGAAGAAGAATTGGAGAAATCATTGAAGGACAAGCAGGGAGAGTCGACCTCTCAGCCTCCCAATGTGATTCCAGTAGTTTCCACTGCAGTCCCTTCCACCCTTGGAACAACTTTGGCACCTAATGTTCCAGTGGTCACAACAGAGGCAGTAACAACAACAACAACAATAGGTACATCACAAGTAGGAATTTCAGGTCTCAACCTATATGAATTAGTAAAATCAATGGAGGAATTGAAGCTCCAAGTCACAGAGCTGCAAAAGGTAAAAGAACAATTTGCTACCTTGGAGCAAAAGTATGATCTCTCAAAAATAAATGTTGCAGAAAAGACAAGGGAAATTAAAGGATTATAACAAAGGGTGAAATCATTAGAAAAGGACCTTACATTTGACAAGCCCTTGATAGACATTAAATTCTTTGGGCCAACATCACTCAATCAATAAATGATGTTTGGCCATCAATCCAAATATTTTTTGAACAAATTGAATTAGTAAAGGCAAGTCGAGAAGAGGTTCAAAGGACAGAGTTAGGAAAGATGCTTGAGGAAGCCACCAGGCTCATAAATTTTTTGAATACCAAGAATAAGTACCAACTTGAAGAACTGGGCATTGAATACAAAACAGGGACAATTCTAGAAGTCAAAAGGGCTTTGACTAAAAGGACTTTGATGCAAAATTTAGAAAGAAGATGCCATGACATGCAGGAAGAAATTAATGCTTTTATGAAGAAATTTGATATTTTGCAGAGTAAAGGGTTGCCTAGTCCTTTAGTGATTAATGACAAATTAATGAGGCATATAGATTATGTGGAGAAATTGAATCAATATGCAGGCAACCAGGCAAGTTCATCAACAAGTGCATCAGCATCAAAATCATTGCCTACAGGCAGCGTTATCTATGACAGTCTAGAGAACCTATTTTATGTCGAGCATGAAGTAAAGCACTTGTTTCCAATTTAGCCTACCTTTTTCAAGTATACCGAAATTGATGAGACCTTGAGAAAACTTCAAAAAACCAAAATACCACAACCACAATGGTGGGAAGAAATGTTAGAAATTTTGTAAATTATCCTTGGTAAAAGGTAAATTTTGGTTATTTACTACAGTCAGTAATGGTAAAGAGGATAAATAGAGATCAAACAAGTCAAAGAGTATCAGAGCAGGAAAAAAGTATCAGTGAAAATAGGGCAGCCAACACAGAATTGCAAAGAAGACAACAGCAAGCCAATTATAGGGCCTGCATGCAACACATTCATAAGAATAGGAACAACTAGGGCTATACATAGCCATTATCTACCAAGCCGCTTTTCACTGTATAATTTTATTAGTAAAAACTATATATATATATAGAAAAACAAAAGCATAAAGCATACCTGCCTCTTCCATTCCAATAGATCAAGAATTTTATCTCCATCGATTCTTCTGCTCTACATAATAACCACAAAATAAAATCGCCCAGGCAAACGATGCAAACTAAAAAAAATATCACCGTAAAAACGAAAAAACACAACGAAAAGAAATCACTGTAAAACCCAATATGCATGATCATGCAACAGAGGAAATGCAATGCAGAGGAGAGAAGAAGATGATGACATGAAAGCGAGAACCTGCTGTGTGTGTGGGAGATTGTCTTATATAATCTCTGTTACATTTTCGGAAGGGGAGTGGGCATGGCATCAACATCCCACAATCTCTGTTAGCTTTTTCGGAAGGGGAGTGGGCATGGCATCAACATCCCACAATCTCTGTTAGCTTTTTGGGAGGGGAGTGGACATGACATCGACATCCCACTTTCAGTTTGAGTTCCATGCCAAATTTGAGTTACCAAAAGGAAAAAATATTATTGAATTCCTATGTTTTTGTAAATATTGTAGAAATATGGTTTTTACTTTTCCCAACCTCCGTCCGGCTTTGTTTAATTTTAACATATAACATATATTTCATGATTAGAAACCCTTCGCGCGTGAAAAAGAAAACACCAACTGTTACAGTGACCCCTGTCGCGGCTGGTTTGATGTTAATATATTTTTCATAACCCGTTCGTGTGCCAACGAGGTTGAAGAAGAGTGGGTATTTTCTTTTTCTAATCCAAATTAAATGTATGTTTATTATGAAAATGACGTGGTTTTATTTACGTTTTTATGTTTTATATAGATATATATTTTTTCAAAGCGATTTAAAATTTTAGTAATCTAAATTTATTATTAGTACATTTTAATTTAAATTAATTATTAATATATAATATTTTAATTTAAATTAATTATTAAAATAAATTTATAAATTGCATTGAAAGCGTTTTTTGGATACAGTGAAATTTTAAAATTTCAGTAATCTAAATCTATTATTAGAATGCATATATAATATTTTAATTTGAATTAATTATTAAAATAATTTTATAAATTACATTAAAAGTGTTTTTGTATGCCGTGAAATTTTATTAGAAATTTGTGAAAAAAACAAATATTTAACTGATAGTTCGTATATATTTTAGATTTATTTTCATTTAAATATAAAAGTTAAGTGGAAAAAACAAATATCTAACTAATAGTTGGTATAGATTTATTTCCATTTGAATATAAAAATTACATGAAAGAATAATTGTGATGTGTTAGAAATTTTTTTAAGCTAATTAAATTATAATATAGGGTAAAGATATTTGTTATTCCTAAATAAATAAAGGGTAAAGTTAGTCAATGAGATGGAAAGCTTTTAGTTAAAATGAGTGATTAATTGACTTTGTGTTAACCTAGCTAATAGTTTTTATTGAGGATTAGTTGGTTGTGTTAAGTTATAGCTAATAACCTTTATTATTGTATGTGGCAATGATTGTGGCATAATAATCTTAGTATAAATAGGTGATTAGTTGGTTTAATAGTCAAGACATTTATTGTATAATATGACAATCACTTTGGCATAATTTTTAGGATATTGATCTTACATGGTGTAAATAGATTATGTAAAAACAATATGGGTGGGACTAGACAAATGAGAAATTAGACTAGTTAGTACTATTTTATTAATTGAATTGATATGTGCCTTAGTAACTCTAATTCATTACATTTATGATTATGTATTAAAATTTCATACACTTTGGATTTCCAAAATCAATATCATTTTGCATATAAAAAAATATTTAGTAAAATTTAATAATATCTTCTTAAATCAATATAATTTTATAAATGAAAAAAATATGATTAATGAAATTTAATATTATCCATTCCTAAATACTTATTTTACATTCTTTAACCATAAAAAAATTCTATAAATAACTATTATACAGCAAAACTTTAACCGTATCTTCTGTGGGGCTAGCAACTTACCTAAATACGAAAAAAGGACTGCACGGACAATCATTCACTAATACATACCTGGAGGCTAGGCCAACTTCACCCATAATGAATATAAAAATACCTCTCATAAACCATGAAGATGTCGTGATCTCCTAGTCTGTGATGATTGATCGCTTTCACTGAAAAGTAAGTACAAAAGGCCGGCGTGTCCTCTTTTTTCTGCACGAGGCCAAACGAAGTATTATTCCTTTCGCGATTCGATTGCCCAAATCAGTAATTATTCTTTAAAACATGTATATAATCACGGTTATCACTTCCTTATGCAAATAATTAAAACCATGTGAAATAATAAATGAAAACGATTTAACCTCTCCTACTATATCAAAAATATGGCAAAACAGCGCACAACAAAATTTGATAACAATTCCATGGTGGATACTGCATACATACAGGCAATATTGAACAAATTAATCAATTAATTTGTACCCTTACCTGTTTACTTGGGCATTCTCATCTACCTGTTCTGGACATCTACCCATAAATATAGGAGGTTCTGGACATTTAACTGATGGCATTGAGGAAATCACTGGTAAGTAAACAAGAAATGATGAATTGATAGAATTTGCAGAGAGCGAACCAAATAACCGAATGATGATTTCTCTCTTTGAGAAGAGAAGAATCGCTACGCACCTTACCTAATAAAATAAATGCCGCAAAGTGGTGTACGAACATCGTTTTGAACGCGTCTTTTTGTCCTGCGTGTTGTTCACCTGTCTAGATTCACCGCAAACCGTTTAAATACCGTATTAGAAAGATTTGACAGACAAAATTCACATCGGCGGCGGATTTAGACGGATAAAGAAATAAGAAACCAGTGAGAGAACAGAAGACAGATTCAGAAATCGAAGCTTTCTCGTCTTATAATATCCCTCCATAGCGAACCCTTCTTTTCCCTGTTGCAAAATTAGTAGGCAGGTCAAAACCATTAAGCAAAAATTGCCGAATAAAATAAAAGCACAACCTCTACGGTGAAAGCCCTTCAGATTTTCCCACGGCTTCACCGTAATAAAGAAATAAATAATGAATTCAAACTGTTGACAAATTTTGGTTCAGATAAGGATTATCTACCACTCTGCTTTTCACTGTACAAATTTATTAGTAAAAACCATAGATATCGAAAAATAAAAGCATACCTGCTTCTATCGCTCAATCATTACGAAGATAAAAAATTTCCTTAATAATTTCCAAAATTTCATTCCAATTAATCAAGAATTTCATCTCTATCGATCCTTCTGCTCAACATAACCGCAACAAAATAAAATCGCCCAGATAAACAATACAAACACTCTTAAAAAAAATTACAACCAAAACAGAAAAAAACACAACGAAAATAAAACCAGTGCAAAACCCAAAATGCATGGCCATGCAACAGAGAAAATAAACTTGAAAGTGAAACCTGGCAAGCGAATGCAATACAGACTAGAGAAGAAGATGATGAGATGAAAGTTTGAACGCGCTCTATGAGAGATGGCGTTATATAATGATTCTCTCAAACGGTCACTGATAGCTTTTTGGAAGGGAGAGTGGGTCCATCAACATCCCACTTCCAATTTGAATTCCATGCAAAATTTGAGTTCGCAGCTTTTTCCACCTGTGCTTTTGTAAATATTACAGAAATATATTTTGTATTTCTTCCCACATCTGTCAGCCTTTGTTTAAGTTTACTAACCAATTCTGCCTCTGCTTTTGTAAATATTGCGCAGATATGGTTTTTAGTTTTGCTACTCTGTTATTCTATGTCTGCATTTGTTTAATTTTTTAATATATTTTTGATAATCAGAACCCAGTTTGTGAGTGTAAAAGGAGAAAGTGCTAGTGGTGGAATATTTACCCAACGAGGTTAATGAAGGGAGAGAATGGGGTTTTGCTTATGCTGTCTTTTTGTGTTTTTTAAAATTCCAAACTAAATATAAATGACTGAGTTTTATTTATTCCTTCATGTCTTATAATGTTTATTTTCGAGTCTTGATCGTTTAGATTTATTACCAAAACGAAGAGAGTTTTTTAACTCTTAAATTTAAATTAATTATTAAAATATATTTAGAATGTGCCATAAAATTATTTTTGTTATAATGAAATAGTTTTCGAAATTTATTTAAAAAAAAAAAATAGCTATAATCCACCAACACTATTTATATTACATTAATTTTTATGGTAATATATAAATTATTAAAAAGATAGTAATAATTAATTAATTATTATATTTTTTTTGAGCTAAATGGATTGAAATAAATGGTAGAGATATGTGTTAAGGTTCGTAGAGTAATAATAATAATTAATTAATTATTATAATATTTTTTAAGAAAATTTCTTGAGCTAAATAGATTGAAATAAATGGTAGAGATATGTGTTAAGGTTTGTAGAGTAATAATAATAAATAATTAATTATTATAATACTTTTTAAGAAAATTTCTTGAGCTAAATGGATTGCAATAAATGGTAGAGATATGTGTTAAGGTTGGGAAGAAGTGAGGTACATTTTTTTGGTGTTTTTTCAATCTTTTTCGATTTGATTCAATAATGGACATAAATTACTTTTATTAGTCACTCTTAAATAATGGACATAGTTAGTCCATAAATAATCTAGAGCCTTTATTTAATATAAATGATTAGTTGTCATTGTGTTAAGTTAATGGATATTCTTTATCATTGTATGTGGCAATCACCATGGCATGGTAATCCCTACATATTGATGAGACAATATGTAAATAAATCCTATAAGAACTTAAATAAAAATAAATCTCAATGAATGTGACTTTAGGCTAATTAGTCTTGTTGTATTAATTGAATTGATATATACCTTATGTCATTCTAATGCATTACATTTATGATTATGGATTCAAAGGTCTTACACTTCTGATTTCCTATGTTCACACTAATTTGGTACACAATTGAATTTTACATATGAAGAAAAGGTTAGCTAAAATGAAAGGGAACTCATTTCTCCCTGCACTAAGAATTCTGAAAATCAAAGCCTAGCTAACCTCAAGAGGAACTCATTTTCCATCTTTGAGCTCATAATTATTTTTGTGGATTGAACAAAATGATAAAAATAAGCACAAAACACCCCTAATTTTCTTCAAGATAATACATTAAGATGTGGCTCCTTTGAAAGACGTGGTAGCTACATAACAACAACCAAGTCCATAAAATTTCATAGTTATAATTCAAGTCATGATGACAACAATGCAATTTGTACATATCCAAAACATGACTTTGGAGGCATTGGAAAATGCAACGCAATGTATGCAAACATAATGCACTCATGTATTCCAATCCAATGGCAAGTTCTAAACTCAATATCTAGTTGGGCATCCATGTAACATCACCCAAGTTCAAGAGTACACTAGATGGTGAAAGTTTAAACCCCTAAATCTACAAAATGGTATTTTTTTAAATTCATGTTTAGAGTGGACAAAACAACAAAAAATGAAATGCACTATGATTCACTTAGAAGACATTTCAGGAATGGTGGATGAATCATCGAACTCCATTTTTTCCAAGACACAAATCGATTTTGAACTTAATGCCACCACATTAATAAGTCATTCTAGTATAGCTCTTATTAAATGAGATGATCTCTACATTGTTATAAAGGAGAAATTATATTCTTCGAACACCATCAAATAACTACAACTCCAACAATACCAATATCATATAATACACCAATTCATTACTTATTCCCCAAGCTAAAAATCCATCTTCAAATATTTAATGAAGAACAATACTTATCAATAAATTCAATTCAAGTTTACCTTTTCCTACCATTATTCGTTGTGTCAAAACCAATAAGAAAGAATTCCCATAAAAAGTATTATTTGATTAGGATTGGATCATTTATTATTTTTCATCCATATTGATGCTTTTAGAGTGGAAAATTTGGAGGAGTTAGACTACATGAACAATTTTTTAAAAATCGGTGGGACCCACTTTGGAGAATTGGAGTCTGAAACCTTTTGTGTTGCTTTTAAGCCTTAAATGATAATTTTTGGGGGGTAAAAATTTCTTGCTTTAATGTGAGATCTAGTGATGTTGTTCTAGTTGAGCTATTATTATTGACCACTATGGTTCAAGAGGACGCCATGTCAATCGTTGTTACTCATGCAAAAGAGTCTAGCCACATGGTGATTATGAAGAATACTCATGAAGAGCCAAAGTTATAACTCTAGTTGAGAGATGAAGGATTCAAACTTGATCCTAGTTGGCTATTAAGATATGTTAATATTGGGCCACTAAGAGGAATAACAGTTCCATTCATTTCGATTATATATTGTTTTGCACTAGAGAAGAACAACTTGGGAGTGAGAGTGAGAGGGCATAACACAGGGGGTTTGGTGTCTGTAGGATCCTATCAAGCCACGAGTTTTGGGTAACTCCACAGAGAGTGTCATCCCTTTTTGTACTTGAACTACTATATTCTAGAGAAGGAAACAATAGAGCAACCTAACCTTCTAGCTCAGTTTTCTCCCATAATGGATTCCTAGAGAATATATTGTGTTCAATGTGGTCATTGCATTATCGTATTTCATTGTTCCCTATTTTCTACATTTTGTATTTTACATGCATAAGCATAAAATTATAATTAAAAAATCTAGAATCAAAGGAAATTAACCCCCATATTATATATTTTTGTCTATTTTTATCAGATATGTTATGATGAACTATTTAGTGGAATGTCCATGACAACTTATGGATCATATTCATTAGGGTAGTTTTGAGGTCTAAAATGGGCCTCCTAAGAAAAATGTACAACAAAAATAAACTTTATAAGAACCAATAAGATTCAAGATGATGATTTCAACCATGGGGATGATTCATCATTTTTGGAGTAAAAAAATAAAAATAATAAAACTACTTTTTCAACTCATATTTTAAACTTATCTCGCTAAGTTTTTACTCAAATTTTGAGCTGGAGTACTCATTGGATGCAAAACTTAATTCCTCATCCAAGGAGTACCCATGTTGCATACTTTCGATGGACCCTGCTACAGGAAAAATGAGAAATACATGAAAAAATGTGATTGCAATCATGTTTTTCATGTATTTCTCATTTTTCATGTAGCAGGGTCCATCGAAAATATGCAACATGGGTATTCCTTGGATGAGGAATCAAATTATGCATCCAATGAGTGTTTCTGCTCGAAATTTGAGTAAACCCATAAGGAGATAAGTTGAAAATACGAGTTGAAAAAATAGTTTCTTCTTTTTACCTCTAAAATTTGATGATGTAATCTAATTTTATTTTATTATTTCCACTATTATTTTATAATTTCTTTAGGAGGCCCATTTTAGACCTCAAAAATCCCCTAATGGATATCAATGAAAGATTCTTTGTGAATTTTGTGGGAAATTGCAGGGGATCTAGGGATCGATTTAAGTAGGAACTTGTAACATCCCAATCATAGCCAACAAATATGTTCATAATAGCCCTTGAGATCCAACAAAGAAGAGATGTCCATAGCTATAAGCTTAATTCATTGATATAAACTATAATGTGAACCTCCTCATGGTAGCCATATAAAAAAAAACTAGGTTTATCAAAGAGGAGGGAGGCTCTAACTCATAGGTCAGATCAAATGGAAAATTGAGGGATGAGTAATATCTTGAGGAGTCAAGCAAAGAACCTAAAAAGGATCAACCAAGTTTTAGTGACGTGAACCATTTATGATCCTTATTTAAGATGGATGCAAATAAATACATAAAGTCATATCAAGGTAAGGTTGATGCTTTAAAATTAAGTCATTGGTTGCAACTATTAGAAATTCACTTTATCGTTCACCCCGTATATGAGGAGCAAAAAATATCATTTGCTAGATTGAAGTTAGAGGGCCATTCCCTTTCCTAGTGGGAAAGTCATACAAAGACATTTAGGATGGAGGGTGATTCCCCAATAACTACGTGGGAGGATTTTAAAACCCTCATAAAGGCTTGATTCCACCTTGTTGGGTATTTAGAGGACCAATGGATTCAATGGCACTACATGAGGTAGAGATAGAGGCGGAGTGTACTATAGTACACCATTGAATTCGAGAAGATGGGAATTGTTAGTCAATTTAATTGTACTAGAATTCCAAAACATTTTATCTTATCAATCAAATTTTATAAACTTATGAAGTGTACAACAAAATATGTGCAATGACTTAGCTTCTAATTCTACCAAATGTAAATTGACATTTAAGGGAAATTATGTTCTATGAAAGTGATTTAAATCTAGTTTAACTTAATATGATTAGGATTATGAAACATTTAAAGACCCTCTTTTCCATGTAGAAATTCAATTGATTTTAACAACAAACTTCCCAAGAAGCTTTGAATATAATGCTTTAAAGTTTTTAAAGATTTGATCCCTATCTAATCGAAAGTTCCATATGATCAACCTGCATCATATTGACACACCAAAAGAAAATAAATCCACACTACTTGAAATTGAAATTCACAATGCAAAAATAATCCTAGGTGATCACTGGAGTAATTCTAAATTTAAATTCCTTTTTAACTTATTTCCAAGCGTTTGATTGGTAGACTGTAATGAAATTAAAGTAATGCTAGAAAAAAAGGTATTTATAATATTGTACGAAACAAAATATGTAAATCAGATTGTGAAAAATAAAGAAAAATATACTATGAAAAACATATGAAAAAAAAGTGCCACACATCCTTGCATAGGGAGCCCTCCTGGTGGTCATGCTAGCTTGAAGAAACCTCAAAACCTAAATACGAATAGAATATCTGAATTTAGGATTTTGTGATCCATAATTATGAATGTTAGGACATCTTTCGGTATTACTCACATCAGAGCTTTTTGTCGACGTGTTTTGAACCATCCAGTGTGGTTCATCATCAGGACAAGATGCAAAGTCAGATCATGGCAACATATTAAATAGCGACAAGGAGAACTAATTTTTCGACTGTTATAGTTTAACGACTAGTATTGACTAAATAATAAAATATTATAATTAAATAGTGAAGACCTTAACTATATTTTGACTAAAAAAGTGAGTGTTAAAAATATTAATCAATAAAATTAATACCCTATAAATACTTAGAATTGACTGCCTAATTATCTAACTTCTTTTGACTAATAAAATATATTTAAATTTTAACCTATAACTAAACTCTAAAAATGTTAGGACTAATTAAATATAAAATTTAGAATAATTAAACTCTTAGAAATGACTAAATAAATATTTAATTTAGCAATGAAATTTTGATTAAATGTTACAATAAGTCCTTGTCTAACAACTTCTCTTAGTGATTTCTTGCTTCACTCTTTCTTGGGCTTTGTCTTCACTTGTGCTCTGATACCATGTTAATTTTAGATAACAATGGTATGTTCTATGCTTTAGCACAATTTACTTCAATGTTCTTTTAGCAGCCCAATGACAATTTCCAATTATATCTAGTAGAAATCACATTAACTTAAACACATTGACAGTAAATGCATATAGAACATAAAAACATGTAGAGAAGACAAGCCAAGACAAGAGGACACAAGATATAGCGGATGCCAAGGAAAAACCCCAATGTGGTGAAACCCTTTGATCAATTCTTCTTATTATTCTTCAATAGTACAGGAGAGAGAGAGAGAGAGAGAGAGAGAGAGAGAGAGAGAGAGAGAGAGAGAGTTCAAATAACATATTTACATGCCCAAAATAGTCATGTCAAATCAGCAGTCAACAACAGTTAACTGCAGCCCTAACCAGAAAGTCAACAGTGGTCAAAGCAACTCCAAAATGTCTTCCAAGCAGCTCAGTCAACAACAAAAGAATTTGACCTTCTAAGAAGGTCAAAGTCAGCCTAAAAAAATATATGGTCAACCCAGTCAAATGTTGTTGTAATTTCTGTGGTCAAAGGCTGAAGTCAACATTGAAGTCAAACTAGTCAAATTGTCCCAATCACCTTGAAAATTGTGCCAGTCAATGCGGCCTTCAAAAATCAAAATCATTTAACATAAATTTAACATTCTTATTGAAGAATTTAATCAAAATTTCATTGCTAAATTAATTATTTATTTAGTCATTTCTAGGAGTTTAATTATTCTAAATTTTATATTTAGTTAGTCCTAACATTTTTAGAGTTTAGTTACAGGTTAAAATTTAAATATATTTTATTAGTCAAAAGAAGTTAGATAATTAGGCAATCAATTCTAAGTATTTATAGGGTATTAATTTTTTTATTAACATTTTTAACACTCACTTTTTTAGTCAAAATATAGTTAAGGTCTTCACTTTTTAATTATAATATTTTATTATTTAGTCAAATCTAGCAGTTAAACTATAACGGTCGAAAAAATAGCTCTCCTTGTCGCCATTTAATATGTTGCCATGATCTAACTCTGCATCTTGTCTTAATTATGAATAGGGAAAATTTTAAGGATGGAAATTATCTCAAAGGTTAGAAAACTTGGCGAATCTTACTAGTCTCTAATGTGTAAACTATAAAATGTTTGGTGATATATTTGTAAAAATATTCAAATTTATAATGACTTTTTGTATAGTATCTATAAAATTTTGGCGATCTTTAAGGTAAAACAATTTTATACTATAAAAATATGGCGAACTATTTGTAGAAAAAATGGAAATTGACGAATCATTTTTTTGGAAAAAGCATGGAAAATTAGCCCATCTGCGAATATTAGCCCCTAAAATTTTCCCTGATTATGAACCACACTGGATGGTTCGAAACACTTCGAAAAAAAGCTCTGATGTGATTAATATTGAAAGATGTCCTAACATTCACGAATAGAATCACATATGCATACACATAAAAATAATGAAACTCAATTGATCTGCAAACCATACTAAACATAAAAGGTTCATATAGTAATTAAACTCAAAATATATTTTTCTATCTACTATGTTGAGTGATACTGCAATATATAACATCTATAAAGTAACAATCTTTAGAGTTTCCTTGCTAAAAATCATAACTAAATATGATGATTAAGCATTCTATTGCTATAATTTAAACTTAGAGTATATAACTCATCCATTGCTTGATGGTGAATGAGTTTGGGTGATCACACATAGCCAACGAAATATTATTCTCCAATGCTCAATCTTTCAAGGATGTATTGTCGTTTATCATGACCTTTTAATGCCTTTTCACAGTTCCATGTCACAATTATTGAGTGCTCTACCTTTGCACTATACCATGTAATTGTTCACCACTTCGAATGGAACTTTGAATTTGCTACAACAGTGACATGTTTTCTTCTTTGGTTTGTTTAATATGTAAATAATCATCCTGGTACTTTTTCCACATGTTCCATTGCTTGGTTCAGCTGAGTTGTCCATAGAGGTGCACCATACTACAAATCTACTACAAGTCTACAAAGAAGCTATAGATTTTATTACTTTCTGCAATCAGCACATTTTAGCTCACTTTTGTAAAGAAAGCATATCAAACTCTAGAATATTGGACACATTTCCTTCGAAGATCCTTCTTGTATCCTTTGTAAATATGATGGTGTATATATGTATGGATGGTGACAAAGATATGCAAAAATTATTATTATGAAGGTATTTAAAAGGTAAAAATGGTCAAAACTATGATAGCAAAGTGACAAAAAGGAGTTGATTTCTTGGCCCATCATCCATCATGTTTGGTATCTCTCCCAACAGCTCGAATGTATGCCTTACGTATATAGGGGATTTATATAACCATATACTAAAGAAAGTGATGTTGTTGAGCCAAGATAATGGATGAGGCTTGTGTACAAACAAAATACCTAGAAAACATAGGCCAAAAGTAAGGCCAGTCAAATTATTTGAAGCAAAAACAACACCAGGAACCTTCCAAGGAAGGGAAGAATACATGGAAATGGGGAAGGATAAGAAGATAATGGCCACTACACATCGATGCAAGCATCATGGAAATCATTACAAACATTGCAGCATTCATGGCCATAGAGAAGAGAAGTGCTAGAAATTGCATCCAAAGCTAAACTCGAAGAACTAGAAGAAGGGTACGAAGAAAAAAATATTATTTCCACATATTCAAGCAATCAGGTGGAAAGTGGCTTTGACATGGGCATGAATATTTTCTATACCCCAATGGAGAATAAGGTGAATCTAAGTGGACTTCATCATCATGAAGAGAAGGAGATGACCAAGCTCTTCCATATTAATATCTAGGTCAAGAAGTCAAAGATCAATACCTTGTTCAACTAATATTCACAAGATAGTCTCATAGCAATGGATCTGATCAACAAAATTGGATTAGAAGTTTGAGATCATCCTGACCCATATCCATTGGGATGGGTAAATTTCGATGATGAAATTAAGGTAACAAAATAGTGTAGGATAATTTGTTTTATCATTTCCCATCTTATTGATGATGGAATTGTATGTAATTCCACTTGATGTACATGGAGTTGTGTTTGGGAGTCTATATATATATATGTCAGATGAAATGTTCATGTAGAGAGCCAACCAATATGGCATCATCAAGGATTTAAAATCATTAATCATCAATGTGCACAAAGGAAAGTCCAAGATTTCATTGGTATGTTCCAACTAAACCAAGAAAATATTGAATTCTAGCAAGAACTATGTTTTCTTATTTTTAAGAGAAAATTTGTTATTCTCTTGACCTGCGAGAAATTGCAGAATACCAAATATGTGAAGAAATACAACCCAGAACACAGAATAAAAGCAACGTTCACTTGCCTCTTCGAGGGGGCAACCTCCAGCAGAGTAGAGCTCGATTACAAAATAAGACTCGATATTTTCAATGGGGAGTCTCTAGCCTCTATATATGATTCGTACATACAATACCATGGGTCATTACCATGGTTCTCTCAATACCATGGTCCGTTTGTGATCTGAATTGGATCCATGAAGAAGAATCAAAAGAACCATGGTTGTACCGGGTCGAGACAGACTTCAAAGAATTCAAAGCAGTGATCAAAAACACCTCAAACCAGTGGCAGTGGTAGCCAGTGTGGAATGATGAGGACCTCGGTCAAAGTGCGCTGACCGAGGCCGATGGAGACCACGCGGGAGGCAAAATTAGCCCCTAGGAGGCCCAAATCGGGAAATAGAGGAGGTTTTTGATGTACGATTAGCGCTTAGCACTAATCGCGCATCGCTAGGCGAAAACCCTCAAAATGGAGAAGCCTCGAGCACTTGGTCGTGTGGAGAGCCGGAGAACCGAAGGGCAAAAGGTGAAAAAGGCTAAAAGCTAAAAGGCAGGACCTGCTCCGAAACTAGCAGTATTGATCGGGAGCTCCTTGAACAGTAAGTGGTTTTGGATGAAAGCAGAGAGATTCCACTCAGCGATCGATGCGTGGCAAGTGGAGGAGAGAGAAAACAGCCGCTCATCGCGCACTAACGGTCAAGCAAGTCAATTGCACGAAATGAGCGGATGGCGTTGGATCTGGGGGATCCAGATTGGACGGTTGACATCGCGCCCGACGACAAGACCTAATTTAACGAGGGAATAAGCCGCGATTTAGAAGGATTTGAGGTCCGCTTTGACCGCCACAGTGGAGAAAGAATCATCCCACGACGTAATCGAAGAATTGAACCGACGAAGCAGGTTGGCACCGTTTATAGGAGGACATGTGGCCCCTCTTTGTGAGTTTGGTAATGAAACCGAATAGGGAACTCCAAGTGCAGCTGCAGAAGGAAATTCGACGGTGGTGGAAGAGGAATTGAACAGACTTGAGCTCGAATGGCCTTAAAGCCATGAACAGAAGACACAGAGAACCCCGAGAGGAGGACGGAACATAGAGAGAGGAAGAACAGAGAACATAAGAAGATAGTGAAGCAAAAGCATAACAGAAGACAAAGGGCCGAGTTGACCAAAGGCAACATCGAGCACCAGAGAGCTTGAGAGATTCAAGCCATCCCAGAGAGGATCTGTCCAGACTGAGCACCACATTGGGCTCTCTCCATTGTAGACCAGAAGGTCACAGAGCTGGTAAGGAAAAGAGTCTGTGTACTCTAGTGGCTTGGGGCATCCAAGAACCACCCTGCCAAGTAAATTTCCATTTCAGGAGACTCACATTGAGCTCCTGCATTGTAATTCTCTGCTTAAGACACAATAAAATAAGGCCACCACTGAGAGCTGGACCGGAGATGTAGCCCTGGAGGATAGGGTGAACTCCTTATTAATTTCTTATGTTCTTGTATTTGCTTACTGTATTTCTTTGTTGTCTTTCCATTTCAAGTGTTTGTGTATTTGCAATATGATCGATCTGTTGCTTAAATAACATAGACACACACACCAACATATGAGTCTGTAATACCTTTATTCAATAAATCTTTAACTGAGGTCACTCATAGGGTGATTATCAGATCAAGTGGTATCAGAGCTTTAGGCTGTAAGGTTAGACAAGCTTGTGTTGGTTTAGCTATTGAATGCTCACTAGATCAAAGCTCAAATTAGGAGAAGGAGAGTTGGTGGAAACTAATCCTGAAATTGGGAGAGTCTATCCTCGGAAGACAATGTCAGAGGAAGGTTCTGTGGGGCCAGACCCTCAATTCATAGAGAGTTTCCTAGCTATAAAGTCTATGGTAGAAGAAATGTATAAGGACTTTAGAAATCATAAGGATGAAGATTCATTAGGTTCCAAACAAGCTAAAGAAGAAGATGAGTCTCACTTCCATGACCATTCCAAAGGAAGAGGGAAAGAGGAAAGCTTTCTCATACCTCCTAATAGCCCTGTGCATAATAAGAAAGCATCTTTGATCAAGCTAGATGTTAAATTTGACTTGCCTATATATGATGGAGAGCTAAATGCTGAAAAGTTGGACAATTGGATTAGACAAATTGATGTGTATTGCAGAGTACAGAACATAGACTCAAACAAGAGTAAGATTCAGCTGGCAAGCCTACGCCTAGGAGGCACTGCCTTGGTTTGGTGGGAAGGCAGAGCTCAAGCTGATATGAAAATACATGGTAAGACCATCTCTGTCTGGAGTGAATTTGTTTCTGCAATCAAAAAACAGTTCTATCCATTGGCCTACATGCAACAAGCCATGATGAGTTGGCAGAAACTTCGACAGTTGAAAGGGAAAAGTGTGCAAGGTTACACTCAAGAATTTAGAAAGAGAGCATTGATTCTAGGCATCTCACTAGACTCACCAGAAACTCTTTTGAAGTACATTGGTGGTCTACACAACTACATGAGGCATACCATCCTCATGTTTAATCCCACTAGTATAGATGAGGTATTTGTACAAGCTACTCATCTAGAAGCTAGAGGAAAGAATGGAAATCCAGAAGTTGGGGGACCATCCCAACACACTGCAAGCAAGAGCAAGGAGAAAAGAAAGCAGAAGTTGGAAGCAAGGAAGGCTAACACTGCACAGAAAAGCAAAGCTTTATGCACTCACTATAAAAAGGATGGGCATGATGATGAGCATTGTTGGATTCTACATCTAGAGTTGAGACCTAAGAAGTCCGAGGGAAAGAAGAAGAAGACTGTTGCAGCTATTCAGAAAGATTTGGGGTCAGACTCAGGAGATGAAACAACTATTGCAGCCACAGGTATAAAAGGTAAGAATTCTGAAGCATCTACTAGTAATTCTGCTCAATCTGTTATTGATAAAGAAAATGAGAGAAAAAGACATGAGCTTTTCCATATTCGAGTTGTTTCCAAGCATCAAAAGATTGATACTTTGTTTGATAGTGGCTCACAAGTAAATTTAATTTCTGAAGCAATTGTAAAGAAATTGCGATTAGCAACTACACCTCATAAGAAACCATACCCATTAGGATGGTTGAATGATAAAGCACAACTACAAGTGACTAGACAGTGCAAACTCAAGTTTTCTTTTGGGTCAGCATTTGTAGATGAGGTTGAGTTAGACATAATTCCTTTGGATATATGTGGAATTGTTTTAGGAAGTCCTTACTTGTATGATAGAAAGGCTATCTTATATAGAGCTCAGAACAAGTATCTACTTGTTAAAGATGGAATTGAATACTTTGTGAGAGCTCATAAGCTCAAGAATAATTATACACTCATAAACTCAAGGCAAATGAAAAGAATGATAAATTCATGCAAACAATTCTTACTGATGGTTGTAAAGGAAAAGAAATCTGATAAAGCCAATGTATTTGAGGGCTGTAATGCTGAACAACAAGCTGATATAGAAAAGTTTGTTTCAGAGTATGATGTCTTATTTCAAGAACCTAAAGGTCTGCCACCCAAAAAGGCAATAGTACATGATATTATTTTGCAGCAAGATGCTCCATTGCCTAACATTGGAATGTACAGGTTGTCTGCTTTAGAAAATGTTGAAATCAAGAAGCAGGTGCAGGAGTTGCTCGAGAAAGGGTTCATCAGGCCTAGCACATCACCATGTGCGTTACCAATCGTTTTGGTGAGAAAGAAAGATGGCTCATGGAGAATGTGCATTGACTACCGAGCACTGAATAAGATAAAAATAAAAAATTGTTATCCCCTTCCTAGCATAAATGATCTTTTAGATCAATTGAAGGAAGCTATTTATTTCACCAAGCTAGACTTGCACAGTGGATACCATCAGGTCAGGGTTGCAGAGCAAGATGCATGGAAGACTACTTCCAAAACAAATCAGGGATTGTATGAGTGGCTGGTTATGCCTTTTGGCTTAACTAATGCTCCTGCTACCTTCATGAGATTAATGAATGATGTACTCAGACATTTTCTTGATGATTTTGTTAATGTGTACCTGGATGACATTCTGATTTTTAGTAAAATGTGGGAAGAAAATTTAAGGCATGTTAAGCAGACACTAGATGTTTTGAAAAGAGAAAAACTTTATGTTAAACTCTCAAAATGTGAATTTGGAAAAACATCTCTAAACTACTTGGGTCATATAGTAGGGGGAGGTGAATTGAAAACAGATCCCTCTAAAGTGGCAGTCATTATAAACTGGCCTAAACGCAAGTCTGCTACAGAAGTGAGAAGCTTCTTAGGAGCAGCACAATATTGGAGGAAGTTCATTTCTAACTTTTCCTCAATTGCAGCTCCCTTACATGCTTTAACAAGATTGAACAAGGTGTTTCAGTGGGGAGGAAAACATCAGAAAGCCTTCGACACCTTGAAAGAAAATATTAGTAAAACACCTACACTAGCACTGCCAGATCTACAAAGACCATTTGAGATCCAAACTGATGCTAGTGACTATGCCATGGGAGCAGTGTTGAATCAGCACGGTAAACCCATATGTTATCATTCTAAGACTTTTAATACTGTAGTAGTTAACTATCCTACATATGATAAAGAATTGTATGCATTAGTTCAGAGTGTGAAAAAGTGGAAACATTACTTAATGGGCAAAGAGACAGTAATACATATTGATCATCAACCACTTCAATATTTGCACTCCCAAACTAAGTTGCAACAATCAAGACATTACAGATGGATGGGTTTTCTACAACAGTTTCATTTAGTCATTAGATATAAAAAGGGCATACATAACAAAGTTGCAGACATGTTATCTAGACCCATTATAAATGCATCCACCATACTTAAGCATAATTCTGTACTACATGAAAGCTACATTTAACAATATGCTCAGGATATGGACTTTAAAGATGTATATGCAACTTTGAGTCAAGGCAAAAGAGTAGAAGAATTGGATTATCATGTGAAGGACCGACTCTTATACCATTGTGGGAAACTCTGCATTCCACAAACTAAGAGAGTAAAGATAATTAGGGAAGCACATACTTCTCTGATATCAGGTCACTTTGGGGTAAGTAAAATAGTTGCACAGCTGCAAAGGTTTTGTTATTGGCTGAAAATGAATGAGACGGTTTCTAGATATGTGAGAGGATGTACTATGTGTGCTAAAAGCAAGCCCAGTAACAGAAAACTAGGCTTGTACACTCCATTGCTAGTTCCTTCTCACCCTTGGGAAAGTGTTTCCATGGATTTTGTTGGAGGACTGCCTAAATCTAGGAAAGGTCATGATTATCTATATGTTGTTGTGGATAGGTTTAGCAAAATGTGTATTTTGATACCTTGTAATAAACAGATTACAGCTGAACAGACTGCAAAATTGTTCTTTGAACATGTATGGGTTCATTTTGGATTACCCACTTCTATTGTATCTGATCGAGACACCCAATTTGTGGGGAAGTTTTGGTCAAGTCTGTGGGAACTAATGGACACCAAATTGAAGAAGAGCACAGCGTTTCATCCAGGACAGTGATCCAGTTACTGAGAGGATATTGCAGCAAACATCCTAAGCTTTGGGATGAGAATTTTTGTTATGTGCAGCATGCTTACAACAGAGCAAAACATTCTTCTACACAGAGATCTCCTTTTGAGACCTGTTTTGGTTTCACACCAAGGTCTCCTTTGGATTTTGTCTTTGGTAAAGATACCATGGTTGATGGACACAGTGATGTGGATAGGGCAACTAGGTTCATTGAATAGATCCAAGAGATCCACCAGGAAATATAGGAACAGTTGGAAAAGAGCCAAGCCAAATACAAGGCTAGGCATGACAAGCATCGAATGGAGCATAGTTTCCAAGCTGGTGACCAGGTCTGGCTGTATATTAGCAAGGACAGGATGCAAGATGAAGGTAAAATCCTAAAGCCTATCAGGTATGGACCCTTTAGGATACTTGAGAAGATTGGTGAAAATGCTTTTGCCTTGATTTACCAGCTTACATGCACATCTACTCAGTCGTAAATGCAGATTGCTTGAGATTGTTTGAACCTTCAATGATTGAGGACCCTGAAGAGCAGAGTCAATTGCCTTCTATAGATGACCTGCTACCTGAATATCTTAATGAATTGTAGGAAGACACAGTGTTGGACAGGAAGGTAAGGACGACGTGCAGGGGAAATGTGGAGTATCTCAGGATTGGGCTCAAAGGTTCAAAACCAAGCAGTGCAAAGTGGATTGAGATTGGGCAAGTGAGAAAACAATACCCTCACTTAGTCGATGCCTGAAAACCAACTTTTGGTGGTCCAAAAGTTTTTCAGTGGGAAGGCCGTACCAGGTTGGGATAGACTTCAAAGAATTAAAAACAACGATAAAAAACACCTCAAACCAGTGGCGGTGGCAGCCAGCGTGGAACGACGAGGACCTTAGTCAAAGCTCCCTGATCAAGGCCCATGGAGACCGTGCGGGAGGCGAAATTAGCCCCTGGGATGCCCAGATCGGGAAAGAGAGGAGGTTTTTGATGCGCTATTAGTGCTAATCACGCATCGCTGGGCGAAAACCATCAAAATGGAGAAGCCCCAAGCACTTGGTCGTGTGGAGAGCCGGAGAACCAAAGGGCAAAAGGTGAAAAATGCTAAAAGCTAAAAGGTGGGACCTGCTCCGAAATCGGTGGTATTTATCGGGAGCTCCTTGAACGGTAAGCGGTTTTGGATGAAAGCAGAGTGATTCCACTCAGCGATCGACGCGTGGCAAGCGGAGGAGAGAGAAAACCGCTGCTCATCTCGTGCTAATGGTTGAGCAAGTCAACCGTGCGAAATGAGCGGATGGCATTGGATCTGGGGATCCAGATCGAATGGTTGACATCGCACCCCATGACAAGACCGGATTTAACGAGGGAATAAGCCGCGATTTAGAAGGATTTGTAGTCTGCTTTGACCGCCACGGTGGAGGAAGAATCATCCCACGACGTAACCGAAGAATTGAACCGACAAAGCAGGCTGGCATTGTTTACAGGAGGACATGTGGCCCCTCCCTGTGAGTTTGGTGATGACGTCGAACAGTGAACTCCAAGCGCAGCTGCAGAAGGCGATTCGACGACGGTGGAAGAGGAACTAAACAGACTTGAGCTCGAATGGCCTTAATGCCATGAACAGAAGACAGAAGACATAGAGAACCTCGAGAGGAGGATGGAACATAGAGAACAGAAGAAGACAGTGAAGCAAAAGCAGAACGGAAGACAAAGGGCCGAGCTGACCAAAGGCAACATCAAGCACCAGAGAGCTTGAGAGATTCAAGCCATCCTAGAGAGGATCTGTTCGGATTGAGCACCACATTGGGCTCTTTCCATTGTAGACCAGAAGGTCACAGAGCTGGTAAGGAAAAGAGTCTGTGTACTCTAGTGGCTTTGGGCATCCAAGAACCACCCTGCCAAGTGAAATTTTTGTTTCAGGAGACTCACGTTGAGCTCCTGCATTGTAATTATCTACTTAAGACACAATAAAATAAGGCCACCACTGAGAGCTGGACCGGAGATGTAGCTCTGGAGGATAGGGTGAACTACTTATTAATTTCTTGTGTTCTTGTATTTGCTTACTGTATTTCTCTGTTGTCTTTCCATTTCAAGTGTCTGTGTATTTGTAATCTGATCGATCTGTTGCTTAAATAACATAGACACACACACCAGCATATGAGTCTATAATACCTTTATTCAATAAATCTTTAACTGAGGTCACTCATAGGGTGATTATCAGATATGTTTGTAACTAACTGTGGTCCCTTTCTTAAATGCGGGTCAACCACTTACAATTATTAATACGGGCTTTATTGAACCTTTTAACTAACTATGAATATGAATCGACCCTATTGGGTTTATTACATAAATAAAGGGATTACGGCTGGACCCTAACCTTCCCTCCCTCGTCAAAAGCAACCTTGTCCTCAAGGTTGAAGCTACATAAACTACTAAAGAATAGTGGCGGGCTCCTAGGTCGCATCTTCTGGAGAGGTGTCTTTCCACTTGACGAGGACTTCCTTGATCATGTCGCTGCGCAGATGTCTTTCACGAATATCGAGGACCTATTCAGGTTGGAGCTAGAGTGAACCTTCCTCATCCAATTCGAGTAGATTGGTTTGAATTCTGCAATTGTTCCCCGCCACTTTTTTGAGGCATGATACATGGAAGACTTGATGGATTTTTGAAGTTGGTGGCAAGGCTAGCTTGTAGGCTACTGCTCCAATCCATTGAATTATTTGATAAGGTCCACAAAATTTGAGAGCTAATTTCTGGCAGCCCTTTTCTTTGAGCGATGTTTTCTTATATGGTTGGAGCCGCAAGAATACCTGATCCCCTTCTTGAAATGTGCACTCTGAATGATGCTAGTATGCCTGTTGATTCATTCAATTATGAGCTTGATGGAGATTATCTTTGAGACAAGCTATCATGGTGGCACAATTCTGTAGGATTTGATCAACTTCTTGCACCTTAGAGCATCTAGGGATATAATAAATAGGTGAAGGTGGGAGTTGGCCATACACTGCTTCATATGGAGTCATCTTGGTGGCTTCATGATAGTATTATACCACCATTCAACTAAAGGTAGCCATTGTACCCATTGATTCTGCTTTTCTGAAGTGAAGCACCTTAGGTATGTCTCCAAACATTTGTTGACTGCTTCAGTTTGACCATCAGTTTGGGGATGATAGGTAGTACTTAGTTGGAGTTGGATGCCTTGTAGCTTGAAAATTTCTTGCCAAAATTTGCTAGTGAAATTCGGGTCATGATCAAACACAATGGAAGTTGGCATGCCATGCAGTTTGAAGATCTGGTCCATGAAAGCTTGAGCCACCAAAGTGGGGGTAAATTGGTGGGGTAGAGCGCAAAAATGAGCATATTTAGAAAGTTTGTCCACAACCACCATGATGATTGATTTGTTGCCTAACTTTGGTAGACCAGTAATGAAATCCATAGAAACATCTGTCTAGGTGGAGGCAGGGATTGGAAATGGTTGTATGGTTCCTGGTTACTTGACTTTTTCTCCTTTGTGGTGTTGAGACACATCACATTTAGCTACAAAGGTAAGAATGGCATTCTTCGTGCCTATCCAAAAGAAAGAACGATGTGTGCGATCATAAGTCTTCTGAAATCATGCATGACCGATAGTGGGAGATGAGTGAAACTCTGCCAAAATGCGAGTTTTGAGGGTGGATGTCGGTGATATCACTACTCGATCCTTGTAGTGAAGAATCTCATGCTTCCAAGAGTATCTAACTGAGGAATTAGGATCTACTCTCAATATATTAATGAGTTGGAAGAGAGAGGGGTGTAAAAACCATTCCTTGCTGGCTTCTTCAATCCAAGCTGGTATGGGAAGAGAGATTGATAGTAGGGTGCTTTCATCCTCAAATTGGCATGATAAAGCGTCCGCTACTACATTGTCACGCCCTTTCTTGTAAATTATCTCATAATCATATCCCATAATTTTGGCCAATCATTTGTTTTGTTGTGGCGATGATAGATGTTGCTCCAAAAAATATTTGAGGCTTTGATGGTCTATGCGAATTTGGAAACGCCATCCCAATAAGTATGGTCGCCAGGTATCTACTGCATGTAAGATGGCCATCATCTCTTTCTCATAGGTAGATTGTCCCAGATGTTTCCCACTTAGTTGTTGGCTGGTGAAAGCCAAGGGTCAACCTTCCTGCATTAATACAACACCAATACTAGTACCTGAAGCATCACATTCAATCACAAAAGATTTGGTGAAGTCGGGTAGTGCCAATACTAGAGTGGAACACATGGCCTGTTTGAGAGCCACAAACACCTGTTGTGTTTCATCAGTCCAGAGGAATGAATTTTTCTTGAGAAGGTTAGTGATGGGTCTAGCAATGTGACCATAATTGCAGACAAATTTGCGATAGTAGCTAGTGAGACCCAAGAATCCCCTTAGACTCTTCAAGGTTTTTGGTTGGGCCCAATCTTGCATTGCCTGTATCTTTTTGGGATCAACCCTGACACCTTCATGACCCAAAATGTGTCCCAAATACTCAACATATTCCACTCCAAAAGAGCACTTGGACAATGTAACAAATAATTTGTGATTCCGGAGCAGTTGCAAGATCAGGTCTACATGATGGAGATGTTTTTACCAGGTTAGGTTGTAAATGAGAATGTCATCAAAGAACATGAGGACAAATTTTCAAAGGTATGGTTTCAACAGGTGATTCATGAGGCTTTGAAAAGTGGATGGAGCATTACAGAGACCAAATGGCATGACCAAGAATTCATAATGGCCTTCATGAGTGCGGAAAGCAGTCTTGGGAATGTCTACTTCCTTCATGTGGATTTGGTGATAGCCAAAGTGAAGATCTAGCTTGGTAAAGAATTGAGCACCATGTAGTTCATCAAGCAGATCATCAACAACATGGATAGGGGATTTGTCTTTGACAATGAGCTTGTTGAAGGCCCAAAAGTCCGGAGACATGATCCATTCCCCATATTTCTTGAGAACCATGACCACTGGTGATGAATAAGTGTTGATGCTAGGACGAATAACACCTGCTTCAAGGAGTTCCTTGATGATTTTTTCAATTTCATTCTTTTGGGCGAAAGGATATCGATATGGGCACACATTATGTGGTTGGGCCCCTGGGACCAAAGTGATGCTATGATCATGTTCCCCTCTAGAGGGTGGAAGCTCCTTAGGTTTGTCAAATACCAGCTAGTGGTGGTTTAAGACCTGTTGCATCTCAGGATGAATATGAAGAGTACTGGGTTCTATGGCCTGAATGGCATTAAACTGAGTGATAACTCCATGATGGCCCTTTTTCAACAACTTTTCCATTAGATGCGAGCTAATGATAGAAGGAGCACCTGCCTGGAGTCCATGAAGGGTATGCATGTGGTCATTCTGCTTAAAGCTCATATATAACTCCTGGAAATCCATTGTGATTGGGCCTAGTGTGCGAAGCCATTTAGCACCCAAGACAATGTCACAACCACCCATGTTAATCGCAAACATGTGGGTCTTTAGGTGGTAGTCTCCCATCTAAAGTTTAATATTTTCGCAGTGGCCTTCACATTTCATTGTCCCCCCATCAGCAATCAGGACCTAGAAATTAGAGACTACCCTTACAAAACAATGAATAGCTTTGGCAACTTGCTGATGGATAAAGTTATGAGTGATGCCACTATCAATCAATACTACTACAGGGCGATGTTTAATAAAGCCTCTGATTTTGAGAGTTTGGGGCGCATAAATGCTCGCCAAAGCATGTAGTGAGATAACTGGTTCCTCTGGTGTAGCTGTGAGCTCATTGTCTTGATGGGTTTCCTCAACTTCGTCCTCTGGTCCCCCAAGGGGTGGGGCTTCCTCAGACGAGCTATCATGGTAAACATCAATTTGAAATAATTTTGGTTCCTTGCATTTATGCCCCAAGGATTATTTGTCATCACAGTAGTAGCACAATCCTTGTTTTCTTCTTTTAGCCATTTTTGTTGGAGACACCTTTTGAACCTTAAGTGTTTGGGTAGGGCCCTGAGCCTGGGTGGGGCATTCCTTGGCTATGAAATTTGGATGAGGAGACTGGGCAACTAAAGCACGTTCCACTTCGATAGCCTTTGTGCAAGCATCTATCCATGTAGGTGGGTGGTGCATCTGGACATGTGCTTGGATGGCTTCTTTGAGACCACTTATAAAACATTCCAAGTAGAATTCATCTCCCAGACCTTCTGTGTGGATAGCCAATGTCTCAAAGGCTGCAATGTAGCCTTTTATTGTGCCTGCCTGTCGGAGCTTAGTAAGATGACCCAAAAAATTAGATTCTCTGTCAAAGCAATCACAAAGAGATTTTGAGAACACCTGCCAAGTTATGTTCATGGGATATCATTTTCGATGCCACTGCCACCATTGCCATCTCTCTTGGTCCAAGTAAAGGGATCCCACACGTAGTTTAGTTTGATCATCTCGAATATCATTCAGAATGAAATATTGTTACATTTGTGCTACCCATACTGCCGGATTAGAGCCATCAAATTTATACATGTCCAGCTTGGGTGGCTGAGGGTGGGAATGCTGGTGATTTCCATGGAAGTGAATATGATGGATAGATTCTCCTTCAAGGTCTTCATTAGTACCATGTGCCTCCAGATGCAACCCTGACGTGCTCATATTGAATTGTGCCATGAATTTATTCATCTGTTCCTCGAAAGAATCCAACTTTTGTTCAAGGTGCTCGATCTTCTCGTTGGCCATGACTTAAGCTTTGGTTTCTACCATACACAGATCTTGGTCACTTGACGTCACTTTGAAAAAAATTGGGACCGCCCAAAAATTGAAGCTGACAAGTGAATGGTACCACTGGGATTAGCTCGTCGTCTTGAATCTAAGTCTCTTGTAAGCATCCCGGGAAGGCCTCAGACTTTCTTTCTTTTTTTTACTCCCCGTTGATCAATACTGCAGTGGCCAAATTCCATAAAACTTGATCCTGCCCAATGTCCTGCGAAAATCGGGCCCATACTATAGGAGCCACAAGCCTCACTGCGCAGATGGTCAGATCTTCCTACGAAACCCCAACGACTGAATGTGAGTTGGACTGTGATGGTGACAGAACCCCAAATGCTAGATCTTAATGGTACCGTGGCGGTAGAACCACAACTCGTGGATTTGATTTTTGCGATGGTGATAGAACCCCAAATACTAGATCTGAATCATACTGCAGCAGTAGAACCTCAACTGGTGGATCTGATCTGGCAAATAAGATAATGGGCGATCTTCAGAGAGTCGAGGGAACTATGGTCTCAAAGGAGTGTCAGGTGCTACAAATCGCAATATACATAAGGGTCCAACAATAGTACTCGGCCTAATCTTTCAGGGAACTAACTAAGGAGGATCAACCATACCCTTAGCTGTACTACCCGACTACCCTATCGTATGCACGAGTAATCTCCCCAAGTGTTGTTCTCAGTGTACTGTAGCAGCAAGATGAATGAAAACTTATCTAAGGCGAGGTTTCAAGTGAGCCTAGGGGGCTTCCGATATACCCAAAGGGTACGTGGAAGGCAGTCTGTGCGCGGTTCTGTCTAATGCGCTAATACTCGAAGGAGTACCCACAAGGGTTACAAGGGAGTCCAACAAGTGTGACCACTTCTTGTATTTCCTACATGCAAGCCTCCCCAAATCCATAGGTTTATGCACTCAACGACAGATCCCGTGGTTTAAAGATGCTGGAACACGTCTCTATCCTAAAAAAAAAAATCTGCCATAAATGGAGGTACCAGTAGCCTTGGAAAGTGCTCTGATACCACTTATTATTCTCTTGACATGCGAGAAATTCCAGAATACCAAATATGCGAAGAAATACAACCCAAAACACAGAATAAAATGAGAAAAACAATAAGTATTTTATTATTCAGAGATGAAAGCAGTGTTCACTTGCCTCTTCAAGGGGGCAACCTCCAGCAGAGCAGAGATCGATTACAAAATAAGACTTGATATTTTTAAATGGGGAGTCTCTAGCATCTATATAGGATTCATACACACAATACCATGAGTCATTACCATGGTTCTCTCAATACCGTATATCTAATACCATGGCCCATCTGCAACTAACTGTGGTCCCTTTCTTAAATGTGGGTCAACCACTTACAATTATTAATACGGGCTTTATTGACTCTTTTAACTAACTATGACTATGACTTGACCCTATTGGGTTTATTACATAAATAAAGGGGTTAGGGTTGGACCCTAACAAAATTAGTCTAGTGAGGAGTCAATAAGGGCAAAGGCATCCCTAGAGGGGTGTAATAAAGAATAGAGACAATAACGAAAAAGGTTGGCATAGGCATACAAGGGATTTTTCTAGGAGCTTAAAGGGATACCACCAAAGGGGTAATTGGAGCACAAGATGCAATTGTTGTCGGATTCTCCATTGCCAAATATTGGGTTGTACAAACAATTCAATATAGAAGAAATAAAGGGAAGAAACATTTGTAGTAGCTACTAGATCAGGGTGTAATTCAACCAAGAAACTCACCTTATGGGTCACCCATCAAAATTGTACAAAAGAATGATGGAATTTGGAAAATATGCATTTATTTGGAGAGTTAAACAAGATTACAGTCAAGAACAAGTACCCCTTGCCTAGAATTAATGATTTGTAAGATTAGTTGCACCAAGGGAAATATTTCACCATGTTGGATTAAAAAGCAAGGTATGACCAAGTTCCAATCAAAGAAGAAGACACCTACAATACCACCTACCAAACTAAACAAGGTCATTTAGTCGATGAAATGCATTAATTGTGTTCATGATATTAATGAATGATATATTGTGCCCTTATTTATATTCATTTATTATTGTTCATTTGGGTGATATACTAGTTTACATTGCTACACCATTGCTACCTGGAAGGATCATTTGTCACACTTGATGCAGGTGCTTTTGCACAACAGTCTTTGGTGTATTTAGGTTATGTGGTTGGTGGAAGGGAGCTCAAGATAGATACTATAAATATGGAGGCCATCATGGATTGGTTGGTGCTTACAAATGTCTCTAAAATTAAGATTTTTGTTAGGAAAACACAATACTTAATGAAATTCATAGCTTCATTTTCAACAATAGCTACACCACTCCATGCCATCAAGGTGAGTGGCAAGAGTTTCGAGTAGGGGAAGGGTTAACATAAATCCTTTGAAGAGTTGAAAAATAAAATAAATTAAGCACCAGTTCTCCTGTTACCAAACTTGCATTAGCCCTTCGAAGTGAGGACAGATGTGAGTGGGTATGTCATGGCAACAATTTTGATGTAGGGAGGAAGTTTTACATGCCACCATTCTGAAGTGTTTTATGGGGTGGTTCTCAACTACCCTACTTATGATAAGAAGCTCTATGCCCTAGTATAAGTTGTCAAAAAGTGAAAACACTATCTAATGGAAAAGGATATTAGTAACCACATAGATCACATGTCCCTATAGTACCTATAGGTCCAAAGTAAGCTATGGTAGACTAAACGATACAAGTGGATGGGTTTCTTACAATAATTTCATTTAGTAATCAAGTATAACAAGGGTAACACAAACAAGTTAGTTGGCATGCTTTCAATGCCACCAACATAAAATAAAAAATAAAAATAAAAAGCTTTAGGAACTCAAATTCACATGGAGAATTTCATCCATAATGCATATAGAGAGGCATATATAACGGATGAGGATTTCAAAGAGGTATTTCAACAATCGTGGAGCTAGAGTCATGTAGACAATGGAGATACCACAATTGACTATCATCTCTAGAATGGGTTACTCTATAGGATGGTCAAGTTTTATGTTCCTAAAGGTAAGCGATTTCAGTTAATCAGAGAGGCTCACACCTCTAAAGTTGCATGGCAATTTGGTGTAGTTAAGACAATGGTAAACTTATAAAGGTATGCGTACTAGCCAAGAATCCAAGAAAATGTAATGAGGTTCATTAGAGGATGTATGATTTGTTGTACTATAAGTCTAGTAATATGAAACGTGATCTATACCATCCCTTATTTGTATGTACTCGTCTTGGGAAATGATTTCCATGGAATTTGAGGGAGGTGTTGGAGAGATAAATCCCCTATGCAGACAGAGGCGATCCCACTAGCCCAAAATGGGTCTAGCAACAATCAATTAACGCTACCATTCAAGTTCCTAGTTGCAAATTGAAAGTGGATTATGAGAACCAACCTGGAGTCCAACGCTAGTGTCGTAGACGAGTTGATACTCCCGTTCCCTTACTCCGGCAGGTCACGACCCTCACGATCTCCGCGAATGGATACCTGCAAATGCAAAGAACGAAGCGAATACAAGCATAAAATCCACTAAAGACAACTATATATCGGTCAGAAAAGACATAGATCAAACATTATCATAATGAACAATAAGATCGGAACCATAATGATAGTAGTTTATTAATGAATAATCAACAGAGAAAAATACAACCAAGGTTCTGACGTTGAATCTCTCCTCTGGCTGGGCGAGCAGCTACATATGTCTTGCAATAGACCTTTCTCTCTCTTTGATTATGAATACACAGCTCAGACTTCTGGCAGCATAACCTCCCTATGCTCCAAGACTCTTACTATCACTCAAGACAAGCGCTAGCACTATCACCACTACTCAAAAACTAGCTTGTCAAATGCATGAGGACATACTTTTATAGATGGAGAAGGGGAAGAAGATACAATGAATCAAGACACCCATTATGGATTGGCATTATCTCCAAAAAGCCGCTGTGGATAGATGTAAGGGATAGATGATGAATCTCGACATCTAGAAGATTAGCTTTATCCTCAAAAGACTTCATGACTTGAAGGGAAAAAACATCCGGGCGCGCGTTTGTTAAAAATCTTTTCCAAACTTGGTTGGCGTGGGTGTTACTCTAAGACAGAGCGCTGATGGGCGCGCCTTCTTTTGAGGATCTCCCTCATTGGCGCGGGTAGTACACTGTGGACCCGCGCTAATGGAAAAAGGGCACTTTTCAGGGATATTCTGCAGGAGGTGTCTTCAGGGAACATATTGCAAGTGTTTTTAAGTTATGTCACTGCTCACAGGTCCCGGAATGAGTCCTCCAAAGTACGGGAAAGGGGTAACAGGGACGGTGACCAATGGTGACAAATTACTGTGTAACAGATGCCCCCTAAAGCATGAGGCCCGAGAGAGAGAGGGGTGAAATGCTTTACAAGAACACATGTCACTGCCGCCGAGAATCTGCATCGAGAGATACAACTGATAGCTCAAGTACATGATATATGTGGTATGGTCACAACCATCCATAAGAGAGTACATAATAATCTAGATCCATAGTATGGGCGCAACCATCTGGTTAGGATCAATGAATAGAATCAGGTATGGTCGCAACCATCCAGTGAGTGAGTCATGTAACAAGAATCACGCCTGGATTACAACAGACAAAATCCAGGGTCTTGCGCTCCATCTCGACCCGAACAAAAGTACAAGTTCAAGCATGCGAATATATGAGCTGAAGTCGAACATGCATGAACATCGTCTGATTACCAGTTAATAATGAAAACTGTTAACAGACGCGAGAGGTACCACCAATAATGACAATGGCCGTCAAGGTACTATAGGTACAATCTACGGCGTGCGAATTAGTGATCTGGCGTCGAACACCCGTAGAATCATTCGATCGGAGGCCAATGATGAAAACCTCACGTCGAACACGAAGAACCTACCATTGAGGCATGCAGGCTCCAAGGCACCGGAAGGGAGTCTCTAGATCAGCTTCCTGGATAATGAGCTGAAGTCGACAAGAAGTGACCTTGATCGAAGGTGGTCCATGATGTTTCCCACATCATCGATACGAGACAGAGAGATAATGTTGTGAATCAAGATTATGTGAGCTATCAGAGGGAGGTTGTTTTTCTGCAGAGGTCAACTTCTCTTGAACATATCGGCGGCACGATAGTGGAATTGGCAGTATTTGACATCAATGGATCAGAGGTCATGGTGACGAGGCAATGAGCAGATGAGAGGTCAAACAGGATTACCCAAATCCATGGAGGCAAGTGAAAAATGAGATGAGATATCCTCACCCAGACACGAAAGCAGACAAGTGCCATGTTCAAGAGCGACATACTGCTGACACGACAATAATTATGGTTCCATTTTCCCCCGCCATTTCTGGCGAGTACCCCAATTATTTTTAACAAGCTTGATGGGGATAGCATATGCTTGTGGTGCGTCATTTCGACAGAATCCGATGTCATCAAGTTTTAACGAGTCTGACAAAGGAAGAACTCGGCGCCTTTTCATGTTTAGAGAGTTTGAAAAGACATCAAAAAGGAAACTCTAGGGGTGTCCTTTTTCGTAAAGTTGTGTCTCTCGAGCCCGAAAAAGTATAAAACAATGCTCGAAAGAACCGCCCGACCATTACGATCGAGGAGTACTTTCAATAAATAGTGATTTCGACCTGAAAAAGTAAAAAAGCGATCAAAACCACGTCGTTTCGTAACCATTAACGAGTTTGAAACGACAAAAACCCGGTAATCTTTTTATGTTTTAACGGTCAAGAAAAAGAACTTAAAACGACCGCCTCTTATTAACGTTTAACGAGTCAAGAGGAGTAACTCGACAATCTTTTCGTCTTTAAACGGTCAGAAAAGAGCTGAAAGCGGACCTCAAAGTAACCTTTTCACATGTTTTACCGAGCTTGAAAAAGTAGAAAAAAGGAGCTTGTTTTGTCGCTTGAGTTGCACCAACACCTGTCATCATACCAAAAACAGCGTAAAACCCATTTTGATATAAATATATTCAAAAATACCCAAAAAATAATATTTTTAATGCATTTTAGGTCAAAAAATGCTATAAAATAGTGAAATGGTAAAAAACAAATTCACTTTTTACTTTTCACCTTGTGAGTTTACCATTGGAGGGTTTTGGGTGCAAACTTCAACCGTCGATTGTGATCAATCCAGGAAAGCAATCGAGCCGCCGTCTGAAGCAGGTAAGAGGTCTTGTCCTTAGCTTTATTTCCATTCCTTTTTTATGCATTTTGTCCGCTGATTGAACCTCTGCAAGGAGGAATTTGAAATTTAGGGCCGCGCCCCATTGGCGCGGGTATCCGGCACGGATCCGCGCCAATGGGGTGATTTACCCCAAGGTGCCGCGCCATTGGCGCGACTGTTTTAGAAACAGTCGCGCCAACCGCGCGAACTGAATTTTACCCTAAATTTCATCATTATTTTTAAAATTTGGTTGATTTGTAAGCTTATCATTGTTCCAATAATGACTTATTCATCCTTGTGGGTGCAGGAAACAAGCAAGAATGGTGGTGGAATGGAAAGAACGTGAACATGATGTTGTAGATGCCTTGGCCATCGAGGATGAGGGATGCATGAACGCTCTGAGGGATTGTGGTCTCAAGAAGTTCTTCCTCACGCCTTATCTGCGAGCTCAGCCTGAGTTATTGCAGTTCATAGTGGATGCTTGGGATGTGGATGACCAAGTATTTCGCTTACGAGGCCAAACCTTAGAGCTGGACGTGTCTGATGTGTATTTCATTACTGGGCTATCACGGAGAGGGGCGAGCCCCATTTTGACCGGAAGTAGGCCTTCCGGAGAGAAGATGGGTGAGGTGAAGGACCGAGTGTGTCCAGAAGCACAGTTTGGGAGAAACAGTGCTAAGGTGGATATCGCCACCATCCAGGATTTGGCTCTTAAGGTGATATTGTTCACCATCACGCGTGCAGCTGGGGTACAGGCGCCCCATGAGGCAAGCAAGAATCATCTGTTACTAGCGACAGAATGCCTTAGCCCCACCATCTTTGACTGGGCTACAACAGTGACTACCAACATCAAAAGGCAGCTCACAAAGTGTAAGCGCGGAGAAGTGAAACAGTTCGGGTATGGCTCGATAGTGGTGTCGTTCTTCTTGGAACGATTACCCCTCTTTCAGATGCAGGGAGCTGTAGTGGCTGATCCATTGCCACGGGAGCCTAGGATGGCACGCTGGGCAGCATTGATGCCCAGAGGAGGAGGGGGCCAGCAGATGTCTTGGCGGCCCGAGTTCTTCATCTGGCTCCGTCGTCAGCTGATCGTAGTGGAGGATTGGCCATACGTGGGAACTAACTTCATGGGAGACCCAGACCTCCCACTGCCAGAGGAAGAGGAATGGGAAGAGGAGCTGGGTATGATTTCTTCATTTTTTGATGTTTTATGTATTTTCATTTTTTTTTGTTAATACATGTATGTTCTGACAACAGTCATATGTACTTGCAGATTTAGGCCCAGAGCGACCAGCCGGCATATCTCCTATAGCTCGTAGAGATCAACCTGCAACCGACCCTTAAGAGGCAAGGGGTGCTAGAGGGGAGGAGCTGCTGGTGCAAAATCTCGAGGGTCTTACCCAAGGGATTCCGGGCTATGCTAGGCTGGCGGACGTGCCCTTCGAGTACCAGAGGCACACAGTGGGAGTACCGACTCGCGTCCACCGTCTGCTGAGACGTTTGGTGCGAGCGGTGACATGCTATCATGAGCATCACCGTGATTAGACGCCTAGGTTTCATTTTTGCATATTTTTGAGGGACATGTCGTCCCAGGATCTATCAGGATGAACATGTATTATTTTTTGGACTATGTAACGCGCATGGCGCAAACATTATGACACACACGTATATATATACATATGCCTATGGTTTATTATTGTGCTTTCATGTGCTTGCTTGTATAATGTTTTGATTACAAATTACGCAAATGTCTATCTAATACATGATTAGCCAATGCATCAGATAATGTGTTTAATTGTCGTGGAATATGCTGATATGTGATAAAATCAAAGTTCCTTTCTAACAATCTCACACGTAAATACAACCTTAAAATGCGATGGTCTCTGATGGAATATTGCCCGTTGAGCTGGTGGACGACAAGTTGAGAGTCCAGGTTCACTACCAATGCACAAATGCCGAGATTAATTGCTTCAGCAAGTAGCTCAATTACAGCACAATATTCGGCGACATTGTTAGTGGTACGACCCAAACACACACCTTGAAAATATATCAGCTCGCCATGAGGATCATAGATCACCCACGCCGCAGAGGACAAGTTGCGAGTACTGCGGCAGGCACCATCAGTGAAACCAACATAAGGAGCATCAGACATCTGCACAAGAAGCGAAAGACACAATAAGTGGCAATTACGCCTTTAAAACTGACACACATACACACAACAAACTTGCTAGAGTACATGTATGTACAAAATAAAATGTACAAGCATCATGCATAGTACTTTTTCAAGTACAGCCCGTTTCGGGGCTTTCCGAGAGGGTTCCCTTCATAACCAATTAGCTCGTAGGCCCCATTTTGTAAAACTTTCTTGACAATGTAAGGGCCTAGCCACATAGGCTCGAGCTTTCCTGCTCCTAGCTTATTGTTTGCCTGATCGTATAACAGGACTAAATCTCCCTCAACAAAAGAACGTGGATGTACAGTCTGATCGAAGTGAGTCTTGACTCGCTTCTTTTGTGTTTCGATGGCCAAAGAGGCCAGGCGACGGGTCTCATCTAGCCATTCCAGGTAAAGAAGGCGTTCTTCTAATGGAGTAGTGTTGGGAAGTAGTTCGACAGTCAATTTTAATGAAGGGATTTCGCACTCGATTGGAAGGGTAGCCTCTAGTCCATAAACTAGCTGAAATGGAGTGAAACCAGTGGCGTCCTTCACGGAGGTTCGGTAGGCCCACAAGGCAGGGAACAAAATCAAATGCCAGTTAGACTTATGCATGCCAATGATACGCTGAAGCATTGTAACCAAAATCTTATTGATAGCTTCAACTTGGCCATTGGACTGAGGGTAGTATGGAGTCGAACTATCGTGCCGTAAGCCTAGCTGGGTTGTTAGTTCCGTCATCATATGATTACGGAAATGATTCCTGTGATTAGTGACGATGGCTTGAGGGACGCAGAATCGCGAGATAACATGGTTGAATAAAAATTGCGTCGCTGTGTGACCGTCTTCAGTTAATGTAGGCATCGCCTCGGCCCATTTAGTAAAGTAATCGACGGCAACGATAATAAACCCATGCCCCCCGGCCGAGCGAGGGTTACAGGTCATATAATCAATGCCCCATTTTGCAAAAGGGCCGACGGTGACAACAGGGTGCAATGGAGCGGGAGGCGCTCGCATCTTCCGCTGGTATATCTGGCACTCATGACAAGAACGGACGGCAAGAATGCAATCCTTAAAGATAGAGGGCCAAAAGTAGCCAGCACGGAGGATTTTTTGGGCAATAGCATATCCGGACATGTGACCACCATAGGCACCAGAGTGGCAGTCATTCAAGACACGCTTAGCTTCCTCGAGAGTTAGACAACGGCGGAGAACAGAGTCGACGCCGAGGCGATATAGTGTATCCCCAATGATACGATATGGTTGAGACTGATGACGAATCCTTCGCCGAGTGTCTTTTGACACGCCAAGGTGAAAGGAGGATGTCTGCAGATATATAATGATATCTCCGTACCAGGGATCGAGGGTGCTGATGAGAAATAAAGTCTCATCCGGAATGTGATCCTCTGTATGAGAGGGCGGGGAAGAAGATGGCAAAGAGCAAAGTAACTCAGCAAAGACAAGGGATTTCTTGGACTTGGCAGTGGTAAATTCCAAGTCGAACTCTTGGAGGATGACAATCCACTTTGAGTGCTTGCCCCCCAGCAACTGGCATGAGAAAATATACGTCATGGGGTTGCAATCAGAAATCACGGTAGTAGTGCGTAGCATAATATAATGACGGAAACGTTGGACAGCACAAACGACGGCCAAAGCCAACTTCTCGAAATAAGCATATCGAGTTTCCGTATCTAAAATATTGCGGCTGAGATAATAGATAACATGCTCAATGTCATCATCATCAGTTTGAACAAGAACCATGCCGATAGTGGTGTCGGTAGCAGCCAAATACAGAGTGTAGTCACGATGATAGTTCGGAGGATGAAGCAATGGAGGAGAAACAAGGAGACCCTTGAGACGCTCAAAAGATTCCAGAGCCATGGTGTCCTAATGAAAAGGGACATCTCGCTTTAGTAATCATGTGAAACCTTTGGCCACCTTGGCATAGTTTGGAACGAAACGTCGTAGAAAATTTGCTTTACCCTGCAAGCTTTGCAATTGCTGTAAAGAAGCAGGGGGAGGAAGATTCACTATAGCCTCGACTTTAAGGGGATCCAAACGGATGCCCTCTCGGGAGACGACAAACCCGAGAAGTCGGCCGGATTCAACGCAGAAGACACATTTGTGAGGATTGAGTCTAATTCGGTAGTGTCGACAGCGAAGAAAGATCTCGCGAAGGTGAGTAGGGTGGTCCTGACGTTTGGCTGAATGAGCTGGAAGATCATCCAGGTATGGCTGTACAATGTGTCGAATGTCATGAAAAGCATAGGACATTGCACGTTGGAAGGTAGCACCGGCATTTTTGAGACCGAAAGGGAGCTTCTTATAGGCAAAAGTGCCCCATGGACAGATAAAGGCGGTCTTGTGTTGATCAGCGGGAGCAATATTGATCTGGTTGTATCCAGAAAAACCGTCCATAAAAGAGTACATTTCGCTTCCGGCACACTCGTCAATAATTTGATCAATGAATGGTGTGGGGAAATTATCTTTAGGACAGGCCCGATTAATATCACGATAATCGACACAAACACGGATTGTACCCTGTTTTTTATTCACAGGTACGATATTGGAAACCCAATCTGTGAGCGGGATAGGATAAATAAAACCGGCTTTAAGAAGCTTCTCTACTTTAGCCTTAATAGTTGTAGCCTTTCTGGGGTGTACAGGGCTTAAACGTTGACGAACAGGCTTAGCACCTGGGTACGTGATTATCTCATGCACCACTATGCTAGGATCAATGCCGGGCATTTCTTCATAGGACCATGCAAAGACGTCACGAAATTCGCGAAAAAGATTGGAATAAAGTTGAATTTCCTCCGGAGTACAAGTGACTCCAATGTGAAGATGTTCGACAATCCCTGGTTTCACAGAGATGTCGATGGGCTGGGTTTGCGTAATGTTCGCCATATTTCCTTCAGAGGACACTTGATAAACTTGGATAGGTGTTTGAAGGATTTGAAATGGGAGACAAGGAGCAAACCGCTCGAAACAAGTAAGCATATCCTGATGGGCAGGTAGAAACGAGGAACGATGGTGAGAATCATGCCAAGGAGGTTCCTCGAGAGACATAGTCTCAATAATGGCTTCGTCGGAAGGGAATGTTTCTTTTAAAGGGTCCGAAGAAGTCTCATCTACAAGCCCTGAGGATGGAGCGAACGAGTGGAGAACCTTGCTCGAAAGGGCAAGTTCAGAAGAGGGAGCCGATGCAGCAATGATTTTGACATAGTTGAGCTCGGCAGGACTCAACGGCATCTGGTCGCCCCAAGAATCTACTTGGTCGGTGGGAGGGAGGATCCACGAATCAGAACAAGTAGTAATCATATTGACGGAAGCGACATTTGGAGGTGGGATCGGAAAAACACCCATTAGGGCGGGATCTTTGAAAAGCCCGTGACCCAGGCTGTCAAATTATCTGGAGGTATGCTCCACAAAAGGGATGTTTCCTTCAGAAGAGGAAGCGAAGAATGACAGCTGGTCTACAGTAACAATCTTCCCTGGATGAGGGAAACGGATGATACGAAACAAAGATGAAGCTACAGCTTGCATCACGTATATCCAGCTACGTCCGAGAAGGAGGTTGTAGGTAAGAGTAGCATCAACAACTTCAACTTCCATTTCGACCGTCTTCCCTTCCAAAGAGATGGGAAAACGTTGGAGTATACCATAAGGACGGGATGCTCTTCCATCAAAAGCTTCCAAGGTTGTGGGAGACTGGCTCAGCGTCGGAGATCCAATAGCTTTCCAACAGGCAACAGACATGATGCAAGTAGAAGCACCTTCATCAATGACTGTACGATGAATCATTTTGGAATCAATGATAACCTGTATAAGGAATGTGATTTGGGGAGGCAGTCTCTGCGTATGGCGTTCCAAGTCAAAAGTAATTAAATCTGAGTCGGCCGGGTCTATGCCACCGATAATGGATAGCAAGGACTTCCTCTGAGAAGGGCAGCTCTGGAGAACTTCTAAAGCGGACATAGCCGATGGAGTCTGAGCTAAGTCCTCAACGATATTGTAGTGCTGTGCAGCACGAGCATTTGGGTTGTAAGAAGATTTCCGGAGTACTCCTTTTGGAGGGGGTCGAATAGGCGTCTCAGTACTAGGTCTCTCGATGTGGAGCGGGCCTGAACTGAACGGAGGAGCACTGGAGGGGACCTCAGGCTCTTTCCCGGCAGATGACGGATAATATTTTGTTCGAGTACTGATATTGACAAGTATTGTTCCAGCCATAAACACTTGAGAACCGAAGGAAGAGGGAGGCTGAGAGGGGTCAGCCACCATTTGAGTTTGTTGTGAGGGAAAGGGTTCTTTGAGCACCGCAGGAGTCCCGGGAGCGCCTTTCAACAAACGACTAACTTCAGACCGCCTAGGGCAGTCTTTGGTATAGTGATCTTCATCACAGATAAGACAAGGATACTTGGGTTTGCGCTTGGCACCGTCCTCGGGCGGAGGTTTAGGGGAGTCCTGTTTAGGTTGATCTGGCTTATTCTTCGCTTTCCCTTTCTTCTTTCCTTTCGAGGCTTTGTCTGCCGTGGTGGACTGGATGACATTGACCTCGGAAGTAATATTCGAAGTGGGTGTTACCTGAGAAGTATGTTCATTCGAAGCATTTGATTTTTGCTTCCCAGGGTTCGCGGAATTTTTCTTCGAGGACGAATTAACAGAACCAATAATACCGTCAACAGTTGGTGTTGGCGGGGCTTTAGATGTTTCTGGTCTCGGGGCGTCAGGCAGATAATCATACAATGTACCTGACTGAGAATAAACCAAGTCAAGGTACTGAGCGCACGCGATAGCTTGCTCTTCAGTGACACATGCCCCCATGGAAATGTCCCGAGCTATTGGAGGAATGAACGAAGTCGTAAACCAATCGGTAAGAAGTTGGTCGAGAATCCAAAATTTGATCATACGTCTACGCCGTCTCCATTCATGGATATGATCAGAGATATGCGTAGCCGTTGTCTGTCTTAAGGATGTCAGGAGGTGTGTACCTGTTTCATATCGAATGGGCAACTGAAAATGAGTGAGAAATGCCATAGCCAACGAGTTGAAATCCTGAAAGGATCCGCGATTGAGCTCAATATACCACTTAGCTGCAGAGCCAGTGAGAGTCCTTTGAAAAAGGCGAAGCCGAATTGAATCATCAAGCCATGAATTGGATGAACACCACAGGTGATAAGTCATGACATGAGCTTGTGGATCTTCATTAGCTTTACCATCGAATTTTGGACAGTCACCGGGAATCTTTGTTGGAACCGGAGGCCAATATGGATTATGGAGAATAGGATCATTGGTCAGTTTGGACACATCCGGTAATTCTAAAGTCGCTAAGAAAGGTAACTGAGGATTGAAGTACATCTGGGGCTGCTGGTGGGATGGAACACCAGGGTTCCAACCAACTAGCGGTTGCCCCCAAGGGCTTGGTCCGGACGGATTTGGGTTCTGCCCCCCAGCGTTCCATGGATTACCAAACGGTCCTGCAGGAGCACCATATGGTTGCGGATAATTCTGATAAGGACTCGCCTGCAGTTGTTGATAATTTTGATATGGGGTAAACAAAGGTTGCCCTTGAGGTTGCTGGTAACCATACGGTGGCTGGACTCCAAACTGAGTTTGAGAAACAGGCTGAGTTTGATAGACTTGTTGGGATTGAACTCCAACTTGCATTTGAAGACCGGATGGGGTTTGGGGTCCAGCTTGGGGCAAAAAACCGGGTTGAGCAGCGCCAGAAGGATGTCCTGTAGGTTGGGCTATCTGGCCAGAAGGATGACCTTGTTGATATTGAAGTTGGCCTACCTGCCCAGAAGGTTGTACCTGCTGGGAGTGGAGTTGTTGTTGCACAGCTGAAGGTTGTCCTGACGGACCAGATGGCCGAGTGGGCTGGGCAGTTGGTTGGCCTAATTGGGTTTGAGGCTGACCGACTTGCCCAGAAGGTTGATTATACTGGACGGTGGGCTGACCAGGTGGTTGAGCAGCTTGTCCAGATATTGGACCATACTGGACATTGGGTTGGTTTGGGTTAACAAATGATTGACCAATTTGTCCAGTAGGATAACCTTGCTGGATACCAGGTTGGACTTGTTGAACAGAAGATTGACCTGAGTTACCAGAAGGTTGAGAATAAGAGGTGAAAAATGGACCACCAGAGGCGAAAGGGTTTCCTTGAAAGGATTTTCCTTGTAGGTCTTGATGAGGTGGTCTTTGGGATTGCGCAGGCGATGCTTGGCCACCATGATAAGAGGTGGGACCCCAATCAATTGACAGCGGAACTGAAATCTCAACAGTCGGTTGAGACAACAAAGGCCCACCAAGATGTGGTACATACTGATCGTATGGGCCCTCAGGTGGGACGTTTGATGTAGGATCGAAGACTCCGAATAAAGAGGCCGAAGGTCGACTAAAAATAGGAGTCGAAGAAGCCACACATACCGTTGGAGCGGTTGTGATTGAGGTAACAGACGTACTGCGACTTTGTGGAGTAAAAGGTTCCGTGGTGGAAAAAGTGAGTTGTGACCAAATGGAACTCGTGAAGGGAGTTCCAGAAGACATAACATTGCTTATTGCTTTATAGCCTGGAGGTAGTCTAGGAGTGCTACTAACAGGCATAGATTCCGTTGCGGTGGGAATTTCACCGCTCGTCGCAACGGATTCGTCAGTCGAAGTAGGGGATACGTCCTCCATGTTGGAAGAAAATGGTGGGGCTGAAACACGAGGAGAAGTGTATTCCCAAAAAGGGATACCGTCCTTAGAAGGTTCCCAAACAGGGTTCCAATGAAACTCGTAAGTCTCGTCGCCTGGAGCACGAGAACTAATCAGTTGTATACTCGGAACAACAGAAAGAGTTTCACTAACAACCGGTATCTCGAAAGACGAAATTGGTAATTCTGCCAGGATGAAACTTCACAAAATCCTAGGGAATCTAACGAGACAAGACCCTACTCAAACTAACGCAAACAAAATCTAACCGGGTAAATGTGTATCGTGGCCGAATAAATTTTAAGACAAAGGAACTGAACTTGACCTTTTCATGTTTTAAGAGTCGAGAAAAGGACAAAAATGTGAGTTGACATTGTTCTACTGATAGTATCCAACTCCTGATCAATCTCTCTAAGCTCACTTCTGAGTTTTATTTTCTTCTCTCTTTCCCACCTTTTTGTTTCATTTCGAAGAGCTTTAAGTTTGTCAAGGAACAGACCCATATGGGATGTAGAGGAATTTGGAATGGAGGTCCAAATATCTTTAACAAGGTCAGCATAGGAAGAGTCTTCTAACCAGACTTGATTGAATTTGAAGGGCAATCCCCTTCAGAAGTCTAGTTGTCTCCAATGAAGAATGATCGGACGATGATCCTGTTAGCACTCAGATTTTCCTTGAAGTTGTTGGGAAGAGGAAAGGGGTCCGAGGTAACCACAAATCAACTTTTAGGTACAGAATCTAGCCAATCTCTACCCAGAGAGGGCTCTCTCTTTAAGTTTTAGCTTTGTTTTGAAAGATGTTACCCTAGTTATGAAAGTTTAGAGGTTTTGATTGTGTTTTGGTGGTGAAATTCAATAGCAAAGGGGTAGGGCTGAGTAGTTTAGGCCATTGGGAAATGGAGTCAAAGAAGATGGCTTAATTGGATTTGGTTTCTCAACAAGGGATGGTTTCACAGGGCAAGGTAGCTAAACAGGGAACAAATAGAGACTTAAAAAAGATGGAATGGACTCAAAAGGGATGAAGGGAAATTAAGAATCCTTCAACATATTTTAAAAGAGGGAACTTGGATGATTACCAATAAAGAGCAATTAAGAATTATTTATCAAATAATCAAAGTGAATAAACTAGGAAACATGAGAGATGATTTATTCCACCTTGATTGGTAAGGCTATGATGGCCCAAAGGCTGGAAAATTCTTTGAATAACACAAATACCCAACTACAGCTGGAGAAAGCCTCCTCATAGGCTAAAGATAACAGAATAAAAACATTAGAAGAATTGATCATTGGATTGGGTCATGATCCTAAAGATGTGAAGGCTGCAGAAGCCTTAATTAAAAAGAAGGATGAAGACATCGCTGCTTTGATGAAGCAACTAAAATTGCCACCTTCACGGCACCCACAAACAACTAAGGTTATACAACAAAGAACTGAAGAAGAACTGATGGATTTAGTTCTGAAACTTAATGAGCAGCTAAAGGAAACTGAAGAAGAATTGGAGAAATCATTGAAGGACAAGCAGGGAGAGTCGACCTCTCAGCCTCCCAATGTGATTCCAGTAGTTTCCACTGCAGTCCCTTCCACCCTTGGAACAACTTTGGCACCTAATGTTCCAGTGGTCACAGCAGAGGCAGTAACAACACCAACAACAATAGGTACATCACAAGTAGGAATTTCAGGTCTCAACCTATATGAATTAGTAAAATCAATGGAGGAATTGAAGCTCCAAGTCACAGAGCTGCAAAAGGTAAAAGAACAATTTGCTACCTTGGAGCAAAAATATGATCTCTCAAAAATAAATGTTGTAGAAAAGACAAGGGAAATTAAAGGATTAGAACAAAGGGTGAAATCATTAGAAAAGGACCTTACATTTGACAAGCCCTTGATAGACATTAAATTCTTTGGGCCAACATCACTCAATCAATAAATGATGTTTGGCCATCAATCCAAATATTTTTTGAACAAATTGACTTAGTAAAGGCAAGTCGAGAAGAGGTTCAAAGGACAAGAGCAGAGTTAGGAAAGATGCTTGAGGAAGCCACCAGGCTCATAAATTTTTTGAATACCAAGAATAAGTACCAACTTGAAGAACTGGGCATTGAATACAAAACAGGGACAATTCTAGAAGTCAAAAGGGTTTTGACTAAAAGGACTTTGATGCAAAATTTAGAAAGAAGATGCCATGACATGCAGGAAGAAATTAATGCTTTTATGAAGAAATTTGATATTTTGCAGAGTAAAGGGTTGCCTAGTCCTTTAGTGATTAATGACAAATTAATGAGGCATATAGATTATGTGGAGAAATTGAATCAATATGCAGGCAACCAGGCAAGTTCATCAACAAGTGCATCAGCATCAAAAGCATTGCCTACAGGCAGAGTTATCTATGACAGTCTAGAGAACCTATTTTATGTCGAGCATGAAGTAAAGCACTTGTTTCCAATTTAGCCTACCTTTTTCAAGTATACCGAAATTGATGAGACCTTGAGAAAACTTCAAAAAACCAAAATACCACAACCACAATGGTGGGAAGAAATGTTAGAAATTTTGTAAATTATCCTTGGTAAAAGGTAAATTTTGGTTATTTACTACAGTCAGTAATGGTAAAGAGGATAAATAGAGGTCAAACAGGTCAAAGAGTATCAGAGCTGGCAAAAAGTATCAGTGAAAATAGGGCAGCCAACACAGAATTACAAAGAAGACAACAACAAGCCAAATTATAGGGCCTGCATCGAGCACATTCATAAGAATAGGAACAACACAACATCATTTTTCCTTTTCTTCTATCTACGAGACCATCTGTCTCTATTTTTCTTGTAACTTATTCATAGTCATCCAAGAATATATCTCACTTTGTTATGAGATGTTTTTTGTAAGTTTTTTTGTATAAATACTCCCTCAATTGGAGATTGAGGGTGGATTCTTAGACATTGTTGTAAAACTGATTATTTTGGAATAAAGTGCTGTTGGACAAAATTTTGTATGGCTATCTGGATGAAGAATTAGTGCAAAGGACTCTTCACAAGATTCATGAGTCAGACACCAGATCAATAAGTCTTCTATATCTCAGGTTTTAAAGTTTTCTTGTTTATTATATCAACTGTGTTTCATATCTAAATGATAAACGAAAAAGAATAATTTAGAAAGTGCTTGAGTGCAATCTGTTTTCAATCTTTTTTATTCTTAATGTTTTCCTCTAAACTAGCATAAACAATGAATTCTTAATTGCTCCTGTTTCCTAGTTTATTCACGTTGATTATTTGGTAAAGAATTCTTAATTGTTCTTTATTGGTAATCATCCAAGTTCCCTCTTTTAAAATATATTGAAGGATTCTTAATTTCCCTTCATCCCTTTTGAGTCAATTCCATCTTTTTTAAGTCTCTATTTGTTCCCTATTTAGCTACCTTGCCCTGTGAAACCATTCCTTGTTGAGAAACCAAATCCAGTTAAGCCATCTTCTTTGACTCCATTAGCCCAATGGCCAAAACTACTCAGCCCTACCCCTCTGCTATTGAATTTCACCACCAAAACACAATCAAAACCTCTAAACTTTCATAACTAGCCTAACATCTTTCAAAACAAATCTAAAACTTAAAGAGAGAGCCTTCTCTGGGTACAAATTGGCTAGATTTTGTACCTAAAAGTTGGTTTGTGGTTACCTCGGACCCCATCCTCTTCCCAACAAATTCAAGGAAAATCTGAGTGCTAACATAGTGGCGACTCCGCTGGGGAACAAATAGTTTGTTTGTTACTATTGTTTACTTTATAGACTACAGACGGAGCCTGAAGTTAGCCAGATAGCCTTTGAACTGCTCTTGCTTTGCAATTGCATATTAAATGAATGCTGCTTCAGTCTATCTCCGGTCTAGTTTATGGATTGAACATCTAGTTTCTAAACACTTGACCAGTTCCTCTTGTCAAATAAGTCTTTAAGAAAGTTTAAATCCCATATCTGAAACCTCTTAAAGGAACTATTGAAGTTGTGTTGTTAATCCCATTTAAAGAAAAACTAAAAATACCCCTAGAAATTTGGCTTCAGAAAGGACTCGTTACACCAGAGCTAATCCTGATCCAAATCCACCACCTATGTTTGAGAATCCTAATCTGATCCCTAGAATTCTTAGGAGACAGGATAGCCAAGAAAGTTTTGCCAGTTCCAGACCCCCTTTCAGATCAAGATCCTGTCCTGTAAGGTGGATCTACCTTGAGGACGAACCCTTTGATGAGCAATTTGAGACCTCTTTGTTTGTAACATTTTCTGACTCTGAGTTGGTCCACTTGGTTCAAGACCCAGTATTTATTGAAGATTTACAACTTGAAGTCGTTACTTCACATCTTGATAGACATTTGCAGAACTCCATACAATCTGATCTTACCTCTGAAGGAACACCCAACCTTTCTGTGATTACTACTACTTCTCTGAGTTCATCACCATTTCCTCAGACATCTCAACCTCAAACCACCCCTTCTACCCCTCCATCTACCACTCCAACACCCATCATTATCCCAACTCCAGCTGTTGTTTCATCACTACCTACTGCAATGGCAAACATATATACTCCCTTGGTATTTCCAGCCAATCTAGGGGCTATGCCCCAAGACTACCAAAGTAAAATCACTCCATTCGATGGTTCTGGTACTTACACTGCACAACAACATACCAAAAAAACAATTGATTACTTTGAAATATACGAAATAGATGCCGATGATGTAAGAATGAGAATATTTGTTCAAAGTCTGACTGGAGAAGTTAGAACCTGGTTTAGAGCCCTACCTGCAAACAGTATAAATGACCTAGAAGCTCTTTATAGAAAATTCTTAAACAGATGGGAAAATAAGAAAGATCCTCTCCAAATCTTATTAGAATATGAAAACCTGAAGAGAGGAACACAAGAAACTGTGCAAGATTACTGCACTAGGTTCAATAATGTTTACAATGCTATCCCTCAAAACCTCAGACCTCCTCATGATTTAGCAATAATCAAATTCCCTAATGGATTTGATTCTGACATGGCCTACTAGCTTAGGGAAAGAGCTCCTCGAACTTTAGAATATATGCAAAGTATAGCTGTCAGTGTTGAAGCCAACCTGATATTTAAACGAGCCAAGGCCAGAAGTGAAAGGAGGATACAATTGAAAGAAGAACCCTCAGTCTTTGAACAGAAACTGGATGATATTATTAAAGGGATGGATAGGCTAGGAGATAGAGTAGAAATGATTGAAAGGAAAGCCCCTTTGGATGGTTAGCCAACCAATATTGGAAGAAATCCAAATTTAAGGAAAAATCAAAACCAGAACACTGGAAAGGCTGGTCCTGACCAAAAAATTAGGCCCCCATTCCAGGAAAATTATGCTGAAGCATCAAATTATAATGAACCAATAGAAGATACTCAAATAAACTTAGTGGGACTCAATAATGAACAACAAGTTTTCTTGACCCAAGAGTATCAGGAGGCTCACATTCTCAAACAATTCCAAACTCATTCAGGTGAATCATTTGACTTCAGGGAAGGATATGATACAACCATTTATGAAGTTCACAAGCAATATAATATGAGGAGAAGAAGAATTAATGTCCATGAAACCAAGAAATAGAAAGCTACAAAACAGCCTGTCAAAGGTAAGACCAATACTACACCTGTACATATTATTTCTAGATGAGATCCTAATCCTGCTAATCCAATAATTGAAGATGTATCCGATAATCAACCTAATAACAGACAACTCTCCACTTCTCTGTTAGGGTCCCACCCTAACCCCCTTATTTATGTCATAGGATCACGTCATAGTCAAGAGTCAATAAAGTCCATATTAATATTTGTAAGTGTTTAACCCGCAATTAATGACGGGACCATGGTTAGTTGCAAATGGGCGGTAGTATTAGATAGATGGTATTAATAAAACCCACGGTATTGGCCCGTGGTATTGCATGTATGAGTCATATATAAAGGATAGAGACTCCCTGCGAGGAGTATTGTGTCTTGTTTTGTAATCGAGCTCTGCTCTATTGGAGGTTGCCCCCTCGAAGAGGCCTGTGAACATTTCTCTCTGAATAATAAAATCATTGCTATTCTGTGTTCTGGGTATATTTTCTTCGCATATTCTGTGTTCTGGGTATCTTTTCTTCACATATTCTGTGTTTGGGTATTACTTTGCAGGTTAAGAGCATAACAAGTGGTATCAGAGCACTTTCCAGGGCTCGGTGGGATCTCCAATTTTGAGCGAATTTTTTTTTTGGCTAGAGACGTGTTCCAGCGTCTTTAAACCACGTGATCTGTCGTTAAGCGCATAAACCTGCGGATTTGGGGAGGCATGCATGCAGGAAATACAAGAGGTGGTCACGTCTATTGGACTCCCTTGTAACCCCTGTGGGTACCCCTTCGAGTAGTAGCGCATTAGACAGAACCGCGCACGGACTGTCTTCCACGTGCCCTCTGGGTATATAGGAAGCCCCCTATCTCCCTTGAAACCTCGCCATAGATAAACCTTCGGCCGTCTTGTGGCTACAGTACACCGAGAACAACACTCGGAGAGATTACTCGCCCGTACGATAGGGTAGTCGGGTTGTACGGCTAAGGGTACGGTCGATCCTCCTTAGTTAGAGCCCTGAAACATTGGGTCGAGTACTACTGTCAGACCCTTATGTATATTGCGATTTGTAGCACCTGACACTCCTCAAGGCCATAGTTCCCTTTCTATCGGGGGATCACACATCATCTATTCCAGATCAGCAAGTGCAGCAGCAGCAGACATCAGTCTCGCAGCTCCATCAGATCAGCAGCAGCAGTTGTTCCACCATTCAGATCTCTCAGATCCACCAGATCAGAGTAGTTGTGAAGGGTTTCTGAGATCTTCCGAAGCTCTTATTTGTGATCTAGCCCATCAGCATCAGGACGATGAGCTGAGCACGGTGGTACCATTCAATTTATTAGAAAAAAAAATTTGGCGGTCCCAATTTTTCATCAAGTTGGTGTATGGTAGAAACTAGAGCTCAAGCAATGGCCAATGAAAGGCTAGACAAACTTGAAACAGATATGAACGAGCTCAAAAATATGATTAGCGGACTAAGTAGCCAGGTACGGCAAGCACTCGATAAGGGCAAGGAGCCAGCTCTCGAGGAACCGTATAATGGCCATGAACACCATGAGGGTGAGTCTAGCCACTCTCCTCACGTCTGGCACACCCATTCACCACCTAGTCAGCGACCTCCCAAGTTGGATATGCAGAAATTTGACGGTTCTCACACGTCCGCATGGCTAGCACAAATGGACCAGTATTTCAAATTGAATCGTCTCCAAGATGATTGGACTAAGCTTATGGTGGGGACCATGTACTTGGACAATGAACGATGGCAATGGGCGGAATGGCATCAACGTCGCAATGGACCTTTTCCAAGTTGGGCCCAATTTTCCAAAGCTCTTCGAGATCGCTTTGAACAGGGAGACTCTTTTTTGGGCCGTCTCACTAAGCTCTGACAAACGGGTACAGTGGATGAATATATCACCGCTTTTGAAGCCTTAGCCTTCCGCACTCAGGGTCTCTCAGATGAGTTCTACACGGAATGTTTTATCAGTTGTCTTAAAGGAGCCATCGAAGCTCAAGTTCTACTCCACCACCCTCCCACATGGTCGGAGGCTTGCCAGGTAGCCCGTAAGGTGGAACGTTCCATAACAGCCCAATACAGCCGCCCCAATTTCCCCACTAAAGGTCGTCCCCCACAAGCTCACAACATGACTCAGACACTTAAGGTCCAAAAGGTGTCACCTCAGGAAATGGCCGAAAGAAGGAAGCAAGGACTATGTTACTACTATGATGAAAAATATTCCCTTGGTCATAAATGCAAGGAGCCCAAGTTTTTTCAAATAGATGCCACTGACTACAGCTCCACCGAGGAAGATCCACCACTTGAGGAATCGGAGGCGATCGAAGAAGACAACCAAAAGGAGATTGTATCTTACGAACCAGTTATTTCGCTCAATGTGTTGGCAGGAATCTCTTCCCCTCAAACTCTCAAAATCAGGGGTTTTCTTAAACATCGCCCAGTAGTAGTCTTGATTGATAGTGGAAGTACCCATAATTTCATCCATCAAAAAATCACCGAAGCAGCGCATTGTTTTGTACGGGCAGTTTCTAACTTCCAAGTCCAAATTGCAGATGGGGGCACAATGAAATGTGAAGGCCGCTGTGAAAATGTCAAACTTCAAATGGGGGATTATCAGTTGAAAACCCACATGTTTGCCATACACATGGGGGGATGCGACATTGTCCTAGGCGCTGAATGGCTCCGCACCCTTGGGCCAATCACAATGGATTTCCAGGAGTTATATATGAGTTTTAAGTAGAACAACTCCACACATACCCTCTGTGGCCTCCAGGCGGGAGCCCCCTCTGTCATCATCTCGCATCGGATGGAAAAATTGTTAAAAAAGGGCCATCATGGAGTGGTAGCTCAATTTAATGCCATCCAGGTAGTCGAAACCAGGTCTCTGCCAATTCATCCTGAGATGCAGCAGATTTTAAATAACCATCGGACGGCCTTTGACAAGCCTCATGAGCTTCCACCCTCGCGAGGGGAACATGATCATAGCATCACCTTGGTTCCAGGGGCCCAACCCCCAAATGTGCGGCCATATAGATATCCGTTCACTCAAAAGAATGAAATAGAAAAAATCATCAAGGAATTGTTGGAAGCAGGTGTCATTCGTCCCAGCATTAGTCCTTATTCATCCCCAGTGGTCATGGTCCTCAAGAAAGATGGGGAGTGGCGGATGTGTCCCGACTTCAGGGCCCTCAACAAGTTGACAACCAAAGATAAATTTCCCATTCCGGTGGTTGACGATTTGCTGGACGAACTCAATGGGGCTCAATTCTTCACTAAGTTGGATCTTCGCTCCGGCTACCACCAAATTCGCATGAAGGAAGTCGACATTCCCAAGACGGCTTTCAGAACTCATGAAGGCCATTATGAGTTCCTGGTCATGCCATTTGGTCTCTGTAATGCCCCTTCTACTTTTCAGAGTCTTATGAATCACATCCTCAAACCATATCTCAGAAAATTTGTTCTTGTCTTCTTCGATGACATTCTCATCTATAGTGGCACTTGGGCGGCACATATTCAACATGTAGATCTACTCTTGCAACTGCTCCGCAAGCATAAATTATTTGTCAAGATGTCTAATTGTTCGTTTGGCATGGAAGAAGTTGAGTATTTGGGCCACATTGTGGGGCGTGAAGGTGTCAAGGTGGACCCCAAAAAGATCCAGGCAATGCAAGAATGGCCTCAACCTAAGACTTTGAAGAGCTTGAGAGGATTTTTGGGTCTCACAGGCTATTATCGTAAATTTGTCCGCAACTATGGCCGCATAGCGAAGCCCCTCACTCAACTCCTAAAGAAAAATTCCTTCTTCTGGAACGAGGAAGCACAACAGGCATTTACCACTCTCAAAAACGCCATGTGTACCACTCCAGTCTTAGCACTACCTGACTTCACCAAATCCTTTGTCATTGAATGTGATGCTTCGGGTACAGGTATTGGGGCGGTCTTAATGCAGGAAGGGCGACCATTGGCCTTCACAAGCCAACAACTCAGTGGGAGGAATCTGGGCCAATCTACCTACGAGAAGGAAATGATGGCCATCTTACATGCAGGCGAGACTTGGCGACCTTACTTATTGGGGCGACGTTTCCAAATCCACACAGATCATCACAGTCTTAAATATTTTTTGGAGCAACGCCTATCCTCCCCACAACAAAATAAATGGTTAACCAAAATGCTGGGATATGATTATGAGATCATTTACAAGAAAGGGAAAGACAACAGTGTAGCAGATGCATTATCGCGCCAATTTGAGGAGGAAAGTACTCTGCTCGCAATTTCTCTTCCCATTCCAGACTGGATTGAAGAGGCTCGCAGGGAATGGTTTTCATACCCAGGACTCTCCCAACTCATTTCTCAATTGCAGGTAGATCCTAACTCCAGCAAGGGCTACTCGTGGCAGAATGATATTCTTCGCTACAAGGACAGAGTTGTAATATCACCAACATCTACCCTCAAAAGTCGCATTTTGGCAGAATTGCACTTATCTCCCATTGCAGGACATTCGGGCTTTCAGAAGACGTATGCTCGAACCAGAAGATCATTCTTTTGGATAGGTATGAAAAAGGACGTCCTTACTTTCGTAGCCGAATGTGATGTCTGTCAACGCCACAAAGGGGAAACCTTCAACAAACCAGGCACATTACAACCATTGCCCATTCTGACATCAATTTGGATGGAGGTTTCTATGGATTTCATTACAGGTCTTCCAAAGTCAGGGAACATGTCAGTCATCATGGTGGTTGTGGACCGACTGTCGAAGTATGCTCATTTATGCGCCCTACCCCACCCGTTTACACCAACCTTGGTTGCTCAATCTTTCATGGATCAGATCTTCAAATTACATGGCATACCCACTTCTATAGTGTCCGACCGCGACCCAATCTTCACCAGCAATTTTTGGCAAGAACTCTTCATAATACAAGGCACTCAACTCAAACTCAGTACTTCATATCATCCGCAAACAGATGGTCAAACCGAAGCCGTCAACAAATGTCTAGAAACCTACCTTAGGTGTTTCACTTCAGAAAAGCAACACCTTTGGGCACAGTGGTTACCTCTGGCTGAATGGTGGTATAACACCAACTATCATGCCACCACCAAAATGACTCCCTATGAAGCAGTCTATGGTCAACTTCCACCTTCCCCTACTTCTTATCTCAAGGGATGCTCCAAAGTACAAGCAGTGGATCAACTCCTACAACACCGCGCAACCATGCTCGCCCACCTTCGCGAGAATCTTCATCAAGCTCAGAACCGCATGAAGCAACAGGCCGACCAACATCGCTCAGAGCGCCAATTTCAAGAAGGGGATCAGGTATTTTTGAGGTTGCAACCATATAAGCAAACATCACTCAAAGATAATGGTTGCCAAAAGCTCTCTCCAAAATTCTACGGACCATACCAAGTACTTCAGTGCATTAGAGAAGTGGCTTACAAGTTGGCTTTGCCACCTACAGCAAAAATCCATCCAGTTTTCCATGTATCGTGCCTCAAGAAAGTGATTGGGAACAATTTCCAAGTTCAAACCAGTCTACCTGAATTAGACGAAGAAGGGTCAATCTGGCTTCAACCCGAACAGGTTCTAGACACACGAGACAAGCACCTGCGCGGCCGCATGATTAAGGAAGTCCTCGTCAAATGGAAAGACACCTCTCCGGAAGATGCAACTTGGGAACCAGCCACTATTCTTCAGCAGTTTCCGCAGCTTCAACCTTGAGGACAAGGCTAGTCTTAAGGGGGAGGGCATGTTAGGGTCCCACCCTAACCCCCTTATTTATGTCATAGGATCACGTCATAGTCAAGAGTCAATAAAGCCCATATTAATATTTGTAAGTGGTTAACCCGCAATTAATGACGGGACCACAGTTAGTTGCAAATGGGCGGTAGTATTAGATAGATGGTATTAATAAAACCCACGGTATTGGCCCGTGGTATTGCATGTATGAGTCATATATAAAGGATAGAGACTCCCTGCGAGGAGTATCGTGTCTTGTTTTGTAATCGAGCTCTGCTCTATTGGAGGTTGCCGCCTTGAAGAGGCCTGTGAACATTTCTCTCTGAATAATAAAATCATTGCTATTTTGTGTTCTGGGTATATTTTCTTCGCATATTTTGTGTTCTGGGTATCTTTTCTTCGCATATTCTGTGTTTTGGTATTACTTTGCAGGTTAAGAGCATAACATTCTCTTCCTCCCAAAGGAAATGTGGAAGAACCTCCAGATGTTGATTTGGAAACAACTTAGCTCATAACCCCACTCCCGAGAAGGAGAAAAACACAGAAAATACAGAAGATAGAGAGAATCCAACTGTCCCGAATACAAGAGCTTAGACTGAAAAACCTTTTAATCTGGAGACTGAAGTAGGAAAACTAAAAATAGTTGTTCCATTGTCTGAGTTAGCTAAACATGATGCCTACCGAACCCAAATCAATAGATCACTCAAAGTCACTGGAAATGAAGACTCAGTAAATGTTTTTGATGACCAACCTGAATTAATCTTTTGCCCTGAAGTAAATGGAAAACCCTTAGATGGAGGAATTCCTCCTTTATATGTAAGTTTAAACATACATGAAAAAATACTTCATAATGCCATGTTTGATTCTGGGGCATCTCATAACCTAATGCCCAAGTCTGTAATGGAGAAATTAGACCTAGACATCACCAGGCCATACAAAGACCTCTTTTCTTTCGATTCAAGTCAGGTGAGATGTTTAGGATTAATAAAAGACTTGTGTGTTTCACTGGTTCAATACCCTACAAAGACAATCTTAATGGACATAGTAGTAGCAAATATTCCACCAAAGTATGGCATGTTATTGTCTAGATCTTGGGGTGCAAAGCTTTAGGGATCTCTTCAATTGGACATGTCCTATGCTACTATTTCAGTTTTCGGCCAACCTAAGAAACTATACAGAGAAACTTTAATGAAATATGTGGTAAGTAGTTAGGAGAAACCCCAAAATTTCCCCATCTACTCAATACACTCTGATATGGATTCATTCATTCTTTACAATGCTGAAATTGATCCCTCTAATGAATTAGAAGTTTTAGCAGCAAAACCAAAAGAAATTAAAAAAGAAAAATCTAGTGTTCAAATCCAGGAAATCTCTGAGAACAATGAAACATCAGATACCCAAGAGAAACCAGAAGAAAGTAAAAAACCAGATCTCACTGTTAAACAAATTCCTGATACTCCTGATACCAATTACGAACATGAAATTCTTTGGCACTTAGAATTTGATGGTTCAGTCAACAAATTAGGAGCAGGAGCAGGAGTTTGGGTGTACAATCTTGAAAATGACCATGCTGAAGGCCATGCCTATAGATTAGACTTTAAGTGCACCAATAATATGGCAGAGTATGAAGCTCTCTTGCTAGGTCTTAAACTTGTCAAAAGATTAGGAGCAATTAGAGTATCTGTCATAGGAGATTCTGATTTAATCATTCAACAGATCAAAGGGAAGTATCTAACAAACGATCCCAGATTGAGATACTACAGAGGAATAGTTATAGAGATTCTCAATACTTTTCTGGAAACTCAGCTTGCTAAAATCCCAAGAAAACACAACTTGCAAGCCCACAGTCTGGCAATGTTTGCCAGCACCTGCAAATTACCATTCGAACCCAATCATCAGTTTATAACTGAGATTAGACATAGACCAACTATACCTGACAATTTAAAGAATTGGAAAGTGTTTGATAGTGATGAGCAGATTAAAAATTTCTTGACTTTAGATGAAGAATTTTCTAACAGTCTCATAGACGTAGATACAGTTATTGAATATGATCAAACAATTGAGATAGAAGCAGACATTTCAGAAGAAAGTACAATTCAAATGCTTCATCCCGCAAAGTTCACTAACAAAGAAATGCAGGACCTTAAACAAATGGACATTGATGAGATTATTGAAGGAGAATATGAAGTCATTAATTTAAAAGACGATCATCTGCCTAAAGGATTAACTCCTCCAGAAGACCTCTTTGATTCTAACGATATTCCAAAGAAACCTAAGATGGAACCACTAAAAGTAGACATCGAAGAATATAACTTAGGAACAAAAGAAAATCGAAAAATGATAAAGTTATCCAAATCTTTGCCTCCTGACCAGAAATTAAAATATGTTGAACTAATGAGAGAATTCCAAGATTTCTTTGCCTGGAGCTATGAGGAATTGGAATCATATGACACCTCTATAATTCAACATACAATACCTTTGAAAGAAAATCAGAAACCATTCAAACAAAAACTCAGAAGAATTAACCCTGTATTGCTACCATTGATTGAAAAAGAAATTAAATGTATGTATGAAGCAGGGATAATTGCTCCTATTAGGTTTTCAGAGTGGGTGTCTAATCTAGTACCTACTAGGAAGAAAACTGGGGAAATTAGATTACGTGTTGATTTAAGAAATGTGAATAAGGTTTCTCTGAAGGACAATTACCCTTTACCTAAGATGGATCATATATTACAAAGGGTAGTAGGTGCTTCTAGGATTTCACTTTTAGATGGATTCTCAGGGTATAACCAGATTCTGGTTCATCCTAACGACCAGGAAAAAACCGCTTTTACAACACCATGGGGCACATTCATGTACATCAAAATTCCATTTGGACTTAAAAATGTAGGAGCAACCTTCCAAAGAGAAATAGACATAGCATTTGCAAAAGAAATTCATGATTTTCTTATTATATATCTGGATGACTTAACTGTTTTTTCTAAATCAAATCAACAGCATTTGGACCATCTCAGACAAGTATTTCTAAAATGCAGAAAATATGGTATCTCTTTAAATCCAAAGAAGTCCTTGTTTGGTCTTGAGGAAGGTAAACTCTTGGGCCATATCATTTCCAAAGATGACATTCGAATTGATCCTGCTAGGATAGAAGCTATTCTGCAAATACCTCATCCAAGAAATATCAAAGAACTTCAAGCTTTCTTAGGAAAGATAAAATTTTTGAGAAAATTCATATCTAATTTAGCTAAACTAATTAGATTGCTTAATGATATGTTAAAAAAGGATTCAAGTATTAAATGGATAGCAGAAGCCAAACAAGCATTTGAAGAAATTAAAATGGCTTTAACTAGAACACCGGTCTTAACTAGTCCACATTTTGATAGAGACTTCATACTATTTTCATTCGCATCATAACACACTATAGTAGCTGTTTTATTACAAAAGGATGATCAAGGATGTGAGAAACCAATAGCCTTTTTTAGTAAAACACTTAGGGATGCATCATTAAAATACAAAATCATGGAGAAACGAGCTTTTGCACTTGTAAAAGCTATTAAAGACTTCAGAGTCTATACATTGTACTCCCATGTGATAGCCTATGTACCAAATGCTGTTGTCAAAGACATCTTAACCCAGGATGGAATTGAGGGCAAAAGAGGTAAATGGATTGCTACCATATTAGAATATGATATTGAAATAAAACCTACCAAGCTAATAAAAGGACAGGGATTGGCCAAACTTATGACAGAAACAAATTATCAAGCCCTGGAAATAAATGAACTAGATAATGAAAAGGAGATGGCGACTCCACAAATCAGCCAGGCTTTCTTAGATTCACCTTGGTATGCTGATGTAATTTATGTATTACTAAACCCGCGGGCTCCTCCAGGGTTATCCAGAATAAAGAAAAGGTTTTTGAAGATGAAAGCTTCAAAGTTTTGTATTTTAGATAATGTTCTTTCTTTGAAAAATCATGAAGGAAATTTTTTGAATTGTTTACTAAAAGAAGAAGCTGACAAGGCTCTCCAAGAATTTCATGCAGGAGACTGTGTTGGAAACCTTTATTGGAAATCAACTGCAGACAAGATCCTAAGGGTTGGATTCTATTGGCCAACCTTGTTCGCTGATGTAAAGAAATTTGTTACTGCTTGCCATAAATGTCAAATTTTTTAAGGCAAGAGAAAATTGTTACCCGTACCCCTTAAATCAATTTCCACTGAAAAACCCTTCCAACAATGGGGCCTCGACTTCATTGGAGAAATCCATCCTCCCTCTTCTAGCCAACACAAATGGATTCTCACTGCCACAGACTATTTCACCAAATGGATAGAGGCCATCCCCTCCAGACAGGCCAATGACACAGTAATCATAGGATTCTTAGAAACCAACATATTGTCTAGATTTGGCTGTCCTGATAAAATCATAACTGATAATGTTGTTGCCTTCAAATCTAAGAAAATGATAAGTTTCTATAACAAATACCACATCACCTTAGGCCATTCCACAACCTATTACCCTCAAGGGAATGGACTGGCTAAATCTTCCAACAAGAGCCTCATTAATATCATTAAAAAATTATTGGAGGAGAACAAGAAAAATTGGCACAAGAAACTAACAAATGCACTATGGGCAGACAGACTCACCACCAAAAAATCTATTGGAACTAGTCCTTATGAGTTAGTCTATGGCATGGAGGCTGTATTCCCTTCATCATTAGGAGTTCCTGTAATGAAATTACTTCAAGAAGCTCAAGTGGAACCTAATGATATTCAAAGGAGGATAAACCAGACCATCAATCTACAGCAGACCAGAGAGGAAGTGTATCAAAGATCCCAAGTGTTGCAGGAGAAGCTTAAGAAGATATTTGATAAAAGGACCAAGGCAGATGATTTCTACCTTGGAGACAAAGTGTTAAGATGGGATTCTAGGAGAGAGGATAAGGGAAAACATGGGAAGTTTGACTTCCTATGGAAAGGACCTTATATTATCTATGCCTTACAAGGAAACAATACATATTATCTGAAAAACTTGGATGGCATAGAAACAGAGGAAGGACCAGTTAATGGTCGGATGTTAAAACATTACTTTGATCCTACTTATTAATGTATCCTGATTGTTAACATATACATACTATATCCTTTGTAATGTTACAGTTTTGATTGGATAGTAACTTGTTGGAGTTGAAGCCCGAAGAGAAGGCCCTAAGCTTCAGAAGTATCACTGTCATACATACAATAAAGCAACAAGTAGAAGAAGATTCCATAGTTTAGTCAAAGTCATTCGGAGGCCATCTGACCTACTATTCTTGACTTTCCACCAGGAAAAGCCATCCCCAAGTGGAGCCAGTGTTATGCTCCTATACCAATAGGTGTCATATATCATGATTGACTTGATGAGCTATGTAATATGTTCATACCTTTCCTTGTTGCAAAGGTTTTCCATATTTTCAAAAAAACAAAAAATTTAAAAAATGTAAAGAGGGTATACCCTAAAAGAAAAATCAAAGGGTGAAAAGAATAAAAAATATGGTCAAAAAATGAAAGAAAATGAACCCCATCAAAAGAAAGACCAAGGAAAGTGTGCAAGTCTAAATGCCACTACTTTTTACTCTTGTGCAATAAACAATTGTGTGTAGCTTGTTAACTTATGCCACAATTGATGAACAGTCAAACAGCTTAAGCTTGGCTAGTTCATATTTGAATTTTATGTTTTAGAGATAGAGAATAAAATCTGACCAAACAGTTTAATCTTGGTAGATAAGTAGATAGGTAGAGTGAATAAAAGGAGCTCAACAATTTAATTTGAGCCCTTGGATGTAATAAGGCTAGATTTAGATAGATTTCTCCATGTAAAGAAAAGAAAAGTTTGATAAGGGTTTGCCAATCTAAGTGCACCCAAATAAAGAAGAAAAAATGTTAGGTTAAAGTAGGTAGGGTAGGTAGATGATGTTGCAGAATTACATGTGATGGATAATGACTCTAAAAATGTGTTAATCTTTACTTTCATCACAAGTACAAGGTAGACATTACACTGAAAGCATTTCAAGCAAGGCAAGGTCAAATACTTAACTTCCCCCTTCATTTTTCCCTAAATTCTCACTAATTTCCCCTAAGTACCAAGGCATTTGCTAAATTAGAGGGGCTCAGAGCATTTCTCTGACTTTTGGAGGGACTGGACCCTCGACCCAATAATTTGTAAAGCCTAAAGTATTTAAAATTATTCATAAGAACACTCATTCATCTTCATAATTTGTTTCCTAAGTAAAATCCTATTTTACTTAGGGAAATTACACAATACCCCATAAAAGCCCTTTTTTTATTCAAGCCTAAGTTAAATACACAATTCTAATGTTTTTTTACTTGGCGATTTTTCATTACATTACCATATTAACTATTAACTTATATTATATAACTCCCGCACAAAAATTCACCCTGTCCCGTATTATTTAAACTATTAAAAATCCCAAATTTCTATATATCCCGCCCCTTTGGTTAGGTTATAACCATAAATACATTTTAACCGGGATTAACTAGTTAACAACCCTGATTCCCCGCTGCATTAATAAGGGATTAATTAACCCTCATGGTTAATTAAGAACCTCCCCGACCTATCATACCACCCCCGATATAATTAATTAAACCTTAATTGTGTTGGGCCCACCGTTGTTAAATCCCATCGCATCACGCCTCTCGTCAGCCGTCCGATCACACCTCCCACATCCAACGGCTATCATTGATATCGCACACCCCTTTGTGACCACACATTAGCACGCGATCACAAAGTGGTTTTCACACAGTGCCTCCACCACACGTCACAAAATCTATGGAATCGCTGGCTCCCGGCTTATTACCACCCGTCCCCAAAAGTGGTGCAATATGAAACTGCTTATCGCCTTCCCGCATATGACAAAACTATCATGTCACTCCCCGTTGACGTCACCCGTCCCGAAACCAAAAAACCCCGCCAACCCTTGACTTTGTAAATAAAACAAACAATGTCATTTTCATTGCCTCGTACTGTAAACCTGTTGTTATGAAACCAGCTCAAGAAAAGATAGAAAAGATAGATCAACGCCTTAGAATTCAGCCTCTTCGAGGGGGCAACCTCCTTTACATTACATAAATGAACAATTCTTGGATTATTCAAATGACAAAACCTTCTTTCTATATATAGGAGTCTAAGGAGTCACAATATAATCCAGCCGACCTAACAATAATAATATAAAGCCACAAAAATAACCATAGACGGATTCTATGGGGCACAGTAATAACAATATGGGGGCAATAGGGGCACAACAATATTAATAAGGGGTATAACTACAATAGTAATGGGGTAATCACTAGTGTTATAGGGACCCAAAATTCCCCTCTCCTTCAAAAAAGTGTTGTCCTCAATGCTTGAGTAGTTCTGGATGCTTCTGCATAAAATTCTCATCCTCCCATGTGGAATCTTCAGCGGATAAATTCTTCCACTTGATAAGATACTTTGAAATTGATCGATTTCGTAGCTGTCGAGTTCTTGTTTCTGTGACTGCTTCCGGTTCCAATATAATTTTTCCTTCCTCATTAAGTTCTGGCAATATTGTTTGAACTGGGAGCTTGTCGCCTATAACCTTCTTTAAACATGAAACATGGAAAACTGGGTGCAATCGAAAAGCTGCAGGAAGCTCCAATTTGTATGCCATAGTACCAATCTTTTGCAACACCTTGTACGGACCATAATACTTTGGTGATAATTTATTATCCTTCTTAGCTTGCTTGAGGGACATTTGTTTATATGGTTGTAGCCGTAGGAATACCCAATCACCTACATCAAAACTTCTTTCACTGCGATGTTGATCTGCCTGTTGTTTCATTCTATTCTGTGCCAACACGAGGTTATCCTTTAAAAGTTGGAGGACTTGTTCTTGATGTTCGATGTGATGTTCCACTACCTGAACCTTAGAATTTTCTCTTAAATATGATGTGATGGATGGTGGTTGATACCCATAAAGTGCCATAAATGGGGTCATTTTTGTTGCTGTATGGAAGGAAGTGTTATACCACCATTCAACCAGAGGCAACCATTTGACCCATTGTGTATGTTTATCAGATACAAAGCAACAAAGATATCCTTCCAAACATTTGTTTACTATCTCAATTTGCCCATCAAATTGAGGATGATAAGATGAGCTATGAGCTAACTGAGTACCAAGACAAGAAAATAATTCTGTCCAAAAATTTCCAGTGAAAATGGGATCTCTGTCACTTACAATAATCTTTGGGTTTCCATGTAGCTTTTGAATTGTTTCCATAAATGCAGTAGAAACTGTACTGGCTTTAAATGGACGTGATAATGCACAAAAGTGTGCATACTTGGTAAGTCTGTCAACTACCACCATGATGACACTCTTTCCCTCAGATTTGGGTAAACCCGTGATAAAATCCATTGAAACCTCCTCCCAACATTGGCTTGGAATGGATAAAGGTTCTAATAGACCCGATGTCTTAATTGTTTCAACTTTATTTTGTTGGCAAACCAAACATTCCACCACAAACTTTTGAATATCTGATTTAAGGCCATCCCAAAAAATTTTCTTCTTAACCCTGTGGTAAGTTTTTAAAAATCCTGAGTGCCCTCCTAAGGGAGAAGTGTGCAATTCCATAAGAATCTTTTGTTTTAGCTGGGAATTCTTACAGAGGTATAAGCGATCTTTGTACCATAACGAATCATTTTGCCAGCTAAATGTATCAGACGTACTGGAATCTTGTTGTAACTTTCGAATAAGTGCCCACACTTCTTCGTCATTCTTCCATTCCTCCCTTGCTTCGTTTATCCAATCTGGTTGGATAATAGAAATGGTGCACAACAATGCTTCCACATCCTCATCCTTTCTTGAGAGTGCATCTGCCACCACATTTTGCTTCCCTTTTTTGTAGATGATTTCAAAGTCATAACCCAACATCTTTGTGACACACTTTTGTTGCTCTGCAAAGTATTTAAGGCTATCATGATCCGTTTTTACCTTGAAGTGTCTTCCCATTAGGTAGGGTCGCCATTTCTTAAGTGCATGGAGTATTGCCAACATTTTCTTCTCATAAATAGCTTTGCTTAAAAACTTTCCCTTGATTGGACGACTTTCAAAAGCAATGGGTCTTTCATATTGCATTAGAACAACACCAATTCCATTTCCTGAAGCATCACATTCCACAATAAAGGTTTTTGTGAAGTCCGGTGTAGTTAAGACCGGTGCTTCGCACATTGCCTCTTTAAGATGTTCAAAGGCCTTTGTTGCTTCCAGAGTCCATGAAAATGCATCTTTCTTCAATAATGTTGTTAGAGGTGCTGCTATTCTCCCATAATTCTTAACAAACTTGCAATAATACCCTATCAACCTGATAAATCCTCGCAAATGCTTTATGGATGTGGGGATTTTCCATTCCTTAATGGTTTTAATTTTTCTAGGGTCTATCTTAACTCCTTCATGAGATACAATATGACCCAGATATTCCACCTCCTGGACTCCAAAGAAACATTTGGATCTTTTTGCATATAATTGTTTCTCCTCCAATAGTTGTAGCACCCTGTCAACATGTTCAACATGATCCTTCCAAAACTTGCTGTTGATCTGAATTTGAAACTACTTGTAAATGGTTTGCAAGGTATTCAATTCAGATATATACATATTTAAAAGATGTCCATGTCTTGCAGAAAGAAAACAAATGAAAATTTCAGCTGTTCATGACCCATTTAAGCATAGCAGATTTTTTTCCTTTTACTATTTAACACACTAAAACGAATTTTTTCTGCAAAATAAATCAACCACAGATGCAAAAGAAGTTGATAAAGCAGTTCACCCCTCCTGGGCTATGTCCGCTAGGTCCAAAGCTCCCAAATGGGCCTGTCCTTATTTTAATTAAATGATAAAATTGAATACAAATCTGAATAGAAGCAACTACAGGTGGAACAGATGGTAAAAAAGGATTCAGAACACTTGAATCCTTCAGGATTGACTACTGGTTCACCTCCAATGGATACCTGCAACCCTATACAGTCTTCACAATACTGGGCCCTAGTGGCTCCTAGAACTTTCACGGCTCCAAAACCTCTGCAAATGACCTAAGATGGTTGTAAGACCTGCACGAATGGCTTCAGAAGGTCGAAAATACCCAAAATAAAAAAAAACATTCGTCCAAAACCGCCTTTCCTAGCCAAAGTTATGACCCATTAAAGTTTTCCTCCAGTTATGCCTAGAAGCACTCCACCTAACTTTAGTTGGAGTCCAGTTAACTCCGCCAATTATGGCGGGTCCGCCAAATTCGCCACCTCCGCCAAATCCTGACTGTTAGTTAACTGCCCGCATGTGACTGCAAATCTCGGCGGGTGGTTCGCATTGGATTTCGTGCCCGGTGGTTAAGGGTCTCGGCCCACGGTTTTGGACTGTGGTCACATGGTATGGGGGCTGGCCCCTTTCATTTCCCGCCCAAACCAAAAATTTAAACTTTATAAGCAACTGCCACCGCACATATAACAATTGTGACCCTTGTGGCGCGTTGGTATGGCGTTGAACTGTTAGAAGGCAGGTCGTGGGTTCAAACCACAAGTCGACCAAAAACTTTTAAACGCATATGCTTATACCCTTGCTGACGTCACCCAGGGCCACGTGGCGCCCTCTGGGCCTGCCACGTGGCAGCCTGTGATTGGTTGCTGAAAAGGAATATTCCCTGAAATATTCCAAGGAATATTCTGTGGAATATTCTTTTTTTAATTTTTTTTGAAAAATTCAAATTTTCAATGTTATTGAGAAATTCTTCTTTTTGCCATAACTTTCTCATACGGCGACTGTTTTTCGATCCGTTCACGGCATCAGAATTAGGAGGACGAGAACTTTCCAGTCATTCAACTTTGAACCAGTTCTAAGCATTTTAAATTTTGAGCATTTTACAACACTTAGGACATGAGCACCTGATCACGCCTCCCCATTGGGAAGCTTTTGGACCGCAAAAGCCTTCAACTACCTGTTAAATAGGTGAGGGTACAGCTCCCTCACTCTGTCCACCTCCATCCACTTTGCCTTGTTCGGTTTGCTGCCTTTGAAACCAACCCGAACATAATCTACATTGCCCCTCCTTGAAGTGTGTGTCCTTCTGTCAAGGATTGTATCTTCTTTCAGCTCATCTAAGAATTATGGCGAGAAATCTTCTATAGATGGCAGCTGAACAACACTTTCATGATCAGCAATCAAATGAGGTTCATACAAACGTAAGTTCTCCACATTGACAACAGAATACATTTGCATGTAGGAAGGCAAATCTAATTGAAAAGCATTATTTCCAACCTTCTTTAGGATTTTGAATGGACCATAACGAATAGGCTTTAGCTTTTTACCTTCTCCTTGCATCCTTTCCTTACTAATGTACAACCATACCTCATCCCCTTCTTGAAACTTGTGATCGACTCTATGCTTGTCATGTCTTTCCTTGTACTTGCCTTGACTCTTCTCAAGCTGTTCTTGAATTTGCTGATGTATTTGCTGAATTCTTTCAATGAATGAATGAGCTTTGTCAATATCACTATGTCCCTCAATGGCAACATCTTTCTCAAGAATGAAATCAAGAGGTGATTTTGGCAAGTAACCAAAACAAGCTTCAAACGGTGAGGTGTTTGTGGAAGAGTGCTTGGCACGGTTGTAAGCACGTTGTATGTAGTGCAAATGTTCATCCCAAATCTTGGGATGCTTGCTGCAATAACCTCTCAAGAGGTGCACAATGGTTCTGTTCACAACTTCTGTTTGCCCATCTGTTTGCGGATGGAAAGCAGTACTTTTCTTCAACTTTGTGTCCATCATCTCCCATAGGTTGGACTAAAAATTCCCCACAAATATGGAATCCCTGTCACTAATAATGGAAGTAGGCAAACCAAAGTGAATCCATACATGATGAAAAAATAATTCAGCAGTTTGTTCAACAGTTATAGTTTTCTTACAAGGCATAAGTATACACATTTTGCTGAAACGATCAACTACTACATATAAATAATCATGCTACTTTCTAGATTTTGGAAAACCTCCTACAAAATCCATAGAGATGCTCTCCCATGGTCTAGAAGGTACCGGCAAAGGAGTATACAAACCAAGCTTCCTATTACTAGGCTTGCTTGTAGCACATAATGAACAACCTCTTATGAACCTTGAAACAGAATCTACCATGCAAGGCCAATAGCAATAACTCTGTAGATGTGCAACTGTTTTGCTTACCCCAAAATGGCCAGCAATAAGAGAAGAATGAGCTTCTCTTATACATTTATTCTCTCCCCCTGTGGTATACACAACTTGCCCAAATGAAACAGCAAATTGTTATGCATGTGATAGTCATTTTCCTCTACATGATTCCTTTTACTCAAGTTAGCATACACATCTTTAAAGTCATCATCAGATGCATATTGTTCTATGTAACTATCATGTACAATGGAATCATTCTTAAGTAAAGTAACAGCACCAATAATAGGCCTTGAAAGCATATCAACAACTTTATTCACAGTACCTTTCTTGTACCTTATTACCAAATGGAATTGTTGCAAGAAGCCCATCCATCTGAAGTGTCGTGACTGTTGTAACTTGCTTTGTGATTGCAAGTACTATAAGGGTTGATGGTCGGTATGTATAACAGTTTCTTTGCCCATCAAATAGTGTTTCCACTTTTTGACGCTTTATACCAATGCATACAACTCCTTATCATATGTAGGATAATTTACAACAGCACCATTAAAAGTTTCAGAATGAAAAGCAATAGGCTTACCATGCTGTAGAAGAACTGCACCCATGGCATAATCACTAGCATCGGTTTGTATCTCAAATGGCTGTCTCAAATCTGGTAATGCAAGGACCGGAGCTGAACTAATCTTCTCTTTCAAAGATTCGAAAGCTTTTTGCTGCTTGCCTCCCCATTGGAAAGCATGCTTCACACTTGTCACTGCATGCATAGGAGCTGCTATAGAAGAGAAGTTAGAGATGAACTTCCTCCAATATTGAGCTGCACCCAAAAAACTTCTTACCTCTGTTATGGATTTGGGAGTAGGCCACTTCACAATAGCCTCGATCTTAGCAGGATCAATTCTCAAAGCACCTCCTCCTACTATGTGTCTCAAATAAACCAAAGAAGTCTTTCCAAATTCACACTTTGACATTTTAAGAAATAACTAATTCTTCTTCAAAACATCAAGTACTTTCCTAACATGCATGACATGATCTTCTCTAGACTTGCTGAAAATTAAGATGTCATCTAAGTAGACAATAACGAAATCATCAAGAAAAGGACGCAAGACATCATCCATTACCCGCATGAAAGTTGCAGGTGCATTGCACAAACCAAATGGCATTACAAGCCACTCAAAGAGTCCTTGTTTGGTTTTAAAGGCTGTCTTCCAAATGTCACTTTCTTCAATTCTTACTTGATGATATCCACTACGCAAGTCTAACTTAGTGAAATATCGAGCATCTTTCAACTGGTCTAGCAAATCATCTATCCTTGGGAGTGGGTAACGATTCTTTACCGTTATCTTGTTCAAGGCCCTGAAATCAACACACATACGCGAAGTGCCATCTTTCTTTGGAATCAATACAATCGGTGACCCACATGGCGAAGTACTTGGCCTTATGAAACCCTTGTCCAACAAGTCCTTGATTTGATTCTTTATTTCAACATTCTCCATAATAGACATGCGGTACATGCCTATGTTTGGAAGAGGACAATCTGGATGCAAATGGATTTCATGCTGAATCTCCCTCTTAGGAGGCAAACCTGTTGGCTCCTGAAACATCTCATGATATGCATCAACTACATCATACAGTTCTAACTTAAGTTTTGGATCACAATTGTCAAATGACTCATGATTCACATCAACCTTGGGCTTAATCATAAGAAGAACAAAATTCTTACTTGAATTGACCAGCCTTTTTACCTGTCCTGCATTCACCATCGCTATATTTGTCTTCTTGCGATGAGCTCTAACAATGAACTCCTTGCCATCTTTGAAAAGATGATATTTGTTTTCATGGCGATGAAAGATAGCTTTCCTGTCAAACAAGTAAGGACTTCCCAAAACAATTCCTGCTATATCAAAAGGTACCACATCAAGTTCAACTGTGTCAATAAAGTGTGCAGTAATTGCAAAGCGCAATGTGCACTTTCTTGAAACTTGTAAATTTGCATCCTTGCAAATCCATCCAAGTGGATATGGCTTCGGATGTGGAACGGTCTCAAGTTTAAGCTGCTTGACCAAGTCCTCTGATATAAGGTTTGCTTGTGACCCACTATCAAAAAGTGTGTCAATTTTAGTATGTTTTGAAATCACCCTCACATGAAACAGTTCAATTCTTTCTTCCTCATTAGGAGCTTGTACATGGCAGTTTGAAGTACTAGTGCTGGCTTGAGTTTTAATTTCTTTTCCCTTCAAGTTTTTCAAACCCATGGCTGCAATTTTGGTTTCATCACCTGAATCATCCCCTAAATCCTGTGGTGTAGATGTAGTAGCAGCAGTTTTCTGTTTCCCTTTGGATTTGTTAATTGAGGTCTTTTTTCACGATATAATTTCCAACAGTTTTTCTCCTCATGGCCTGGTTTAGAACAGTGTTTATAGATCACTTTCTCACTCTCCTGTTTGACAGATGCATCCTTTTTTCCCTTTCCCTTGGAGGTTTTCTCTTTGTTTTTCCCCTTGGGGGGCTTGTTTCTACCCTCTTCAAATGTGTTTTTTCCCCTTGCCTCTAAATGGGTAGCTTGGACACAAACCTCGTCCAGGCTAGTAGGGTTAAACATCAAGATGGTGTGTCTAAGGTAGCTATGCAAGCCACCAATGTATTTCAGCAAGGTTTCCTGGGTCTGTAAATCTACCCCTAACAAGAGAGCTCTTCTCCTGAATTCTTGGGTGTAGTCTTGGACACTCTGACCCTTAAGTTGTCTGAAATTTTGCCAATTCATAATGGCTTTCTGCATGTGAGCAAGAGGATAAAACTGTTTTTTAATGGCTAACAGAAATTCAGGCCATGTTAAGGTAACCTTACCAAATTTCTTGATCTCCTCTTTAGTCTTGGCCTCCCACCAGACCAATGCTGCTCCATCCATTCTCAAAGAAGCCAACTGAATCTTGGTGGCATCATCATGCATATTCTAGATCCTCAAGTAAATTTCCAACTACCTAATCCAGTTGTCAAGCTTTTCTGCATTCACTTCACCATTAAACATAGGTAATTCGAATTTTACATCAAGCTTCAAAAAAAGACTTTTTCCAGAGGATCTATGCTTATGCACAGAAGAAGAAGACGAGGATGAAGAGGAAGAAGGTGACGATGGGGGTGGTGGATCACCATTACCTACATGTCCTTTCTTGGAATGATCATCATCCTTCTTACCTCCTGAAGAGCCCTCTCCTTCCCGTGGATGTTTGGACCCTTCTCCAGCCAATTTCTCATTTCTTTCTTGGTACAATATCCTCACCATTTCAGTGAGGTCCAAGAAAGCCTTTCTGAAGACTCTTTCTTCTTCTTTTGGATCCATGTCTGCAGGAATTTCTCCTTCATGTGCAGACATTCTTGAAGCTTCTGTTGAGAATCTTGAGGGTGAAATTGAAGGTGGAGGTGATGGCTCTCTGGCCTTCCTTGACTGAGGATTCTCTCGTTCTCTAGTCAACTGTCCTTCCCCTCTTTTAAGTTTCAACCTGGTAAGCATCAATACTTGCAAGACAGTTAGAAGATCTTTGCACAAAAACAATCAAAAGACAACTATACCAAAGATTGACTGAAAGAGCATTTATCTACTTTGCAATTGTATAACAAGAGCATTTCGAAGGCTTCCTGGCTCGTTTCAGGCTCTGTCTATAGCTTATTTGACTGCTTTTGATACAAAGAAACAACAACATAGCTCTGATACCAACTTGATCTGAATTTGAAACTACTTGTAAATGGTTTGCAAGGTATTCAATTCAGATATATACATATTTAAAAGATGTCCATGTCTTGCAGAAAGAAAACAAATGAAAATTTCAGCTGTTCATGACCCATTTAAGCATAGAATATTTTTTTCCTTTCACTGTTTAACGCACTAAAACAAATTTGTTCTGCAAAATAAATCAATCAAAGATGCAAAAGAAGTTGATAAAGCAGTTCACCCCTCCTCGGCTACGTCTCCTGGGTCCAAAGCTCCCAAATGGGCCCGTCCTTGTTTTAATTAAATGCTCAAATTGAATATACAGCTGAATAGAAGCATCTACAGGTGGAACAGATGGTAAAAACAGATTCAGAACACTTGAATCCTTCAGGATTGACTACTGGTTCACCTCCAATGGATACCTGCAACCTTATACAGTCTTCACAATACTGGGCCCTGGTGGCTCCTAGAACTTTCACGGCTCCAAAACCTCTGCAAATGACCTAATATGGTTGTAAGACCTGCACCAATGGCTTCAGAAGGTCGAAAATACCCAAAATCAAAAAAATTCGTCCAAAACCGCCTTTCCTAGCCAAAGTTATGACCCATTAAAGTTTTCCTCCAGTTATGCCTAGAAACACTCCAGCTAACTTTAGTTGGAGTCTAGTTAACTCTGCCAATTATGGCGGGTCCGCCAAATTCACCACCTCCGCCAAAAATCTCCGCCAAATCCTGACTGTTAGTTAACTGCCCGCATGTGACTGCAAAGCTCGACGGGTGGTTCGCATTGGATTTCGTGCCCGGTGGTTAAGGGTCTCGGCCCACGGTTTTGGGCTGTGGTCGCATGGTATGGGGGCTGGCCCCTTTCATTTCCCGCCCAAACCAAACATTTAAACTTTATAAGCAACTGCCACCGCACATATAACAACTGTGACCCTTGTGGCGCGTTGGTATGGTGTTGAACTGTTAGAAGGTAGGTCGTGGGTTCAAACCACAAGTCGACCAAAAAATTTTAAACGCATATGCTTATACCCTTGCTGACGTCACCCAGGGCCACGTGGCGCCCTCCGGGCCTGCCACGTGGCAGCCTGTGATTGGTTGCCGAAAAGGAATATTCCAAGGAATATTTTGTGGAATATTCTTTTTTTAATTTTTTTTGAAAATTTCAAATTTTCAATGTTATTGAGAAATTCTTCTTTTTGCCATAACTTTCTCATGCGGCGACCATTTTTCGAACCGTTCATGGCGCCAAAATTAGGAGGACGAGCACTTTCTAGTCTTTCAACTTTGAACTAATTCTGAGCATTTTAAATTTTGAGCATTTTACGACACTTAGGACATGAGCACCTGATCAGCTGTAGATTAGTATATCATCAAAAAATACTAACACAAATTTTTGAAGGAATGGTTTGAAAATTGAATTCATCAAACCTTGAAATGTTGAAGGTGCATTGGTAAGGCCAAAAGGCATGACAAAAAATTCATAATGACCCTCATGAGTTCTAAATGTTGTTTTCGGAATATCTTCAGTCTTCATTCTAATTTGATGATATCCTGAACGAAGATCCAACTTGGTGAAGTAAATTGATCCATGCAATTCATCTAGTAATTCATCAATGACAGGAATGAGGAACTTATCTTTAATAGTGAGCTTGTTGAGCTCCCTATTATCCGGACACAAGTGCCATGATCCATCCTTCTTGTGCACCAATACTACTGGAGCAGAGAAAGAACTTTGACTCGGTTGAATTATACCAGCCTCTAGCATTTCTGCAACCATACGTTCAATTTCACTCTTTTGGACATAGGGATATCTGTACGGCCTGATGTTTGGAGGAACACTTCCTGGAATCAGATGAATAGCATGATCATGATCACGCATAGGTGGGAGACCTTTGGGAGTCTCAAATACCTTGGAATGATTGTCCATGACTTTTTGGAGATCTGGAGAGATAGATGATTCCGGTGTGGAAACATCTAGCGAACATAATTGTGCAATTACACCTCTTTGCTCCTTTTTTAGAAGCTTTGTCATACCATTAGAGCTGATTATCTTTCCTGGTTTCCCTGCAATACCCCTTAATTCAACTTCCTTTATTTCCGTAGAAAATTTGATGAAAAGTTCTTGAAAATTAAAAGCTATTGTACCCAAGGATTGTAGCCATTGGACTCCTAGTACAACATCAGCACCTCCCATTGGAATGGAAAGCATTGGGCTAGTCAATACATATTCTCCCATGGATAGCTTGATATTATGTCCCTTTCTAGAGCAATTTATTGTTCCTCCATTTGCAATCATCACTTGACACTCGGGTGCTGGATATAGGAAGCAATTCAATTCTTTTGCTACCTTACAATGAATAAAATTGTGGGTGCTTCCTGAATCAATCAACACTATTACCTTTTTCTTCTTGATTTGTCCTTCTATCTTGATGGTTTGAGGAGTGGTAATTCCCGCCAATGCATTACAAGATATGGTCGGATTTATTTGTTCTTCATCTAGGCTTTGTTCCTAGAATATATCCTCTTCTTTTGACCTTTCTTGCTCCTTTTCTTCTTCCTCTTCACAATCTATGTAGAATAATTTCTTCTCAACACAATTATGACCTTTAGTGTATTTGCTATCACAACTGTAACAAAGCCCTTTTGCTCTTTTTTCTTCCAATTTTTGTGGTGTCAACCTTATAGGTTGTTGAAGACTAGGGGCAAGAACACTTCCGTCTTTATAGTTGTGAGTGGTATGCTTCCTGGTTGCCATAATTTTGCTTTCCATTTTTCTTGCTAACCTGAATGCCTTCTCTAATGAATCAGGTTCCCAAAGGCGAACATCATGTTGGATATTATCCTTTAAAGACCCTATGAACACATCAATCCTATGCTCCTCTGGAATATCTTTTACCCTTATGTTCAATTTTTGGAACTCCTCAATGTGCTCAATTATTGAACCCTTTTGTTTGAGACTTATCAATTGGCTAAAAAAAGTGTTGCTTTTTGTATCCTCATAATGTGCTATCAATTCTTCCGTAAAATTGCCCAAGTGATAAATTGTTTACGAGAGCAAAGCCATTGATACCATACAAATTGATTTGGTTCCAAATATAAAGTTTCCATACGTACCTTTTGTGTGTTTTGCACATTATTGAGATCGAAGAATTGCTCCATCTGTAATATCCATGTGGTGGGGTCCTTTCCATCAAACTTCCTCATATCAATTTTTGGAATATGGTGAGTCTTCGATCCAACATTATAGTCTATGGAATCATGATTAACATTTCTTTTGTTCTCATCATGAGTTTCCTTTAGTACCCTTTCACCCTTAGTGACCATTTCTTGTAGCAACTTATTCATATTTATCTTCAATTCTTCCATCTTATCATCCATGCCATCAATTTTAGCTTCTATGCCTTTGTTTAAACAATCCATCTTAGCTTCTACACCTTTCTTTAAACCATCCATCTTAGCTTCTATACTTTTCTTTAAACCATCCATCTTAGATCCTGTTGCTTTTTGTGCAAGTGACACTTGTTGCACTTGTTCTTGTAATTTTGATATATCATATAGCATTTCTTCTTCTTCTTCATGAGTCATGCTAGAGCTTTTAGGTTCCTTACTAGGTGTTTGCATTTTCTTTCCTTGGGGCATCATTTATCGATAATAATTCTCTATTATGCCCTTTGAATTCCTTCAAAATAAATTTTCAAACCAAGCTTAAGCAAAAATTTAAGAAAATCTACACACCTTTCTTCACTTTGTAGGAGCTCGATATTGCCTCTGATGTATCTTCGTACTTTCCAATCATCTAGTTCTAAATTTGTGACCTATAGTAGCCCTTTGTGTCTTCTTTCCAATTCCATAAGTCTGACCCAAATTGGATTCTCTAAGGAAGAGTTATGTGAAATCTCCCATAGTGACTTGATTATAGACTAGTTCAGTAGAGCGAACTTGTACGACGTGCCACGAGTCAATGTTTCGACCTTTGGATCTGAAAAATGCATAAAAGAAACTATAGTCCGTCCTCTTTCTATACCTTCTTATGAAATTTCAATCCAATCCCCATAGAGAAAGTTATGACTATTTTCCCCAGGTCACCTGTTTCAGTGCGATTTCTTCTCAAATGGGTTTTTTTTGCAACTTTTAAAACATCGTAGAAAAAACTTTATAGCAAAAATTCCACGATGACTTGTTTGGAGCAGCGAAAACCTAGAATCCAAAGCTCTGATACCAAATGTTATGAAACCAGCTCAAGAAAAGATAGAAAAGATAGATCAACGCCTTAGAATTTAGCCTCTTCGAGGGGGCAACCTCCTTTACATTACATAAATGAACAATTCTTGGATTATTCAAATGACAAAACCTCCTTTCTATATATAGGAGTCTAAGGAGTCACAATATAATTCAGCCGACCTAACAATAATAATATAAAGCCACAAAAATAACAATAGAGGGATTCTATGGGGCACAGTAATAACAATATGGGGGCAATAGGGGCACAACAATATTAATAAGGGGTATAACTACATTAGTAATGGTGTAATCACGAGTATTATAGGGACCCAACACCTGTGCACCCATGCAAAAGAACATCAAAGTCAACAGTTCGAAGTTTTCGGCTGCCAACCCACTCAAAACTTGAAGCCGATGCAGCTGAGAGCCTGTTAGCCACAACCAATACCTGAATTTCACTGTTCATCCCCCGAACATAGGTATTTATCCAAATTCCCAATAAAACCCTGCAAGTTCTCGTTTTCCACTGTAATTTGACAGAAAAGACCCAAATTCACTACAATTTAGTCTTTGTTTTCATCATATAAGTTCCTAGACCCTCTGTTTTGCCCATTTTTTTTATAGAAAATCACTGTTTCCATCTGAATCCACAAGAACCAGACATGGAAACCCCTGTATCTTTGAATGTTTCACCCCTAAATGCTCCCCACAAAGATTTATACTATCTGCCTTTGGCTGATAGGGACTTCCAGATAAAGGACCTCATCACTGACAAAAATCACTTGAGAGTCTTTTGCCAAAGCAGAGATAACTATCTAAATGGCTCTAACATCCTAGGACTGTGGGAATCCAACCTTCCTATGTATTTTCTACCCTTAGTTCATGTTTTCCCAGAAATAATTCATCATTGCCATGCCAACTATGACCCTAATCGCCGAGCAGTCATGTCCCGAGCCAAACCATTCTTTTCCCAATAACTGTTGAGTCAATTAATGAAATGTTACAGTTTCATCCTAGTCAAGCCTTGACTCCCCTTTCCATAGGAGATTTACTTGAGAAATCAACTAAATTATCCCAAGAGGAACTCAATCGCCTCTGTCAAACTTTCATGTCACCAAAACATCAACCTGATGGCCCACCTCCTTACATGCAAACTTTCTTCACAGATATGGGACAACTCATAATTGACATGATATCATCAATAATGGGTTTCAATACTAGTGAATTTGTTGATGAGTTAACCCTAGCAATGTTGTCAATCTTTACTCCTAGACAGCCCCTTGCTGTCAAATATGACTTTGCCTCCTACATTGCTGACAAGATTCATGACCAGTTCATGAGACTAGAAAATGAAAGAGTTTTCAAGTACTCCACCTTTATATACCATCTTATGCTCTTTTATCAATCAGAGAACTTCCCATTCCCTGTCCTGAAACTTGACACCAGAGGAAATCCAAGGTTTGTGATCTTCTGGTCTACAGTCTTCCATGATTCCTTTGAAACCCCTTATTCCTATAATGAATTCATTGACCTATTCATTCATCCAGCAACTACCTTGTTAACAGGGGTTTCCCCTCCCAGGATCAGTGGTGATATTAGAAAGACCCTTCAACTTTCTAAACAGTACAAAGTGGGAGATTGGTACGAACTTCAAAGAATTCAGGATATATGGTTGTGAGCTTGCCCCCTTCAAATTACCAAAGTATGTTCCAATGCGACTGTTTGCATTGGAATACTATAGGCAGATGTGTAATGCAGATTTGATCCATTTTACCAAAGCCAAAAAGAAAGCACAGCTCAGGATCAAACATCAAATAGGCCCATTCATTTGCAACAGTAGAGAAGCAGGGGAAGCAACAGAAAGGATTCTAGAAAACTACCTTAGATTACAAAAGAGCTTTGGTTGGGCCCCATATGACCCTCAGGGCTTTATCTATGATAGAAGAATGAAGAATAGGTTGTCCCCCTATATGCATCATAGGATCCCAGAAATTGAATAGTTTGCCAATATGGATGAATGGAGAGAGGGGACCTTAGTAGCTGCTGAGAGTGAGCAGGTGAATATTGAAAATGTAATGAGAGATCTTGAAAAGACTCTTGACTTAGATTCTTTTGGGCAGGTACATCATGATAGTTCCCAGAAATCAGCATCAGGAATAAGTGCCTCAGCAGCTGGGACCTCTGAAAGACACTCACAGCAGACCAATACACCAGCTACAGAAACATCTAAGGGAAAGGGGCTAGAGACTAGCACTCAAGCCACAGAGCAATCTACAATGTCAAAACAGCCTGAAACTTCCAAGGAACAGGCCCAAATGCAAACTCCCCCAACTCAGGGCAATGTGGGAGAACCTCCAATCTTGCAGACTCCTCTGAATGAGGAAAGGAATAAGAAAAGAGACAGGGAAGTAGCTACCCCTGCCAGTGGACCCTCAGAGTAGCCTGGTGCAAAAAGGCAAAGGTTAAATCCTCTTTCAGAGGAGGAATTTTTTGAAGAGACTACTGATAGTCAAAGGAAAGAAGGAAAAGATAGTCATCAAACATTCCCAGTAGGTGGAACATCTACTAGCTCACAGAGAAATGAGCTAGAGAGACAACAAAGTGCAGAGATATCATCTTTCAGACCACCAGGAAAGGACACTTCAGATGTCAAGAAGACATTTATGGAAATCAAAGCCAAAAATGATCCATTGAGGATTTAGGTTTACAAGAAATATTTGAAAATGGCTCCCACTAATCAAAACAGATTGATGTCAGCCTATGACATCAAGGAAGGTAAAATGATAATGAGTTATTTTAAACCTAAAATGCAACAACGTCAATCAGTAGCAGACTATATCAGAATCAATTTTGAGGTTATGGCAAATGACATTCATCCTTTGTATCAAATTGAATTGCAAAAACAAACTGGAGAGATGATTTATTCCACCTTGACTGGTAAGGCTATGATGGCCCAAAGGCCGGAAAATTCTTTGAATAACACAACTGCCCAACTACAGCTAGAGAAAGCCTCCTCATAGGCTAAAGATAACAGAATAAAAACATTAGAAGAATTGATCATTGGATTGGGTCATGATCCTAAAGATGTGAAGGCTGCAGAAGCCTTAATTAAAAAGAAGGATGAAGACATCGCTGCTTTGAGAAAGCAACTGAAATTGCCACCTTCACGGCACCCACAAACAACTGAGGTTATACAACAAAGAATTGAAGAAGAACTGATGGATTTAGTTCTGAAACTTAATGAGTAGCTAAAGGAAACTGAACAAGAATTGGAGAAATCATTGAAGGACAAGCAGGGAGAGTCGACCTCTCAGCCTCCCAATGTGATTCCAGTAGTTTCCACTGCAGTCCCTTCCACCCTTGGAACAACTCTGGCACCTAATGTTCCAGTGGTCACAGCAGAGGTAGTAACAACACCAACAACAGCAGGTACAACACAAGCAGGAATTTCAGGTCTCAACCCAGATGAATTAGTAAAATCAATGGAGGAATTGAAGCTCCAAGTCACAGAGTTACAAAAGGTAAAAGAACAATTTGCTACCTTGGAGCAAAAGTATGATCTCTCAAAAATAAATGTTGTAGAAAAGACAAGGGAAATTAAAGGATTAGAACAAAGGGTGAAATCATTAGAAAAGGACCTTACATTTGACAAGCCCTTGACAAACATTAAAAAGATTCTTTGGGCCAACATCACTCAATCAATAAATGATGTTTGGCCATCAATCCAAATAATTTTTGAACAAATTGATTTAGTAAAGGCAGCTCGAGAAGAGGTTCAAAGGACAAGAGCAAAGTTAGGAAAGATGCCTGAGGAAGCCACTAGGCTCATAAATTTTTTGAATACCAAGAATAAGTACCAACTTGAAGAACTGGGCATTGAAGACAGAACAGGGACAATTCTAGAAGTCAAAAGGGTTTTGACTAAAAGGACTCTGATGCAAAATTTAGAAAGAAGATGCCATGACATGCAAGAAGAAATTAATGCTTTTATGAAGAAATTTGATATTTTGCAGAGTAAAGGGTTGCCTAGTCCTTTAGTGATTAATGACAAATTAATGAGGCATATAGATTATGTGGAGAAATTGAATCAATATGCAGGCAACCAGGCAAGTTCATCAACAAGTGCATCAACATCAAAAGCATTGCATATACGCAGAGTTCTCTATGACAGTCTAGAGAACTTATTTTATGTCGAGCATGAAGTAAAGCACTTGTTTCCAATTTTGCCTACCTTTTTCAGGTATACCGAAACTGATGAGACCTTGAGAAAACTTCAAAAAACCAAAATACCACAACCAAAATGGTGGGAAGAAATGTTAGAAATTCTGTAAATTATCCTTGGTAAAAGGTAAATTTTGGTTATTTACTACAGTCAGTAATGGTAAAGAGGATAAATAAAGATCAAACAAGTCAAAGAATATCATAACAAGCAAAAAGTATCGGTGAAAACAGGGCAATCAGCACAAAATTACAAAGAATACAACGACAAGCCAAATTATAGGGCCTACCTCCAGCACATTCATAAGAATAGGAACAACACAACATCATTTTGCCTTTTCTTCTATCTACGAGGCCATCTGTCTCTATTTTTCTTGTAACTTATTCATAGTCATCCAAGAATATAACTGACTTTGTTATGAGATATTTTTTGTAAGTTTTTTTGTATAAATACTCCCTCAATTGGAGTATTGAGGGTGGATTCTTAGACATTGCTGCAAAACTGATTATTTTGGAATAAAGTGCTATTGGATAAAATTTTGTATGGCTAGCTGGATGAAGCATTAATGCAAAGGACTTTTCACAAGATTCATGAGTCAGACACCGGATCAATAAGTCTTCTATATCTCATGCTTTAAAGTTTTCTTGTTTATTATATCAACTGTGTTTCATATCTGAATCATAAACGAAAAATAATAATTCAGAAAGTGCTTAAGTGCAATCTGTTTTCAATCGTTTTTATTCTTAATGTTTTCCTCTAAACTAGCATAAACAGTGAATTCTTAATTGCTCCTGTTTCCTAGTTTATTCACTTTGATTATTTGGTAAAGAATTCTTAATTTCTCTTTATTGGTAATCATCCAAGTTCCCTCTTTTAAAATATGTTGAAGGATTCTTAATTGCCCTTCATCCCTTTTGAGTCCATTCCATCTTTTTTAAGTCTCTATTTGTTCCCTATTTAGCTACCTTGCCCTGTGAAACCATCCCTTGTTGAGAAACCAAATCCAGTTAAGCCATCTTCTTTGACTCCATTAGCCCAATGGCCTAAACTACTCAGTCCTACCCCTCTGCTATTGAATTTCACCACCAAAACACAATCAAAACCTCTAAACTTTCATAACTAGCCTAACATCTTTCAAAACAAAGCTAAAACTTAAAGAGAGAGCCCTCTCTGGGTATAGATTGGCTAGATTCTGTACCTAAAAGTTGGTTTGTGGTTACCTCGGACCCCTTTCCTCTTCCCAACAACTTCAAGGAAAATCTGAGTGCTAACAGATCTGAGATATAACTGCTGAAAAATTTCAGATGATACCAATCCGAGTCTGTCGATAAGCATATCATGGATGAGAAACCTGTTAAGTCTTTTGGCTATATATGAGTTGGAAATGTGGTTAGGGAAAATGTCAACCAAATTGTGATCCAGAATGATGGATTTAAGGGAGTCAGCCATAGGGTCGCCACGACATTTATGCCCCCAAGATTCATGATCCCCAAATGTACAGTTTAAATCTCCAGCCAAGATGAGGGATGGCAGGAGCAGGAGATCCGAGACCACCATCCGATGCCAGAATTGCAAATGCCCAAAATAGAAGACGCATTGACTATTTGGGTTTTGAACAGAAAGCAAATGCCCAAAATGATATCCATGGAGGGGGAGGGATAAACACAATCCTAGATGATAAATCCAACCAATTCGTAAGCATGACCACACGAGGGTATCATTGTGCCAGAAAAGCAAGGCTCTCTATAGCCTCCTCCCTCTGTCTTATATATGTGCGCACAGACACACCTCTTAAGTTAGTTCCGATTGACAGATATGCTCTTGTGCGCAAGTTCAAAGAGGTAGCGGGGTCAAATCACATTGAGTTCCTTTTAAGGCTATTAAAGGGTAATTTAGTAAGTGGTTAATACTGTTTTTTAAAGGTTTGTTAAATTTTAATATTGAAGTTTGAATTTTGGCAAATCTTACAAAAATTTTAAGGTTTGGTGAACTTTATAGCCATTGACCAAGTCCATAGATCAAAACTCATAATTTTTATGTCAGAACTCAAGCTTGTAATTTAACCTTACAGTTTCCATGTCTGTGATAGTATTTTTAATATTTACTGATGTTGATTTCTTACTATATATACGAACCTAATGGCAACCTCATCGAAACCTCATCAAAAAATTTGAACTCAAACCGAAACTAATCATTTTCAAACCTAAACTCGAACCCAAACAATATGACATTGTTGTCATCTATCCAAAAAAATTGGAAAGGGGTGAGAAATTCAGGGAGGAGAAGAGATATCCAAGGGGTGAGAAAGGAAATTTGGAAAGGGGTGAGAAATTCAGGGATAAGAGGAGATATCCAAGGGGTGGGAAATTTAGGGAGGAGAGGAGATATCCATTGAAGCTGGCAAGAAGATATCAATGTCCTCACTTAAGCCACTTAATAGACTATTTCTCCCTCTTCTATGTGTATTCAGATCTAAGATTGAGGATAGATGCATGATCTTGGATCCATTAAGCCGAAACACCTAAAACACATAATAGACGATCTTTTTCTATCATGTGTGTATTGTATATTTATCTTTCTCTATCATGTGTGTATTGTATATTTAAGTCTAGTTAATTGCATGTTGTTTTAATAATCTAGAGAAATGTTATTATTTTACTCATTCAATTTTTACATATAATATGTTAAGTTTATAATGTCCTATAATGAGTATATTGTTGTAATGATTTCAAACAAACAATTTGAAAAATCTAAATTCAAATCTAAAATTCATATAATATATTAAATTTATAATATTTTATAATGAGTATATCTTTATAATGGTTTCAAATAAACAATCTCAAAAACCCAATCCCAAATCCAATATTGACAATAGATGCATAATCTTGAGCCATTAAACCCAAATTAATAGATCAAGGATAACGATGGATCTTATCAAAAGGACTTAGCTAAAGTGTAGCTTGTCGAACACAGATTATCTTAAAAAAAGTACCTTGGTTGATGTTTCGCAGATCAAACAATGACATCATTACAAACCTGGAAGGATGAACTAGGAAAGAGAAGATCACCTGCATCATCGATTGAACAACACTGGCAGCAAACTGGATTACCTCTTGTCTCGCTCGGGGAGGGATTCTATCTAAATTAACTCATTTTGAGATACCAAACTATAGTTTATTTCAACGATACATACATTGATATTTTCAAGAGATGGCCATGGCGAGGTACAAATTGTTAAGAAATTTACGGCATAACATAGGAATAAATACAAAAATAACCAACAACAACCATAAACACAAATGTTTATCTGGGAAAACCCCAAATCTGGGGAAAAACCAAAACTAATAAGATCTCATTAGCATCGGCCAAAACCCTGGCCAATCCGACCAGGTGAGCCTTCACCGCTCACCTCTAGGTCTTGCATTACAATGAAGTCCTTCCAGCCTTTTATAAGCTCCATTACATATAGTACCACATGCAGAATACTATGGGTGCACAATACCATGTGCCCCAAAACCATCACTGTTTAACCTAGTCAATTTTGACTTTATCCCTAGTCAAGTTTACTTAACAATTCCCCCCTTAAACTAATAAGATCTCATTAGCATCGGCCAAAACCCTGGCCAATCCGACCAGGTGAGCCTTCACCGCTCACCTCCAGGTCTTGCATTACAATGAAGTCCTTCCAGCCTTTTATAAGCTCCATTACATATAGTACCACATGCAGAATACTATGGGTGCACAATACCATGTGCCCCAAAACCATCACTGTTTAACCTAGTCAATTTTGACTTTATCCTGAGTCAAGTTTACCTAACAATTCCCCCCTTAAACTTGACTTGGGGTTCCTTGACTAACTCCAGCCAAACCTGCTAAGTGAGACAATCCCGCTCACTCTAGCTCTTACCCCCCTCAGAGTTTTTACTCGGGGTATTGTTAACCCGACATCCCCCCTATCACCTAGGTCTAACCCAGACTTTACCGGTGATCACCGAGGGGTACACATGCCTTACCAGGTCTTACAGTAGTATGCCCATTTACATGCAATAATTTTGACTTCATTAATTTTTTTTTTGTTTATTGCTGCTGTGATTCTGATCCATCCTCTCTCAATTTGATTTGCTCAAAAACTTCTATCAAACTGCTCCAACTGCGAGCCCGACGAGAACCTCGTAGATTCCAGCACTGGTGGCCTCACGTAGTAGAAAACGAACAATTTTCGAAGCCGCATGAACAATTTTCTTCTGCTGACCTGCATGCAGCCCACGCCTACTCCATCTTTCAACACGACATAGAACACACAGGAAATATCCCTTATCGATTCCCTACGAAAAAAGCTCCGAACAAAATCAGCCTTGAATTTTAATATTACCAAAGGTATCTCTCAACCTCTTTTAAATAGCCGCATGAATCCCGAACAATTCGTCAGCATGTTCCAAACTAGTAAATATCGGAAATGAACTGCAATCCCTGGCAGTTATGGCACTATCTTCCATACATTCTCCTCGAGGTTCTTCCGCGTACGATTGTTCCGCCATTATTTTCCAGAATTAGATCTGTAAAAAGGTTGCATTGATCTCATTAGGCACTATAAACCCCTGGCATCAAAGAATCCCTTTGAAGTCAATATCTGGCTCTGATACCAGTTGTTAAGAAATTTACTGCATAACATAGGAATAAATATAAAAATCTGCAAAAATAGATAAAGATTTGAGCCTTTACCACTTCAATACTAACATTTAAAGATAAAAACTTTATTGACAAGTCATTGTAGTATTATTTAAGATTATATATATATATATATATATAAACGATCTCTTTGTTTATCTATAAATAGGGCACAAAAAATATGTACGGTAACAATACAAAAAAGTGTGTAAGAATTTTTTGCGATGTGGGTCCTCCTTAGCATGGCTGGATTTTTTCCCACATAGTTTCGAACATGTGACTTTTACACCATAGAGTGCCTTATATATATATTAACAATTTCTTTGTTTATCTATAAATAGGGCACAAAAAATATGTATAGTAACAATACAAAAAAGTGCGTAAGAATTTTTTGAGATGTGGGTCCCCCTTAGTATGGCTGGATTTTTTCCAGCATAGTTTTGAACATGTGACTTTTACACCATAGAGTGCCTTAACATAACACCCTATCACCATCTACTCTACATCCCATGGACTCTTTTAATTTTTTATTTTATTTAAAATATTTTTTATCATTTACATTTCATAAATATTAGTTATAAATAACATTTTTTTTATCATTTTGAATAATCCACTTAACACTTTTTATATAAATAAAATTTATAGGAGTTAATAAATTAACATAACATCTATCATTAAATATCAAATTCAAACTAAATAGAAAATCACCTAAAACTCATCTAACTCGGAAATAGTTAAACCAACTATATAATATTAAAAAAAAAATCTAAAAAATTATTACATAATATTAAAAAATGCGTATTCTTGCATAATATTAAAAAATGCGTATTCTTTTAAAAACTTTAACCTTATTCAAGTCCACTTGTAAACATGTTTATAAATATAATTATATCAAATATTCTACAATGTTTCCACTTATGCATATTTTTCAAAATAATATAAAATATAAAGTCATCCAATTATTTAGGTCTCACCATCACATTATCAACCAAAAACTAGTTTATGTGTATATATCATATTCTCTTCTGAAATTTAACTAGTATATACATATATATACTATAGTCTCTATTTGTAAGTCTTCTACTTTTCATTCTCTATTTATTTTGTTAAATCTATCATATATTTATATAGTCTACACAAGAAAATACTACAAGTACAATACTATTTGCAATTAAAATCATAGATCCAAAACCATGTGCAAGCTATAAACTCAAATTATTATTTTTACACTGAAAACATAATTGTAGACATCTCACTTTATTTTATTTTATTATATTTGGTCTCACACAAAACAAATATAACATTTAATTATTATCAACATGAATTATTTGAAATATAATAATAATAATTAATTAATTAATTTAATGATAATTGTAATGATAAATGGAAAGAAATATATTATTATAAATGATAATATATTTAAAAAAAAAAAAACGAAAACAAAAACAAAAAAACAAAAACAAAAACATGAAATATACAAAAATTACCTTGATCAAATTTCAAGAAAATTATTGATCTAGTAATAACTCATTTAATGTAACAAAGCTAAAAAATTCTTAATGTGAAAAGAGTGCAAATAAATTTTTAAAAATTATGACAACTATTAAACTAATTTAATTCAATTTTATATATAATATCCAGAGCTTGTCAAAAATTTCTAGAGCTTCAACTGTAGGCATGACGAGCATCCCAAGTTATGCCTCTCAAGTGGTGTGTTGGCAATCATCCGACGGTGGGAAAATTAGGGTTAATTCTTGATGGTATATTTGGGATAGGAAGTAATGACCCCCTTCCTCTCATGTCTCCTCTGCTCATTCGAACCATTTGCAAATTGGAGTATTATTTCTTCGTGGTTTGTCCCTGAGGGAGAATGTAAATATTCAACACCTATTGTCGAGTATGAACTCTAAGAACTAAACTAGTTTATTTTGCAGCTTGTTTATTACTTTATGAAGGTTAAATCTAATTTACCCTTCTTATTTCACCTCGCAGAGTTTACAATGGGTCTTGGCCTCCTTCAAGCAGTACTTAGGTAATAGTTTCAATGGTTCCTTCTAGTTAGTGCATTATTATTTAGATGAATCTTACCCTTTTATGATTTTTGGCTAAACCATTTTTTTTGTATCTACAGGTTTGTTTGCGACTAGATTTTTCTCATGTGCGAAGACTTCAGTTTTCTTTATCAATAGTTCCAAGTTTTGTTGGTTAACTTATTCTCCTTTATATGATACGGGTCCCTAATGGCGATCAAACCCTATCAGGGGCCTTCTATTACAATTTGTCTTTAGTTCTTGCATGCAACTAACCCTCATATGAAGATTATAAAGATTTTTATTAACCAAAGATATACTTTGTCTTTTTTTTTTCTTTAGTTGCATGTAATTATCAGTGCTTACTTATCTGGGGTTTGAAATAACTTATTTTTAAGACTTGACTTCTTTTGAATAAACAAAATAGGGATTGTTCCAGGCTAGCTAGCCCAAGTCAGCTCCGTCCTAGAACTAACCCTCATGCAAAATTTCTATTATTATACACAGGTATAACAAAATAAAAATTTCCTCATTCTCCTTATAGACCTTACAGAATGTCCGACCTCCGACTGGTGGTCGGCGGAAGTCGGGGGGTCCAAGGTCAACTAGAGAGTTTTGGCTTGTGAAAAAGAAAAACTTACCAAATATATTATGATTCCAATGTAACTTTTTAATGAAGCTCTAAATCAACACGTTTCACATCTTAAATACATTAGTATTCATTCTTCTTGACTATTATATCTAATGATTTTAAATATAAGAACATACATCATGGTAACATCACCATGTTAATCTTATAAAACATGAAATAATTCTAACCTTTTCATAATGTTAGTTCTTTCCCTGCCATAGGAAACTAACCCTCATATGAAGATTATAAAGTTTTTTATTAACCGGAGATATATTGTCCTTTTTTATTTCTTTAGTTGCATGTAATTATCAGTACTTACTTGTCTGGGGTTTGAAAAAACTTATTTTTATGACCTGACTTCTTTTGAATAAACAAAATAGGGATTGTTCCATGCTAGCTAGCCCAAGTTAGCTTCATCCTGGAACTAACCCTCATGCACAAATTCTATTATAATACACAAGTATAACAAAATAAAAATATCCTCATTCTCCTTATAGACCTTACAGGATATTTGACCTCCGACTAGTGGTTTGTCGAAGTTGGGGTCGAAAGTCAACTAGAGAGGTTTGGCTTGTGAAAAAGAAAAACTTACCAAATATATTGTGATTCCAATGTCACTTTTTAAGGAAGCTCTAAATCAACACGTTTCACATCATAGATCCATTAGTATTCATTCTTCTTGAATATTATATCTAATCATTTTAAATATATGAACATACATCATGGTAACATCACCATGTTAATCTTATAAAACATGAAATAATTCTTACCTTTTCATAATGTTAGTTCTTTCCCTACCATAGAAAACTAACCCTCATATGAAGATTATAAAGTTTTTCATTAACCAAAGATATACTTTGTCCTTTTTTCCTTGTCTGGGATTTGCAAGAACTTATTTTATGACCTGAATTCTTTTGAATAAACAAAATAGGGATTATTCCAGGCTAGCTAGCCCAAGTCGGCTCCATCATGGAACTAACCCTCATTCAGAAATTCTATCATTATACATAGGTATAACAAAATCAAAATTTCCTCATTTTGCTTATAGACCTTACGGAATTTCCGACCTCCGACTGGTGGTCCGCCAAAGTCAGGGTCAAAGGTCAACTAGAGTGGTTTGGCTTGTGATAAAGAAAAACTTACCAAATATATTGTGACTCCAATTTGACTTTTTAATGAAGCTCTAAATCAACACGTTTCACATCTTAGATCCATTAGTATTCATTCTTCTTGAATATTATATCTAATCATTTTAAATATATGAACATACATCATGGTAACATCACCATGTTAATCTTATAAACATGAAATAATTCTAACCTTTTCATAATGTTAGTTCTTTCCCTGCCATAGGAAACTAACCCTCATATGAAGATTATAAAGTTTTTTATTAACCAAAGATATATTTTGTCCTTTTTTTTTTTCTTTAGTTGCATGTAATTATCAGTACTTACTTGCCTAGGGTTTGAAAGAACTTATTTTTATGACTTGGCTTCTTTTCAATAAACAAAATAGGGATTGTTCCAGGCTAGCTAGCCCAAGTGGGCTTCGTCCTGGAACTAACCCTCATGCACAAATTCTATTATTACAAAATGGAAATTTCCTGATTCTCCTTATAGACCTTACGGAAATCCAACCTCTGACTGGTGGTCTGCTGAAGTCGGGATCGGAGGTCAATTAGAGAGGTTTGGTTTGTGAAAAAAAAAAACTTACCAAATATATTGTGATCCCAATGTAACGTTTTAATGAAGCTCTAAATCAACATGTTTCACATCTTAGATCCATTAGTATTAATTCTTCTTGAATATTATATCTAATCATTTTAAATATATGAACATACATCACGGTAACATCACCATGTTAATATTATAAAACATAAAATAATTCTAACCTTTTAGTATTCTTTGTTAAACCTTGGACTTGAGCTTCCACTATATAAATATATATTGTAGCATATTTACAATTGTATACCATTAGTGTATAATTTACTAAGCTTATTTGAATTCAAAGAAAATTGTCCACATGTTTATAATATTTACACATTTTTTTTAATTGTTGGTCAAACCTATGGGAAATTGAACATTGAATCTCTTGCTTTACACATGACTTCGAAACAAGGTGATAGCCAATTAAGCTACACCCCATGGGTTATATTATTTACAAATTTTATTATATACAAAAATAATATTTAAATATGTTTAATATTTATATAAATTAAAATGGATATATTATTAATTTACATAAATTTTGGTATTTATAGACAACAACTTATTATTAATTGTATGTTTACAAATAGTAACCAAAAATAATAATGTTATTCTCATTACTTATTAGCATCTAAAAGTAAATTATAATAGATTTTGCCATTATTAATTTTTTCTTTTACAAAATAAACATTATTAAATTATTAAATTATACATATTTTTTAATGTATACAATTTTTCTCTAATGGTGTTTTCTAGAATTAACTAATCAATTCATCCTCACAGGATCACATTTTCTTACCAAAATGAGAGTGAGAGAATAGAATGCATAATGTAAAATATAATACAAAATTTAAAATGTAAAATCCATATAAATTAAAATAATGATTTTGTAATTATATTTAAATTTAATTAATAAGCACATAAAAACTTAATACTTATTCCGACTTTCGGGTCACATGTATCAGGCAATCAAATCCACCTTCATTGCCCTTATACCCAAGGTTGATTCTCCTCAATCTTTCAATGACTTCTGACCCATCTCCCTCTGCAATTTTTTATACAAGATTATAGCCAAAATCATTGTGAATCCTATCGAGCCTATTCTCTCTGCCAATATCTCATCTGAACAATTTTCCTTCCTACAAAACCAACAAATTCATGAAGCCATTGGTACTGCTCAGGAAGGAATCCAATCCATCAAATTGAAGCATCTAAAAGGAGCCATTCTCAAAATTGACCTCTCTAAGGCCTTTGACCGGGTCAGATGGCTTTATCTAAGAATGCTTCTCACTCATCTAGGTTTCCCTATCACTTTCATTCAATGGATCATGTGTTTTATTTCCTCTGTCTCTTTCAGTGTTCTTATCAATGGGTTTGCCTCCAATTTCTTCCATGCTGAGAGGGGTCTTAGACAAGGATGCCCACTCTCTCCTTTACTTTTTCTGCTTGTTATGGAAGGCCTAAGAAGAATGATTTTGCATGAAAGAAGAGAAGGGTGTCTACAGGGACTTAAGATCACTGATCAGTGTACAATATCTCATCTTCTATTCATAGATGATGTGCTTATCTTCCTAAGCGGTGGCATCCAGGACTTCTCTACTTTCTATGATATCATGTTACTTTTCACTGCTGCCACTGGGATGGAAATAAACAAGCCAAAGTCTACCATTACTTTCTCGGCATGCTCTCTACAGGAAACCTGATTTGCATATCTGAAGTTTCCTTTTCAAAGTCACCAATTGGAAGATGGACTTAAATACCTAGGGTTCCACATTAAATCCCATGGGTACAAAATAACAGACTGGATCTGGCTGGTGGCTAAGGTGGAGAAAATACTTCTAAATTGGAATCACCATTTCTTATCCAGAGCAGGGAGGTTGGTGCTTATTAAATCTGTATTGGAAGCCACTCTGGTTTATTGGATGTCCTTAGCATGGATTCCTCAAGGTATTCTTTTGAGAATAAAAAAAATCTGTTGCAAATTCCTATGGAATGGGCACAAGGAGGGGAATCCGTTCACCTGGGTGAGATGGATTCATATTGCATTGCCCAAGAAATGTGGGGGATGGGGTCTCAAAGATATTTCAGCCTTTGCACATGCTCTGGTTGACAAATTGGGATTGTAATCTCCCACTGATTATGTGTTGGCATACTTGGTTAAGATGGAACATATCATCTTCAATAACATGCAAATTTAGTGGCCATTAGTTATTGCTCGGATTATCAATAACTTTAATAAGGTTCCCAATGATGACCATCATCCACCTACTTGTACTATAACACCTGAAGCCATCAACCATAATCAACCTTGGGCCCATTTTGATGGATCTGCTCAAGATCAGGGATGTGGGGTGGGGGGGGGGGGGGGGGGGGTTCACAGTAATTTGTCACTGACCTCATCTCAGTCCCTCCGCTATTTCATACATCATATAAACATGTCCATATCTTCCCACTCATGCAAGAAGATTAAGCAAGTGCTCTCTAATGCTGAAGATTGACCCTCTTTGCCTAAGTTTCTGCATCGTCGCAAGTAAACCCTTAAAAAGTGCGACGGTTCCCTGTCATGAACTGTATCGTTGCGACGTCGTCGCAAGTGTACACGTGTTTCCTGCGACGGTTGAATTTTAGGGCTCAGCGCAAGTCTTCCAGATGTTTATTGCGACGATTGGTCCGAACGCATTGCTCCCTTGCAATGTCGTCGCTAAGCCCTAGTTTATGACTTGCGACAATCCAGATTTGGCAAATTAGTTCAAACAGTCGGCCTTCTGGGTGATTCTAGAACTGGTTGTTGGGTCAGATTGGTTTGCCTTTCCTCCTCTGGGATGGTAGTTCCACCTTTTATGAAACCTCCCTTGAGGATAAGCTCCCTCTCCCTCATTTTATGGAGGCTCCTCCTCCTATAAAATCACTCACCATTGCTATGATCAGCTAGTTCCTAGTTACTGGTTGCTAGTTGGATTGAAGCAGATTAGATAGCTTTGGTGTGAGTTTGACAAGTGTGGAATTGCTGATAGTTTGGTAAGAGGTTGTGGAGTGCCTTAGCCTTGCATTAGAGTTTGTGAGTGAGAGAGAGATATTATCCATTTGGGAGACCCATTCTTGAGAGTGAATGCTTGAAGGAACATATCGGTTGGACCCTCTGAGAAGGCTTGTGACGTCAAGGCTTGGTTGTAAGCTTTGCTCTTGATTTATTTTAATACAATCAATAACGATTTCCTATATCTTGTGTACAATTTACTTGATAGCTTATGATTCCTTGACTTTATAAGTAAATAGATCATTGTTGTTCTCGGTTACGTGCTCTGTTGTTTTCTTGTGGTGTTTCAGGTCAATTGCTCATTAAGGAGAAGGAAACGGAAGCTGGAGCAGCGCAACGGAAGCTTCACCAAACACCAGTTTTGAGGTAGGCCTCCAATGATGACTATTTAAGGAAATCGATTGTTGTTTTGTTTTTGTTGTGACTAGACCCACTCTAGGGCTAGAGGGGTTGCCTCTGTCCGCAGAGGGAACACTTTCCTACTTCACAAGTTGGCGACTCCGCTGGGGATTCCTTTGTATGTTTTTTTCTCTTGTTTTCTTTTGTTTGGTATTGCTATAGTGTCTCTTGATTTTGGGGTTAAAACCATCAGTTTTCTAGGTTACCTGGGTCAGTCTGGGAATCCTTTTGACTGTTTGGAAGATCAATCTAGTATCATTTAGGTGATTTTACTTTGTCTTTTGCTTTAAGTAAGATCGTCACTGAAGATAGCTTAACAGATGCGATGACATCGCTGATGTTCTAGCTTTGTGCCTGTGACGATTTGGCTTTCGTCTCAGGTTGCTAGTTTAATCCCTATGACGATTCCTGAAATCGGACCGTCTCTGAAAACAAGTGTATTCTTGCAATGACGTCTCTGAAAACAGGTGTACTCTTGCGACTAGTCTCAGGTTGTCAATGTAACACTTGCGACGATTCCTGTAAAGTTGTTTTTACAACTTTACCTCCTGAATCCATCAGTCTTGTTTATCCCCTGTTGTTTCTTGTCTCTCATCAGCTTGTTTTGACTGCTTTTGGTTAAGGTATCTTCTCTTTGATTTCATTGAGTGAGTCTTGTGTTTTCATACCATGTAACCTAGCTCTGTTAAGGGTTTCATTGAGAAGTCGTTTTCTTGGGTTACGTGTCTGTCCAAGGTTTATCCGCAACCGTCTTATTGATTTTCTTGAGTCTTTTTTGATGCTTGTTTTCTTGCTGGTTGATTATTGAACCAATTTTTCAAATTGATTCGATTTCTGCACTATCAAACATAGATCGCATTTGTTTGGATCAGTTAGGTTTACACTTGCTTGTTTGTCATTACAATTCCAAAAATAAAAAATATTGCATTCATACAGCATACGAAAGTGAAAGCGCTTTTGCATTGCTGACTTTTCAAGATTGAGAAATTGGAAAGAAAAGTTCAAATATTTCATTAGTAGTTGTGAGATAAGTGTATTTATGCATTGTGTTTCTTAGCACTTGCATTAGCTTGTCTTGGTTTTGTGTTTGCTTGGGAATGAACTCTCTACCTTTCTTTAAGTAGGCATTCATCGAAACAATTGATGCTTTTCTCATTCTAGTTGCATCCTAGGGATTTTTGACATACATATGGTAGGGCCTGAAAACCGAAACTTAATTCAAGATCAACTTTAAAATGAATTGAATGAACTTAACAACGCATTGGAACTTAACGCACGTTATTTAGAGGTCTAGGCTAAAGACATGCTCCGGCGTCGTTAAACCTAATCACTATTGTTTTCGCTTAAGGTTGGGTGATTCCTCCTTCTGTGACTCAATAGCTTCTAGTACAAACTTGTGCTCCCCGTACCGTCAAGTATATATCGAGAGACTCCACTAGGTTATCATCCTATATCCATAGAAATCCATGTCTATCGCCTTACGAATCGTAACGCACCGAACACAGCATTCGAGAAGACTGGCTACCGTACGGAAAGTCCTTGGTCATTTTTCTTTCATTTTATCACCAAGGTGTATATGCAGTTTTGCGGTTTGTCTGGTAAACCTCTTGTCTAGTTCTCCAGAGTAGTCACTTTCACTCCTTTTTGACTCCTTAAAAGAAAAGGATCATCTGAGCACTTGTCCTTTTAGGCTCATTAAACCTCAAAAAGATAGAGTCACCTTTTCGTCCTTTTCTCGACTCTTAAAACATGAAAAGGTCAATTTTTGTTCCTATGTCATAAAATTTACTGCCCGTGAAATATTCCTGGTTACTGTTAGAGTTCTTGGTTACCCTGTATGTGAATTTCAAATTTGTTTCCAGTGGCAACATTCCCCAAGTCTACCGGCCAAATTCTTCCCCCAGATGGGAATCCTGGTCTGTTTCCTCCTTTTGGAAATGTCGGTGCTTCATATATGGAAACATTTTCCTTGCCTGGGTTAACCATCAGTTTGCTCGTTTGGTTGTTTTCAACCTCGGTGGTCCCAAACATCATGACTCATGTTCCACCATCTCCTTCATCTGAATCATGACACGATGATTCCAAGGTTGAGCCTGCGCCTTCTTCCCCTGTTTCCTCATCTTCATCTCCTATTTCGCTTGGTGAAAGTTCCACATCTAGTAACCAGGAGACTAAGAAGAAGAAGAAGAAGACGACGAAGAAAAAGAAGTCCGATAAGCGCGAGGCCGCCCATGCAACTATTGCTCCGAGTACATCTCAGGTCAGAATACCTTCTGCTCCTCCGCGGAAGGTTAAGTTTCCTTGTAAATTGTGCAAGAGTGACCATTTTCTTCATGATTGTCCTGGTATTCCTAGGATCTTAAAAGCATGATTTCACAATCTGGCTCGTCCCTCATCATCCTATGAAGCTCATGACAATGCTCCATCACCAATTGGCAGTGGTAAGAAGAAAGGGAAGATTCGATTCCCCTGTAGGCTATGTGAAGGCAACCATCCCCTTCACCTTTGTCCACTCATGGATAAAGCTTCAACTGTTTTGGAAAGTCTTACAGCTTCTTCGCCTCCACTTTCGGTTGGTTATTAGAGGTTCTCCTCCGACCCTTTCCCCATTGACAAAGAGATTAACTTAGAATCTTATCTTGTCCATCCTTCTCTTCCCGAACCTAGCTGTGCTCAGCCTGTTCCTGACCAACCATTGGTCGGAAAGAGTGTTGACTTGGATTCACCACCAGTGGTCCACTCTATTCCTGAAAAACATCATGATTATATTTCTCATGTTCTTCTCGTCTCGTCAGATTCCCCTGAGTCTGAGAACGACCCTCCTATCCTAGCTGATCCTTCGGTTCTTGTAGAGCATGGGGGCAATCATACGGTGCCCTCACCAAGTAGTTCAGTCATTTCCTTCGACTGGAGTCACTTGATTGTTTTCCGCCTTCCATCCTATGTGCCTTTCCAGATTACAGTACATGCCTATAATAAGGCAGTACCTGACACTATCTTGGATGAAGGTGCGTCGATTAGCCTCATGCCTTTCACTACTTGGCAAGCTTTGGGCTCCCCACAGCTTGTGCCGGTCACGAAGAATCTATTGGCATTTGACGGAGGAACCAGTCAACCTTTAGGGATCCTTTCGAAGTTCCCTGTTACTTTGGGAGGAAAAATCGTCTATATAGACGTGATCATTGTCCAAGGTGCTTTAGATTTCAGTCTTCTCCTTGGTCGTGATTATATCTATGCCATGGGGGCTCTTGTTTCTTCACTTTTCTGTGTGGTTTGTTTTCCGCACGATGGAAGGATGGCGACTATCAATCAATTTTCATTCTTTAGTCACCCGATGCCTCATGTTCCGCCATCTTCCCCTCTTAGTTCTTGTTTGCAAGCAGTACCTTCCTTGCCACAGGTCAATTATGTGGCTACCCGTTCCATCTCTGCCTCTGCTGATGATCATGCAGATGGTCTCGTACATCATGTACTGGGGGCATTGGAACCTGATCTGTCATTGGTGTCTAATGACATGTGTTCCTCCAGGAGCGTGCTTCTTCCATCCGGTGAAGATCTCTTGGGAGCCATGTTTTCATACGACCTATGAACAGAGGTTTGAGGATAGTTCTGATCTTGTGTCGACCTCGTTAAAAAATGAAGCAAGGTTTGAGGATAGTTCTGATCTTGTGTCGACCTCGTTTAAAAATGAAGCAAAGTCCGAGGATAGTTCTGATATTGTGTCGAACTCGTTAAAAAATGAAGCAAGGTCCGAGGATAGTTCTGATCTTGTGTCGACCTCGTTAAAAAATGAAGCAAGGGCCCGAGGATAGTTTGTTCCCATCTCAACCTTGTTAAAAAATGAAACGAGGAGTCTTGGTGCATAGTTCCTTGTCTTGTGTCAAGCTCGTTAAAAAATGAAACGAGGAGTCTTAGTGCATAGTTCCTTGTCTTGTGTCAAGCTCGTTAAAAAATGAAACAAGGAGTCTTGAGGAAAGTTCTTGATCTTGTGTCAACCTCGTTAAAAAATGAAACAAGGGTTATGAAGATCGTTCTTTTACTGTGTCAACCTCATTAAAAGAATGAAACAACTCCCTTTTCCAAATCGAGCCTTTGATTAAGATCTCGTAAAATCTGAGTCGAGTCTTTCCAAGATCTCGACAGTGAACCTTCATTCCATCCACCTCGTTGAATGCAATGAAGCTTGGGGGGCATGTACCTCGATTTGCGTTATTATGCTGGGGGTATGCGAACTTATAACAAGCATAGTTTTTTGTTTCAAGCTTGTGTAAACATGAAACCGAATCCAAGCATAGTTCTCCATGGTTCAAGCTTGTGTAAAAATGAACCCATTCCCAATTTACATCTCGTGATTGTCGTTTTTATCCGCTAAATTCTACTAGATGAGCCTTGGTTGTTTCATTCTATCGCCACCATCTCTTTGGCCGATCATATGCTTTCACTTGATTCTTTGTCCTTTCCTGAGGGACCACAATGATGAGTGGTTTTATTAGCCAGCCTCTTGACCATTACATGTTTTGCGCAATTCCACCATTGTCGGAACTAGTTGCTACCCTTTATACCACTCGTTCCTCTAGGACGAGTGACCTTTAAGCTCTTTTTTGACTTGTAAAATATGAAAATATTTCCGAGTTTTTCCCTTTTTGACTTGTTAAGAGGGAATAAAAAAGCAGTCCACTTTCAGCTCTTTTCTGACCGTATAAATAGGAAAATATGGCCGAGCTTTTGTCGTTTCAAGTTCGATTTTGGTTATGAAACATCATGTCTCTGATCGTTTTTTTACTTTTTTTGGATCAAGAACACTAATTATGAAAAATACTCTTTGATTGTAACGGTCAAGTGGTTCTCTCGAGTATTGTTTTCTACTTTTTCGGGCTTGAGGGACACAAATTTACGAAAAAGGACCCCCCTAGAGTTTTCTTTTCCGTGTCTTTTTCAAACTCTCTAAACATGAAAAAGACTCCAAGTTTTACCTATGTCGGACTCGTTAAACTCTGATGACATTGGACTCGTCACCATGATGAGACTCGAGCTTCTCCTCCCTAGGGCTCGTTAAACTATCACTAGGTTGGATTCGTCCGAAGGTCGAACTTATATCACAAGCATATGCTATCCCCTTCAAGCTTGTTTTTCAAAAATAATTGGGGTACTCGCCAGCAATGGTGGGGGAAAATTTGGAAGTCGTCGTTGGTTACCTATGGCAGCTAGTCACTCTTGAACATCGACACTTTTGCTTCTCGTCGGGTAGGGATATCCTTACATCATCATTGGCCTTCTGGGGTTTTGGGTTGCCATTTTGCCTCATTCCATCTGATCTGTGTTGCCTCCATCAAACTTCAGATCCCTTGGTACCAAAATGTTGCTGCATTCCGGAGTCGTGTCACCGATATGTTCAAGAGTATAATCCTTCTGTAGTTCATACCCTTACCTCCTCCTCTGATGCTTTGTTTCACCATCTACCACTTGTTCCTTGTCTCGTGTCGTTGATGGGGGAAACATTATGGCCCTCCTGCGATGGATCACCTCCTATCGACATCAGCCCATTATCCAGGAAGTCGATCTAGAGATTCCTTTCGGTACCTTGGAGCTTGCATGCCTCAATGGCAAGTTCTTTGCACCTGATGACGGACTTTCATCATTGGTCTTCGATTGGGTGATTCCACGAGTGTTTGACTTTAGATCACTTTTCACACTTAGTGGATTGTACTGGCAGTACCTTGAGAACCATTGGCATTATTGGTGGTCTCTCTCGCGCTTGTTAACGGTTTCCATCATTGACCGGTAATCAAGCGATTTTCTATCATGCTCGACTTCAGCACATCTGTTCGCATGCTAGAACTTGTACTATGATTGATTAGGGTTTCAAGACCCCGGACAAAGATTACATACGTTCGGGCTGCGTGGATTGGTTCGTGATTATATACATGACTCTTTGATTGGATGGCTGCGACCATACCTGAGTCCTTATAGATGGCTGCGACCATACCTTTATCATTATATATGGTCTTATCAACTGGGTGGTTGCGTTCATATTACAGACCAAGTTTCATTGATGGCTACGCCCATGCCTAGACTACATGTATTTCACTATTAGAGATATCAGTTGTACTTTTGCTTGCAGGTTCTTCGTGGTGGTGTTCCAGTTTGGTTATGATTTCGTAAAGCATTTCACCCCTCCCACTCTCTCGGGCTTCATGCTTTAGGGGGCATCTATTACACAGTAATTTGTCACTGACCTCATCTCAGTCCCTCCGTTATGTCATACATCAGATAAACATGTCCATATCTTCCCACTCATGCAAGAAGATTAAGCAAGTTCTCTCTAATGTTGAAGATTGACCCTCTTTGCCTAAGTTTTTGCATCGTCGCAAGTAAACCCTTAAAAAGTGCGACGGTTCCCTGTCATGAACTATATCATTGTGACGTTGTCGCAGGTGTACACGTGTTTCCTGCGACGGTCGAATTTTAGGGCTCGGCGCAAGTCTTCTAGATGTTTATTGCGATGATTAGTTTGAACGCATTGATCCCTTGCGATGTCGTCTCTAAGCCCTAGTTTATGACCTACGGCGATCTAGATTTGGCGAATTAGTTCAAACAGTCGTCCTTCTGGGTGATTCTAGAACTAGTTGTTGTGTCAGATTGGTTCGCCTTTCCTCCTCTGGGATGGTAGTTCCACCTTTTATGAAACCTCCCTTGAGGATAAGCTCCCTCTCCCTCTTTTTATGGAGGCCCCTCCTCCTATAAAAGCACACACCATTGCTATGATCAGCTAGTTCCTAGTTATTGATTGCTAGTTGGATTGAAGCAGATTAGATAGCTTTGGTGTGAGTTTGACAAGTGTGGAATTGTTGATAGTTTGGTAAGAGGTTATGGAGTTTGTGAGTGAGAGAGAGATATTATCCATTTTGGAGACCCATTCTTGAGAGTAAATGTTTGAAGGAACATACCAGTTGGACCCTCTGAGAAGGCTTGCGACGTCAAGGCTTGGTTGTAAGCTTTGCTCTTGATTTATTTTAATACAATCAATAACGATTTCCTATATCTTGTGTACAATTTACTTGATATCTTATGATTCCTTGACTTTATAGGTAAATAGATCATTGTTGTTCTCGGTTACGTGCTCTATTGTTTTCTTGTGGTGTTTCAGGTCAATTGCTCATTAAGGAGAAGGAAATGGAAGCTGGAACGGCACAATGGAAGCTTCACCAAACACCGGTTTTGAGGTAGGCCTCCAACGATGACTATTTAAGGAAATCGATTGTTGTTTTGTTTTTGCTGTGACTAGACCCACTCTAGGGCTAGAGGGGTTCCCTCTATCTGCAGAGGGAACACTTTTCTACTTCACAAGGGGGTATATTACTTCACCTATCAGTCAACCATTTTTTTCGTATCCGCATGGGTTTGGGTGCTGGTACAAACAACTTCGCAGAACTCATCTTGCTTGGACACTTATTACATTTTGCCTTGGCACATGACTGTAGACAAATACATATATTCGAGGATTCCAAAATCATCATAAATTGGTTCAATTGCACATTTTCATGTCAAGTGCATACTCTCAAAAACATTTTGGATGATGCCTTGCAATTAAAATCTCATTTTGAACATATTTCTTGTCTCCACATTTACAGGGAGTGCAACCAGATTGCAGATCAGCTTTCCAAGGAGGCCTCGAACCAACCCAGAGGTCTATGGTTAATACAAGAACATAGGGAGGAAGAGTTTTTTCAGTATTATCACAAGCCCTACATCAACCAGCTACAACAAAGAGCCAATAGGCCCTAATTTTACAGTATTTTTTGCAGTACATATCAGCTATCTATGCACTATATAATTTTTGTATTTTTGTATAAACATTTACAGAACTGTGACTGTATACCCTTAGTGGGTAATTTATGTACAGACCTATATATTTTGAAGGCTATGGCCACAACATACAGCATATGCCACTAGCATTTACAACATGTAATTTTCCAAATTAATAGAAAATTACGATTTTTCTATGGGAAAAAGAATTAATACTTACAATATATCAATATTTTTAATCATTCATATTCACCCCACTATGAATATGATTAATTTGTAAATAAACTTTGTTCCTTATAAGTATCATCTGTGATTATGTACAAAATTATCATTAATTTAATAATATGTTTTTTAATACATATAATTTTAAAAATAATTTCTAGTTTTACTCCAAAATAAAATAATAATTATATTCCCAAGTGATTATACTTAAATTATCATCAATTCAATCCTATCTTTTTTTAAATAACATTTAGTCTTAATACCATTTATAAAACTAAATGATATTTTAATTACAATTTAATATCAACCTTAAAAATACAATAATATACTTTATTAACAACCATATTAAATTAATATAATTAGTAGATATATTTAACTTGCTTGGATGTATTTTTAATGTTAATGATAATAATAAAAATTAGTCATAAATTTCACCTTGATCACTTTAATATATTACGATTATTAAATTAATTAATTAATTAGTTATCTTAAATTAATATAAAATTAATTCTAGATTTTTTAATTAATGACTTTTTAATTATATTAATAAATTTTATTAACAATTTAAAATCATTAAATTAATTCAAGTGATCGAAGAGTGTGAATTAGAAGGATTGAGTCACTAAATCAAATCAAAAGTTGAATTTGATAGTTTTTATTTATTTATATTTAAATTAAAATTTACATCTTTTCTACCGTATAATAATTTCAAATATAACTGATACAGTTTGAGTGGGCTTAATGGTTAAGAGCATGTGTTTCTTCCTAAGAGGGCATAAGTTCAAAACCAGAGGAGTAGAGTATGTATGTCTTCGTAGACTTAGCAGTGAAATCATTGCTCAGAGGTAGGTCCTTCGTCCCACAAAGAAGAAGGTCTCATACACCAATTTGGTGTCCGACTTGACCTTAAAATTGGATAATAATAATATCTCAAAAATATATATGACAAGTCAAGATCGTTGCTCGGAGGTAGGTCCTTCGTCCCACAAACAAGAGAGTCTCATACACCAATTTGGTATCGATGCTCGGAGGTAGGTCCTTCGTCCCACAAACAAGAGGGTCTCATATACCAATTTGGTGTCTAGCTTGACCTTAAAATTGGATAATAATAATATCTCACAAATACACCAATTTGGTGTCTGACTTGACCTTAAAATTGGGTAATAATAATATCTCACAAATATATATGACAAGTCAAGATCGTTGCTCGTAGATAGGTCCTTCGTCCCACAAACAAGAGGGTCTCATACACCAATTTGGTGCCTAACTTGACCTTAAAATTGGATAATAATAATATCTCACAAATATATATGATAAGTCAAGATCGCTGCTCGGAAGTAGGTCCTTCATCCCACAAACAAGAAGATCTCATACACCAATTTGGTGTTTGACTTGACTTTAAAATTGGATAATAATAATATCTCACAAATACACCAATTTGGTGTCTGACTTGACCTTAAAATTGGATAATAATAATATCTCACAAATATATATGACAAGTCAAGATCGCTGCTCAGAGGTAGGTCCTTCGTCCCACAAACAAGAGGGTCTCATACACCAATTTGGTGTCTGACTTTGTTAGGGTCCCACCCTAACCCCCTTATTTATGTCATGGGATCACGTCATAGTCAAGAGTCAATAAAGCCCATATTAATATTTGTAAGTGGTTAACCCGCAATTAATGACGGGACCACAGTTAGTTGCAAATGGGCGGTAGTATTAGATAGATGGTAAATGGGCGGTAGTATTAGATAGATGGTATTAATAAAACCCACGATATTGGCCCGTGGTATTGCATGTATGAGTCATATATAAAGGATAGAGACTCCCTGCGAGGAGCATCGTGTCTTGTTTTGTAATCGAGCTCTGCTCTATTGGAGGTTGCCCCCTCGAAGAGGCCTGTGAACATTTCTCTCTGAATAATAAAATCATTGCTATTCTGTGTTCTAGGTATATTTTCTTCGCATATTCTGTGTTCTCGGTATCTTTTCTTCGCAAATTCTATGTTTGGGTATTGCTTTGCAGGTTAAGAGCATAACAAGTGGTATCAGAGCACTTTCCAGGGCTCGGTGGGATCTCCAAATTTTAGCAAAATTTTTTTTGGCTAGAGACGTGTTCCGACGTCTTTAAACCACGGGATTTGTCGTTAAGCGCATAAACCTGCGGATTTGGGGAGGCATGCACGTAGGAAATACAAGAGGTGGTCACGTCTGTTGGACTCCCTTGTAACCCCTGTGGGTACCCCTTCGAGTAGTAGCGCATTAGACAGAACCGCGCACGGACTGTCTTCCACGTACCCTCTGGGTATATAGGAAGCCCCCTAGCTCCCTTGAAACCTCGCCATAGATAAACCTTCGGCCGTCTTGTGGCTACAGTACACCGAGAACAGCACTCGGAGAGATTACTCGCCCGTACGATAGGGTAGTCGGGTTGTACGGCTAAGGGTACGGTCGATCCTCCTTAGTTAGAGCCCTGAAACATTGGGCCGAGTACTACTGTCAGACCCTTATGTATATTGCGATCTGTAGCACCTGACACTCCCCAAGACCATAGTTCCCTTTCTATCGGGGGATCACACATCATCTATTCCAGATCAGCAGCAGCAGTTGTTCCACCATTCAGATCTCTCAGATCCACTAGATCGGATATTCCAGATCAGCAGCAGCAGTTGTTCCACCATTCAAATCTCTCAGATCCACCAGATCGGAGTAGTTGTGAAGGGTTCCTGTACCTGGATATAATTTTCGCAGGACTTTTGGTGGCATTGACATTTTGAGGATTTGGCGACTGCAGTACTGATCAGGAAGGAGTAAAACTCCGTTAGGAGTTTTCCAAAAAAAAAAAAAAAACGAGTCTGAGATCTTCCGGGGCGCTTATTGGTGACCTAGCCCATCAGTATCAGGACAACGAGCTGAGCAAGGTGGTACCATTCAATTTCTTAGTAAAAAAATTTTAGGCGGTCCCAATTTTTCATCAGGTTGGTGTATGGTAGAAACTCGCGCTCAAGCGATGGCCAATGAAAGGATCGAAAAAATTGAAAACCATGTGCACTCCCTCCAAACTGCAGTGAACATGATCGAACTTGAGCTTCAAGGAATGAGTAACCACATACAACTTGAGCTTAAAGGAATAGGTAACCAGATACAGGAGGCACTCCTAAAGGGCAAGGAGCCAACCCACGAGGAGGCGTATAATGGCCATGAATACCATGAGGGTGAGTCTAGCCACTCTCCTCACGTTTGGCACTCCCATCCACCACCCAGTCAGCGACCTCCCAAGTTGGATATGCAGAAATTTGACGATTCTCACATGTCCGCATGGCTAGCACAAATGGAGCAGCATTTCCAATTGAATCATATCATAGATGAGGGGACTAAGCTTATGGTGGGCACCATGTAATTGGACAATGAACGATGGCAATGGAAGGAATGGCATCAGCGTTGCAATGGACATTTTCAGAATTGGGCCCAATTTGCCAAAACTCTTCGCAGTTGCTTTGAACAGGAAGACTCTTTTTTGGGGCGTCTCACTAAGCTCCGACAGACGGGTACAGTGGAGGAATATATTACTGCTTTTGAAGCCTTAGCCTTCCGCACTAAGGGTCTCACAGATGAGTTCTACATGGAATGCTTTATCAGCGGTCTTAAAGAAGCCATCAAAGCTCAGGTTCTACTCCACCACCCTCCCACATGGACAGAGGCTTGCCAGGTAGCCCATAAGGTGGAACGTGCATTAACAGCCCAATCCAGCCGCCCCAACTTCCCCACTAAAGGTCGTCCCTCACAGGCTCCCAATATGACTCAGACACTTAAGATTCAAAAGGTGTCACCTGCGGAAATGACCGAAAGAAGGAAGCAAGGACTATGTTACTACTGTGATGAAAAATATTCGCTGGGTCATAAATGCAAAGAGCACAAGTTTTTTCAAATAGATGCCACTGACTACAGCTCCACCGAGGAAGATCCACCACTTGAGGAACCGGAGGCGATCGAAGAAGATAACCAACAGGAGATTGTATCTGATGAACCAATTATTTCGCTAAATGCATTGGCAGGAATTTCTTCCCCTCAAACTCTCAAAATCAGGGGTTTTCTTAAACATCGCCCAGTAGTAGTCTTGATTGGTAGTGGAAGTACCCATAATTTCATCCACCAAAAGATTGCTGAAGCAACACATTGTTTCGTCCGGGCAGTTTCTAACTTCCAAGTCCAGATTGCAGATGGGGGCACAATGAAATGTGAAGGTCGCTGTGAAAATGTCAAAATTCAAATGGGGGATTATCAATTGAAAACCCACATGTTTGCAATACACATGGGCGGTTGCGACATTGTCCTCGGCGCGGAATGGCTCCGCACTCTTGGGCCAATCACAATGGATTTCCAGGAGTTATATATGAGTTTTAAGCAGAACAACTCCACACACACCCTCCGTGGACTACAGGCGGGAGCCCCCTCTATCATCAGCTCGCATAGGATGGAAAAACTGTTAAAAAAGGGCCATCATGGAGTGGTAGCTCAATTTAATGCCATCCAAGTAGTAGACACCATGTCTCCGCCAATTCATCCTGAGATGCAACAGATTTTAAATAAACATCGGACGGTCTTTGACAAGCCTCATGAGCTTCCACCCTCACGAGGGGAACATGATCATAGCATCACATTGGTTCCAGGGGCCCAACCCCCAAATGTGCGGCCATACAGATATCCGTTCACCCAAAAGAATGAAATAGAAAAAATCATCAAGGAATTGTTGGAAGCAGGTGTCATTCGTCCCAGCATTAGTCCTTATTCAGCTCCAGTAGTCATGGTCCTCAAGAAAGATGGGGAGTGGCGGATGTGTCCAGACTTCAGGGCCCTCAATAAGTTAACAGTCAAAGATAAATTTCCCATCCCAGTGGTTGACGATTTGCTGGACGAACTCAATGGGGCTCAATTCTTCACTAAGTTGGATCTTCGCTCAGGCTACCATCAAATTCGCATGAAGGAAGTCGACATTCCCAAGACAACTTTCAGAACTCATGAAGGCCATTATGAGTTCCTGGTCATGCCATTTGGGCTCTGTAATGCCCCCTCTACTTTTCAGAGCCTTATGAATCACCTTCTCAAACCATATCTCAGAAAATTTGTCCTTGTCTTCTTCGATGACATCCTCATCTATAGTGGCACTTGGGCGGCACATCTTCAGCATGTAGATCTACTCTTGCAACTACTCTGCACGCATAAATTATTTGTCAAGATGCCTAAGTGTTCGTTTGGCATGGAAGAAGTTGAGTATTTGGGCCACATTGTGGGGCGTGAAGGTGTCAAGGTGGACCCAAAAAAGATCCAGGCAATGCAAGAATGGCCTCAACCTAAGACCTTGAAAAGCTTGAGAGGATTTTTGGGTCTCACAGGCTATTATCGTAAATTTGTCCGCAACTATGGCCGCAGAGCGAAGCCCCTAACGCAACTCCTAAAGAAAAATTCCTTCTTCTGGAACGAAGAAGCACAACAGGCATTTACCGCTCTCAAAACCGCCATGTGTTCCACTCCTGTCTTAGCACTACCGGACTTCACCAAATCATTTGTCATTGAATCTGATGCTTCGGGAACAGGTATTGGAGCGGTCTTAATGCAGGAAGGGCGACCATTGGCCTTCACCAGCCAACAACTAAGTGGGAGGAATCTGGGCCAATCTACCTACGAGAAGGAAATGATGGCCATCTTACATGCAGTCGAGACCTGGCGACCTTACTTGTTGGGGTGACGTTTCCAAATCCGCACAGATCATCACAGTCTTAAATATTTTTTGGAGCAATGCCTATCTTCCCCACAACAAAATAAATGGTTGGCCAAAATGCTAGGATATGATTATGAGATCATTTACAAGAAAGGGAAAGACAACAGGGTAGCAGATGCATTGTCGCGCCAATTTGAGGAGGAAAGTACTCTGCTCGCAATTTCCCTCCCCATTCTAGACTGGATTGAAGAGGCTCGCAGGGAATGGTTTTCACATCCCGGGCTCTCCCAACTCATTTCTCAATTGCAAGTAGATCCTAATTCCAGCAAGGGCTACTCGTGGCAGAATGATATTCTTTGCTACAAGGACAAAGTCGTAATATCACCAACATCCACCCTCAAAAGTCGCATTTTGGCAGAATTGCACTCATCTCCCATTGCAGGACATTCGGGCTTTCAGAAGACATATGCTCGCACCAGAAGATCATTTTTTTGGGCTGGCATGAAACAGGACATCCTTACTTTCGTAGCAGAATGTGACGTCTATCAACGCCACAAAGGGGAAACCGTCAACACACCAGGCACATTACAACCATTGCCCATTACGGCGTCAATTTGAACGGAGGTATCCATGGATTTCATTACAGGTCTTCCAAAGTCTGGGAACAAGTCAGTCATCATGGTGGTTGTGGACCGACTGTCGAAGTATGCTCATTTCTGCGCCCTACCCCAACCATTCACACCCACTTTGGTTGCTCAAACTTTCATGGATCAGATCTTCAAATTGCATGGCATGCCCACTTCTATTGTGTCCGACCGCGACCCAATCTTCACCAGTAATTTTTGGCAGGAGCTCTTCAGACTACAAGGCACTCAACTCAAACTCAATACTTCATATCATCCGCAAACAGATGGTCAAACCGAAGCCATCAACAAATGTCTAGAAACCTACCTTAGGTGTTTCACTTCAGAAAATCAACACCTTTGGGTACAGTGGTTACCTCTGGCGGAATGGTGGTATAACACCAACTATCATGCCACCACCAAAATGACTCCCTATGAAGCAGTCTATGGACAACTTCCGCCTTCCCCTACTTCTTATCTCACGGGGTGCTCCAAAGTACAAGCCGTGGATCAACTCCTACAACACCGCGCAACCATGCTTGCCCATCTGCGTGAGAATCTTCATCAAGCTCAGAACCATATGAAGCAACAGGCTGACCAACATCGCTCAGAGCGCCAATTTCAAGAAGGGGATCAGGTCTTTTTGAGGCTGCAACCATATAAGCAAACATCACTCAAAGACAAGGGTTGTCAAAAGCTCTCTCCAAAATTCTACGGACCATACCAAGTACTTCAGCGCATTGGAGAAGTGGCTTACAAGTTGGCTTTGCCACCTACAGCAAAAATCCACCCAGTTTTCCATGTATCGTGCCTCAAGAAAGTGATTGGGAACAATTGCCGAGTTCAAACCAGTCTACCTGAATTGGACGAAGAAGGGTCAATCTGGCTTCAACCTGAACAGGTTCTAGACACACGAGACAAGCACCTGCGCGGCCGCATGCTTAAGGAGGTCCTCGTCAAATGGAAAGACACCTCTCCGAAAGATGCAACTTGGGAACCAGCCACTATTCTTCAGCAGTTTCCGCAGCTTCAGCCTTGAGGACAAGGCTAGTCTTAAGGGGGAGGGCATGTTAGGGTCCCACCCTAACCCCCTTATTTATGTCATGGGATCACGTCATAGTCAAGAGTCAATAAAGCCCATATTAATATTTGTAAGTGGTTAACCCGCAATTAATGACGGGACCACAGTTAGTTGCAAATGGGCGGTAGTATTAGATAGATGGTAAATGGGCGGTAGTATTAGATAGATGGTATTAATAAAACCCACGATATTGGCCCGTGGTATTGCATGTATGAGTCATATATAAAGGATAGAGACTCCCTGCGAGGAGCATCGTGTCTTGTTTTGTAATCGAGCTCTGCTCTATTGGAGGTTGCCCCCTCGAAGAGGCCTGTGAACATTTCTCTCTGAATAATAAAATCATTGCTATTCTGTGTTCTGGGTATATTTTCTTCGCATATTCTGTGTTCTCGGTATCTTTTCTTCGCAAATTCTATGTTTGGGTATTGCTTTGCAGGTTAAGAGCATTACAGACTTGACCTTAAAATTGCATAATAATAATATCTCACAAATATATATGACAAGTCAAGATCCTTCATCCCACAAACAAAAAAGTCTCATACACCAAATTAGTGTCTGATTTGACTCTGACCTTAAAATTAGATAATAAAAATAAATATATATGACAACTCAAGAAAACCTAACATAAATATATAGAAATTCAAAATTCGAAAATAAAAAACGAGTGGGCCTAAAAGTCTTCCAATTATTTATCCTCGTGGCCACGGAATCCACTTGCACTAAAACTATCGACTTTTTAACTATGTATTTCATTGCCAATCAACCATGAGTTGCCCAAACAACGTTTAGTTCTGCACTGTTTGTCATCGGCCGACCTTCAGCCTCATTGCACTTGCACACACATAAGCAAGTGAATACCCTCTCCATCTGGGTCTCTCCCACACAAAGTTGTAATCATATTAGGTTATCGTTGCTATCTAAAGAGCAAGCATAAATACTAAATATTATTTGTGCAATGATATTATTATATAATTTAGTGTTAATTTTCCAAATTGTGCAACTTTTTTATAATTTTACATAATTGATGGAAATTTAGATTTTAATCTGTGGAAATTTTTAATTTTTAAATATTTTAAAAATAAATTAAAATATATAAAAATTAAATTTTATGATTAAAATTTCTATTAAATTCATAAAATTTTAAAAATAATTTTATGAAGATTTGGAAAAAAATTCTGCAATTCCACAAACTTTGTTCACTATGTAACAAAAAGTGAATAATCTGTGAAAGATATAAAATTATATTCCAACAACCTATAATCTATACCGCCCTAAAAAGAGTTTAGATACAATATGTTCTTTTTAGAGAAGAAAAAATAGACATTTTGCATTATGTATGCAAATGTTTACATCATATCTAATTAGTACATATCATTTTCACATATCATCTTTACATATATATCCTCGAAATATAACCTATGTTCTGCTTTAAGTTCTAATACCATATATTTACATCCTCTAACTAGCACCAAAATAGACATATTTGCGGATCCTTACAAACCCAAAATACAAAAAACTACTATTGCTACAAAAGAGTAAATATTGGCATTTTCCCTCCCTTTATAAAACCCGCCCTTGAATTCCTCAAAATATAAAAAACCCTCCCCCTGACCAATACCATCCTTTGCAAGAATATCTACAATAATGTTCAATTCTCAATAGAAGTGATGATATGAAATCTCATTGAAGGATTCCTCTATCAATCTAATTCTATGTTTCCAAAAGTACAAGAATGTGGGTTCAAGTCTAGCCATGTTCATAACCCAGTCAATGGTGGCTTGTGTTAATTTTAGGTATGTTCTATGCTTAGAGAAATTTACTTAATTTTTTCCATTTAGCTCGATATCAATTCCAGATTAGCAATCACATCAGCATGATAGTAAAGTGCAGATAGAACATAAACATACACATCAAAAAACAAGCCACGACAAGGGGACACAAAATGTGGCGCCAACTAGAGACAAACCCCAATGTGGGGAAACCCTTGATCAAATCTTCTTATATTGTCAATAGTTCAGCAGAGAGAGAGAGAGAGATAGTACATAGATATCAGAAGTCAACACTTTGACTTGACAAGATAGAATATCAGACATCTGAGATCTTCACCATGAAGATGACACAATAGTTCTGATGATAAGGACTGCAGATCTGAACTCAGGTGAAGGCACACTTATCAGATCTCATTCTTCAACGGATTCTCCAAGGTGATTTCATCACTATGTTACACTTCATCACTATGTTGCGCTCATCACTGTGTTGCACTTCATCACTATGTTGCACTCATCATTGTGTTGTTGTGTTGCACTCATCACTATGTTGCGCTCAGCACTGTGTTGCACTCATCACTATGTTGCACTCATCACTGTGTTGTTGTGTTGCACTCATCACTGTGTTGTGCTCAGCGCTGTGCTGCACTCATCACTGTGTTGCACTCATCACTTTGTTGCACTTCATCACTATCTTTTACCATGCTGCCACAAATGCCATACTGACCTTCTAGTCCTTGAAATATTGATAAGGCTTCTTCTGATCTGCGGATAGTAGCCTTCCCATTTGGCTGTGGCTAGGGCATACTATGACAACGAATTAGGTCACCTTCTATTCTGTGATTAGGGCCTCTTCTAGGCCTCCTTACAGCTGCGTATAGGGCTACTAAAGTGCCTTCACAACTTCATCTAAATCTCCCTTTGAGACCTGCGTATGATAGTCTTCTAGGACATCGGAATAGTGTCATTACTGGACTTGTGTTAAGGGCTTTAGAACAACAGCATAATACATTTGTTTGGATAACGGCTAGGGTTTGTTAAGGCCTCCCCTTTCTGCATACAAAACTTTAATCACTGCGACCTAGGACAGCATATTAGGGCTAATACTTTGTTGCTCCTTTAGGGCTGAGATTAAGATGTGTGACATAGGCAAGTTCCCTTTGTGGACAGAGGCAACCCCTCTAGCCCTAGAGTGGGTCTAGTCACCGCAAAGACAATACCAACGCAAATTTCCTTAGAAAGATGGTGTTATGAAGGCCTACCTTCAGATCGATGTTCAATGAAGTCCTCGTCGTGTCGTTCCAGCGCTTGTTCTTCTAATCGCTTGTACCTAAAAACAACATGTAGAGAAACACCACAAATGTAATAGGAAACAACCAAACAATATACTTGAAGAGTCAAGGAACCTCAAGCAATTGACATATAATTTTAACAAGCAATATAGGAAACAAGCTATTGATTTGTATTTATGTAAATCAAAGTAAAACTTACAACCAAACCTTGACGTCGTAAGTCTCCTCGAAGGGTTCCGTTGGCATGTCTCCGTAAGCATTTACTTGTGAACCATCTCCCAAGGGAACAAATGAATCTCTCTTTAGCTCAAAAGTTTGATGTTAGAAAGTTCTCAAACCAACTCTACTCAAACATCTCTCAAGCCAAAATACATATGAGGCTATTTCCACATTCCAATAACACTCTCTACCTCTACTCCTCTCTTAGAAACCAGAAACTATCAACTTACATCTAGCTATTATCCAGTTACATCAGAGCTAGTTGATCTCATTCATGGAGGAGACTTTTATAGAAGGGATAGGTTCCATAAGATATGGGAGGGAGAGCTTATCCCTTAGGGAAGTTGCACAAAAATTGGAACAACTATCCCAGAAGAGAGAGGCGAGCTCAATTGACCCAACAACCAGCCCTAGGACTGCCCATGAAGCAATTTCATCTTGAAGTTTCGATGAGTTGTTAAAAAACTTGCCAAATCTGGCTCATCGCGGGTGCAACATAGGGACATAGTGAAGACTTTGCTATGGCTAGTGTTAACTTGACCATCTTCGCAGGGGGGATAGCTTCTGACCTGCGATGACCTAGAAACTTAGGCAAAAAGGGGTCTGCTTCAGGGATAATGAACTGAGACATTCTTCTTGAGATTACAAGGAAGGTTTTGACACATCATGGCAACATGACACAGAATAGATGTCAGCAACATGGACCGACAATATCCGGGATCAGGGAATGCAGAGGTGGTGACAAATTATTGTGTAACAGATGCCCCCTAAAGCATGAAGGTCAAGAGAGTGGGAGGGTGAAATGCTTTACAAATCCATAACCGAAATAGAACGTCCTCATGGAAAACCTGTAAACTCAAGTACAACTCATATCTCTAATACATGAGTACATAGTTAAAGGAAATATATGTTCATAAGGCATGGGCACAACCATCCAGAAGATAACATAAATGGTCTGTGATATGGACGCAGCCATCCAATCAGAAGGACCACAAAAAACTCAGGTATGGTTGCAACCATCCAATCAAAAGAGTCATGTATGAATCAATCCACACAACCTGGACTTGTGTAATCTCAAGCCAGGGTCTTGAATCCCAACCTAACCATGGTACAATTTCTAATATGTGAATAGATGTGTTGAAGTCGAGCATACTAGAAAATCACTTGATTACCAGAAATGTCAATGGTTCTCAAGGTACTGCTAGTACAATCCACAAAGTGTGAAGAATGATCTGAAGTCGAACACTTGTGAAATCACTCGATCGAAGACTGATGATGCAAGCCTGTCGTCGAATGCGAAGAACTTGCCATTGAGGCATGCAAGCTATAAGGTACCAGAAAGGAGTCTCTAGATCAACTTCCCGAATAATGAGCTGAAGTCGATAGGAAGCGACCACTCGAAGGAGGGCCATAATGTTTCCCACATCATCGACGCGAGACAAAGGAACAAGATGAATGTGAATGAGACAGAGAATCTGAGGAAGGTGTGTAAGGCTACAAACTGTAGAAGGATTAAACTCTTGAACATATTGGTGACACAAATCCGGAATTCGGCAACATTTGGGTACCAAGAGATCAAAGGTCATGATGATGCAGCAAGGATTAGATGGAATGAGACAAAATGAGTAACCCAAAACCCAGAATGCCAACGATAGAATGAGGATATCCCAACCCGACACGAAGCAGAAAGAGTGTCGATGTCCAAGAGTAACAAGAGTTTGTAACAACCAACAGAAAGTTTCATATTTTCCCCCACCATTTCTGGTGAGTACCCCAATTATTTTTGAAACACAAGCTTGAAGGGGATAACATATGCTTGTAATGTAAGTTCATCCTTCGCACGAATCTGACCTAGTGATTTTAACGAGCCCTAGGAAGGAGAAGCTCGGTCTCGTCATGGTGACAAGTCCAATGTCGTCAGGTTTTAACGAGTCTGACATAGGTAAAACTCGGAGCCTTTTTCATAATTAGAGAGTTTGAAAAAAACACAGAAAATAAAACTCCAAAGGTCCCTTTTCGTAAATTTGTCCCTCAAATCCGAAAAGGTAGAAAACAATACCCAAGGGAACCTATTGACCATGATAGATCAACGTATCCCTTTTTCGTAAATGATTTATCCCAACCCGTAAAAGGGGTAAACTTACACTGGGTAGATAACGCTTCGCAGCCTTTAACGAGTTCAAAGCGACAAGAGCTCGGCGATATTTTCATGTTTCGAGAGTTAGAAAGGAGCTTAAAAATTACTCCAAAAGGAACTTTTTCGTGTTTTTACCAAGTCCGAAAAAAGTATAAAATATAACTCGTAAGTTCACCACCAGAGTCCGCAGAAACCTGTCGATGCATAAAAACAAGTGTAAGATCTGTTTTTTGATATATAAAAAACATGAAATATTCAAAGAGAGATAAAAACCCTAATTCAAACCCTAATTTCAGAAAGAGGCTTATAAAAGAGTCATTAGGTAAAAAACAAATTACTTTTCACTGTTTTACCTCAGAGTGAAAAATTTACCCTCGCGCATTCGAAATTTCAATGGTCGACTGGAGGAAGATCAACACCTTGTCAGCAAATTCATCTGGTCCAGGTAGGCACTACTCATTTTCCTGCATATTTAGATAGATTATGATTTTCTTTGGGCGATGTTAGACGCTCCTTAGGAAGGTTTGTAGGGCAAACATATATGCGGCGGTCGTCGCAAGTCGCCAGCTCGGGACCGCGACGACCCAAAATTTTCCACGCGAAGAAAATGGGGTCTTCGCAACTGTACACGAAAAGGTCGTGAAGATCCCAATTTTTTTGAACGGCAAATTTTGGCTCAGCGCACCTGTTAGAAAAACAGGCGTGCTGAGCACCGATTTTTTATATTTCTCAAAACCTAAGAAATTTCAGTGGATTTTAAGCACAAATGGAGTACTTATGATCGCTTATGTGTGTATGCAGGAAGAAAACAGGGTGATTGGGTGGAAGGAACGAGAGTACAGTGGCAATGATGAATTAGCCATAGGGGACAAAAACTGCCTAGACGTGCTCCGGAATTGCGGGCTTCTGAAATTTTTCATGGTGCCCTGTCTGAGGGCACAACCGGACCTAATCCAATATCTGGTTGGAGCATGGGATCTGAATGAGGGTAAGTTCAACATCCGAGGACAAGAGCTGGAGATTGAGACAACAAACATTTATTTCCTAATAGGATTGTCACAAGGGGGGAAGGCCCTGTATGACTGGGACTCGTATCACTGGAGAAACCATGGATATGCTCATAGGAAGATTGTACCTGGAGGCAGATAAATCAGATAAGGGTGGAAAACTCAAGATCGCAACAGTTAGGGACTTGTCTCTTCGATTTCTCCTCTCCACCATCACTAGAGTAGCTGGCTCACAGGCCCCACACGAGGCCACCAAAACCCAACTTCGACTGGCAGCCGACTGTATGGATCCCACAGTCTGCAACTGGGCCGAGGCCGTAGCAGATAACCTAAAACGAAAATTAACAAAGTGTCGGCGAGGGGATGTCAAATAATTTGGGTATGGGTCCATTCTCGTATCTTTCATCCTCGAGCATCTTCCTATCTTCCAGAGACAGGAAGCAGTCGTAGCATGGCTGACTACGCGGGAGCCACGGATGACTAGGTGGGCGATGCTGATGCCCCGAGGAGGCGGGGGTCAACATATGTCATGAAGACCCGAGTTTTTCCAATGGTTGGATCGCCAACTAGTCATTTTCGAGGACTGGCCATATGCTAGGATAGACTTCAGGGGTGATCCAGATATAGTACTCCCCCCTGGGGAACACTAGGATAACAGAGGTAACAAATTCTTTTGTTGAGTTTTTTAAAAGATTTTCTAATTTTTATCATTTTTCATATATGTTCTGATCACTATGTTTAAATTTTGTATATGTTGGGCCAGAAAGGCCTGCAGGTTTGTTGTCGATTGCTCGGAGAGCTGAGCGGGAGTTTGAGATTCCTCCCCCCCGGTGGAGATGTAGAGAACGAGATTGCTCGTGACCTAGAGGGGTTAACAAAGGGGATCCCCGACTATGCAAGATTCGAGGGTGTACCTCGATAGTACCAATGACACACAGTAGGGGTGTCAGGTAGGATCCATCGACTACTCAGACGTGTCGTCCGAGCAATCGTGTGCTATAGAGAGCACCACGCAAATTAGACTCCTAGGTTTAATTTCTGCAATTTTGAAAGATATGTTGTCTTGCGATGTAACCTAAACATATATTTTTTTAGCACTGCGATGTGCAACACTTGATATACATATATATATATACACCTATGTTTTGCTATATCGACTTATTATGACTTAAATGATTTACTTTTATAAATGTCGCAAATTTATATCTAATACATGATTTGCCAATGCATCAGTTAATGTATTTAGTCTTCTAGGAATGTGTCGATATGTAATATGATCAAAATTCACTTCCAGTAAATGAACACATAAATACAACCTTAAAATTTGAGGGTTTCTAATGGAATAACGCCCGTTGAGTTGAAGAACAACAAGCTGTGAATCTAGATTCACTATCAATGCGCGAATATTGAGGGCAACCGCCTTAGTTTTTTATTCAATGACTGCACTATATTCAGTGACATTGTTCGTAATACATCCTAGACAAACACTTTGAAGATCTACCAACTCACCGTGAGGATCATAGACAACCCATGCTGCGGAGGAAAGATTTCGGGTACTGCAACAGGCACCATCAGCAAAACCGACATAAGGTGTGACAGACATCTGCATAAGAAGCAAAAAGGACACAATAAGTGGCAAACGCTTACACACCAAGCCAAACATGTACAAAATGAAAAACACACTTATGTACACAGCAATGCACAAAATACTCATGCATAATATTTCTTGAGATAAATCCCATTCTGGGGCTTATCTAAAGGGTTGCCTTCATAATCAATTAGCTCATAGGCCCCTTTTTGCAAAACACGTTTGACAATATAGGGCCCATGCCACATGGGTTCAAATTTTCCTGCCCCCAGCTTGTCATTAGCTTGATCATACAGCAGGACTAAATCCCCCTCCGTGAAAGAACGTGGGTTGATTGTCTGATCAAAGTGAGTTTTCACTCTCTTCTTTTGTGCTTCAATGACTAAAGAAGCAAGTTGACAAGTCTCGTCAAGCCGTTCTAGATAAAGAAGGCGTTCTTCCACTAGAGTAGTATTCGGGAGCAATTCGATAGCTAATTTGAGAGAAGGGATTTCGCATTCAATCGGAAGGGTAGCTTCCAGACCATAAACAAGTTGAAATGGTGTGAATCCGGTTGCATCCTTAACCGAGGTACGGTAGGCCCATAGAGCAGAAAACAACATCAAATGCCAATTGGACTTGTGCATTCCAATGGTACGCTGAAGCATAGTAACCAACACTTTGTTTACTGCCTCGACTTGGCCATTGGCCTGAGGGTAATATGGTGTCGAACTATCGTGACGCAAGCCTAACTGGGTTTTCAACTCAGTCATCATATAACCACGAAAATGGGAACCATGATCAGTGACTATAGCCTGAGGGACTCCAAACCGGGTAATTACGTGATTGAACAGGAATTGCGCAATTTTCTTACCATCATTAGACAATGTAGGCATTGCTTCGGCCCATTTCGTAAAATAATTGACGGCAACGATGATATACCCATGCCCCCCGGCCAAGTGAGGGTTACAGGTCATAAAATCAACGCCCCATTTAGCAAAAGGGTCGACGGTAATGATAGAGTGCAAAAGGGAAGGTGGCGCACGCATCTTCTGCTGGTAAATTTGGCACGCGTGACAAGAGCGGACAACCAGAATACAATCTTTGAAGATGGATGGCCAAAAGTAACTAGCACGAAGAATCTTTTTGGCAGTCGCATAACCAGACATATGACCGCCACAAGCGCCAGAGTGGCAGTCATTTAAGACTTTTTCAGCTTCCTCGAAAGTCAGACAGCGACGGAGAATTGAATCAACGCTGAGATGATATAAAGTGTCTCCAACAATACGATAGGGCTGAGAATGGTGGTGAATGCGTCACTGAGCATCCTTAGACAAATCAGGGCGAAATGAAGAAGTCTGGAGGTAAACAATAATGTCACTGTACCAGGGATTAAGGGTACTGATCAAGAAAAGCGTGTCGTCCGGAATGCGGTCCTCTATCCGAGAGGGAGCAGAAGTAGACGGTAATGAGAAAATCAACTCAGCGAAGACCAGTGACTTCTTAGACTTGGCAGTGGTAAACTCCAAATCAAACTCTTGAAGGATAACAATCCATTTTGAGTATTTGCCCCCCAGTAATTGACGTGACAAAATGTATGTCATCGAGTTGCAATCTGAAATCATGGTCGTAGTGCGCAACAAAATGTAATGACGAAAACGTTGGACAACCTGGACAACTGCCAAGGCCAACTTCTCGACATAAGCATAGCGAGTCTCGGTGTCAAGAAGGTAGCAGCTAAGATAATATATGACATGTTCAGAACCGTCATCGTCATTTTGAACCAAAACCATACCAATAGTACTATCAGCGGCAACTAGATAAAGCAAATAATCGCAATGATAGTCGAGTGGATGCAACAGAGGAGCAGAAACAAGAAGTGTTTTGAGCTGCTCGAATGACCTTTGGGCAATGTCATCCCAAATAAATGGAGTGTCACGCTTAAGGAGGTGTATAACCTTTAGCAACCTCGACATAGTTAGGGATAAAACGATGTAGGAAATTAGCCTTTCGCTACAAACTCTGCAACTGATGCAAAGAAGCAGGAGGTGAAAGATTCATAATAGCTTCGACCTTGAGGGGATCGAGACAAATACCCTCTTTAGAAATGACAAACCCAAGGAGTTTTCTAAATTCAACGCAGAAGACACACTTATGTGGATTGAAACGAATACGGTAATGTCTATAGCGAAGAAAAATCTGGCAGAGGTGGTTCGGGTGGTCTGTGTGTTTAGCTGAATGAGTCGGAAGATCATCCAAATAAGGGTGAACAATGTGTCTGATGTCATGAAAAGCATAGGACATTGCTCGTTGGAAAGTTGCACCGACATTTTTTAGACCAAAAGGGAGCTTTTTGTAAACAAAATCACCCCACGGACAGATAAAGGCAGTTTTGTTCTTATCGGCAGGTGAAATATTGATCTGGTTGTAACCAGAAAAATTGTCCATAAAAGAGAATATCTCACTCCCAGCATAGTCGTCGATAAGCTGGTCAATAAAGGGAGTAGGATAGTTATCTTTCGGACATGCACGATTGATGTCACGATAATCAACACAAACCCTAATAATGCCTTACTTTTTGGTCACAGGGACAATGTTAGATACCCAATCTGTCAGTGGAATAGGGTAAATGAACCCAACCTTGAGAAGTTTTTCAACCTCTCCCTTAATGGCAATGGCCTTTCTCGGGTGCACGGGACGTAAACGTTGACGAACTAGTTTCGCATCAGGATACATAGGTATCTCATGTACCACAATACTCGGATCAATACTGGGCATTTCTTCATATGACCAGGCGAACACATCGCGAAACTCTCGGAAAAGGTCGGTGTAAAGCTGGATCTCCTTAGGAGAACAAGTTACTCCAATGTGAATATTTTCAACAATCCCTAGTTTAACAGAGATGTTGATGGGCATGGTTTGCATAATATTTCCCATATTCCCCTCAAAAAAGACCTCATGAGCGAGGATAGGTGTCTGAAGCGGCTGAGAAGGAACATGGGAAGAAAACTTATCCAGACATGCAGTTATGGCCCCATGACCTAGGAGAAACAAGGAATGATGATGATTATCGACCCAAGGAGGATCCTCAAAAGACATATTCTCAAGAATCGCATCATCAGAAGGAAATGTCTCTCGTAACGGATACGGAGAAGCAATATCTTCAAGCCAGGGGGACTGCACATACGTATCGAGAGATCTACTCGAAGGAGTAGAGTCAAAAGATGAAACCGATGTCAAAACGGTTTCAACATAGTTGAACTCTATGGGGCTCAAAGGCATAACATCACCCCATGAATCCACCTGATCAAGGGGGGGAATCACCCAGGGATCAAGATTGATAGAGATTATATTGACGGAGGCAACATTAGGAGGTGGGAGTGAAAAAACGCCCATAAGGGCAAGATCTTTAAACAATCCAGCACCCACACTCTCATAGGGAATACTAGTATGCTCTACAAACGGAACATTGCCATCCGAGGAAGAGGAAGCGAAGAAGGACAATTGATCGACCGTAACAATTTTCCCTTGATGAGGAAAATGGAGTACACGAAATAATGACGAAGCCATGACACACATAGCGTACGTCGAACTTCGACCCAACAGAAGGTTATAAGTCAGATTAGCATCAACAACTTCGACTTTGGCATCGACTGTCTTCCCTTCCAAGGTGATAGGCAAGCGCAGGAGAATACCAAATGGACGTGAATCTCTTTCATCAAATGCTTCCAAGGTATTGGGAGATTGACTCAAAGATAGGGAACCGATGGCCTTCCAACAAGCAACAAACATGATGCAAGTTGAGGTGCCTTCATCAATAACAATGCAATGAATATTCTTCGAGTTAATGATGACTTGGATGAGAAAAGAGATTTGATGAGGCAAATGCGGCACATGATTTTCAAGATTGAATGTAATTAACTCAGAATCAGCCGGATCAATGCCACCAATGGCAGATAGTAGAGACTTCCGTTGGGGAGGACAACTCTGGAGAACCTCCAATGCGGACATAGCCGAAGGAGCTTGGGCTAGGTCCTCGACAATACTATAGTGCTGCGTGGCACGAGCATTGGGGTTATAGGAAGATTTTCGGAGAACTCCCTTCGTAGGCGGTCTAATGACAGACTCGGTGCTGGGCCATTCAATATGAAGAGGGCCAAAACTGGACGAAGGAACGTTAGAAGGTACTTCAGGTTCCTTCCCGGCGGATGGAGCATAATCTTTCGATCGAGTACTCACATGAATAGGGGTAGTCCCAGCCATAAAAACCTGGGAGCCAAAAGTGGAAGAGGATTGAGGTTGGTCTACCACCATTTGAGTTTGCTGGGAGGGAAAAGGCTCTTTAAGTACAGCAGGAGTCCCCGAAGTCCCCTTAAGCAAACGACTAACCTCAGACCGTCTAGGATAGTCTTTAGTGTAGTGATCCTCGTCACAGATAAGACAAGGATACTTAGGTTTGCATTTAGAACCATCATCGGCAGGAGTCTTAGGAGGTTCTTGCTTTGGTGCATCGGCCTTATTTTTACCTTTCCCTTTCTTCTTACCTTTCGAAGTTTTCTCTGCCGCGGTAGACTGAACGGCATTAACTTCTGAGGTTTTCCCAGTATTAGATGAAGACTGAGAATCATTTTGAACAGGAATAGTAGACTTTTTCTTTGCATGAGTTGTGGAAGACTTTCGAGAAGACTGGGCACTGGAACCAATAACACCATCGACAGAAGGCGTTGACGGGGCTTTAGAAGTTCCAGGTCACGGAGCATCAGGTAACACATCATAAAGCATGCCAGATTGTGAATATACTAAATCTAGATACTGAGCAAGTGCGATGGCTTGCTCTTCAGTAACACATGCCCCCACAGCGATATCTCGGGCTATCGGACAGACAAAAGAGGTAGTAAACCAGTCAATGAGTAGCTGATCAGGGATCTAGAACTTAATCAAACAACGTTGTCTTCTCCATTCATGAATATGATGGGAAATCTGGGTAGTCGTGTCTTGTTTCGGAGAAGTGAGGAGATGTGTGTAGAAACTTTTTCTACAATTATCTAGCTCTGATACCATGTAGAAATTTTTTCTACAATTATCTAGCTCTGATACCATGTAGAAACTTTGAATAATTTAACACATATTCACAGAGATTATCCTGATCATACAATTATAAGCGGAACATGTATAATACATAATCTCCTCTACGTTGATCATCAATTTACAGAAGCAGAAACATTCACAGGCACACATAGAAGCATCAATCAAACTCATAAACACAGTATGTATCCCGGGGAAAGCATCTCGCTAAAAACCCCACACTATCTGTATATTATATTGATTGAATCATGTAACATTACAAAGCATAATACTTCTCACAAGTATCTCCACCTTTGTTACACACAATACAGCTCAGATTTGATCTCCAAATCTCTTCCACTGCTTGCCTGCCTCCACTGCTCAATACCTGCTCAAGAACTGATGAGAATGGCTTCTCAAACTCGTTTTTCACCTGCAAAATAGTCACTCACTCTTTGTGGACGTGAGCAAAGGCTAAAATGTGGGCCAAATACGTGAGCAAACTCATTGGCATACTCAATCCCTTGATTGTGCAAGATCTGATGCACAACTATAGTCACAACTGATAGCAATCTGATTCTCTACCACTTGTCCCTGTTGAACTGAACATGCACTGACATGCAACTGAGTTAACTGATGTATTCTTTAGTTGTATTATGAGTTAATAATTAGTTTAACAACTCATCATTAGTCTATCTGCAGTTAGACTAACTACAACTAGTTTAACTAAGTCAAACTGAACACAACTCCATCAACTGTACCTCCAGTCCACTAAACTCAACTCACTTGAGTTCTAACTGAAGTCATGCATGCAACAACTCAACTGACTCATAAGAAAAGTGTATTTCCTTCTGACAGCTGCATGTGCCACTTCTGTGGCTCAAACTGAAGTGCTTCAAGAGAATAAGATTAAGTTTATAGTCCAAATATTATTATGAGATAATAATATTTGACTTTTCTATTTTTGATAGCCAGTCTAAAAATAGACTTTGATCACTCACACTGTGATCACTCACACTTTCATCAAAAATAGAAGTCCATCTATTTTTCCCAACTTGACCAATCATCCATAAACAGCAACCTGCAATCCATAGACATGATCCATATGTCTAAAAATAGACTTGCGCCAAAAATAGCCTGCGGGCCCACTTAGTGAAGGCGACTCTTTTCACTAAGCTCCATCATCTTGTTGCAATCTCAACAAGAATTTCTTGTTGCACACTTTTCAACAATGTGTTCCCATTTCATAGCGAATCAGTAACTGAAAATGGGTAAGAAATACCATCGCAAGAGAGTTAAAGTCTTGGAAAGTTCCACGAGTAAGTTCAATGTACCATTTCACAGCAGAACCAGTGAGAGTCCTCTGGAAAAGATGGAGGCGGATCGAATCGTCAAGCCAGGAATTAGATGAACACCAAAGGTGATAAGTCATAACATGTGCCTGGGGATCTTCTCCAGATTTGTCGTCAAATTTGGGACAATCACCAGGAATCTTGGTTGGAATTGGTGGCCAGTATGGATTATGAAGTATAGGGTCATTCGTTAACTTCGACGCATCGGGCAGTTCCAAAGTCGCAAGAAAAGGTAACTGAGGATTGAAAGACATCATGGGTCTTTGATAAGGACCAGCATTAGTGCTCCATCTAGGACCTTGTTGCCCCCATGGGTTTTTTCCTAGAGGATTTTGTCCATAAGGGTTATGGTTGGGCAGATTGAAACCATATCTCGGTTGTTGACCTAGGTTTTGACCTCCAACAAACCATTGACTACCAGATTGACCGACAGGGGCAGCATGCGGCTGCCGAAAATTCATATAAGGATTAACCTGAGGTTGTTGATAGTTCTGATATGGATTACCCTGAGGTTGCCCTTGGGGTTGCTGAGGTACTTGAGGACCATACTGAAACTGAGGCCCAAACTGTGTCTAGGGCCCAGGTTGTATCTGATAAACAGGTTGAGCTTGGAATCCAAACTGAGCCTGGGGACTAGGTTGAGTTTGGGGACCAGCTTGAGCTTGAGGTCCAGGTTGCTTTTGAACACCAGGTTGACCAATAGCTGGATTGACCTGACCAAAAGTTTGTCCTTGTTGAGCAGCAGGTTGGCTTTGTTGGAACTGGGGCTGACCTAACTAACCAAAAGGTTAGCCTTGCTGGAATTGGGGTTGACCCAACTGACCAGAAGGTTGGCCTTGCTAGAATTAGGGTTAACCCAACTGAACAGAAGGTTGTCCTTGAGACAAAGGAGGTTGTCCCGACTGAACAAAGGACGAACCTGTTTGGGCTAAAGGTTGTCCTTGAAAAGGTTGTCCTTGCGAGATCAAAGGTTTCCCTTGTTGACTATACGATTGACCTACCAAGGCATAAGGTTGTCCCTGAACGGGTTGAGTTTGGGAACCAGCTTGTGAACCTTGGTAAGTATTGTGACCCTAGGCAACCGAAAGCGGAATGTCATTCTCAACTGGGATCTTCTGAGGAAGAGACCTAGTGTAATAAATATGAGCTCCACGGTGATCATAGTAGTGCGGAGGATTATGTGAGATGTACAACGGTTGAGAACCTAGAGGGTCATAAGTCGGATTGTGAAGAGCAAACATATATTGATCATACGACAATCCCGCCAGAACGGAAGTCGCAGAGATCAGTACATTACCCATAGATTGACCGACTCTAGAAACCAGAGGCGAAGGATCGCTGCCAACGGGTCCGGAGGACATCCTAGTAATAGTAGTAACTACTGAAGATGCGGTAACCACACTAATAGGAGGGGTTGTAGATGCCACACACATGGTGGGTATGGATGGAACGGACGTAACTGATGTAACCTGTGTTTGAGGAATGGAATTCAAAGCCCACTGAGTAGACATGAAAGGTCTTGAAGTCAGAATTGTAGTACGAGACCATATAGAGCTCTGATGTAGAGATGTAGAACCAAGTATGTCAGCCAGAGCACGATAGTGAAGTGGTAACAAAACGTTTGGAGTGGTATGGAAAGAGAAACCTTCCAGAGGAAATTGAAGTTCCCCGGTCGACACAAAGCTCTCTTAACTGCTAACAGGACTCCACATGTCCATGTCGGAGGAAGCCATAGGGACCGAAGCACCAAGAGGAGTAGAAAAAAGATCCTCGTCTAAAAATTCCCAAATGTTAGGAGTCGAATTGATATCAAAAGGTTCCTCACCCAGAGGTTGAGAGGAAAGGGGCTGTACACTCGGAACAATAGGAAGAGTACCAGTAAAAGACGACACCTCAGAAGAGACAGGAGAAAGGGGCTCTCCGTCACTTGGTAAGGAAAATGGATTCGGTGAGTCCACCAGGATGGCCTAAACTCAAAGGTCTGGGAGAAAAGATTTAATCAATAGGGTTACGAAAAATTTTCAAGATATGATTCACGATGTGGCCAAGATGAACAGGTAAGATGTTATCGTAGACAAATAAATTTTATTACATCGGAACGAAACTTTGTCTTTTCATGTTTAAAGAGTCAAGAAAAAGGACAAAAGATGACTCTAGTCTCCTTCGAAGTTTAATGAGCCTGAAAGGACAAGTGCTCAGATGGTCCTTTTACTTTTAAAGATTCGAAAAGGAACGAAAGTGACTGCTCTTGAATTCTAGGCAAGAGGTTTACCAGACAAATCGCAAAACTGCATATACACCTTGGTAATAAAATGAAAGAGAAATGACCAAGGACTTCCCGTACGGCAGTCAATCTTCCCAAATGTTGTGTTTGGTTTGTTACGATTCATAAGACGGTAGACTTAGATTCCTATGGATAACAAGATGATAACCTAGTGGGGTCTCCCAACATATACGCGACGGTACAAGGAGCACTAATCTGTACTAGTATCTATTGAATCACAAAAGTAGGAATCACCTAACCTTAGTGAAAACAATAGCAACCAAGTTTAACGACGCTGAAACACGTCTCTAGCCTAGACCTCTAGATATTTGAATGTTAGGTTCCAATGCATTTTTAAGTTTATTAAATAAATTTTATCAATTAATCTTGAATTAAGTCTCAGTTTTAGGGCCCCACTGAATGTATCTTCAAAACTCCTAGAATGCAAAATAATGAGCAAAAATACCATTCTCGTTGGATGAACAACTAGCTAAGGAAGAGTGAGAGGTTCAATGCATAACAATTGAAAGGCAAACAAGCAAACCAATCAAAGAAAAAGGAACGCCTCTACCATTTACTCAAACTTGCAAGCAATCCAAACAAGAAAAATGAGAAACACACTTTTGCTTTTCAACGTCTTAATCTCAAGAACCTACTAATGCAAAAATCGTCTTTCAAATCTTAATACAAGATGAATACAATTTTTCTATTTCTTCAAAATAAATGATAAGCAACTAAATGCAAAATGAACCAAAGACTCAAAACTAAGGAGATATTTTTTGCAAAGCGAGAAAGTTGTCTCACTGACCGGGAAACAATGTAATCTATGTCAAGTGAAGGAAGGAAGCTGCACAAACAAGACATGAAAGTTTGGTAACCAAACGTTAGTACCCATCAAGAAGATGACAAACAACGAATAAGAAGAAGCCTCAAGCAAAGTCAGAGATTATACCAAGCAGAGTCTAGAAATCCTAATGAATGAGCAACCCAAGCAAACCAATCATTCAAGAAACCCTAAGGTATTTAGGTCACATGGTTCAAGAGGAAGGATTTCAAAAGACTTGGAACTCTGAATCGAAAATATTAACAACCAACACTTCTGATACAACAAAGAGGTAAAAAAAAAACTCAGAGGATAAAACAAATTCGCCAATCAACCAACAAACTTCAAAATTTGAAACTTATAGGAACCGTCGCAAGTATAAAACTAGCAACATGCGCCGACAACAAATCGTCGGACCCCTCTAACTAAGCACTTTGAAAAATCGTCACGAAAGTACATCAGTTAGCTGCGCCGAGCCGATTTCAGGACTCATCGCGACTATTAGACAATTTAACCACGCCATACAGTAAAAGGCGCAACCCAGAAGACAGTGCAGATGCAACTACTTCACAACTGTTAGAAAATAAACAGTGACGACCTCAGATCAAAGGCAAAAAACAAAATTTCAGCTGAGGGAAGGCCAGATCTATCACTCATGAGAGTGGGAAGACTACAAGAGTAGTCTAACAACTTCCAGAATAAAGCATGCTACCCAAACAATAAGGGAGACAATAAATAAACAAAACTAGTTAATACACAAGACAAAAGACAAGATCCCCAGTATGGTCGCCAACTTGTGACACAGGCAAGTTCCCTCTGCAGACAAAGGCAACCCCTCTAACCCTAGAGTGGGTCTAGTAACCGCAAAGACTATACCAAAGCAAATTTCCTTAGAAAGATGGTGTTATGAAGGCCTACCTTCAGATCGATGTTCGATGAAGTCCTCATCATGTCGTTCCAGCTCTTGTTCTTCTAGTCGCTTGTACTTGAAAAAAACATGTAGAGAAACACCACAAAAGTAATAGGAAACAACCAAACAATCTACTTGAAGAGTCAAAGAACCTCAAGATATCGACATATAATTTCAACATGCGATATATGAAACAAGCTACTGATTTGTATTAATGTAAATCAAAGTAAAAATTACAACCAAACCTTGACGTCGTAAGTCTCCTCAAAGGGTTCTGTCGGCATGTCTCCATAAGCATTTACTTGTGAACCATCTCCCAAGGGAACAAATGACTCTCCCTTTAGTTCAAAAGGTTGATGTTAGAAAGTTCTCAAACCAACTCTACTCAAACATCTCTCAAGCCAAAATACATATGAGGCTACTTCCACACTCCAATAACACTCTCTACCTCTACTCCTCTCTTAGAAACCAGAAACTATCAACTTACATCTAGCTATTATCTAGTTACATCCAAGCTAGTTGATCTCATTCATAGAGGAGACTTTTATAGGAGGGAGAGGTTCCATAAGAGATGGGAGGGAGAGCTTATCCCTTAGGAAAGTTGCACAAAAGGTGGAACAACTATCCCAGAAGAGAGAGGTGAGCTCAACTGACCCAACAACTAGCCCTAGGACCACCCATGAAGCAATTTCATCTCGAAGTTTCAACATGTTGTTAAAAAACTTGCTAAATATGGCTCGTTGCAGGTGCAACATAGGGGCAGAGCAAAGACTTCGCTAGGGCTAGTGTTAACTTGACCATCTTCGTGGGAGGGATAATTTCTGACCCGCGACAACCCCGAAACTTAGGCAAAAAGGGGTCTGCTTCAGGGATAATGCACTGAGACATTTTTCCTGAGATTACAAGGAAGGTTTGACATGTCATGGCAACATGACACAGAATAGATGTCAGCAACATGGACCAGCAGTATCCGAGATAAGGGAATGCAGAGGTGGTGATAAATTATTGTGAAACAAGATGTTAAAGCTTCTCCTAGGACTACGTAGGATAGTCTCCTTTAGGGAAGCGTAGGTCTCTTTAGAAAACCCTTTCACCTCCACATCTAGGGCTTCTCCTTGACTGTAATTAGGGCTCTCCATGGCAGCATTAAGATCCCTCCTTTATCACTGCATATTATACTTCCCTTTATTGTGAATTAGAGCATCATTAGGCCAACGTATTAGACTCTTCCATGGTGGCTTGTGAGACTCCTCCATGACTGTGTTAGGGCTTCTCCATTAGGGTAACATAGAGCCTAGGACATTCCCTCTAGATCTCTCCTTCATCAAAACCCAAAATAGAATGAAGAGAGAGATCACAAGAGTGTGAGTTTGTGTCAAAATGACTTGAAGGCCACCTCTATTTATAATAAAATGTGGAGGACAAGTGGGGTAATTTGGTTGTTGGTCGACCTTGATGAATTGTCAAGTAACACAAATAAATTCGTATCTCCATGAATATTGGAATTAGATGATCTTTAGATCAATCCTACACCTCTCAATGAGAGTAATCCGAGAAAAATACCAACAGCTATGAATAAGATGACCCACATGGAGTTTGTCCCTAGTTTCCAATTTTAACACTCCCTCTCAACCAGGGAAAACTCCATCCGCGAATCCATCTGACTGTCAGTACTATCTCTACCATCAGTGCACTGCCCTACACTGCTCTTCTCTACTCTATTGAACTATGAAGAAGAAGAAGTGATCGAGAATGTATCATACCATCCTCTACTGACCCGAAGTACGTCCTAGATAAAAGAGAGTGTCTAGTAGCACTCTTACTAATCCGAAGTCAGTCTTGATGAAGAGAGTGTCTCATACCACTCTTATTGACCTGAAGTCAGTTCCAAGAGAGAGTGAGTTATATCACTCTTACTGACCTGAATTCAGTTCCAATTGATCCCAGATAAATGTCATCGTAGCATAGGGAGTATAGTAGATACATGATGCATCCATCGGTACTACTATGGTCCCTATCCTCATTTCCCTACTCACTGTCCAGATGAGAGGTACTTCCCATGCGTCCCAGACTTCATGGGTAGGATGTCTCAGCAAGAGAAGGATGAACCACTCATCCTACCTACATGTCGACAGGGGTATCCCAGGGGAACACTGAACCACTCACCTTGTACAAAACAAATCAGTAGGGAAAGGCTTAACCACTCACCCTATGATTGTGTCTCGGCAGGAGAAGGATGAACCACTCATCCTGCTTACATAGCAGACCACTAGTGGAAGGTTGAACCACTCACCCTATGATTGCTCATGGCTCCAAGAAGTACCCCCAAGCCCCCTGGAGCTCCCCGAGCTCAATGTCCATATTATACTGGTCTTTCAGGAGAGAGTCTCTCCACGACTCCTAGTCATTCTCGAAAAGTGAAGAATTAGACCTTTCCCAGGGGCTTCATCCGAATATCGATGACCTGCACATTAGTCCTAGATCGATGGAGCTTTCTTGCTCCCAGTTGTACCATATCCCAGATAAAGTGGTACCTTATGTCTGTATGCTTGGAGCGATCCTAGAACACGTGATTCCTCAACAATCGAATCCCCCTCAGGTTGTCACAGAAGATCATGATGGTATCCAACACGTGTCCAAACAACTCACAAAAGAGCTTCCACAACCAGACAGCTTCACAGGAGGCCATACTCACAGCTATGTATTCGGCCTCATCAGTGCTCAAAACAACTGACTTCTGCTTCCTACTCATCCAGGATATCGAAGCAGAACCAGCACCCATAAGTGCTCTTGCGATCCTCCACACTGCTTGTCCAATCAGCATCAGATGCAACCTCACTGCTCCAACAATGTATCTCAATCCATGAGAGATTGTGCCCCGAAGATATCTCAGAAGATTCTTAGCACTAATCCAATGAGGCTCATCCATATGATGGCTCAACATGCTAACTGTGAAACATATATATATGGACGAGAGTTCACCAAGAACATCAATGCTATTATGAGTTGACGGAACTCAGAGTCATTTCCCAAGTCAGGTCCGACAACATTACTACATAACTTCTTAAAGTTAAGCTCCATCGGGGTAGTCATGGGCTTGCAATTCACCATTCCAAATCTGGAATCCAACTCCCTCTTACTTTTGCAAATGAGAGGGTTTGCACCTGTCAGAAAGAGGTTTCCCTCATAAAATACCAGAATGAGAGGTCTATTATTCACAACCTTAAGGCAATGGTTTGGATCGGCTTCATTCCTAGTGAATCTCAGTTTCATCAGATAGCTTGTTAATCCTCTTATACCAAGCCTGGGGTGCTTGCTTTAAATCATAGAGGGTTTCTTCCACCTGCATACATGAGATTCTCGATCATGAATCTCAAACCCCTCGGATTGTTCCACATCTATGGTCTTGCTATTATATGAGGGGAATGGTCCCCTTGTAAGTTTTCCTTCGGTACATCCTGGACATGTACCTTCACGCTCTTATTTGAATTCAGGCATCCCTGTCACCAGCTGTCTCACATCGGGTAGAGCCCCATAATGAAGATGGGCAGACCTCCAGTGCCATAGAAGAGATGAGTCACATGACATGGTCCCCAATGGACTTCCTGCAACTTGATACAAATTTCCAACCCTGAACTGGAGAGTAAAAGCATCTTGAAAATGTTGGAAATACTGAGGGGGGTGAATCAGTATTTCTTTTTCTCACTATTGTTTTACTAGTTAAAACATATATGTTCAGAACACAAAATGAACAGCAGGAATAAATGCTTTTATTAATATAACTGTGCAGTAAAATAAATACAATAAATAGATTGTCACAATTGGTTGCCAAGCTCCAACTTGGACTTTGGTGAGGCTCCAACGTCCTGAGCACCAACTCTATTTTGCCAAGACACCAATCTTGGACTTAGGAGCACCAACTCCCAAGGACTTCAATCCTGTTCAATTCTGAGGCTCCAACCTCTTTGGTATACACTGGTGTGTTGCTGCGCTCTTTTCAGCTTCCACTGCTTCTGCTGCCCCCTTTTCTTCTGCTGCTTTCACTATCTCATGCTCAGGTTATACCGTTCACGAACAACCACTCCAGTTCTCTGTTTTTGTTGCTTTTATATGCTCCATGCCCCTGTCCATTCATTTCCTCTTACATGCTGGCTCTTTGGCTTCCTCCTCACTTGATCGCTTGACACTTCGACTTCCATTCCTTTGCTTCTTCTGTCTATACAAGTGTTCCAAAATCTGAGTGGAAAAACCCAAACTCCCCTTTTCTTAAATAAAACTCGGCCCTTGACCTATGGTTAATACCTTACAGGCTTTATCGGAGGCGTTTAATCACCCATCGGAAGCCACCACCCGAGCGTTTTAATCAACCATCGGAAGCCACCACCCGAGCGTTTTAATCACCCATCGGAAGCCATCACCCGAGAGTTTTATCAACCATCGGAAGCCACCAACCGAGCCTTTAATCAACCATCACCGAGCGCTTTAATCAACCATCACACAGGTTTTAATATATACCTTAACCCCACGGCCATGTATCATATAATACACGGAAAACATTATAAACCCCCGCTCTAATTCAAATGCCGGACTTCAATTATTATGCACCCGCCTTTACAATTATTGGCGGGTCTGGATTTCGGCGGTCGCAATAACTCTTAAGCCCAGACCTCCGATGAGGTGTGGACCCGATATGGCTTTAGACTCCCTTTAATATTGTTTCGGGTCCGATGAACATCGGCGTTCGCTGTAAACAATAGACCCATTCCTCCGATGTAACGTGGACCCGATGCCTCCTTACATTTCTTCCTAAACTGAATTCGGATCCGTCATATCGGCGGATTCCTTATCGGCGAGTCTTGATGGGTTGCGGACCCGATCTCCTTTAGGCTGCTCCAAATATAATTTCGGCTCCGGATGATTTCGGCGATCGCTACCTCCGCTGCTCCGATGCGATACAAGAGTTCTGCGGACCCGATATGATTTTACACTTCACTTGATAATAGTTTCGGCTCCGGATTTCGCTGATGCGATAAGGATTCTCTGCTCCGCGGACCCGATATGCTTTCTATTTTGCTTGATAAGAGTTTCGGCTCCGGATTTCGGAGCTTGCACCTTGAACAGTTCTGACATTCTGGATGCGATATATTATAGACTGTTTTTAATAAGTCCATCGGGTCCATGCCTTTATCGCAATCAGCAGATTATAGTGCCATCCCTTATGACTTGCGATCACTGCGGATGCGATATTACATTTAGCCAGTTTATAGCCGCGGGTCCGTGTTATTATATCGCCTCTCTCTCTCTCTCTCTCTCTCTCTCTCTCTCTCTCTATATATATATATATATATATATATACTTCTCAGTACTCCCGATAGTTCGTCCTTTGGCATTGTTGTTTGTAATATGTGCCCGCTGATAGTGTTAAGGCATATATATATGGGTTTTCTCCTCCGATGGCCCTATTTGCTTGTAATATATATATGGCTCCTCTTGGCTCCTCTTGCTCCATCTGCTCCTCTCGGTCCATTTTCTCCATTTGCTCCATATATATTGCTCCTCTTGGCTCCTCTTGCTCCATCTGCTCCTCTCGGTCCACTCTGTTTGCTCCTGTAGCTCCTCCGATGGCTCCTCTTGCTCTGACACTCCTTCGATATGGCTCCTCTTGCTCTGGCACTCCTCCGATATATGTGGCTCCTCTGGCTTGGTCCGCTCCTCTTGGCTCCTTTTGCTCCTCTTGGCTCCGATATGCTCTGTCTCCTCCTCTTGAATATTTCCATATTGACATCAATGACAATCTGTGTCCAACAATCTCCCCCTTTGTTATTGATGGCAATATTCTTCTGCTTTCTCCCCCTTTGACATCAATGGCAAAGGAATGCATACGAACTCCCCCTGTCGAACTGCTCCCCCTGTCCTGCTGCATCTTTATGAATGAACTTGAGTGATGATAAAGAAATAACCCCCATCTTTTGTCGCAGATGTTCGAATGCTTCCCGAGGAAGAGGTTTTGTGAAAATATCAGCTATCTGCTCCTTAGTACTGATATATTCCAGAGCGATGTTTTGTTCAGCTACTTGCTCATGGAGGAAATGATACTTGATTGGTATGTGTTTGGTTCTTGAGTGCATCACTGGATTTTTGCTGAGACTGATAGCACTAGTGTTGTCACAATAGACGATAATCGGTTGATTTGTACATATGTCGAGATCTTTTAGCGCTTCCTTCATCCAAAGTATCTGAGAGCAACAGTCTGCTGCAGCAATATACTCGGCTTCGGTTGTGGATAATGATATGGATGACTGTTTTTTGCTGAGCCAGGATACCAAACAGTCTCCTAGGAAGAATGCATTCCCACTAGTACTTTTCCGATCATCTATGTTTCCAGCCCAATCAGCATCGGTGTATGCAGTTACAGTCAATGTTGAACTCTTTGGGTACCAGAGACCAAAATCAGAAGTTCCCTTCAAATATCTGAGAATTCTTTTTACAGCTAATAAATGAGATTGTTTGGGAGCCGATTGAAATCTTCCCACCATTCCTATTGCTTGCATTATGTCTGGTCGTGTGGTTGTTAAGTATAGAAGGGCTCCAATCATTGACCTGTAATGAGTTGCATCTACTAGAGGGGAGTCATCATCTTTGCTCAGTTTGCAGTTTGTGGTCATGGGAGTGCTCATGGGTGCACAGTCCTCCATTCCATATTTTTTGAGCATGTCTTTTAGATATTTGGCTTGAGATATACACAATCCTGCTCTGGTTTGAGATACTTGAAGTCCAAGGAAGTGGAACAGTTCACCTATCATTGACATCTCAAATTCTTTTGCCATGCTTTGAGAGAATTCATGGCTCATTTCATCATTATTACTAGCAAAAATCAGATCATCGACATAAACAAGAGCAACTAGTAACTTACCTTGATCTGTCTTTATGTATAGATTGCTTCCAGCCACTCCCTTTTTGAAGCCTTGTTGTTGGAGATAGTTATCCAGTCTTGCATACCAAGCTCTAGGAGCTTGTTTCAACCCATACAAAGCCTTTTTCAACTTACAGACTAGGTCCTTTCCTGCTGTCAGATCAAAACCTTCTGGCTGATCCATGTAGACTTCCTCCTTGAGTTCGCCATTTAGAAATGCTGATTTCACGTCCATTTGATAGATTTTGAATCCTTTCGAGCAAGCAAATGCTAAGAACATCCTGATAGCTTCCATACGGGCCACTGGTGCAAATGTCTCTTCAAAGTCAACTCCTTCAATTTGTGAATAGCCTTTGCAGACAAGTCTTGCCTTGTTTCTGATAACCTGTCCTTCCTCATTCATTTTATTTTTGAACACCCATTTGGTTCCTATTATGTTTTTGTCCTTTGGACGAGGTACCAGCTCCCATGTCTTGTTCTTCTCAATTTGGGACATTTCTTCTTCCATTGCTTTTAGCCAATGAGGATCCTTGCTTCTATGAATGTTTCTGGTTCTATCATAGATAGGAGGGCAATGGCTTTTCTCTTGGGTGAGGTTGTTATCCTTCTTCTGGTCTACACACCTTCATCTTTATCGCCAATGATCTATTCTTCTGGATGATATCTTTCTACATACTTCATCTTTGAAGGGGTATGAGGTGGTTCTCTTTCATCTTCTTCTTCTTCATCATCTATCTCTTCTTCTTTAGATTCTTCTTCTTCAATGAGAAAGTCATATTCTTGTTCTTCAATTTCCTTTTTTGGAAGATCTTCATCAACCTTTACATCGATGCTTTCCACTATTTTCTTCAGTCGAAAATTGTAGCACTTGTAAGCCTTGCTCCGTGGAGAATATCCAAGAAATATCCCCTCATCAACCCGAGAATCAAATTTTCCAGGTGAACCATCATTTATTTTTATGAAGCACTTGCTTCCAAATATTTTGAAATACTTCACTGAAGCAGGTCTCCCTTTCCATAGCTCATAAGGAGTTTTGTCACAATTTGGTCTCAATTGAGTCCGATTCAATGTATAGACAGTTGTCCCTACTGCTTCCCTCCAGAATTTAGGTTGTAGGTTTGCTGCTAACAGCATGGTTCTTGCCATTTCTTGGACAGTTCGGTTTCGTCTTTCAACTACCCCATTTTGCTGAGGTGTTCTGGAAACCGAGTATTCCCTTCTAATTCCATGAATATTGCAGAACTCTCTGAACTCGTTTGATGTGAATTCTCCTCCTCGGTCTGTTCTGAGACACTTAATTTTTGAATCTTTTTCATTTTCTACAAGGGCTTTTAGATTCTTAAAACACTCAAAAGTTTCAGATTTATACTTTATGAAATATATCCACATCATTCTAGTATAATCATCAACAAATAATACAAAGTACCTTTCTCCTTGGAGTGCTTGATTTCTAGTTGGCCCACACACATCAGCATGTATGATCTCCAAGGGCTTTGATGTATAGTGTTCCTTTGTCTTGTGGCTGGTTCTGGTCTGTTTTCTATGTTGACATGGACCACACACTGCTTGATTTGGTTTGGACAACCCTGGGATGTCTTGTACAGCTTTGATCTTGCTGATATTGACCAGATTTTCGAAGCTGGTATGTCCAAGTCTCTTGTGCCACAACCAACTCTCATCTGCCTGACTCAAGTAGCATTTGTTTTCATGAATCTTGTTCAGAACGTAAATGTTGTCTGGTGTTCTCACTCCTTTTGCCACAAGTTTCCCTGAGGCAGAGTTCCTTATTTCACAGTCTTTGGTGCTGAAAACAACCTTACGTCCTTGATCACAAATTTGGCTGACACTCAGAAGGTTGTGTTTGAGTCCGTCAACCAGCAGAGCATCTTGAGCTTTTCCTTTTCCATTGATCAGAGTAACTGTTCCTCTTCCTGTAATTTTTCCAGTTCCGCTTCCAAAGGACACATTCCCTTCCTTTTTGCTCAGTGAGATAAATTTCCTTCTGTCTCCTGTCATGTGTCTGGAGCACCCACTATCCACAAACCACTGGTTTCCATTATTTTGCGCAAATAGAGCCAGGCCGCATTTGTCCATTGTAGAGATCTTGCTGCTCGTCTTTCTTCCTTTGAGTGGGCAGTTTTGTTCATAGTGTCCATTATTGTAGCAAAAAGAGCAAGTCAGATCAAATTTAGTCAAGGGATCGAATGAATTGAAGGTTTTGATTTGTCCCTGTCTTTTGGGAGCATATGAGTTGATTACTCGGTCCTTTTGCATTGTCTTCTCACTTCTGCGAGCCATACAGTGTCTAGCTTGGTGACCGAAGTTTTTACAGTGAAAACAGTGTCCAAGAAATATGGTTTTGAAGTAACCACGGTTTAATTCGCTTTCCTTTCTGAGAATTACTCCTCCCTCGTCCTTTGGATTTTTGATGGGCCCTTGGTGGGGTACAGATTTGTATTTGCTATAGTGTCCATGATTCGACTCCACATTCTTCTTTGGAGTAACTCTTTCTTTATTCTTGGAATCTGGGATGCACTTTTGATAAGATACTTTTTCATCTTTTGGGTTGCAGGAAAGTGCATCGGCATAGCTTTTCGCACTATTCTTAGTGCTTGAGGATTCTCCCTTGAAACCTATTCCAGACTTATCATGTTGAGGTTTTTGATTTTTCAGAATAGTATCAAGTATTTGAGAGCTTTTACAACCCTTTTTAATTTGCTCCAACTCCTTTTTCAGAGATACTACTTCGGCCTCACGTTCTTCACAAGTCTCTTCTTTTTCCTTAAGCTTTGTTTCCAAGAGATCTTCTCTCCTTCTTATTTCCTCGTTTTCCACTTTGAGAGAGATAATTTTGTTCTGCAGTTTCTCGTTCTCTTCAATGGCACTTATTAACAGTTCATCCACATTTCCTTCTGGCCCCGAGTCATCATCATCTGTGAGTGCCATGAATAATGCTTCATCTGATTTCTTTTTGATGACCATAAACTCATCCTCATCAGACTCACCTTGCTTGGAGAGAAGGTTTTTCTTATTGAACCCTTTCTTTTTGTATGTCATTCTTTTAGAATTTCTTTCATCATCATTGTCTTGTTTATGAGGACATTTTGCTGCATAATGACCTATTTTACCACATTTAAAACAGATAAGAGGATACTTGCCTTTAAGCTTAGATCCTCTCTTCAGCTTTCGTACATATTGAGCCAATTCGGATTCCACATCTGACTCATCACTACAGTCATTCCTTTCTTTCCCTTTCTTTGACTTTGAGGCCTTGAATGCTGCATCTTTGGAGCTAGGTCCACCTTTCCTCATTTCATAGGCAGTGAGAATTCCATGGAGTTCATCCATTTTGAGGGTGTCAAGATCCTTTGATTCATCTATAGCACTTATTTTGGAGTCAAATCTGTCTGGAAGGGACCTTAATACCTTTTGTACAATAGTACTTTCTTCAACATTTTCGTCCAATCCTTTCAGGGAATTTACCACTTCAGCTACTCGGAGGAGGTATGCTGCAATATCTTCTTCCTCTTCCATCTTCAAACTTTCAAATTGTCTTCTGTGAGTATGAAGCTTTTCCTTTTTGACTTTTGAGTCTCCATCGTACAAGCTAACTAGCTTCTCCCACATTTCTCTGGCAGAGTTACAGTGCATGATTTTTGTAAACACGGAATCAGTGATTCCACTGGTGATAGAGTTCATGGCTTTTGCATTTGCAATGTAGGCTTTCCTCTCGTCTTGGTCTATTGGAAGAGTGGAAGTCGCTCGGTATTCAGTTTGACAAAAATTCCAGACTTCAGGTCCAAGGGACATTAAATAGTAAGTCATTCTTTTCTTCCAAAACCCAAAGTTAGTGCCATCAAACAGAGGAGGTTTTCCTGATGCTTCATGATTTCTCATCATGGTTGCTGATCCTTCTTCAAGCTGTTAGGCTAGAATGAAGAAGTCGGCTCTGATACCAATTGTTGGAAATACTGAGAGGGGGGTGAATCAGTATTTCTTTTTCTCACTATTGTTTTACTAGTTAAAACATATATGTTCAGAACACAAAATGAACAGCAGGAATAAATGCTTTTATTAATATAACTGTGCAGTAAAATAAATACAATAAATAGATTGTCACAATTGGTTGCCAAGCTCCAACTTGGACTTTGGTGAGGCTCCAACCTCCTGAGCACCAACTCTATTTTTCCAAGACACCAATCTTGGACTTAGGAGCACCAACTCCCAAGGACTTCAATCCTGTTCAATTCTGAGGCTCCAACCTCTTTGGTATACACTGGTGTGCTGTTGCGCTCTTTTCAGCTTCCACTGCTTCTGCTGCCCCCTTTTCTTCTGTTGCTTTCACTATCTCATGCTCAGGTTATATCGTTCACGAACAACCACTCCAATTCTCTGTTTTTGCTGCTTTTATATGCTCCATGCCCCTGTCCATTCGTTTCCTCTTACATGCTGGCTCTTTTGCTTCCTCCTCACTTGATCGCTTGACACTTCGGCTTCCATTCCTTTGCTTCTTCTGTCTATACAAGTGTTCCAAAATCTGAGTGGAAAAACCCAAACTCCCCTTTCTTAAATAAAACTCGGCCCTTGACCTGTGGTTAATACCTTACAGGCTTTATCGGAGGCGTTTAATCACCCATCGGAAGCCACCACCCGAGCGTTTTAATCAACCATCGGAAGCCACCACCTGAGCGTTTTAATCACCCATCGGAAGCCATCACCCGAGCGTTTTATCAACCATCGGAAGCCACCAACCGAGCCTTTAATCAACCATCACCGAGCGCTTTAATCAACCATCACACAGGTTTTAATATATACCTTAACCCCATGGCCATGTATCATATAATACACGGAAAACATTATAAACCCCCGCTCTAATTCAAATGCCGGACTTCAATTATTATGCACCCGCCTTTACAATTATCGGCGGGTCCGGATTTCGGCGGCTGCAATAACTCTTAAGCCCAGACCTCCGACGAGGTGCGGACCCGATATGGCTTTAGACTCCCTTTAATATTGTTTTGGGTCCGATGAACATTGGCATTCGCTGTAAACAATAGACCCATTCCTCCGATGTAACGCGGACGCGATGCCTCCTTACATTTCTTCCTAAACTGAATTCGGATCCGTCATATCGGTGGATTCCTTATCGGCGAGTCTTTATGGGTTGCGGACCCGATCTCCTTTAGGCTGCTCCAAATATAATTTCGGCTCCGGATGATTTCGGCGATCGCTACCTCCGATGCGATACAAGAGTTCTGCGGACCCGATATGATTTTACACTTCACTTGATAATAGTTTCAGCTCTGGTTTCGCTGATGTGATAAGGATTCTCTGCTCCGTGGACCCGATATGCTTTCTATTTTGCTTGATAAGAGTTTCGGCTCCGGATTTCGGAGCTTGCACCTTGAACAGTTCTGACATTCTAGATGCGATATATTATAGACTGTTTTTAATAAGTCCATCGGGTCCATGCCTCTATCGCAATCGGCAGATTATAGCGCCATCCCTTATGACTTGCGATCACTGCGGATGCGATATTACATTTAGCCAGTTTATAATGGAGCCGCGGGTCCGTGTTATTATATCGCCTCTCTCTCTCTCTCTCTCTCTCTCTCTCTATATATATATATATATATATATATACTCCTCAGTACTCCCGATAGTTCTTCCTTTGGCATTGTTGTTTGTAATATGTGCCCGCCGATAGTGTTAAGGCATATATATATGGGTTTTCTCCTCCGATGGCCCTATTTGCTTGTAATATATATATGGCTCCTCTTGCTCCATCTGCTCCTCTCGGTCCATTTTCTCCATTTGCTCCATATATATTGCTCCTCTTGGCTCCTCTTGCTCCATCTGCTCCTCTCGGTCCACTCTGTTTGCTCCTGTAGCTCCTCCGATGGCTCCTCTTGCTCTGACACTCCTTCGATATGGCTCCTCTTGCTCTGGCACTCCTCCGATATATGTTCTCCTCTGGCTTGGTCCGCTCCTCTTGGCTCCTTTTTCTCCTCTTGGCTCCGATATGCTCTGTCTCCTCCTCTTGAATATTGCCATATTGACATCAATGACAATCTGTGTCCAACAGAAAATTCCTTTTTCAAACACGTACCTTTCCATCAATGAATGCCACCTTGAAACCTTTGACTTCCATTGTCGAAATGGACACCAAGTTCTTCTTGAGATCAGGTACATAAAGATATTCTTGTAAATGAATCGTGTTGCCCTCATATAATTGAAGGGTAGCATTCCCTACACCCTTTCTGGGATAGGTTGCATCGTCTCCAAGAATAGTCTCCACAATTGTCTTCTTCTCTATCAAATTAGAGAGAGCTTCCTTGTATTTGATGATGTGCCTTGAAGCACTACTATCGACAAGCTAGATTCCCAAAGAGTCCGAAGGAGAAGTAGTGGAGAGGGCCAATATAAGATAATGCTCCTTTTGCTTATCAGAATTAAAATTTGATTCTACATACCTAGAGTTCCTTGCCTTCTTGAAGAGTCGGCCATTTCCATGATGCCCTGCATTCCTTTTTCCTTAGACATTGAACCTGTCATTTCTTCAATCATTGAAAATGGCCCTAGAATGATTGATATCAACATCAAGTGATGTGTTCCTTCTATTTGGACACTCCTTCGCATAATGACCAAACTCATTGCAAGCAAGGGATATGCCTTTCCTTCCACCCTTAGTGTACTTGTTCTTTGTAACAACTGGTGCATTTGATGGAGGCTCAGGGATTTTACCTTCATGTAATCTAGCGCTTCTTGTTCTTCCAACGTCATATCCGGAGACATCTTCCATCCCGTGAAGTGAGATGAGGAACCCATTAAGCCTTTGACTTTGTCCAACTGTCTTCCATGATTGCTCTTTCACCCTTGCTTGGGCTTTGTCTTCACCTCAACTCTAATACCATGTTAATTTTAGGTATGTTCTATGCTTAGAGCAATTTCCTTAAAATTTTATATTTAGCTCAATATCAATTCCAGATTAGCAATCACATCAGCATGATAGTAAAGTGCAGATAGAACATAAACATACACATCAGAAAACAAGCCAAGACAAGAGGACACAAGATGTGGCGCCAACCAGGGACAGACCCCAATGTGGGGAAACCCTTGATCAAATCTTCTTATATTGTCAATAGTTCATCACAGAGAGAGAGAGATAGTACATATATATCAGAAGTCAACACTTTGACTTGACAAGATAAAAGATCATACATCTGAGATCTTCACCATGAAGATGACACAATAGTTCTGATGACAAGGACTGCAGATTTGAACTCAGGTGAAGGCACATTAATCAGATCTCATTCTTCAATGGATTCTCCAAGGTGATTTCATCACTATGCTGCACTTCATCACTATGTTTCGCGCTCATCACTATGTTGCACTTCATCACTGTGTTGTACTCATCACTGTGCTACACTTTATCACTATGCTGCACTCATCACTGTGTTGTTGTGTTGCACTCATCACTGTGCTGCACTTCATCACTATGCTGCACTCATCACTGTGATGCACTTCGTCACTGTGTTGTACTCATCACTGTGTTGCACTTCATCACTATCTTTTACCATGCTACCACAAATGCCACACTGACCTTCTAGTCCTTGAAATATTGATAAGGCTTCTTTTGATCTGCAGATAGTAGCCTTACCATTTGACTGTGACTAGGGAAGATTGTGACAGCGAATCAGGTCACCTTCTAGTCTGTGATTAGCGCCTCTTCCAGTCCTCCTTACAGCTGTGTATGGGGCTACTAAAGTGCCTTCACAACTTCATCTAAATCTCCCTTTGAGACCTACAGTAGATAGTCTTCTAGGACAACGGAATAGTGTCATTATTGGACCTGTGTTAAGGGCTTTAGAACAGCGACATAATACATTTGTTTGGACAGTAGCTAGAGCTTGTTAAGGCCTCCCCTTGCAGCATACAAAACCTTAATGATTGTGGCCTAGGACAGCGTATTAGGGCTAATACTTTGCTTCTCCTTTAGGGCTGAGATTAGGATGTTAAAGCCTCTCCTAGGACTGCATAGGAGAGTCTCCTTTAGGGAAGCGTAGGTCTCTTTAGACAACCCTTTCACCTCCACGTCTAGGGCTTCTCCTTTACTGTAATTAGGGCTCTCCATGGCAGCGTTAAGATCCCTCCTTCATGACTACGTATTAGACTTCCCTTTATTGCGGATTAGAGCAACATTAGGCCAGCGTATTAAACTCTTCCATGGCGGCTTCTAAGACTCCTCCATGATTGCATTAGGGCTTCTTCATTAAGGCAGTGTAGAGCCTAGGGCACTCCCTCTAAACCTCTCCTTAATCAAAACCCAAAACATAATGAAGAGAGAGATCACAAGAGTGTGAGTGAGTGTCAAAATTATTTGAAGACCACCTCTATTTATAATAAAACGTGGAGGACAAGTGGGAGTAATTTGGTTGCTAGTTGACCTTGACGAATTGTAAGTAAGACAAATAAATTCATATCTCCATGAATACATGTTGGAATCGGATGATCTTTAGATCAATCGTATACCTCTCGACAAGAGGAATCCAAGGAAAACATCAGATGCCATGAACAAGATGACCCACATGGAGTTTGGCCCTAGTTGTCAATTTTAACATATCTGATCCTTACAAACCCAAAATACAAAAAACTAATATTGCTACAAAAGAGTGAATATTGGCATCTTCCCTCCTTCTATAAGACCCCGTCCTTGAATTCCTCGAAATATAAAAAACCCTCCACCTTACCAATACCATCCTTGGAAAGAATATCTACAATAATGTTCAATTCTCAATAGAAATGATGATACATTGAAGGATTCTTCTATCAATCTAATTCAAGGGATACACCCTTTGTTCTACCTTCACTACCCTTGAAGTGACTTCAGCTAGGCTTGAGGAGCCTCTCTAGCCCTCTCGGCCTTCACACTTGTTGTTTGCTACAACAGTCACTACGGCTTAGAGGGTCATAAGTCGGATTGTGAAGAGCAAACATATATTGATCATACGACAATCCCGCCAAAACGGAAGTCGCAGAGATCAATACATTACCCATAGATTGACCGACTCCAGAAACCAGAGGCGAAGGATCGCTGCCAACGGGTCCGAAGGACATCCCAGTAACAGTAGTAACTACTGAAGATGCGATAATCGCACTAATAGGAGGGGTTGTAGATGCCACACACATGGTGGGTATGGATGGAACGGACGTAACTGATGTAACCTGTGTCTGAGGAATGGAATTCAAATCCGACTGAGTAGACATGAAAGGCCCTGAAGTCGGAATTGCAGTACGAGACCATACAGAGCTCTGATGTAGAGATGTAGAACCAAGTATGTCAGCCAAAGCACGATAGTGAAGTGGTAACGAAACATTTGGAGCGGTATGGAAAGAGAAACCTTCCGGAGGAAAATGAAGTTCCCCGGTAGACACAAATCTCTCTTGACTACTAACAGGACTCCACTCGTCCATGTCAGAGGAAGCCATAGGGACCGAAGCACCAAGAGGAGTAGACAGAAGATCCTCATCTAAAAATTCCCAAACTTTAGGAGTCCAATTGATATCAAAAGGTTCCTCACCCAGAGGTTGAGAGGCAAGGGGCTGTACACTCGGAACAATAGGAAGAGTACCAGTAAAAGGCGATACCTCATAAGAGACAGGGGAAAGGGGCTCTCCGTCACTTGGTAAGGACAATGGATTCAGTGAGTCCACCAGGATGGCCTAAACTCAAAGTTCCGGGAGAAAAGATTTAATCAATAGGGTTATGAAAAATTTTCAAGATATGGTTCACGATGTGGCCAAGATGAACAGGTAAGATGTTATCACAGACAAATAAATTTTATGACATCAGAACGAAACTTTGCCTTTTCATGTTTAAAGAGTCGATAAAAAGGACAAAAGATGACTCTAGTCTCCTTCGAAGTTTAATGAGCCTGAAAGGACAAGTGCTCAGATGATCCTTTTACTTTGAAAGAGTCGAAAAGGAACGAAAATGACTGCTCTTGAATTCTAGGCAAGAGGTTTACCAGACAAATCACAAAACTGCATATACACCTCGGTAATAAAATGAAAGAGAAATGACCAAGGACTTCCCGTACGGCAGTCAATCTTCGCGAATGTTGTGTTAGGTTTGTTACGATTCGTAAGATGGTAGACTTGGCTTCCTATGGATAACAGGATGATAACCTAGTGGGGCCTCCCAACATATACGCGACAGTACAAGGAGCACTAATCTGTACTAGTATCTATTGAATCACAAAAGGAGGAATCACCCAACCTTAGTGAAAACAATAGCAATTAAGTTTAACGACGCTGAAACATGTCTCTAGCCTAGACCTTTAGATATGTGAACGTTAGGTTCCAATGCGTTTTTAAGTTTATTAAATAAATTTTATCAGTTAATCTTGAATTAAGTCTCGGTTTTAGGGCCTTACTGAATGTATCTTCAAAACTCCTAGAATGAAACTAAATGAGCAAAAATACCATTCTCGTTCGATGAACAACTAGCTAAGGAAGAGTGAGAGGTTCAATGCATAACAATTGAATGGCAAACAAGCAAACCAATCAAAGAAAAAGGAACGCCTCTACCATTTACTCAAACTTGCAAGCAATCCAAACAAGAAAAATGAGAAACACACTTTTGCTTTTCAACGTCTTAATCTCAAGAACCTACTAATGCAAAAATCGTCTTTGAAATCTTAATATAAGATGAATGCAATTTTTTTTTTTTTTTAAATAAATGATAAGCAACTAAATGCAAAATGAACCAAAGACTCAAAACTAAGGAGATATTTCTTTTTCAAAGCTGGAAAGTTGTCTCACTGACCAGGAAACAATGTAATCTATGTCAAGTGAAGGAAGGAAGCTGCACAAACAAGACATGAAAGTTTGGTAACCAAACGTTAGTACCCATCAAGAAGATGAAAAACAACGAATAAGAAGAAGCCTCAAGCAAAGTCAGAGATTATACCAAGCAGAGTCTAGAAATCCTAATGAATGAGCAACCCAAGCAAACCAATCATTCAAGAAACCCTAAGGTATTTAGGTCACGCGGTTCAGGAGGAAGGATTTCAAAAGACTTGGAACTTTGAATCGAAAATCTTAACAACCAACACTTCTGATACAACAAAGAGGTAAAACACAAACTCAGAGGATAAAACACACTGGCCAATCAACCAACAAACTTCAAAATTTGAAACTTATAGGAATCGTCGCAAGTATAAAACTAAAAACATGCGTCGACAACAAATCATCGGACCCCTCTAACTAAGAACTTTGTGACATCGTCGTGAAAGTACATCAGTTAGCTGCGCCGAGCCGATTTCAGGACTCGTCGTGACTGTTAGACAATTTAACCACGCCATACAGTAAAAGGCGCAACCCAGAAGACAGTGCAGACACAACTACTTCGCGACTGTTAGAAAATAAACAGTGACGACCTTAGATCAAAGGCAAAAAACAAAAGTTCAGCTGAGGGAAGGCCAGATCTATCACTCATGAGAGTGGAAAGGCTACAAGAGTAGCCTAACAACTTCCAGAATAAAGCATGCTACCCAAACAATGAGGGAGACAATAAACAAACAAAACTAATCAATACACAAGACAAAAGACAAGATCCCCAGTATGATCGCCAACTTGTGACACAGGCAAGTTCCCTCTGCAAACAAAGGCAACCCCTCTAACCCTAGAGTGGGTCTAGTAACCGCAAAGACAATACCAAAGCAAATTTCCTTAGAAATATGGTGTTATGAAGGCCTACATTCAGATCGATGTTCGATGAAGTCCTCGTCATGTCGTTCCAGCTCTTGTTCTTCTAATCGCTTGTACTTGAAAAAAACATGTAGAGAAACACCACAAACGTAATAGAAAACAACCAAACAATCTACTTGAAGAGTCAAGGAACCTCAAGCTATCGACATATAATTTCAACATGCGATATAGGAAACAAGCTATTGATTTGTATTAATGTAAATCAAAGTAAAACTTACAACCAAACCTTAACGTCGTAAGTATCCTCGAAGGGTTCTGTTGGCATGTCTCCATAAGCATTTACTTGTGAACCATCTCCCAAGGGAACAAATGACTCTCCCTTTAGTTCAAAAGGTTGATGTTAGAAAGTTCTCAAACCAACTCTACTCAAACATCTCTCAAGCCAAAATACATATGAGGCTACTTCCACACTCCAATAACACTCTCTACCTCTACTATCTAGCTATTATCCAGTGACATCCAAGCTAGCTGATCTCATTCAGAGAGGAGACTTTTATAGGAGGGAGAGGTTCCATAAGAGATGGGAGGGAGAGCTTATCCCTTAGGGAAGTTGCACAAAAGTTGGAACAACTATCCTAGAAGAGAGAGGCGAGCTCAACTGACCCAACAACCAGCCCTAGGATCGCCCATGAAGCAATTTCATCTCGAAGTTTCGATGAGTTGTTAAAAAACTTGCTAAATATGGCTCGTTGCAGGTGCAACATAGGGGCAGAGCAAAGACTTCGCTAGGGCTAGTGTTAACTTGACCATCTTCGCGGGAGGGATAACTTCTGACCCACGACAACACAGAAACATAGGCAAAAAGGGGTTTGCTTCAGGGATAATGCACTGAGACATTTTTCCTGAGATTACAAGAAGGTTTTGACACATCATGGCAACATGACACAGAATAGATGTCAGCAACATGGACCAGCAGTATCCGGGATAAGGGAATGCAGAGGTGGTGATAAATTACTGTGTAACAAGATGTTAAAGCTTCTCCTAGGACTGCATAGGATAGTCTCCTTTAGGGAAGCGTAGGTCTCTTTAGACAACCCTTTCACCTCCATGTCTAGGGTTTCTCCTTGACTGTAATTAGGGCTCTCCATGGCAGCGTTAAGATCCCTCCTTCATGACTGCATATTAGACTTCCCTTTATTGTGAATTAGAGCATCATTAGGCCAGCGTATTAGACTCTTCCATGGCGGCTTGTGAGACTCCTCCATGACTGTGTTAGGGCTTCTTCATTAGGGCAACGTAGAGCCTAGGGCATTCCCTCTAGATCTCTCCTTCGTCAAAACCCAAAATAGAATGAAGAGAGAGATCACAAGAGTGTGAGTGTGTGTCAAGATGACTTGAAGGCCACCTCTATTTACAATAAAACGTGGAGGACAAGTGGGGGTAATTTGGTTGTTGGTCGACCTTGATGAATTGTCAAGTAACACAAATAAATTCGTATCTCCATGAATACATGTTGGAATCAGATGATCTTTAGATCAATCCTACACCTCTCAACGAGAGGAATCCAAGAAAAATACCAACTACCATGAATAAGATGACCCACATGGAGTTTGTCCCTAGTTGCGAATTTTAATACTCCCTCTCAACTAGGGAGAACTCCATCCGCTAATCCATCTAACTGTTAGTACTATCTCTACCATTAGTGCACTGCCCTGCACTGCTCTGCTCTACTCTATTGAACTATGAAGAAGAAGAAGTGATCGAGAATGTATCATACCATCCTCTACTGACCCGAAGTACGTCCTAGATAAAAGAGAGTGTCTAGTAGCACTCTTACTGATTTGAAGTCAGTCTTCATGAAGAGAGTGTGTCATACCACTCTTACTGATCTGAAATTAGTTCCAAATAAAGAGAGTGTCTCATACCACTCTTATTGACCCGAAGTCAATTCCAAGAGAGAGTGAGTTATATCACTCTTACTGACCCGAAATCAGTTCCAATTGATCCCAGATCAATGTCATCCTAGCATAGGGAGTACGGTAGATACATGATGCGTCCATCGGTACTACTATGGTCTCTATCCTCATTTCCCTATTCATTGTCCAGATGAGAGGTACTTCCCATGCGTCCCAGACTGCATGGTAGGATGTCTCAGTAGGAGAAGGATGAACCACTCATCCTACCTACATGTCGACAGGGGTATCCCAGGGGAACACTGAACCACTCACCTTGTACACAACAAATCAGTAGGGAAAGGCTTAACCACTCACCCTATGATTGTGTCTCGGCAAGAGAAGGATGAACCACTCATCCTGCTTACATAGCAGACCACTAGTGGAAGGTTGAACCACTCACCCTATGGTTGCTCATGGCTCCAAGAAGTACCCCCAAGCCCCCCGAAGCTCCCCGAGCTCAATGTCCATATTATACTGGTCTTTCAGGAGAGAGTCTCTCCACGACTCCTAGTCGTTCTCGAAAAGTGAAGAATTAGACCTTTCCCAGGGACTTCATCTGAATATCGGTGACCTGCACATTAGTCCTAGAGCGATGGAGCCTTCTTGCTCCCAGTTGTACCATATCCCAGATAAAGTGGTACCTGATGTCTGTATGCTTGGAGCGATCGTAGAACACGTGATTCCTCAACAATCGAATCCCCCTCAGGTTGTCACAGAAGATCACGATGGTATCCAACACGTGTCCAAACAGCTCACAAAAGAGCTTCCACAACCAGACAGCTTCACAGGAGGCCATACTCACAGCTATGTATTCAACCTCATCAGTGCTCAAAACAACCGACTTCTGCTTCTTGCTCATCAAGGATATCCGAGCATAACCAACACCCATAAGTGCTCTTGCGATCCTCCACACTGTTTGTCCGATCAGCATCAAATGCAACCTCACTGCTCCAGCAGTGTATCTCAATCCATGAGAGATTGTGCCCCGAAGATATCTCAGAAGATTCTTAGCACCAATCCAATGAGGCTCATCCATATGATGGCTCAACATGCTAACTGTGAAACATATATATATGGACGAGAGTTCACCAAGAACATCAATGCTATTATGAGTTGACGAAAGTCAGAGTCATTTCCCAAGTCAGGTCCGACAACACTACTGCATAACTTCTTAAAGTTAAGCTCCATCGAGGTAGTCACGGGCTTGCAATTCACCATTCCAAATCCGGAATCCAACTCCCTCTTACTTTTGCAAATGAGAGGGTTTGCACCTGTCAGAAATAGGTTTCCCTCATAAGATACCAGAATGAGAGGTATATTATCCACAACCTTAAGGCAATGGTTTGGATCGGCTTCATTCCTAGTGAATCTCAGTTTCATCAGATAGCTTGTTAATCCTCTTATACCAAGCCTGGGGTGCTTGCTTTAAATCATAGAGAGTTTCTTCCACCTGCATACATGAGATTCTCGATCATGAATCTCAAACCCCTCGGATTGTTCCACATCTGTGGTCTTGCTATTATATGAGGGGAATGGTCCCCTTGTAAGTTTTCCTTCGGTACATCCTGGACATGTACCTTCACGCTCTTATTTGAATTCAAGCATCCCTGTCACCATCTGTCTCACATCGGGTAGAGCCCCATAATGAAGATGGGCAGACCTCCAGTGCCATAGAAGAGATGGGTCACATGACATGGTCCCCAATGGACTTCCTGCAACTTGATACAAATTTCCAACCCTAAACTGGAGAGTAAAAGCATCTTGAAAATTCCTTTTTCAAACACATACCTTTCCATCGATGAATGCCACCTTGAAACCTTTGACCTCCATTGCCGAAATGGACACCAAGTTCTTCTTGAGATCAGGTACATAAAGATATTCTTGTAAATGAATCATGTTGCCCTCATATAATTGAAGGGTAGCATTCCCTACACCCTTTCTGGGATAGGTTGCATCGTCTCCAAGAATAGTCTCCACGATTGTCTCCTTCTCTATCAAATTAGAGAGAGCTTCCTTGTATTCGATTGCCTTGAAGCACTACTATCAACAAGCTAGATTCCCAAAGAGTCCGGAGGAGAAGTAGTGGAGACAGCCAATATAAGATAATGCTCCTTTTGCTTATCAGAATTAACATTTGATTCTTCATACCTAGAGTTCCTTGCCTTCTTGAAGAGTCGGCCATTTCCATGATGCCCTGCATTCCTTTTTCCTTAGACATTGAACTTGTCATTTCTTCAATCATTGATGATGGCCCTGGAATGATTGATATCATCATCAAGTGATGTGTTCCTTCTATTTGGACACTCCTTCACATAATGACCAAAATCATTGCAAGCAAGGAATATGCCTTTCTTTCCACCCTTAGTGTACTTGTTCTTTGTAACAACTAGTGCATTGGATGGAGGCTCGGGGATTTTACCTTCATGTAATCAGCGCTTCTTGTTCTTCCAACGTCATATCCGGAGACATCTTCCATCCCGTGAAGTGAGATGAGGAACCCATTAAGCCTTTGACTTTGTCCAACTGTCTTTCATGATTGCTCTTTCACCCTTGCTTGGGCTTTGTCTTCAGCTCAACTCTGATACCATGTTAATTTTAGGTATGTTCTATGCTTAAAGAAATTTACTTAAAATTTTCTATTTAGCTCAATATCAATTCCAGACTAGCAATCACATCAACATGATATTAAAGTGCAAATAGAACATAAACATACACATCAGAAAACAAGCCAAGACAAGAGGACACAAGATGTGGCGCCAGCCAGGGACAGACCCCAATGTGGGGAAACCCTTGATCAAATCTTCTTATATTGTCAATAGTTCAGCACAGAGAGAGAGATAGTACATATATATCAGAAGTCAACACTTTGACTTGACAAGATAAAAGATCAGACATCTGAGATCTTCACCATGAAGATGACAAAATAGTTCTGATGACAAGGACTGCAAATCTGAACTCAGGCAAAGGCACACTAATCAAATCTCATTCTTCAACGGATTCTCCAAGGTGATTTCATCACTATGCTGCACTTCATCACTATGTTGCGCTCATCACTATGTTGCACTTCATCACTGTGTTGCACTCATCACTATGCTACACTTCATCACTATGCTGCACTCATCACTGTGTTGTTGTGCTGCACTCATCACTATGTTGCACTCATCACTGTGTTGCACTTCATCACTATGATGCACTCATCACTGTGATGCACTTCGTCACTGTGTTGTACTCATCACTGTGTTGCACTTCATCATTATATTTTACCATGCTACCACAAATGCCATGCTGACCTTCTAGTCCTTGAAATATTGATAAGGCTTCTCTTGATCTGCAGATAGTAGCCTTACCATTTGACTGTGACTAGGGCAGATTGTGACAGCGAATCAGGTCACCTTCTAGCATGTGATTAGGGCCTCTTCCAGGCCTCCTTACAGCTGTGTATGGGGCTACTAAAGTGCCTTCACAACTTCATCTAAATCTCCCTTTGAGACCGACAGCAGATAGTCTTCTAGGACAACAGAATAGTGTCATTATTGGACCTGTGTTAAGGGCTTTAGAACAGCGGCATAATACATTTGTTTGGACAGCAACTAGAGCTTGTTAAGGCCTCCCCTTGCAACATACAAAACCTTAATGACTGCGGCCTAGGACAGTGTATTAGGGCTAATACTTTGCTTCTCCTTTAGGTCTGAGATTAGGATGTTAAAGCCTCTCCTAGGACTGCATAGGAGAGTCTGCTTTAGGGCAACGTAGGTCTCTTTAGACAACCCTTTCACCTCCACATCTAGGGCTTCTCCTTTACTGTAATTAGGGCTCTCCATGGCAGCGTTAAGATCCCTCCTTCATGACTACGTATTAGACTTCCCTTTATTGCGGATTAGAGCAACATTAGGCCAATGTATTAAACTCTTCCATGGTGGCTTGTAAGACTCCTCCATGACTGCATTAGAGCTTCTTCATTAAGGCAGCGTAGAGCCTAGAGCACTCCCTCTAGATCTCTCCTTCATCAAAACCCAAAACATAATGAAGAGAGAGATCACAAGAGTGTGAGGGTGTGTCAAAATGACTTGAAGGCCACCTCTATTTATAATAAAAGGTGGAGGACAAGTGGGAGTAATTTGGTTGCTGGCCGACCTTGACAAATTGTAAGTAAGGCAAATAAATTCATATCTCCATGAATACATGTTGGAATCGGATGATCTTTAGATCAATCCTACACCTCTCGACAAGAGGAATCCAAGAAAAATATCAGAACCCATGAATAAGATGACCCACATGGAGTTTCGTCCTAATTGCCAATTTTAACATATATAATCCTTACAAACCCAAAATACAAAAAACTAATATTGCTACAAAAGAGTGAATATTGGCATCTTCCCTCCTTCTATAAGACCTCGTCCTTGAATTCCTCAAAATATTAAAAACCCTCCACCTTACCAATACCATCCTTTGAAAGAATATCTACAATAATGTTCAATTCTCAATAGAAAAATCTCATTGAAAGATTCTTCTATCAATCTAATTCTATGTTTCCAAAAATACAAGAATATGGGTTCAAATCTAGCCATGTTCATAACCTAGTCAATGGTAACATGGCAATCCGGAGTCCCCAAAAACTATCAAAATATTTACCTGTTCAAGATATGCAACATATAAAATACACCATAAAACAATGGAGTTGTCTATAATGCGACTTTTTGGAGATTCCCGTGACAGAATCCGGCAGAAAAAATTGAGGTTAAATCTTGATTTGTTGCAGTTAAAATGGTTTTTTAACTGCATATTTGGATTCAGCACCCTGAAAAACCCTTGGGACGCTTTGATGGTGCAGAAACTAGCTATCAAACTTGCGATTCCAATAAATTGCTGCCGGATTTTGACCGGAAAAACCCACCGGTAAGACTTCCAAAAAGTCGCATTATAGACAACTGCTAAAACAATCAATTCTGCCCTCTGAAACTTTTACTATTTTATAATTGAAAAAACGATTTGATTCGAGCATTGCAAGAAACTAGTGTATGTGAGCTTTTAATTGATATAACTGCAACTATAGACTCGATTCTTGTGTTCCATTACGCCTTCGTCGACGTGGGATAGGCGGTCAGTGCTCCATTACACCTTGGTCGATGTGGGTGACACAACTGAATATGCCCGAGGAGAAACCATAGAGAAATTTAGGGATCAATTCGCACTGGATAAAGTATGCAAGTGTATAAAATATAAACATGGCCTTCCTGATAGACGGTATTTCTGAAAACCAGAGGGAGTTTGAAATCACATTCATTAACGTTAATGTTCGTCATCCTGATAAGTTGGCCAGCTGAAAAGGATCTGAGAATGAGAATGAGAATGCTTTAAAGGTTTAAAGTAATGTTAAAATAATAGACACAATTATGCGAAGTATTTTATTTTGTTCTCGATGTAATCACATTAATTTTTCTTATAGTATTTTGGAAAACAAATTAACAATTAATATAAATATTGGTTTGCAATTTGTTACTAATAGGCTCCTAATTTTAAAAAATGATTTAATAACTGGTTAAAAAATGATTTAATACTATTTTTAATTATTAGTTATAATATGTAACCGAAATTTAACCAGCAGACCACAAATACAAATATGTTTATGTATGCACCATTTTCATATTGAACGATCAATGGGAGTCTTCATTAAATTCCAAGTGTTTCAGCGCTTCTGAATTGGGGCATGATGACCCCAAAAACATTTAGCAGGTAGAATCAGCCCATAATGAAAATAGAATATAGATATTCCATGCTGCAAACTTTAAGGGTTTATGGTCACCTTTCTTTTATCCACTATTTTTTTAATTAAAAAAAATTAAAGAAAAAAAAAACCAAATTCAATCTTTCACAAATTGATTTCATTTTCAATTTAATGAATAGTTGTAATTGGGAAAGACAAAGGAGTATTATCCTTTCCATTAAATTTCAAACAAAAAACTGATACTTCTAATGTTATAATAAATCAAGTTGTTTTTAGTGAGATTATTTGGAAGGCTTTCTAGTGGGTCTTTCCGGTTTAATTTCTCTAAAATTCAGCAGGAATTGATTAAAATCACAAGCTTGATAGGTAACCCTTGCACAATAGAAGTGCCCTAAAGGTTTTTTAAAGTGTTGAATCCACATATACAGTCAAAAAAACAGTTTAAATAACACAAATCAAGGTTTCATCTCAAATTTTTCCACCGGATTCCAACAGCGGAAAATCCAAAAAATCACACTAAAAACAACTCCATAATAAACCAATGCAATAATTGTTTTTACGAACTTGAAATAAATCCTACATACTTGAAATAGATCCTCTTGTTGATACTTGTAAAATACTATAATGAATCATGGATTCTATTGCGGATACCTGTAAAATATTCAAATAAATAGATCCTCTTGTTGATACTTGTAAAACACTATAATGAACCATGGACTCTATTGCTAATACTTGTAAAATATTCAAATAAACTAATGCATTAATTGCTTTTATAGATTTTGTTAAAATTGGCAACTAGGGCCAAACTCCAGCTGATATTTTCCTTGGATCCCTCTCATCGAGAGGTGTAGGGTTGATCTAAAGATCATATGATTCTGATAAGTATTCATGAAGTTATGAATTTATTTGTGTTATAAGACAATTCGTCAAGGTCGGCTAACAACCAAATAAACCCCACATGTGCTCAACGTTTTAATATAAAAGGAGATGACTTGAGATTCATTTCATATACACTTCTCTCTTGATTTTCTCTCCACTCGCTTTGGGTTTTAGTGGAAGAGAAATCTAGGAGAAGGATGCCCTAGCCGCAGTCCTAAAGGATGCTCTAGTCGTAGTCCTAAAGTGGATGATCTAGCCACAGTCCAAGGAGAAGACCCCTGATTATATACGTGTCCCAACATGCCCTCTACGCTGCCTAAAGGAGAGACATAGCACGGAGAAGAAGACCTATTCACGTTGTCCAAATACGCAGATCTATCCTACCCTAGCTGCAGTAAGGAAGACCAAACAGCGTGGGTTTTTGGAGGTTGTTTCAGGGTCATATGTGAAGGCCAAGTTGTTTTTAAGAGGGCCAAGATATCTTCCTAGAGGGCCGAGGCAAAGGAGGGTTGTTTTGGTTTGATGTGTGGGCCGTAAGCTACAACAAATATACATGGGACAGTGTGCGCTATTTTGGGGTCAAGTTATACCCTCATCTTCAACATGGAGGCAGAGGGTTTACACTAGCATAGGCCGCATTTCATAAGGGAAATTTTGGGCCAAATTTGAGGACGGTTTGGGACTGTTGTGTGCCCTAACCAGTCCCAGAAATTACAGCACTAATGAAGTGACTAATAGCAACAATGATGGGACAGCAGCAATGGCATGCTAACATTTGGGACAGCAAAGTGGAAACATAGGACAACAATGCCACATAGGAGTAGCAAAAACATAGCAGCAATGATGGGACAGCAGCAATGGCATGCTAACACTTGGGATAGAAAAGTGGAAACATAGTACAGCAATGCCACATAGGAGCAACAAAAGCACATTGGGACAGCAGCATGGTACAACAATGCTACAATGGGACATCAACCAACATGGTGTTGCAAACACAATGGGACAACATGGTAAGCATGGTGTTGTAAACACAATGGAACAACACATGGTGGCAAGCATGGTGCAGCGAGCACATTGGGACAGCAATGGTACATGATGCAGTACAATGATAGGTATTGTCATGATTGATGAAGTATGATGAGATGCAGCATAGTGATGATGGGTGCAGCATGGTGTAGCACGGTGAGGTGCAACATGGTGAGGTGCAGCACAACAATAGGTGCAGCATCGTGAAGGAGTCATATGGGAGAATCAGTTGAAGCAGCTTGTCTTCAACTGAGTTCAGCTACCTCATGTATCATCTACTTAGAGATGATCTATGCTCTTATTTAGATAAGTCAAAGTGTCGACTTCTGTTGTAAATGTACTATCTCTCTCTCTCTTTGTTGAACTATTGAATAACATATAAGAAGAATTGATCAAGGGATTCACCACATTGGGGTTTGTCCCTGGCTAGTGCCACATCTTGTGTCCTCTTGCCTTGGCTTGTCTTCTACTATTTATGTTTATGTTCTATCTACAGTTTACTTTAATGTTGATGTGATTGCTAATCTGGAAAAGATATTGAACTAACAGTGAAAATTGAAATAAATTGCTCTAAGCATAGAACATACCTAAAATTAACATGGTATCAGAGGTGAGGTGAAGACAAAGCCCAAACAAGAGTGAAAGAGCAATCACTAAAGACAGTTGGGAAAGGACAAAAGTATCAGTAGATTCCTCATCCCTCTTCAGATTCACCGAGGGTGAAATCGAAGCAGAGAATATTATCAGAATGGCGCAACGGAAGCTTCTGATGACCTACCTATAAGATCACTTCAATGGGAAGTCTGGATCTAAGGGTGGAAGGAAAGGCAAATGCCTTGTTTGTAATTGTTGACACCTAATCATAGGGATTGGGTGAACAAATGTACATAGTGTAAATAAATAATAGAGAAAATGAAAAGTCATCAGGAGATGAAACTCAACAGTCGCTCCCTCATGTATATAATAATGAACAACCTAAATGAATATAGTATCTCATTTTGAGGAGTTACCTCTTGGCCTAACATGGTATCAGAGCACAAGTCCCATCCTCTATCTTTGGCATCCCATTATGCCCTTGTAACTCCCTTTTGCAAAAAAAATCTGCAGTTTGTCCTCCTCCCCTCTGTCACGCTGAACGCTCCTAGTAAAACTAACACCTCTAGCTCATGGTTCAGGGCATTCTCTTAATGGTGTCTACGGATATGTTTGTCTCTATTGGTATTTTTTGCGTGGAGGATTGTGGAGAAATGAGTTGCAAACCAGTCGAAATCTTCTCTTTGGAGCTGCGATACTCACATGACTGTGTTTCGTGCCTGCGTAGTGAACATTGCTTGACATTGAAACCTCTATTGGTATGACCACTGATTCTGTGTTGGCGTGGAGACTATGAGTGTGTTTCCTTTCAAGATTGTTGTAATGCGGTATTTATGCATTCATTCCTACGTCGAATTTTTATGAACTTTAAACTGCATGTGCATTCATTCAATCAAGCATTGCTTGCAACCTCTGCAGCACGTTGTCTCATCATTTCCATAACTGCAGCTCTACGTCGTGATTCCATCTGTTGTTGCAACCTTCGCAAGTGCTCTTTCAAATCCCGGCAGCGAGGAACCCGACATTCAGATTCCTTGCAAGCTCGAGCATGCAATTGTAAGAGATACCACATCTTCTTGCAAAGATGACAGCCTCCTGAAGCACGAACTTTCAGACAATTTGGATATTAGAAATTAGAAGAGCAACATTGAGACGCATGCACCAGTAGATCCAACATTATCGTGACTGTTTTCGGTGACTGTTTACTCCCTCTGCATACGTCGCAGAATTCTAAGTTGAATTTCCAATAGCACATGGGCCAAGACACCCCTTATTGTTGATCCGGAGCAGTCGAGACCATCAGGCCATATCTTATGCAGGTAGGCCTTCAGTGAGACCGCAGGCCCCTGCAGTCAACGTGGCCCTCAAGAGACTGACCTGTTATCAAGCGCAGAGGCTACGCCGGAATCTGAAGGTTGAGTACGCACCGTCTGGAGGAGGAGCGAGTCTCGGTCACTCAGCCGCCACCGTCAAGGAGCAAGTGTCATTTGCAGAAAGTCAACTGAAGCGTGAAGTGCCAATCTATTGTTAAGGTAGACTGGGCATAGTTTAGTGCGCAGGCTGGGCAGCCATAGCACTCCAATGCCAAAATTGAAGGTCAATCGTTCTTTCCCTGTGGCACCACCTGGATGCCCTTCATACACAGATCGGCAACATTCTCGGCGCAACAGTTGATTTGGTTACTTACCAAGGCCAACGGGTCGTATCCTGCCGCACTCTTTTTACACTCTGGTCAATACACAGTTAATACTTTTTCCCAAATTCTCCCTCCTCCATATACACCTTTCCCAAATATCCCCTCCACCACATAACCCCTCCCTCATATATATCTCTGTTATATACATTAGAATTGCAATTTCTTACAGCATATTGGTAGCAGAGGTACATTTTTTTTTACACAGATTTTTTAAAATTCATTCATTGATATCTATTGTGGGAGTGGTTCTCACCGACAAGGCGAACTATCTAGAATGGTCACGGAAAATCAAACACACTCTCATTTTTAATGAGTTGTGGAAAGGAGTGTGTGTTGGAGACGGAGACAAAGAGCCAGAACAGCTTACCTCAAACAAGGGATTCGCCATTTGGGAAAATAAGAACAACAAAGCTTATGCATTGATTGCAGCATTAGTAAATGACAAGATGAGTCACCATATTTCGCCATTTTCAAATGCTTTCGAAACCTTACAAAAACTAAAGGAACTCTATGGCTCACACTTTGCACTTGAAGTTGTTCAACTCATGATTAAATTGTTTAGCCTTGAATTACAGCATGATGATCCTCTTGCTCTTGCATCAGAAGTAAAATCTATTATGCATAATATCAAAGTCACTAATGTTGAACTGGACATTCCTCTAATAGCTTTTCTCAAGGCACTTTATCCCACTTACTCAAATTATCTTGAGTCATTGCAAGCAAATGGAAACCTCAAAGATATTACCTTTGACTCCCTTGCGAAAAAAATTTGCTGAAAGAGAGAAAGTTTTTGGGAAGAAAACAACTCCTCAGACTTTTGAAGAGGTTGTGTCTTGCACATAGAGAGAAGAATCTTGCTCAAGATTCTTCCAGAGGAAAAGGTGGTCGAAGAGGAAGAGGAAGAAATTTCAGAGGCAGGGGGGGCAGACACTCTCAAGGAGAAAAGTTAGATTCGCATTGCATAAGCTGCAAAAGAGATGGATCACATGATGCATCCACATGCAAGTTGCATTGGGACAGAATTGAGCAGGAAGAAACCAACCCAAAAGTAAAACTAATGACAAATAGAAAGGTAAAGCACCTAAATCTGCTCACTATGTTGTGGCACATTGTAATATTGGAGTAAATAAAGACTTATTTAATGCTTCACTTGCTTCTTGGAAAAATGATTAGTTGCTTGATTCAGGAGCAACTTGCCACATGACTTTTAGAAGAGATTTTTTTGAAGAATTTACTGACAATGTTGATGGAGCAGTATACTTTGCAAACAAATCAAAACTCAAACCATCAGGGTTTGGCACAATCAGGGTTAAATTGCCTCGTTTTCCAGACTTTCTTCTGCATCATGTTTTATATCTCCCACAGCTGAGGGGAAACTTGTTTTCCTTGGTCCACATCCATCAATGAGGAAACTCCATTCATATGTTTGATGGCAAGGTTGAGGTGAAAAAAACATCACACCACTCACTTGTCATGACAGGGATAGAAGAAGAAAGGTTTCACAAGCTACAGGGTACCTCTGCACGTGCACAAAATTTCTCATACAATTCTCATTATGAAGAAGGTACATTTCCATCAAGTTTATTATGGCATGCTAGATTTGGACACTTGAACTATGACAGCCTCCACTTGTTGAAGAAAAATGGTGTTACTGGTTTGCCTACAATTCCTAGGAACTTGAGCAATGTGATGCTTGCATTCTAGGAAAGCATAGCAAACAATCTTTTCATGATTCACATTCCAGAGCACATAAAAAACTTGAACTCATTCATTCAAATTGATGTGGTCCAATACCTGCTCCTTCTGCAAATGGAAATAAATATATGATGACATTTGTTGATGATTACACCAGAATGTGTTGGGTTTATTTATTGAAGAACAAATCTGATGCTTTTCAAAAATTCAAGAACTTTCATACATGGATTGAAAATTATGCACAATCTCATATTGGCTCTATTCGCACTGATAATGGAAAAGAATACACTTCAAATGAATTTGAAAACTATTTTCGCCAACATGGGATCAAACATCAAACAAATGTGTCTTATAATCCCCAACAAAACGGGGTAGCTGAAAGAATGAATAGGACAATCTTAAATATGGTGCGCTCCATGATGTTTTTCAAAAATGTAAAATTGATGTTTTGGGCTAATGCAGTTCTATGTGTTGTATATGTAAAGAATAGATGGCCATCTAATGCTATTAAAAACAAAACTCCTTATGAAATGTGGTATGGACACATTTCTTCGGTAAAGCATCTCAAGGTCTTTGGTTCCATATGTTATGCCTTGACACCAAAGGTACATAGAAACAAACTTGGTGCAAGAAGTCGTAAGTGTATCTTCCTGGGGTATTCAAACACCTCTAAAGCATATCGTCTCTATGATGAAGTCAATAAAAAGTTTGTTGTATCTAGAGATGTAATCTTTCTTGAATCATCCAAAATTGACAATATTGTTGAGCGGCACTGATCGCTTGAATAGATTCGCAAATGCAAAATAATTTCAAGAATTTGATAATTAGATTCCACATCTTGAAGGGGGGATTCGTATACTAGATCAACCTGTGGAATCTTCTTCTCCCCCACATGAAACTCCAACAACAGATGATACTTTGAGTGATGTGATTGACAGAATTGGGAGACTCAATCTTGATTCAGTCCCAACTCAATCAACTGAGCAGTCTGGACCATCTCAGAAAGGTCCCCCAAAGTGGCTGACAAAGACACTTGAAAGTGTTCATCTTGATGAGGTTGGAAAGACAGGAACTAGAAATTCAACCCGGCAAAATGGAGGTGATGTAGATGACTCTGATTCACCTGTTGATATGGATGTTTCTTATGATTGTGAATTGAATTTGTCTACATATTTTGAACCAACTTCCTTCAAAGAAGTTACTTCTCATGATGAATGGAAAGAAACAATGCAAAAGGAGTATGATGCTTTGATAAAGAATAGCACTTGGACGCTGGTTGATCCTCCATTGGGAACCAAACCAATTGGCTGCAAGTGGGTCTACAAGAACAAGTATAAAGCTGATGGCTCACTTGACAAGCACAAAGTCAGGCTTGTGGCAAAAGGTTTTGCAAAGAAGGTACGGGTCGATTATGAGGAGACTTTTGCCCCCACATCAAAATGGATTACCATTCGGATTCAGACACTCTTTGCCCTAGCAGCTCAGAACGGTTGGAAAGTCCATCAAATGGATGTAAAAACTGCTTTCTTGAATGGAGATCTAAAAGAGAATGTTTTTATGTCCCAACCTGAAGGATTTGTTGTGAAAGGACATGAACATAAAGTATGCAAACTTGTGAAATCCTTGTCTGGCCTCAAACAAGCACCATGAGCCTGGTATGAAAAACTAATTGAGTATCTTCTGAAACTCAATTTCAAACATTATGATCTTGATGATGCAACTTTGTTTGTCAAGAAAGTTGGCAAAACAATTGTATATCTTGTGGTATATGGAGATGATCTTTTGATGACAGGGAATAATGAGAGCTACATTGCATCCATAAAGAAGGAATTGAGGAAAGGTTTTGAAATGATTGATTTGGACTATGTTCATTACTATCTTGGTATTGAAGTAACTCAACATTTGAAGTCAATATTCCTTTTTCAAAAGAAGTACATTGGAGATCTGTTGAACAGGTTTGGCATGGTTGATTGCAATCCTCTAACTACTCCAATTGAACAAAACTTAAAGCTCACATCCATTGAAGGAAAACAATTTGAGGATGCAACAAAGTATAAACAACTTGTAGGAAGTCTCAACTACCTGACTACTACCAGCCCAGACATTTCGTTTGCTATTGGAAACCTCTCATGCAAAAGCCTTGTGAGGGACATTGGTCTGCTGCAAAAAGAGTTCTAAAGTACTTGAAGGGAACTCAAGACTTTGGACTCAAGTATACACAGGTGGGCGACTTCATCTTGATTGGATACTCTGATTTAGACTTCGATGGAGACAAAAAAACTGGGGTATCTACTTTAGGTTATGCTATGAGTCTTGGATCAGGAGCTGTCTTCTGGAGATCATGCAAACAATCAGTTCCAACAGATTTCACAACAGAGGCAGAATATGTGGCAGCAGCTGAGGCAACAAAAGAAATTGTGTGGCTCAGGAAAATTCTGAAAGATTTGCAGGTAAAACAAGTACATTCGACTCCACTCATGATTGACAATACCTCGGCAATAAAATTGGACAAGAACCGAAAGTTCCATGATTGAACGAATCACATCAATACAAAATATCATCTGATTCGACATCATGTTGAAGCCAAAACAATCCATCTTCGCCATTGTTCCACTAATGGCGAAGATCTAACTTCCACAAAAGCTTAAAATCTAACATAACTTCCCTGTACGGAGGGGAAACATGGAAGGAGATCTGTCTTCTCGAAATCCTGAGGGTAAAAATTGAGAGGAGAATTGCAGACCTGCAATTTCTGAAGGTTTATTTATATCCAAGTCGCAAGGCTCTCTTCTCTCAATAATTTTTCAATCATATTCTTTCTGATTTGTCCTGATGATGGACCCCCTTTGGGGTTTGAAACGTTGGCAGAATGAACTGAAAACTGTGGATAATCCGGATCATGAAACTACAAAAAACTTCCACAGAAGCTTAAAATCTAACATAACTTCCCTGTACGGAGGGGAAACATGGAAGGAGATCTGTCTTCTCGAAATCCTGAGGATAAAAATTGAGAGGAGAATTGCAGACCTGCAATTTCTGAAGGTTTATTTATATCCAGGTCGCAAGGCTCTCTTCTCTCAATAATTTTTCAATCATATTCTTTATGGTTTGTCCTGATGATGGACCCCCTTTGGGGTTTGAAACGTTGGCAGAATGAACTGAAAACTGTGGATAATCCGGATCATGAAACTACAATGAGCATATTGCAAACATCTTCACCAAAGTGCTTGGAAGAGAAAAGCTTGAAAGATTCAGAACGATGCTTGGACTCACCAACATCCCTTCATATTAAGGGGGGAATGTTGACACCTAATCATAGGGATTGGGTGAACAACTATAAATAGCGTAAATAAATAATAGAGAAAATGGAGAGTCATCGGGAGATGAAACTCAAAAGTCACTCCCTCATGTATATAATAATGAACAACCTAAATGAATATAGTATCTCATTTTGAGGAGTTACCCCCTGGCCTGGCAGTAATAAGTTCGGCCATTATGCGAAGGAGTGTTTGAATGGTAAGGACACATCACTAGATGATGATAACAATCATTCCAAGGACATCTTCAATGATCGGAGGAATGACAGGTAATGTAGGTCATCAAGGAAATGGCTGACTCTTCAAAGAAAGCAAGGAACTCCAGGTATGAAGAATCAAATGTTGTCTTTGGTAAGATAATGCAGCATTATCTTATATTGGCCCTCTCCTCCAGACTCTTTGGGAATCTGGCTTATGGATTGTAGTGCTTCAAGGCACTTCATCGGATAGAAGGGTGCTCTCTCTAATTTGAGAGAGATGGAAACAATTGTGGAATTGTACTTATAGTCGATGCCACCTATCCCGGAAAGGGTGTAGGGAATGTTACCCCTCAATTGAATGAGGGTAACTTGATTCCTTTACAAGAATCTCTTTTGTGTACCTGATCGCAAGAAGAACCTAGTGACCATTTCGGAAATGGAAGTCAAAGGTTTCAGGGTGGCATTCATCGATGGAAAGATACGGATTTGAAAATGAAATTTCCAAATATGCTTTTTCTCATGGGTTCAGGGTTGGCAATTTGTATCAAGTTATAGGATGGTCCATTGGGGATCATGCCAATTGACATATCTCATCTATAACATCGGAGGTCTACTTATGGGGCCCTACCCGATGTGAGTCAGGTGGTAACAGGGATGCCTGAATTCAAAAAGAGCATGAAGGTACATGTCTGAGATGTACCGAAGGAAAATCTTACAAGGGGACCATTCCCCTCATGTCGCAGATCCACAGGTTTGGAACAACCCAAGTTTGAGATTCATGATTAGGAATCTCATGTATACAGGTGGAAGAAAGTCCTCTATGGCTTGAAGCAAAACACCTTAAGTGTAGTTTGAGAGGACTGATAGCTGTCTGATGAAGCTGAGATTCCCTAGGAGTGAAACCGATCCAAACCATTGCTCGAATGTTGTGGATGATAGACCTCTCATACCGGAACCTTCTGAGGATGACCTATTTCTGACAGGTGTAGACCCTCTCATTTGCAGAAGTAAGAGGGAGTTGGATTCCAGACTTGGAATGGTAAACTTAACTTTCAGAAGTTATGTGGTAGTGATGTCGGACCAGATTTGGGAAATGCCTCTGAGTTTCATAAACTCATTCGCATTTATGTTCTTGGTGAACTTCCATCCTGATATATGTTTTGCAATTAGCATGTTGGGCTCATATTTGGTTGAGCCTCATTGTATTGGTGCTAAGAATCCTCTCAGATATATTCGGGGCACAATCTCTCATGGATTGAGATACACTGCCGGAAATGTGAAGCTGCATGATTATTCGAATGTTGATTGCGCGGGCAGTGTGGAGGATTGCAAGAGCACTTCTGAGTGTTGGTTCTCTTTGGGTTCTGCTTCGATATCCTGGATGAGCAGGAAGCAGAAGTCGGTTGCTATAAGCATCGCTGAGACCGAATACACAGCTACGAGTATGACCTCGTGTGAAGTTGCATGGTTGTGGAAGCTCTTCAGTGAGTTGTTTATACACATGGTGGATACCACCATGATCTTCTATGTCAACCAGAGGGGGATTCGATTATTGAAAAATCTTGTATTCTATGATTGCTCCAGCATATAGACATTAGATACTACCTTGTCTGGGATATGGTACATCGATGAGCAAGAAGACTCCATCACATTGAGACTGATGTACAAGACGCAGACATTCTATCTAAGCCCCGGGGAAAGGTCAAATTTGTGACTTTCCCGAACGACTTGGATTCGTTGAGAGACCCTCTTATGAGGGTCTTGCATGATGCATGCATTGAGCTCCAGGGGGCTTGGGGTACTTCTTGGAGCAACAAGCGACCATAGGGCGACTCACCCTCCCCTAATGGTGCATTGTGTACAAGGTGAATGGTTCAACCTTCCCCTGTGATACCCCATGGCGACTTATGGACAGGATGAGTGGTTCTCCTGTTGAGTCATCCTACCCATGCAGTCTGTGACTCATGGGAAGTACCTCTCATTTGGCCAATGAGTAGGGAAATGGGGTTAGGGACAATAGGAGTACTATCGATGGACGCACCGTTGTATCTATCGTACTCCCTATGCTAGGATGACCTCCATTGATATGGGATCAATGGAACTGATCTAGGATCAGTATGAGTGGTTTGAGACACTCTCTTTTGATATTGATCTAGGATCAATGAAACTAACTTTGGCTCAGTGAGAGTGACATAACTCACTCTCTTTTTTGGAACTGATCCAGGATCAGTGAGAGTGGTATGACACACTCTCTTCATATGGAACTGAATTCGGGTCAGTAGCGAATGGTATGAGACATTCTCGATCAATTCTTCTTCTTCATGGTTCAGCAGAGCAGTGCAAGGCATTGATGGCAGAGATAGTACAGTCTGGCAGATGGATCAGCGAATGGAGTTCTCCCTAGTTGAGAGGGAGTGTTAAAATTGGCAACTTGGGCCAAACTCCATGTGGGTCATCTTATTTATGGCAGTTGATATTTTTCTTAGATCCCTCTCATCGAAAGGTGTAAGATTGATCTAAAGATCATCTAATTCCGACAAGTATTCATGGAGTTATGAATTTATTTGTGTTATAAGACAATTCGTCAAGGTCAACCAACAACCAAATAAACCCCACATGTGCTCAACGTTTTAGTATAAAAGGAGGTGACTTGAGAGTCATTTCATACACACTTCTCTCTTTATTTTCTCTCCACTCGCTTTGGGTTTTAGTGGAAGAGAAATCTAGGAGAAGGATGCCCTAGCCACAGTCCTAAAGTGGATGATCTAGCCGCAGTCCAAGGAGAAGACCCCTGATTCTATATGTTGCCCAACCTGCCCTCTACGTTGCCTAAAGAAGAGACATAGCACGAAGAAGAAGACCTATTCGCGTTGCCAAAATATGCAGATCTATCCTACCCTAGCCGCAGTAAGGAAGACCGAACAACGTGGGTTTTTGGAGGTTGTTTCAGGGTCATATGTGAAGGCCGAGTCGCTGTTAGGAGGGTCGAGATATCTTCCTAGAGGGCCGAGGTAGAGGAGGGTTGTTTGGGTTTGATGTGTGGGCTATAAGCTACAACAAAGATACATGGGACAGCGTGGGCTGTTTTGAGGTCAAGTTATACCCTCATCTTCAGCGTGGAGGCAGAGGGTTTACACTAGCATAGGCCGCATTTCATAAGGGCAATTCTGGGCCAGATTTGAGGACGGTTAGGCACTATTGTGTGCCCTAACTAGTGCCAGAAATTATAACAGTAATGAAGTGACTAATAGCAGCAATGATGGGACAGCAGCAATGGCATGCTAACACTTGGGACAACAAAGTGGAAACATAGGACAACAATGCCACATAGGAGCAGCAAAAGCATAGCAGCAATGATGGGGAAACATCGATGGCATGCTAACACTTAGGACAGCAAAGTGGAAACATAGTACAGTAATGCCACATAAGACAACAGTGCCACATAGGAGCAGCGAAAGCATAGTAGCAATGATGGGACAGCAGCAATGGCATGCTAACACTTGGGACAACAAAGTGGAAACATAGTAAAACAATGCCACATAGGACAGCAATGCCACATAAGAGCAGCAAAAGCACATTAGGACAACAGCGTGGTACGACAATGCTACAATGGGACAACAGTCAGCACGGTGCTGCAAACACAATGGGATAGCATGGTAAGCATGGTGCTGCAAACACAATGGAACAACACATGGTGGTAAGCATGGTGCAGCAAGCACATTGGGACAGCGATTGTACATGATGCAGTACAGTGATGGGTTCTGTCATGATTGGTGGAGCATGATGAGATGCAGCATGGTGATGATGGGTGTAGCACGGTGAGATGTAGCATGATGATGAAGAGCAGCACAACGATAGGTGCAGCATGGTGATGGAGTCACTTGGGAGAATCAGTTGAAGCAGATTGTCTTCAACTAAATTCAGCTACCTCATGTATCATCTACTTGGAGATGATCCATGCTCTTATTTAGATAAGTCAAAGTGTTGACTTTTGTTGTAAATGTACTATCTCTCTCTCTCTCTCTCTACTAAACTATTGAAGAACATATAAGAAGGATTGATTAAGGGTTTCCCCACATTGGGGTTTGTCCCTGGCTAGCGCCACATCTTGTGTCCTCTTCTCTTGGCTTGTCTTCTGCAATTTATGTTTATGTTCTATCTACAGTTTACTTTAACACTGATGTGATTGCTAATCTAGAAAAGATATTGAGCTCACTGTGAAAAATGAAATAAATTGCTTTAAGCAAAGAACATACCTAAAATTAACAGATTTGAAATGGATTTCTTTACTGATTTTCAAAGAATTATAACAAATAAATTGAATTTAGTCGTACAACTTGAATGGAGTTAATGGTTAAAAACATATATTTCCTCTTAATGGTTAAAAATCACACATGATAGGTTCATAAACAAAAAAAATAAAATACTATAATGAACCATGGACTCTATTGCTAATACTTGCAAAATATTTAAATAAATTAATGCAATAATTGCTTTTATAGATTTGAAATGGATTTTTTTACTAATTTTTAAAAAATTATAACAAATAAATTGAATTTAGTCGTACAACTTGAATGGAGTTAAGGGCTAAAAACATATATTTCTTCTTAATGGTTAAAAATCACGCATGACAAGTTCATAAACAAGAAAAATAAAGTATGTAAACCCAAAAATAATATATGTAAACCCTAATAAACTTAAAACTAGTACAGCCATATTAAAAATATTAATGTGGTTGATATAGCCTAAGGCTTCATAAATATAACCAAAAAACTATTGTGATACAAAGAACGTCTTACTAATGCACACATTTACCATTAACCATGTATAAAAAGCATATGGGTCAACTTTAACTTAAAAAAGAAAAATAAAAAGGAATTATCAATGAATGTTATAAATAATAATGAGGAACTTATTAGAATTGGAATAATCTCAAATCCCTAGGAAATTGGTGGGTGGGAGCCATGGCAGGAATTTAAATTTATTAAAAGTAATGGACCATGTTGTTAAATAAAATTTGCTTATATAAGTGAATGTTATAAATAATAATGAGGAACTTATTAGAATTGGAATAATCTCAAATCCTTAGGAAATTAATGGGCGGGAGCCAGGTGGCAGGTATATAATTTTTTAAATTTATTAAAAGTCAATGCAACCTACAAACTCTTTAATACACAAGAGCCATTGATTAGCATTAAGACTTAGCATATGTTGAGCATATTTCCTTGAGAATCAATCTAGGCCCTCAATTAAAAAAATAAAAATAAAAAGTTAACAGATCCTCATCCACCTTAAATTGAAATAAAAAGTCTTTGGCAATAAATTCTTTCACTAATTTTCAAAAAATTATAACAATGAACTGAATTCATAAAAAAGATATAAAAGTATAAACACGATAAAATTACATAACATCTTTGTGAGTAAGACCTGGCTTTTTCATCCTCTGAGAGTACTTTTTTTTTACTAAAGATAGTTCTTTCAACATTCTAACCATATAACTACATGAGTACTTTTTTTTTTTACTAAAGATAGTTCTTTCAACATTCTAACCATATAACTACAGCAAATGATCAAACTTTACCACCATGAAAAAGAGTAGGAAGGCACATTCACCTGTATTTAAATACACACTTAATAGTGAAATCCCGACGTTATTTCAACCTATCATAAACAATATCAACAACAGTCCTAATAAATGTGAATGGTAAAAAAATAATTGTGATAGTAATAACAGAATATGACTTATCTTCTACTGGGATTTTGGAGGTCCAAACTCCCTTCTCTCTAGAATGTATCTAGAGCAGTTGAATTCTTGTTCCAAATTTTAACCACAGAATAATTACTTAGTTCATTACCTTTGAAAAGAAACTTTACTCTGCTACTGGAATGCAACGCTAAAATTTCTGCGCATCTATTGTTTTTTTGTAAGATACAAAATTGTATTGAGAAGTGATAAGTTTGGTTTTAATTGATTTACAGTCAAAGGGCAAAAAACAAAAACTAAAAAACTAATAATCCTATAAACTATTTTAATCTCATTAACTTTAAAATATCATTTCATTTTATTTCATTTCAATTTATTTCATTTCAATCACTCGAGTCTTCTTCGATGCATCAGCAAAAAGCAAAAGAACTTAAATCCAACAGGTCTATTATTAATGTATAAAAGACAGCCATTATGTAACTTTCTTCTTATAATTTGTATAATTACATTGCCTTGGCATTATGTGCTCTCAATCATCAAGGTTGATATTGGGAGTTGAGAATCCAGCGCTTTTCTCCGCCAGGCAGCTGTAACTCATATTGGGTTATCCTCGCTATCTAAAAAGGAAGCACAAATACTAAATATTAACTGTGCAATGGGTTACATATAGTTATTTAATTAAGTTAATTAGTGTATAATTCTTTTGAACTTTTATATTTTTGGTTAGAATTGTGCATAAAATTATATATAATTTTACATAATTAATGGAAAATTGGAACTTAGTAAGGGGATAAATTCAATATGTTTCTTGGGCAGGTATGGTTTCGACCCAGTTTATTCATTTTCCATCATTTAGATACCTCAAAAATAAACTAAAATCTATAAGAATAAAATTCCATGGTTAAAATACCTAAAAATAAACTAAAATTTATGAGAATGAAATTCCATGGTTAAAATTTTCATCAATCTCATAAATTTCTAACAAAGTTTTTCCATAAATTTGACAAAAAAAATCACAAAAATTTATCCGCTGTGTAACAAAAGATGAAGATGAATAATCGGTAAAAGCTACAAAATTATACTCCAGATACAATATATTCTTTACTAATGCCTTTACCATTTTATATCAAAGTCACCAAGCATACAATTTTTTTTTCACAAAGAATAATGCCTTTACCATTTTATATCAAAGTCACCAAGCATACACTTTTTTTTCACACAGACAAAATGACTGTCTTTCATTAAAAATAAAAGCAGTTACAGTTACATGGATCTTCAAAATGCATTTGCAGAGATAATCCCCAATGACCAAAAAAGTACAGAGCAGTGTGACACTGGAAAGAGAAGACAAAAACTCAATCATCAGGCAAAGTACAGAGCAGTGTGACACTGGAAAGAGAAGACTAAAACTCAATCATCAGGCATAAAAAAACACAGATCCCAACAACGATCTGTAAGCAGAGACCAAAAAGAGTGATCATCTGATCATCATAATCTGAATCAAAAATGCCCGACGATGTGAACAGGAGGGATCAAAAACAGGGGAGGGCAGGAAGAATAGAAATAAAAACCTCCAAGACGAGCCTGCATCCTCCAACACTCCCAATAGAGAAAGAAAACCCCAGCACTGCTAACAGAGCCATCAATCAGATTTTCTAATAAGCAACACCTGGCCGGACTGAGCTGCCGCTTTTGGACAAGAGGTCAGTATTTAACATTTAAGAAAGATCTATATGTAAAACAAGTAGGTGATTAAGACTAAAGACTTCGTTCTTTTAAAATTTTGCCTCCACTTTCTTGGACTAGAAAATTCCCCAATTCTTTTTGAAGAAAGAGTTGCATCTTTGAATAATGAGATTGAGTAGGTGATTAAGACTAAGACTTCGTTCTTTTAAAATTTTGCTAGCTCCACTTTCTTGGACTAGAAAATTCCCCAAATTTTTGTTGAAGAAAAAGTTGCATCATTGAATAATGGGATTGAGTTTGCAAATATACCTGGGAGATCTGTAAAATCTACTTTGTATGTGGAAACTGTATACCGAAATCAAAGGCACAATCACGTGCGAACATCAAATAGGTATTTCTCGAAATGGTACCTAAAACGTTCCATCCTGACAGGTAAATAAGAAAAACTGCAATGTCAACAATTAGTTGTTTAGTTTCCAAATTCCACATTTCAAATCAAATTTTGCAATGTCGACAACTAGTAATTTAGCTTGCAAATTTGATATTCCAGTCAATTCAGAGATCCAAAAAACCGTTGAATCATACTTTTAATTAATCAATAAGATTGGAAGTTTCCTTTGACAAAATTACAGGTTCTGAATTCCAATGAAATATGAAAAGAAAGAGTACCCAAAAAATTGAAAAAAATAAAACTAACCGAACATAGGGCTTTTTAGTTAGACTTTAACCCAAGCCAGATCAAACCAGTAAATAGGATAATCAGGGACCTAGAAAACAAATCTGCCAATGTGATTGGAAAACTAAAACTCCAGTAAGTCAGGAGTCAAAAAGCAAATAAAAATTTTTAGTTCATTTTCAAAACAATATACATCGTTTTGAGTGCTGAAGTCCGGTGGGATAGAGAGACTTGCATCTGGGTACTGGAATGAGATGCAGACACAAGTATAACCGCCTAATCTCATATAAAGTATCTAGGGCATCCAGAACCTCACTAGTACTGACTTGACTTCCAAGAAACAAGGATAATTAATTACAGCGAACCCAGCTACCACTTTCCAAGAAACAAGGATAATCAGTAACAGTGAACCCAGCTACCACTTTCCTAAAAGATGTTTTCCTTAGCCTTTTTTTCCCTTGGATTTGCTACCTTTGCCTGCCAAGGAAAAATTCTCCTCGTCCTCAGTTTTCACTGATCTTCCAGCTCTCATCTCCCTCCAGATTTCTTCTTGGACGCAGTCTGACCACAGCCTTTCCCAGTTGGGAAGGTTCTCTCTGCCACTAACTGCATGCTGGAAATTCTCCCAAGACTTGTGAAGTCCCAATAGCGCAAAACTCACAAGGTCATTGTCTGCTACAGTCTCGCCCACTCCAGCTAGTTCATATCAAACCTGAATGAACTTGGAAAGGTACGTAATGATGGGCTCTCCTTTGCTCATCTGGAGATTTCTTAGCTTGTTCTTCAATGCAAGCTTCCTAGCATCACTAGAACCCTGATACAAATCCAAGATAACTTTCCACATCTCATATGCTGTCTTCTTCCCATGGAGATGAGGGCTAATATGGTCTTTGACCCCTCCAAGAATGATCCCCCTGGCCTTGGTGTCATTCCTGTTATGCCGGATCCACTATTGGGGATCTACGGGTGGAACTTGTTTTTCCACGGCCCTGGTGTCTAGGATAGAATCTTAAATATCTAACGCTACCAAACCGAGAATCACAACAAAGCTACTTTGCACAACGGAATATAAACAACAGTAAATCTACTCGTGCACAAAATATAGACAACATTTTACAATTTTCAACCCAACATTGTTATATTAATCAAACTGAATAATACAACAATGTAGGGCTCCCGTACCGGGGATAATGGCCCTCATACATCCATTGATACAAGACATACAAAATTGGGGCTTAGTGTCAATCCATCGACAACCAATCTACCCTCAACAAGATACTCTGACCATCTGGTTGTCGCATGCTCTCTCAGCACCTTTCGGTCGTACCCTGTACCTTCCCAGTCCTTCTGCTCCCGATTTGCAGCACTGCCTCTATCAACAATCCAAGTCCATCTGACCACTGAATCCTGGCTATCTAATCCGCTCACTAGTTGTGCCTTAGTCCATCAAGGGCACAACACGTCGAGACTCATGTCGAGTTGTTCAAAACTCCGTTTGTGAACAACTCACAACTACCCACTACTGCTCCTCAGCTACTCAGGGACTTCAACCCACTATGGTCATCCTGCGTTGCTCCAATGAAGACCAACATAGGGCACAAACTGCTACCACTTATCACTGCAAGATGTCCATCTCCCACAATGAACATGAGAGGATTTCCCATCATCTACTGTAGAAGTCCTTCTCCACATACAAGTCTAGGGATGCTCAACTGCTCCTCTAACTCATCAACCCTTGAGCTCAACAACTGCCACTCTAACAACCACCTAAGTCCATGAAGACGGTGCACACCGGGCTCCGACTTGGGCACTATCACGCTGCCCTCCAACAGACATTAAATGCCCAATCCACGTCCACACTTGGTCCACTCTCACGCTGCCCTCCAACAAACCACGAGTGACCAATCCTTGTTGTAGCATCTACTCCTACTTAGGGCATTCAGACATCTAGTTTCACCCCTCCTTTTGGCTGCCAACAGAGTTCACCAACAGTCCTCTTCTAGCACACCCATCCACCTAGCAAATCACATCACCAAGAGAAAATAAATTTGTTGCTTCCCTCTTACCCTTGGGTTCTGTGCACACTGTTGTAGCTTCCTATCACTAGTTAGGGCACTCAACACTATGAGACAACCCTCCAAAACTGCTACAACAGTCCTTTGATTATGGTGTTCCCTTGTCTAACATGCTTGCCTTCTTTTTTGTCCCTTCTAGCCCTTTATTAGCCCTGTTTGAGCCCTTGGGATGCTCGACAAGGCACGCTACAGTTTGTGATCACCTTCTGCTAGAGGTCCAAACCTCTTTTCAAGGGATACACCCTTTGTTCTGCCTTTGCTACCTTTGAAGTGACTTCGGCTAGGCTTGAGGAGCCTCTGTAGCCCTCTCGGCCTTCACACACAGTCCCTCACACTTGTTGTTTGCTATAGCAGTCACACAGCTTAGAACAAAGACAAGAACCACATCAAAACATGCACTAAGACACCCTTACATAGCTCTGTTCTCGCGGTAGGATTTGGAAAGGAAGACACACTCATTCATGGAAGCGAAGCTGCCAAAAAAGTCATTCTAGCCCTTGCTCAAGCTGCCCTAGACTTGCAGCTTTCTTCCACCATAAATCTGCACCAAAACTCATAGAAATACTCCTCAAGATGCTCGTCCTCCTTGCCTCTAACTCGTTGTCCAAATCGCAGAGCTAAACCATGTGAGATTGCACTTAGGATGTGAGGAATTGTCCAACTTATCAAGAAGTGCTCCTTGTGCTAAGGCCGACTTGAACTCGAGACAAATTCACACATAATACATTCAAAAATTCATATCTCCATTTCTACATGTCGGTTTTGATGATTTTCATTGCATTGGATTCTCCTCAATGTCCTCTGTCATCTCCATCCATCACATGTCCAAAATGCTCCATGGTTTTGGCCCAAACATCGATGGGTGTAAAACCCCAAGCTTGGGTTTCAAGCCCACAAGGCCACTTATGGAGCTCCTTCCTCCAAACCCTCGACACTCAAGGGTTGGAGTACCTCCCAAGCTACAAAAATTAACACTCCCTCTTAGCGAGGGAGGTACTTCCAAGACCAGTAAGTAACCATCATCATTTCCAACAACACTAGCCCATCTGGCATCAATCACTGCAGCATACTCTTTAGGATGAACTCGACAATCTCGGTAGTGTCTCTGCCTCATCACATTTGTACTTGAAGATCCCAAACCTCCATAGTGTTGCTCCCTCTGAGCCTATACGATCTCCACTGGCTCAGTCCTACAAGCACTCATCCTCTTGGATCAAATACCACTCGTGCAAATCCCTCCAATCTCAAATATGCAACATCACGATCCAATGAAGACTCTAGCCTGCCAATCTGTAGTCCATCACATGAAACCATCTCAATCATCCTGATCTCATCCATGCCAAAGCAATCCTCAAGCCGTCCCAACCATCCATGGCAAGTCATGGGAAGTTCACAATCAACAACCTGTACTACAACAAACTGTTGTTCACCAAGCTGACCACCAATCCACCAGAATTCCCAACCCATCTCACTGCCAAGCCATTCAAGGCCACATCACCATGTCTTCAGCTGAACCCTTTGCTCCATGATCTAGACACCCACAACTCCCACTGAGTTGCTTCGTTGTGCACACTCTGATTCACTGTCCCTCAAAAGTAGCTTAGACAAGCTCTAATACCGTGTTGTTTTCCACGACCTTGGTGTCTATGATAAAATCTTAAATCTCTGACGCTACCAAACCAAGAATCACAACGAAGCTACTTTACAAAGCATAATATAAACAACAGTAAATCTACTAGTGCACAAAATATAGACAACTTTTAACAATTTTCAACCCAACTTCGTTATATTAATCAAACTGAATAATACAATAGTATAGGGCTCCCATACCATGGATAATGGCCCTCTTACATCCAACTGGCGCTTGGTGTCAATCCATCGACAACCAATCTACCCTTAACGAGATACTCTGGCAATTTGGCTGTCGCATGCTCTCTCAGCTCCTCTTGGTCGTACCATGTACCTTCCTGGTTCTTTGGCTCCCGATCTACAGCACTGCCTCTATCAACAATCCAAGTCCATCTGAGCACTGAATCTCGGCTATCAAATCTGCTCACTAGTTGTGCCTTAGTCCATCAAGGGCACAACACATCGAGACTCGTGTCGAGTTGTTCACAACTCCGTTTGTGAACAACTCAAAATTGTCCACTACTACTCCTCAACTACTCAAGGACTTCAGCCCACTATGGTCTTCCTGCGTTGCTCCAATGAAGACCAACATAAGGCACGGAGCGCTACCACCTATCACTGCAAGATGTCCATAGGAGGACTACCCATCATCTGCTGTAGAAGTCCTTCTCCACACACAAGTCTAAGGCTGCTCAATTTCTCCTCTTGCTCATCCACCCTTGAGCTCAACAATTGCCACTCTAGCAACCACCCAAGTCCATGAAGATGGTGCACACGGGACTCCGACTTGGGCACTATCACACTGCCCTCCAACAGACCATAAATGCCCAATCCACGTCCACACTTGATCCACTCTCACACTGCCCTCCAATAGACCACGAGTGACCAATCCTCGTTGTAGCATCTGCTCTTAGTTAGGGCATCCAAACATCTAGGAAAACCCTCTTCTTGGCTACCAATAGACTTCACCAACAATTCTCTTCTAGGATACCCATCCACCTAGCAAATCACATCACCAAGAGACCATTTGCAATCAATCTGTTGCTACCCTCTTGCCCTTGGGTTCTGTGCACACTATTGTACCTTCCTATCACTGGCTAGAGCACTCAACACTATGAGACAACCCTCCAAAACTGCTACAACAATCCTTTGATTATGGTGTTCCCTTGTCTTGCATGCTTGCCATCTTTTTTGTCCCTTCTAGCCCTTTATTAGCCTTCTTTGAGCCCTTGGGATGCTCCACAAGGCACCCTACAGTCTGCGATCACCTTCAGCTAAAGGTCTGAGTCTCTTTTCAAGGGATACACCCTTTGTTCTGCCTTCACTACCCTTGAAGTGACTTCGGCTAGGCTTGAGGAGCCTCTCTAGCCCTCTCGGCCTTCACACACAGTCCTTCACACTTGTTGTTTGCTACAACAGTCACTGCAGCTTAGAATAGAGACAAGAACCACATCAAAACATGCACTAAGACACCCTTACATACCTCTGCTCCTGCGGTTAGGATTTGGAAAGGAAAACACACTCATTCATGTAAGAAAAGTTGCCAAAACAATCATTCTAGCCCTTGCTCAAGCCACCCTAGACTTGCGACTTTCTTCCACCATAAATCAACATCTAAACTCGGAGAAATACTCCTCAAGATGCTCGCCCTCCTTGCCTCCAAGCCTCCTCTAACTCGTCCAAATCGTAGAGCTAAACCATGTGTGATTGCACTTAGGCTGTGAGGAATGAGGCCTCTCCTCACTCCTTTATATAGCTTTCTCTAGGGTGACATCCAACCTATCAAGAAGTACTCCTTGTGCTAAGGCCGACTTGAACTTGAGACAAGTTCACCCACATAATACATTCAAAAATTCATATCTCCATTTCTACATGTCAGATTTTGATGTTTTTCATTGCGTTGGATTCTCCTCAATGTCCTCTATCATATCCATCCATCACCATGTCCAAAATGCTCCATTGTTTTGGCCCAAACATCGATGGGCGCAAAACCCCAAGCTTGGGTTTCAAGGCCACTTGTGGAGTTCCTTCCTCCAAACCCTTGATCCTCAAGGCTTGGAGTACCTCCCAAGCTACAAAAATCAATATAACTATTTGATTTTGTGCAAATTCTGGCGCCCCATATCTTCCAACACCACTGAGATTTGCTCCCTCCATGAGTAGAAGTTAGAGGCTCCCTCTAAACAGTGAGTTGACCTTAGTCCTTGGAACGACATCCTGTTATCAAAAAATTGCTCTTCATAACTCTAGCGCAGGGCTTCAAACTAAATTGCACTCTTCACTGACTGATCAATTTGGTGTTGGTCATTATGCAGAACTCTGCTATGATAACATGTTAATTTTCTTGAAACTCTGCAACTACTTAACATGAATCACTGAAAATTGAAACCAAATTTACTTTCACCAAGATACAGAGTTTCTTAACAATAAATTAGCAGAAAACACCAAAGATAAAAACACATGCACACAAAATTAACGCGCTTGTTTTACCCAGGAAACCCAAAAGGGAAAATTTGCTTTCTTTGTTGTGGTATTTTATTAATTATTCTTTGAGCAATTGGATCTATACAATTTACGCTGCTACTACAACCAACAATCTATCTTTGAGAAAGTGCTAGGATTCTCCTCACTATTCGCAGCTTTGCAAAATAGATCTTTGTTGAAGATAGTCTAGACTTGCTCTCGAATCCTGTTCCTCTTGCTCCACAATCCTTGTGCACTTGAGGCCCTATTTGCTTGCGCAATAGGCCTCCCTTTTCCTTGCGCACTTACTCCTCTTTCCTTGCGCAATTCTCATAAATCCTTGCACACAATTGCTCCTCAATTATGCGCACTCCACACACAAAGAATGATCCGTAAATTATGTGTCTTTGTCCTTCCCTTTATAGATAAAAATCGATTCATGCAGGAAGCCTAGTCAAATTTCAGTTCACACTAGTGTCACAAGTTTCTTTTGCTAGTTAACTGGAGCAAGTCCTAGTTAAACTTGGACTAGCTCTTAGTCAACTAGCTCGAGTTCTTCCATGATTTACTCTAGTTGTGACTGAGAGTTAACTAGGAACTCAACTCATTCTCTCTCCAATCAACACTGAAATCTTAACTCGTTCTAACTCAACTGGTCTCTGCCACCTCATCCTATAGTCTAAATGAAGAAGACTCCAACTAATTGAATTTCCAACACTACGCATGCAAACTTGATGACCATTCCAGTAAACTGGAAATGAACTCATCGTAATTGAAGTCTATCTCATGAACTCTCATTCATGCTAGAGAAAGACTAAGTTGAAGTCTCCACTAGCTAAGGCACAAGCCAAAAGACCTTCAATCACTACATTTTCAACACTTAACAACGCCACAGAAGACATTCCAAGCCAACGGCTTCTAATCAAACAACCTCTTGGGCGCTTTACCACTTGCCATTAGAAGATATACGAGATCGATCATCGAAGTCGTTATGACCTTAGACTCTAGGATAAATCTGAACTTTGTTTAGCATCTCTGTACTATCAGCCTATATTTGGTCCTTTTGGCAACTTGGAAAATTTTTACACAACGGAAGCTAGGTGGTCTGCGGCAGGAAGATTTCTCTATGGGGAAGATTTTGTTGGCAATGCTAAAATACGTTATTCGTGTATCAAACAGTCCTCATTTCTAATGATTTTTCTTTATCAAACTCATTACAAATCCAACAGGTTTACTAGATCAGGTTAAGATGGATCGTAAATATGAACATTTATTATGCCAAAAAAAAATTGAAGGCGTACTATAGCCAGGCAAGGGTTGCACAGATTCCCTTTGGGGAAGGTCCCATCCAAGGTAGAAATTCAAAATCTGAAATGCCCATCATATTTGACAGTTTCTACAACTCTAGTGCCCATTTTTATCATTTTAACAAACAAACAAAAAATGAAAATGTTGACCGATAGAAAAAATTGCCCGTCAAATTTCATCCATGGTCCCATTTAAACTATTATCAGATTCCATCAGGCCACACATCTCTGATTATGATGCAGCAGAGCCAGCCTGCCACACATCTCTGATTATGATGCAGCAGAGCCAGCCTGTATAAGATTACATTTCTGTAACTTTAGAAGTATAAGTACTTATATTTAGGTAAAATCGAAAAACCATACTTCATTTGTAAGATGAAGACACTGTATTCTTTTGAAAAGGAGGTGGAAAACGGATGACAGGCTCCATATCACATCACAAACATCAATTGCTTAGCATCTTGGCAATGAAAAGAAACCTGCAGTACCTCTGAATTTAAATCCCAAAGATTACAGAAAAAGTATCGTATTTCCTTGCAAGATGTCCTGTGATTTTCAACGACTCACTGTACGCTTTTAAAAGGGGGCTTTTGAAGGGAGGTGGAAAACAGATGACAGGCTCAATATCACATCACAGACATCAATCACTTAACATCTTGGCAATGAAAAGAAAATTTCAGTACCTTTGGATTTCAGCACCTCTCGATTTAAATGTGAAAGCTTACAGAATAAGCATCATATTTCCCTGTCAAATGTCCTGTGATCTTCCACGACTCTTCAGAGAGATCCGAATTTTCCAGATGAAGTGACAGTGGAAACCTAATACTGATTCCTCCGGAAAGTCATGGAGGATCGCGGGACACCTGCCGTAGGAGAGACGTCTCTGAAGCACATACAATACCGAACTCCTGATCACTCGAAAGTCTTCATGCCACACCAACTCCTCTGAAAATTCTTCAACATAGGTAAGGCAACATACTTTGGAACATGGTTAACCACTGCATGAAGCTTCAACACAGGGCCGCAAGTTTCATCCAGCCGAAACTTAAACACCAACCCTAAGTTTGTCATTTTCGTCCATCATAACCCTATTCCATCCATATATATCCCCATCCATGTATATAAAGAGGATATTCAAAACCCCATATATATATATTTTTAAGGGGATATATAAAAGCTCTATAGAGGCATATTTTTCATAGTTGGAAAATTTGTTTTATAGTTATTAAATTAATTATATGATAATAATTATTTGTTGTTATTCACAAATAAAGTGTAGGTTGATTCATCACTTTTATTCAAGAAAAACAATTTCACCTGAAAGTACCTCAATTTTGATCTGCAGGTTCCTACCAATACCTCTGATTCTTGGATCATATACTTGTTTCCTTATTTCCAAAAGAAGAAAGAAAGAAATTATTTAAACGTCCACCAGGTTTTAACTCCTACCAATACCTATGATTCTTGGATCATATACTTGTTTCCTTATTTCCAAAAGAAGAAAGAAAGAAATTATTTAAACGTCCACGAGGCTAAAGATAGCATATGGGACAGATTGCTTCTACATCTGTTTGATGTATTCGGCCCTTTTTCTGTGAAGCTTCAAAATAAATGCTCTCAGCTTCTCCACAAACCCCTCACTAAATAGATTATCTCAAGAGCTAGCTGCCAGCATATCTGCATAATTTTCTCTGTTGTCTTTGAAGGCCTCACATTCTAAAAGGAAATGTTTTTCTATTTCCACTTTTCTGGAAGAACAAAAAATGCATACTCTTTCCTCCCACACTTCTTTTGGCCTTTTCCAGCGCCCTGTTTCACAACGGAGTTGATGAGAATTAGTCCTTCACTGGCAATAAGAATTTTGGCTCTCCAAAAGATATTGGCCTCTATGTATGCTTTTGGTTGATGAATATGAGTGAGATTAAACACTTTAATATAGTACTTTTTCTTTCTTCCTAGCTCCTTATCCCAAGTAAGCTTGTGGAACTTTTCCATAACAAAAGCTTTTATCTCTTTGTTGTTTATGGGACACACATTCAAGCAAATACCCCATTTACTAAACCATTTGTTATTTTGTTGCATCCAAGTATTTTTCTCTTACACAATCTGTCATTAAAGACAACCTTAGGCCATCTACCCTCTTTCATTTGCTCATTTTTTTAAAATACCTTATGACTCGCACCATAACAATTGCTTCAATAAGAGCAGTCCTTGTTTCATTTAACAATATAGCATAAAGAATTGCACTTTTAATCTTGAATTTGTTTGTAATCAAAAGTTTCTGAATTTTCTCAGTTCGTCTCTACTGCATGTCAGATGTTTCGCTGGCCCATAGTTCACAACCATAGAGAATCACCGAAATCACTAGAAGCCCAAAAAGAGTTTGAGTGATTTTCCAGACCCATAACTCTGCCTCTCTACACCTATTTTGAAAAGCATAAAATGTTTTCCAAAACCCCAAAGTTCTTTTCTTTCTACAACCATTCCAGCGTAATTTTTTGTTGAAGTCAATTCCGAGATATTTGTAATCCGCAACTTCTTCCAGAATGTTGCCTTCAAAGTAGAACTTATGTTGGTTATGTTTTCTTTTTTTAGAGAAAACCACTACTTTCGTTTTGTTGATATTGACTTGCATACCCACACTTCTACAAAAATGCTCAAGGGATAATAAGTGCTCTTGCAAACCAAGAGCCGATTTAGCAAGCAAAATAAGGTCATCTACATACAAAAGAACCCTTATAACAAACTTTCCCAAATAGATATTGTCACCCCCTTGCGAATTTAACCACTCCTCAAGCTTGTCGATATATAAACCAAAAAGGGTAGGAAACAGTGGGCAACCTTGCTTGACCCCGATATCGCTTCTGAAACTTTCAAAAATGCCCGCTGAAGTTTTAATTTTGATTTTCACTTCTTCATACAGCCTATGCACAGCTACTCTCAAATGTTTAGGGACCCCAAGTTCCTCCATTCTGTGCCAAATCTTATCCCTAGGAACCAAGTTAAATGCTTTTCTGAAATCAACAAAGCAACAAAAGACTTCTTCCTTTTTCTCCCAAACTTTTTCAATGATGTACCTTAAAGTTATACAATGATCAATTGTGGAATGTTTAGGTCTAAAACATGCTTGCCCTTTAGCATGCTTATCTCTTTCTTCTGCCACGTTGCTAATTTTGTTTTCTAGCATGCTTCCAAATAGCTTTGCAAACAAAGGGTTTATCATGATGGTCCTATAATTGGAGGGATTATTGATGTCATTGCTCTTGAAAAGAGGTATTGCCAAACTAGTTGTCCAATTTGTGAGGAGCCTCTGTTGTATGATGTTGTTGAAAAATTTTGTAATGTGAGGTGCAAGAATTTTTTAGCCCCACTTTAGATATTCTGCTTGGATTTCAGCGAAGTCTTTTGCTTTTCCAACACCCAACTTCTTGATACCCATCTCTACCTCTTGCACCATGCAAAGTTCAATATCAATATTGACCAAGGGGGGAGGGTCATCCTTGGGATCCTGCTCATAGAGTTGTCTTGCATAGTCAAACCATTTAGAAGTTGTAATACTATTTCCAGTTTGTATCTTTTTCGGTTGGAGCTCCTTCCAAAATAATTTGGGATTATTTTTCCAAAGGAAGATTAGTTCTTCGCTCCTTGAAACCATGAAATCGGTCTTTTTCTTGCTTAATAACTGCTTGTAAGCTTTGAGCTTTATGTTATCCTTGTTTGACTCTTTCCACATTCTCCTTGCCTTTTCGCATTCCTCGTTAAACCAAGCATTAACCGGAAAGCGATTTGTTTCGGACTTCTTATTGTTTGCTCTTTTGCACTTTGCAAGTGTGCATTGAATTAAATGTGTTAATTTATGACTATGAAGGTTGTGAATTGTGATTTTCTCCTTCTCGAAGAAACTTTCTAGTGTCATTTTGAAGGTATTACAATTTTCTGGGGTCAAAATTTTTTTGCCCTGTGGGAGGTTTTGCTAGACAAGTTGAATTTTTTACTCTAATTGTTTCTTTCTAGTCCAAGAGAAACATAATTGCTTGTGATTTGATTTTAAGTCCCACAACTGATCTCCAATCAAGACTTCCTCCATTTTCTCACACAATTCATGCGAGCAAATTACATAATCTACTACACTTGCTCCATTGTAAGTATTGCAAGTGAAATTACCAGACTTTTCCCATCTAGTCAAGCCATTACAAATGACTAAATCAAAGGCCCCACATAGAGTAAACAATTGTTCACCAAAAAGATTGCAGCCCTTGTCCTCTGAAAATATTTCCCACTGATGATTACTCTCTTCTGTAAACCAAATAGGGTCGCAATCATCTTTACAACAAAGAATGCTAGCTTGCTCACTTGTAGTCCTAGCATTGAAATCCCACTATAAGGACTTCTCCTAGATGCGAATAAGTTGCAATATCTGTTTTTAAGGCTACAAATGGATCTTTGTGGTCAAGCTCTCTACTTTTGTAGATTTTTGAAACTTGCGATGCAAAATAGCATGTTGTGATTCTGATGTGGTTTCCATTTTTTTATATTTTAAACCAAATGAATTGTTTATTTGAGTCTTCTTTTTCTAACTGAATGAGACAACCTTCTTTCTCCCTTACTAAAACCATGATACCCCTGTGCCCTTTGCCATTCCCTGCTCCCTTGTTCCACACTGCCATCTTCTAGTATCCTTCAAACAGAGGTGTCTTGCACCCTTCATGCTCATGTGTTTCTATGAGGCAAATTATGTCTCTATCTTCCGCAATAAGCCATAACCTAGGTCCTCATCTCCATGGGTAACCTCTGCAGTTCTAACAAACTAATCTTAAGGAAACCTGGGTATGACTTGATTGCTATTTATTTTGACATGCAAGACTCACATTTGAGTCTTTGTCCCTGCTTTCCCATACTGACCTTACTTCTTGATTTCCTGTTGAAGAGTTTGTTGCATCTTCTTTATTACCATCTTGCTGCTCTGTTTTGGAAGGAGGTCCAAATCGCGCTATCACAACTTTACCTTTAAATCCATGCTCTCTTGCCTTCATCTCTCGCTACCTTAACCTTTAGCATTTCCTCCCTTCTTTCCTCCTGTTGTTTTACAGTTAAATCTTCTTCTAGGAAAAACCGAGAACCCCTCAAGAGATGTTTCTTCCCTAGAATGATATATTTATCACGCAAGATAGACATGATGACTTTTATGGGCCTGGCTCTCTCCCCATTAAACTTACCCACTCTCCATGCTTGGCATATTTGTCCTTGCCATAGCAACTTGTTGTTCAAGAACTCTCTTGCAAGGTCAAAAGTACATTCATTTTTCCCATAGTCTTTCACCCCTTTAATAATTGTGTTTGCTACCCTATTTTGTCTTTCCTTGCCTTCTCTATCTTGCATGTTGTCAACCTGAATGTTTGTTTCTCCTTCCTTATTAGCAAAATTGCTAATAACTTGAGCCCAAGTTTTGGAAACTTTGGTGGAATCTCCTTTCCTTTCTTCTCTTGCTTTCTCTTCATGGTTGTCTATTTGGGCAATCATTTTCCCTTTATCCTAGGATGATTTCACATTCACCACCTCTGTACTTTCCACTACAGATTTCTTTATGTTTTGCACATCCGCCTTCATGCGTTGCCATTCTGTCTTCCCTATCAGGAGAGCTTCCTGTAGCAATGCCACTTGTTCTTTTAAAACTTTATTGCTTTCTACTAAAGCCTTGTTCTCAGCTATTATTATATGAATTTTATGATCTCTTTCCTGCTCTTTAACTTCTAAAACCTCCAACTTTTGTTTTGCATTTAACAATTCTTTCACATAAAGATTAGATGACTAGGTGAGAGGTGTGGATGTGGGACTATATAAGGCAGAATCATCAATGACTTTTCCTCTGGACTTCTTGTTGCCATGTGCTTGTAGAGGGGACTTGTTTGAGTGCTTCTTTCTAAGGGCTCGAGTACTTTCCTTTTTAGACCGTTTTTTCTTTGTCTTCCCCCATTTTAGACAAGCTAGTCTTCGTTTTAAAATGCCCTTGATATTGTTTGGCATTGACCCAAACCCACTTCCCAGCGTTGGCAAATGAGGCAATTTTCACTTGTCATAAATCATTTGTCTCCACATGTTCTAAAATTTCTTGTCCCTTTGTCATCTTTGAATGCATTTGTCATCCAACCTGTTTCGAGAAATATGTGGCTCTATAAATGCCAAGATTACTTCGCACTGCTCCCTGATGTTCAGGTTATCGCTGCTCCTTACTCGTTGCTCAATACTTTTTCTGCATAAAAGCTCACTGCTAACCACACTGCTCACTGCTCCTACTGCTGACCACACTGCTCACTACTCACTGCTAACCAAACTGCTCACACTATTGTCCACGCTGTTAACGGAAAACTTCAAACCTCTAGTATCCATGTGGAATGAACGACCTCAAATCAGCCCCTGCCGAACCTGGAAATAAAAAACCGGCAGATCGCACAAAAATAAACCTCTGCGCAATGATAACCGAGAAGCTCGTAACCAAGTTATCGGATCCTTCAAGTGAATGCTGGTTATACAATTTGAGTGAAACGTCGAATCGTTGTTTAAATCCTGTAAATTAAATCTTATAAGCATATATTCCGCAATTATCATGTAAACGAAAATGCCTCATGCATGCCACTGATAAAGTTCAAAACACGACCGAGAACGAATCAGTAAAAGCCTCGAGACTCTTGAAATATAATCATGCATTAGCTGTATAAACCCAATCTCTGAGATGCACGGAAAAAATGTTTGCGAGTCGAACCCTGGTTTGAAGATAATAAACTTGTCCAAGCAGTAGTTAAGTCAGGACTCTGGATCTAAGACGACCCATCCAGACCATTGAAAGCAACCATTTTTAAAAATCCTGGAAGTCGATCGTGTGCGCAAAATATTTCCGCCATTTAACTCATTGGAGCATTTTAAATTGTTGAAAATAGAAGGAACGAAGACCAAGTGCTATGTAATCCACACAGTCCACTGCTGCTCTTCCATGATTACAAGGAAGTTCAAGCGAACTGCGATATTATGTTTTGTGGTGTAATTTGGTTGGAAATATGGATGGCCTACCATTTCTCTAAAGACATACCTATATTTATATATGACACACAAAACTTGTTATAAAACTTGTCATAAATAATGATAATATTATTTGTAATTTGGTGTGGGCATGTGAGTCTTGGTGGATAAGTAGGCATTAGTTGTAACTTTAGGTTCATCATTTTCGTACCTCTTTCCATATATATTTATACTAGCAATTGCCCCTAAAGATGCAAAGGTACACTGAAGGAATAAAAGGTTTGGGAAGATTCTCTCGCTACTAATAGAGGCAACTATTAAATGTTGTGCTTAAGGTCTATCAAAATATTCAATGCAAGCGCCATGAGGTAAACCCAATGCTCACAAACTTTGCATGAGCACAAAGTGTTGACAGACCTTGCCCCCACTAGGTGTGTCACACCAGACTATGTCTTTTCGCTACCATAGGGTGATGCTAGCCCTAGATTTCCGTCAAGGTGCAAGATCAATCTCCATCGAGATCAACTCATCCCCAAGCCACACAATGCATCTTCCCGCGAGATTCTGTTAGTCTGGCCCACACCACTTCAAGGTCCTGGTAGTCAAACATGATCCGAACAAGATTTTCACATTCCTTGTGCTACAAAAAAAAATTATTTTGACTTTTCACACCATATCCCTTTAAAAGTTGAAAGGAAATCATGTTTGATTTAAAGAAAAATTTTATGTCGTACATAATAAATAACCTTTTAATTTTCATTCTATATATGTCAAAAGTTTAAATGAGAGTCCAATTGGATCCAAACGAAACTTTTCATGCTTTTATGGAATTGTTAGGGAAGATTCTTATAGGGCTAGAAAAAAATTTACTTTTATGCGGCCATAATAGTTTTCTAATCCATTACACAAGTTTAAACAGTGCCATCAATTAAGAATGCTAAAGTCTGTAGGTAGGGTTTTTTTTCATTAAACGGGTAGAAACTTTTTCAAACTATGGGAAGCCATAATCTCAAAGCCCAATATAAATAGAGCACAATTTCGCCCAGAAAACAATAGAAAGTTATGCATTTTTTGGAAAATTTGGCAGAATTTTTTGAAAACCTGAGTTAAAGTTGCCAAGCTTCAGGATTTTGGGTGCCCTAGGGGTTTTTTATGGTGATGAATCCATTTCCATCATCAAAAAATTGATTTAAACACTCCCGCAATTTAATCAAAACAATAGCACACATAGATTTTGGTCAAATGATTTGGAGGTTAAAGAGAAATCTAACGGAGTTCATTCATATTTAGTGTTGCAAACATCTCGATTTTATTAAAAAAATTGTGAAATATTGATTTTAGAAAAGCTTGCCAAATTTGGATGTCTTGGTTTAGTTAATGTTTACATATTTTTACCTATATTTTGGTGGTATCTTAATTTTGTCCATGTTTACTTATTTTTACTTTTATTTTTTCAATTTTCTAGTCTTCTAAACCCTTACCAATTTTATCCCAATACCAATGTTTACAACATTTTGCATTCTATATTTTTTCTTAAATTTATAATACTTTATTTTTATTTGTATATAAAAAAGAAAACTTTGAAATGCGAAATCCACATTAATAAGTTGGAGATGTTCAAAAAATATCAACAAATGCAAAACAACAATGTAGTTGTTAGTATGGTTAAATATTTAACACTTTTCAATAAAATTTAAAATTTGATTAAATATTTTTTTATTTAAAATAGAATATTTTTTATTAAATATTTTCATTTTTCTTATCATATATTTTTTGTGAAACTATAAATTTAAATATATATAAATTAATTCTATGCTTCGAAAAACACCTGAGCACTAAAATTTTGAAATTACATAACTAAAAGTGATTCTATGAAATTTTGCAAAATAAAATAATTAAAGAAATCAATTATCATTTCAAGACACAACCGAAGTTATGTGTATCCTTTCCTCCTTTTACAATGAACACCTTACACCGCCATCATGTTCAAAATCAACTTATAAACCGTTGATAACCATTCCGCCACGCATAACTGTTTTACTTATCATAAAGTATTCATAACGCTGGCCTCACTACATGTAAACTAATAAAACGTGTGTCGCTTCCATCATCCTACAAGTTTACGAGGAGTATTCTTGTGGTCACTTTTCTCTGGAAAAACATTGTGATTAGATTGCATATCCACTTTGTTTGAGCCCAACGCCTTCACCCTTATAGATTCTCCAAATGAGTTTCTTTTAACAGAAAAGCAATTTTTTTAAATCATATGTAATTTTATTTTTTTTTAATTTAGGATAATCGGTAACTAGTGAGAGTTATTTTGAACGTTTGAATCATATGTTTTACTAACAGAAGAAAAAGTTTGTCATGGAATTTGTCTAAGATATATGTATTGTTTTGGTTTGGTTCCTATAATTCAAGGACGGAAAACATCAAGAGAATTAAAAACGACATATTAGTGCAGGATGGTCAAAACTATGGTTGGTCAGGATTTTCTCCTTTGGGGATCGAATATTTGCACTCACCGGCTTCTTGTTGTACAGCTTGTTCAAGTCCCTCATCCAGCCAAGGAGTGGGAATATGTCGAGTGGGGAGAGTTCTTGCATCTCCCGATTGGGCATTCACCGAGTTTCGGCCATTGAGGGTGAAATTTAGGTAATTTTATGTCTTAAATGATGTAAAATTATAGTTTTAGACTAAAAAAGCGGTGGTAAAGATTGTAACAAGGACATGAAGGGTGTTTTGGTCTTTAACGATGACAATGTTTTCCATATATTTTTATTTGAAATGATCTGTGGAAGTCTTCCAATTGGATGACACAATAGAAAATGCTTAAAATCCTTCCCTTATTTTGTGAAATGGCCTATGAAGGACATTCATGTCTTGAAACTTAATAAATGCACTGTATTGTAATGTTTTCAGAGCCTCTGGTCTTCTAATGTGGTTAATTATGACTATTACGTATGAGTTAAAGCCAATGATTACCATTCATTACTCTTAGCTTCATGATCCAATTAGATATTGGTGGCCACTCGCCTACTCACTTGGACCCCCACCATTATACCATTATTTATTTCAGTTTTCGTAATTGTAGCACAGTTTACTATTTTTGGCGGTTTTTGGGGTCTTAGACTTCAAGAGCCATTTTAAGGCGTAAACAACATTTTTTTTTAACTGGGCAAACGTGAGTCTTTGACTCACGTTTGCAGTCGAAAGTGGTAGTCCTCGGATAGATCTTTCTAAAAAGGTATCGTGCACGTCAAACGGAGATCGTATGCCAAAGTTATGACCCTGGGAAGTTGGTGTACCAATTTACCTCAACGGGGCCCACAACTTTGGTGATTCATCTCCTAGGTTTAGGTTTTTGGATGTTTAGGGTTTTCCATTGTTTCTTAATAATAAATAGGCCTTCGAGCCTCATTATAACACAATTCAGAGGCATGTAGCTACCACATCTCTTCTCATAGATAAACTACCATCGCCCGAGCTATTCTATTTTCATTATGTATGTAAGCATCTTTCAGTTCTTTGATATTAATGAAATGAAGATTGATTTTTGTTGCATCTCTATGTTTATGTTTATATCTATATTCTGTTTCATTCTTTCTTAAGTCTGGATTAGTGGTATCAGAGCGGTCTTCTCTTTCTCTGTTTTTCTTTACATGTCCCTAATGAGGTCGAGGTATAAGGAGTTAGGGCTCAAACTAGTTGAACCATTACAAGACTAGCCTCACAAACCCCGACAACCTCCCATGGTGGAAGAAAATAAAGAAGAGGGAGCAGGATATCCTTTCAAAATATAGCTCAAAGAAGCCCTCAAGTGACAAAGGAACACGTTGATGGACAACTTTTCTCAGATCAGCAGATGCCCACATGTGATGCGTCTTCATCCAACAGTCACTCTGGAGGTGCCACTCCCTTCAAGGTACAAGTCAATTTTGACATTCCCATATTTAAAGGTCAGATAGATGCATACGTCGTAGATAGATGGTTAAATCTATTGGAAGGGTATTTTTTAGTTCATGATTTTTCCAATAAGGAAAAGATTACTCTTGCATTCCTCAAAGTCACCCCCCACATCAAGGACTGGTGGGAAACCTACTGAGAGCATAGGGATGAGAGGGAACCCTCATTATTTCAATTGCACACACTTGGAACTCTTTCCAAGACGCCATCAAGGAGCAGTATTACCCTATTGGGAGCTATGAAGATAAGGAATAAAGTGGACCACACTGCAGTAGGAAAGGGACCAAGATGTGTTGGAGTTCACAAATATTTTTCATATCCTTCGCACAAAGTTGGGTATCAAGGATTCTGAGCGGCATTTGGTACTCAATTATTGTGGTTGTCTACACAAATACATGCAGGATAAGATGGAGTTCCTATACATCTCCTCGCTTGGTTCCGCATATTGATACATTGTCAAGATCAAGCATAAGTTTAAACAGAAGAAGTGAGACTTTGGATCTGTGAATCTAAAAGCAAGGGAAAGGCACCCCCAAACTACAGAACAAAGGACAAAGCCAAGGCAGGGTGTGTTGGCTTAGTGGGGCCTAACCTAGGTTCAGAGGTGATTTAGCTAAGCAAATCCCAGTACTATTGGCCCTTTCGGCAACAGTCTGCGGAGCACGGACTGAGGTCTCACCTGAAGTAGTATGGGAGGGTGCTAGAACCAGGTTTCCACACCCTTGGGATGTCTGATGGGCTTTTGGAGGTCCGCGGTCTGACCTGTCGCTGCGCGCTTGCGATCCCTTCGTGACCTACGGTGCGGCTTCTGCGCAGCCCTACTCGGGGCGCGACCTGTATAATACCCAAGATCCTTGCTAATTAACCGATTACTTAACTTGTGTGTGTAAGATTTATGGTTATTACAACATATTTAGTAATCATAACAGTGCACGCAATACATAAATGAATACAAACATAAAGAAGATAATGCACAGCAAATACACAGGAATATGAATCAACTTCTCTTTTATTACTCTTCAATCTTGCTTACAAACTCGACACCACCCTGCGCACTCAGTTGCATGGTTCCGCGCACTCAGCTGCGGCTACTGGCTCTGCGCACTCAACAGCAGAGCCTCTTCCTACTACTACAACCTAAGACACTTAGAACTCTACTCTAAGCTTGAACCATTCCTTCGCTATTCATCTATCCATCACTCCTTAACTAACTTTACAACTTAGAGCCTCGCTCTATTTATACAATCCCATGGTCCGCGGACCATGGGTAGGCCAACTTTACACTATTTTACAATACAATGTTTAGGGCGGACAACCCTATGACTTAGTTGTACACTTCGCGCCCACAATTCATGGAGTTTTACAACATCTTTGACCAAAACTTCTGCTTTGAGCCCCAAAACCTACTGTGGGGGGGGATTCCATGCCCAACGAGGTGACCCAGGACAACCGTCAAAGCCGCAAGCAAAGAACAACACCACGAAGACAAATAAGGACACAGGAAAGTGGTGTGAGTTCCATAAGAGCCCCACTCACAACACAAGTGAGTGTTGAGCCAAGCAGTCACTAGTGGCTGAGCTAAAGACTTTAGAGTGAGATTGCATGTTCTGACTTTGAGGCAGAACCTAACAAGGGGAATGATAAATGGAAGCATATTATTCATGCGGAGCCTAGCGCCATTGTTCCCACCACCAAGATCTAGAAGATTGAGCCAAAGGATCCAAAGGAAGGGGAACATCACTTACACTCACAGATGTGGTTGAAGGGTTTGTCGTTGCAATCATTGTCGACAACAGAAGCCAAAAGAACCTCATTTTGGTAGAGGTCGTGAAGCATTTGGGTTATGTTTTTGGATGTTTAGGTTTTTCCATTGTTTCTCAATAATAAATAGGCCTTTGAGCCTCATTGTAACATAATTCAGAGGCATGTAGATACCACACCTCTTCTCGTAGATAAGCTACCATCACCCGAGTTAGTCTATTTCCATTATGTATGTAAGCATCTTTCAATTCTTTGATATTAATGAAATGAAGATTTATTTTTGCTGCATCTATGTGTTTATTTTCATATCTATATTTTGTTTCGTTCTTGCAGAAGTATGGATTAGTGGTATCAGAGCGATCTTCTATTTCTCTGTTTTTCTTTACATTTCCCTAATGAGGTCGAATTATAAGGAGTTATGGCTCAAACTAGTTGAGCCATTGCAAGACCAGCCTCACAAACCCTGACGACCTCTCATGGTGGAAGAAAATAAAGACGAGGGAGTAGGATATCCTTTCAAAATATTCCTCAAAGAAGCCCTTGAGTGACAAAGGAATGCATTGATGGATAACTTTTCTCAGATCCGCGGATGCCCACATGTGACACATCTTCATCTGACAACCACTCTAGAGGTGCCACTCCCTTCAAGGTACAAGTCAATTTTGAAATTCCCATATTTAAAGGCCAGATAGATGCATACGTCGTAGATAGATGGTTAAATCTATTGGAAGGGTATTTTTCGGTTCATGATTTTTCCAATAAGGAAAAAATTACTTTTGCACTCCTCAAAGTCACCCCCCACATCAAGGATTGGTGGGAAACCTAATGAGAGCGGAAGGACGAGAGGGAACCCTCATTATTTTCAGTTGCACACACTTGGAACTCTTTCCAAGGTGCCATCAAGGAGCAGCGTTACCCTGTTGAGAGCTATGAGGATAAGGAAATAAAGTGGACCACACTGCAGTAGGAAAGGACCAAGATGTGCGAGAGTTCACAAATATTTTTCATACCCTTTGCACAAAGTTGGGTATCAAGGATTCTGAGCGGAAAGGAAAATTTTAAGGGTTAATATTCGTGGGTCAGCTAATTTTCCATGTTTTTTCCAAAAAAAGATTCGCTAATTTCCATTTTTCTCTAAAATGATTCGCCCAAATTTTATGGCGTGCCATTATTTTACCTTAAAAATCGCCAAAATATTATATCGACTAATATAAAATCATTGGAAATCTAAATATTTCTATAAAAATATCACCAAAAATTTTACAATTTGCATATTAGAGACTCATAAGATTCACCAAGGTTTTTAAACTTTGAGATAAACTTCCATCCTTAAAATTTTCCCTGTTGAGCGGCATATGGTACTCAATTACCGTGGTTGTCTACACAAATACATCCAGGATAAGATGGAGTTCCTGGGCATCTCCTCGCTTGGTGCTGCATATTAATACATTTTCAAGATCAAACAAAAGTTTAAACAGAGAAAACGAGACTTTGGATCTGCGAATATGAAAGCAAGGGAAAGGCACCCCCAAACTGCAAAACAAAGGAGAAAGCCAAGGTAGGGTGACCCAGGACAACCCACCAAAGCCGCAAGCAAATAACAACACCACGAAGACAAATAAGGACACAGGAAGGTGGTGTGAGTTCCATAAGAGACCCACTCACAACACACGTGAGTGTTGAGCCAAGTAGTCATTGGTGGGCGAGATGAAGACTTCAGAGTCAGATACATGTTCCGACTTTGAGTCAGAACCTAACAAGGGGAACGATAAATGGAACCATATTAACGCCATTGTTGCCACTACCAAGATCTAGAAGATTGATCCCAAGGATCCAAAGGAGGGGGAGCATCACTTCCACTCACAGATGTGGGTGAAGGGTTTGTCGTTGCAATCATTGTCGACAACGGGAGCCAAAAGAACCTCATTTCAGCAGAGGTCGTGAAGTATTTGGGCCTATCAACCACACCCCAACCATAGTCATACACCATCGAGTGGCTTCACTAAGGACGAGATCTCCATGTCAGCTAGCAGTGTCACCTTTCCTACAACATCAAGCCCTTCACGGATGAGGTATTATGTGATGTTTCTCCTCTTGAAGTTTGTGATGTATTATTAGGCCAACCATACTTGTGTAAGTTTCATGTTGTGTATGAGTCGAGGCCTCACATTATTATTATTTCTTTGGGCAATAAGTTATACAAGATATCAGAGGTAGCCTCGCCTACTACCATCTCTTTGATCTCTACTAAGAAATGTAGTAAGATCATCTCCCAGACTGGGAAATTTGTTTTCTTTCTGATTCACTCTCAAAGTAAGGGGAAGATTATGGCCACATCTATGACCCCCAAGAAGGGTTCCTCCACGTAGCAGAAATAGGTGGACAAGGTCATGGAAGAATACAGGGACATCTTCTCCTCCCCCATAGGGCTACCCTTGCACTATCAGGTCAAGCATTCAATCGATCTAACTCCCAGAGCAACTCTACCCAAAAGGCCAATATATCGTTGTTCCATTCTGGAGAATGAAGAGATCAAGTGCCAAATCTAGGATTTTCTACAAAAAGGTCAGATCTGACCAAATTTGTCGCCTTGTGGGAGCCCAATTGTACTTGTGTAGAAGAAGGATGGGACCCAAAGGCTCTGCATTGATTATCGGGTACTAAACAAAATCACCGTCAGGAACAAGTATCTAATCTCACGGATTGATGACCTTCTGGACCAACTCAAGGGGGCCAAGTATTTCAGCAAGATCGATCTGATGTTTGGCTATCACTAGGTTCCGATAGAGCCCATATATGTATGGAAGACCACCTTCAAATCCAAAGAACTCCTTCTTGAATTGTTGGTTATGCTCTTTGGGTTGACAAATTCCCCTTCTACTTTGATGAGGCTAATGGATGACATCTTGCGGCCCTTCACCATCTCATTCATGGTTGTTTATCTAGATGACATCCTCATCTTTAGCAAGAGTTGGGAAGAGCACTTGCAACACATTCGGTAGGTCCTTCAAACCCTGCAACAGCACAAAATGTGTGCCAACTTGGAGAAATGCACCTTTGGCATGAGCCAGGTCTAATATTTGAGTTATATCATAGATTATTGAGGTGTGCATGTGGATTTGGCTAAGATCCCATATCGCTTTGCCTTTGAATCAGATTACCAAGGGTGGAGCGAAAGAAAACATTTGTTGGTCCGAGTCCCAACATAAGGCATTCGTTGAGCTGAAGTGTTGCCTCTGCTCTGCACCGATACTCAAATTTCCAAACTTGCAACAACCATTTGAAATTGAGACAGACACCTCCAACTATGCTATTAGTGCATTCCTCACCCAACACGGGCATCCAATGGCCTATCATAGTGAGACACTTTCTGATACAATTCGGAAATACCCCACCTATGATAAAGAGATGTATTCCATCATGTAGGCTTGCCGACAATGGAAGCATTACATTCTAGGGAAGGAGACAGTCATCCACACCGATCACTAACCTATTCAGTTTATACAAACACAAGGGAAATTGTAGAATGATTGTCATCAGAAGAGGTCTATGTATCTACAACAATTCTGATTGAGCATTAAATACAAAAAGGGCATCACCAATCATGTTGCATACTACATAATCTGGCCTCCAGTTGCAGCACTGACTACTATTCTCAACTCTTGTGGCCATGAGACCTTTGGATGGCCACAACTGTACAAAAATGATCCAAAGTTCGCCTCCACATACCAAATTCTAGTGGATAGGAAGCAAGTTCTTGATTTCCACCTCTAGGATGCATTATTATGCTACCTGGGCCACCTTTGTGTTCCTTCAAGCGAGTGTGCCAAGCTGATTTGGGAGGCGCACTACAGTCGGGTCACAAGACACTTTCATGTGGAGAAAACTATGGTCGTACTACAAAAATACTTTTATTGGGCAAAACTCTGACAAGATTTCGGGAAATATATCAAATCCTACACTGCTTGTGCTATCACCAAGCCAACCACTAAGAAGCAAGGCTTGTACACTCCTCTGCCTACTCCCAACCAACCTTGGGAATCCATCTCCATGGACTATCTATCTGGCCTCCCTTTTACCAAGCATGGTAATGACTATGTATTTGTGGTCATGGAAAGATTTTATAAGATGGCTATATTTGTGGCCTACAAGAAGAGTATCATAGCAGAGGACACTGCCAAACTCTTATTTGAGCAAGTGTGGGTACATTTTGGGATCCTGTAGACCATTATATCAGACTGGGATAGTAGGTTCCTAAGCACATTCTGGTCAAGCCTCTGGACACTGTTAGACACCAAGCTCACCAAGTCGATTGCATTCCATCCCCAAACTAATGGCCATATAGAGGTAATCAACAGGATGACAGTGCACATACTCTGCATGTACAACTCCAAACATCCACGAACCTGGGATGAGAGCCTTCCTTATGTGCAACACAACTATAATAGAGCTCTCCACAGTTTGATTGGTCGCAATCCCTTTCAAGTGGGTCCAGGATTTCAACCATTGTGTGTGATTGATGTTGCAATGCCTCATTGGACTACACAGACGAAATCCACACATTTACATTATGAGGTTGATAAAGGAACCATATTTATTGAACGGATCCAGCACATCTTCCAACAGGTTCATGACATCTTGGAGAATTCTAATGCCAAGTACAAGCAACGACATGATCAACATTAGGTGCCACACAAGTTTCATGTGGGCGACAAAGTTTGGTTGAATTTGCAGAAAGAATGCCTTACCAGATTCCATCGGAAGCTCAAACCACTCCGATATGGGCCTTACACCATTACCAAGGTTATGTGATACAATTATTTTGAGCTCAGCATTCCCCCATTCCTTTGTCTACACCTCGTGTTCAATGTGGACCACCTTCAACGATACTTTCCACCATTACTAGACACATTAGACATTGCAAAACAACTCACACCAACAAAGTTAAACCCAGACTACATGGAATAAGCCACAACTGTTCAGATCATGGACTTGTAGATCAAGAACACTTGCCAACAGAAGATCCAACTATATCGGGTTGTCAAAGTTGGCTAGCTCCTGCACCAAGGCAAGTGGCTCACTAGGGATCAAGTTCAGTAGAAGTTTCCCCATCTCATGGAGGCACTCAACGGAATGGGGACCATTTCTTCCTGGGGGGGAGGACTAATCTAGGTGTATATTGGTGGCCACCCAACTATTTCACTTGGACCCCCACCATTGTACCATTATTTCTTCTAGTTTCCGTAACTATATCACAATTTACTATTTTTGGCAGTTTTTCTAACACCTTTATCAATTTTTTCAATCGAAAGTTGTAGTCCTCGGATATATCTTTCTAACGAGTTATCGTGCGCGTCAAATGGAGATCGTATGCAAAAGTTACAACCCCAGGAAGTTGATGTACTAATTTACCCCAACGAGGCCCACAATTTGGTGCTTCATCTCCTAGGGTTAGCTTTTTGGATGTTTAGGGTTTTCCATTATTTCTCAACAATAAATAGGTCTTTGAGCCTCATTGTAACAGAGTTCAGAGACATGTAGTTGCCACATCTCTTCTCAGTGATAAGCTACCATCACCCGAGCTAGTCTGTTTCCATTCTGTATGTAAGCATCTTTCAGTTCTTTGATATTAATGAAATGAAGATTTATTTATGTTTCATCTTTGTGTTTATGTTTATATATGTATTATGTTTCATTCCTACATAAGTTTGGATCACTCCTAGTTATGTAGATTATAAAAGTCATCCAGATCCAACTGACTAAGTTCCTAGGTAGGGTACATATTCAAAATTAGTCGATGAACCAACCCACAATGAACAAGAAGTGCATGAATTAATGACAAGTTAGCATGTTCCACCACCCGAAAACACCTCAAACAAGAAATCACAAGGACAAAATGCATGTGATTCCAAGGGTGGAAGCATAATTTTACTTTTATAGGTAGAGTAGCCCGGGTTGTAATTGGACCATCCCTATTTCCCAACCCATTTCGACTAGAACAGGCACTTATGGGAGGGAGTGAGCCCATAATACCACTAGATTACAAGTGAATTGGCTTATCTCATGAAGGGAATTTAGATATTTGGTTGTAATACAATGCATTTACAGTTTAATTCTAAACTCTTAAGACTTATTTCTTTCCAAAATGTTACAATTTATTCTTGAAAATTGTTTTTAGGATGTAAGATAACCAAATATATTGATCTTGTGGTTACATGTATCACTCAATAGATGTTAATAAAGATACATGCTCTTTGACTCCTCACATTTTAACATTTATGAGATCTTTTGGCACTGCAAGAGTGCAGGTTGAAACAAAGAAGGAAGTTGGAGCCAACATTGGCATCTCGGATAAGCCCATTCGATTAAAAATATTTTCTCCATATGCCCTAAACATTACTCCAGTGCACTAGCTTGGTATAACAAAGGTTCCAGTTGGTGATCAACCGACGGGAATTAAGGCTCACATTAGAACAATGGTTATGTCATACGTTACAAATGCTTCTTGTATTATCTTGGAAATCTCTTTGACTCACTCGGATTTGGCTAATTCAGGCACCCTTCAAATTGCCAGAATAAATGACATTGATGGTAAGTGTAATTCCAAAAATTCCAATAGGTAGTCATATGATTTTGTTTTCTAATTTCAATTTAAATGCTTTACATTTTAATAAAATATGTCTTATTATGTTTTTGGTTCGTTGGGATACTTTCATATGGGTATTGGAACTCTTGCAACAGGATCTTTGTGGGCAACAAATACGCTTTTCGGGTATTGGATGGCTTGGTTCAGTTGCTCTTAAATGTTCATTAAGGAAGCACTACGTGGAACCAACCAGAAGCCCACCCTGGTACTCATCCATGAGCTCGTCAATGGCACATAAATAGTTCCCACTAGTACAACAACAACCACAACATACAGAGGGTAATTGCAACAGGGAGACCCATAGTTTGAAACATGGTGGTTGGACTTGGGTTGGTGGAATTGGACGTAAAAGATCCGTACCTTAGCAGAAGATCGTTTTCACTGTCACCATGTGTTAAAAAATGATTTGTTTGAGGACGGCGAAAATGGAGAGACTAGATTGGCTGGGGTGAACAATGTCTGCTCACCCCAAGCTCGTAGAGAAAACACCTTCAGTGTAATTAGAAAGGGGTAGGAAAAACCTATCATAAAACTTGTAATACATAACACTAGTAATATTTTTAATTTGGTGTGGACATGTTAAGTAAAGCATCCTCTCAAGGTTATTTTTTGGATAAGTGATTTGAGAAGAGTTTTTTTTTTTGGTGTGGAAGAGAAGTATCATGCGTTAAAGAGAAGTTCTAGCTATAATAATATAATATAAGTAATTCAATATGTTGTTGTATTGTGGATAAAAAATAATAAAAAAACATTTTTTTATGTTGAATATGTTTCTAGTTTAATTGTTCTATATTTTGAAGGGCTTTCAAACATATTTTTTTGTTTGAAATCTTGTAAAATTTTTGCTTAAATTACATGTTTGATTTGTGAACTTTGTATAAGTGGAGTACCCTAGAGCCCCATTATTTGGGGCTTTGAATCCATTTATGCTTTTTAAAACTAGTTTTAAACAAGGAGCCACTGCCGTGGCGGTAGTCCCTGCCGGGGTCTGCAGGGAACTTAGAGGAGGTGGCAACCTTGCAGAAACCATATTTAACTTTGCCTTTGGATGACCAAATGTGATTAATGAAGAGTTTGGTGGGTGCGGCAATCACATTCCATCCAACATAAAACTCTGTTTTGTGCTTTGTGATACGAATATTATATTTCTACTGTAATATAATTTACTGTCTAAATATTTGTTAAGAATAAAACTTCTAATTTAAAAACAAAAAAATGGAACTTCCATAAACTATTACATTAATTTATTAAGATATTTAAATTAAAACATTATTTTATATAATGAATATGCTTATAAAATGTTTAAATTAAAATTTAGCAAACTGTCTATCCAGAAGTTATGAAATTGACCAATTAATTGTTTCCCTAAAAAATAGGAGGTTGTATTTGGGAGTGGGAATCAAAATCTCATTAATGATCTAGCAACTACTTGCCACTTTTTGGTGAGGTGGAGGTAGTTACTAACCACAAAAGAGTGGTAGATTGGAAATTGATAAAAATCTTGTGTTTGATTTCTTTTGGCTCATTGTGAGAGAAAATGCTAAAGAGAAGCAATATCCTTGAGGGGATAATGGTTGGATGCAATATCAATGTTGAGAGGAGCCAAGTACTCAACTACTAGTTTTCCCAAACTACTGATTTTGAAGTCAGTGTCCTTACCTATTGTTCTTTTTTCTTTGGAAAAAGTAAATAATTATGTTTTTCATTAGAAAATTCTATGTAGAAGAAAGAAAATAATTTAGTTACATTTTACTTACTCATTTTCCATAGTAAAAGAAAAGGAAAAGAGTTAGTTATAATTTTATTAGAGAATTTTGAATTGTAAAGAGAAAAGGGCTAATTGTTTTGTTTTATTTTATAAATTTTATATAGTAGAAAACTTATGGTTATATTTTTATTCTTGTGGAGGACTATTAAAGGAAGAAAACTAGAAATTATGCTAAAGAAAACAATCGCATACATAGTAGACATTTAATGTGTTAATTGAGAAATTAAACATGAAGGTATTTGTTGAAACTAGATAGGTATTGGTTATGTATACAAGTCTATCTATATGTGTTATTTCAACACATCGCACCTAGTAATACAGGATTGAAAACCTTTTTCGATTTTGAAGAGTAAATATGTATACAAAACAATAATAAAATATGTATATAATAAATTTTGATTAACGTAATAACTCTTAATCTTCACTTTGCGAATATAATAAACTAGCCTAGATACACAATGATGGAAAATACAAAAGTATCAATATTTACCATTGTTTTCACAAGAAAACACAATGGTATTGTTTTCACAAATTATACAAAGTTTCATTTATGATCTAAAAATATCATTACATGGAGACAAGATTTGGAAGAGCTCTAACCAACCTCAAGAAACATGTAATTAGAAAAATAATTATATAACTTAAATGTTTTCTTCATAATCGAAAACAATACTCAATACATGAGAGGCTCATATCATTTTATAAATAATTATGTTTCAGAGGAACTACATGTCCCAAAAGACGTGAAAGAAAACAATTAACAAACATTTCGGAGGTTAACAGTCGGGAGATTCCTCTTCGAACAAGAGAAATCACACCCATGTAGAATGAGAAACCAAAATTTGGGTACCTTAGACGTGGCGGAAGAGTTGAATAAGTTGAAATCAAGCCATGCCAAATTTGGAAAAGTTAAAGGAAAACGCTATGTTCAAAAGAGAAATCGGTACCTGAAATAAGCATATACGAAATTAATAATTAGTAAACAAGAACTAGATAAATAACACAAAGAAAATTTAGCATTAAAGGAACAAATGTGAAGAGGGTTATAAAAATAACTTGAAAATAAGTTACAAAATTTTGATGGCTTCTTCCACCTATACAAGAGTAAAATTAACTTATTTACTATACATAGAAAAATGGTTGCTATCTAAAATAAAGACAACAATGTTATAGGTAAAAATAATTAAAGATTGAACTCAGAAATTATAAAGTGAATAACAATGTAAACCCGGTGATTACATTATTTTAACCTATGTAAAACAAATAATTGATTTTTGGATAAATACCAATCTAAACTCTGTACAATGTGGGAAGGAAATAATTGCTGAGTAATTAAGAACTTCAATTCATAATTATTTTTGGGTAAATTTACCGCAGGCATATGACTTTATCGCGCTTCATGCAAATGACAAGATGAAAGAAATGAAGAAATTTAGCACAAATTTTTTTTTGATTTATTTGATTTCGAATCATGGAAATGAAAAAAAAGAAGAAGGAAAAAGTGTGGCACATAAATTCATGACAGAAAAATGCTAAAAATTCAGACCAATAAAGAATAGAATGAAAATCTTAGGGCATCAACAAAAATGATACACACCAAAAATTACAATACACGCACCCAAAAAAATACGAACGGCCCTAACCAAAAAAATTAAAAATAGTTACCTGAGCAGTAGCATAGGGAAGAGCGGGAGACATCCTTGCTGCCTTTTCTCTATATAAAACTGTCCTTTCCGCATCAACTACTGGTTGGACAGAGACGGCATTAGAGAAGCCCAGAAAGATAATAGCTGCGAACATGGATCCCAAAGCATTGAATATATCTTGTTGCTTCTGCCTACAAACAACATCCAACCACACATAAGAATTGGATCGTTTTGTCCACATCGAACAACACATTAGAATTGGAGAAAGTAATGTTTACATGTTACGGTCAATTCTGCAAAAAATAGAGCCAAATATTAGGGGGCAGCAAAAGGTGAAAATGAGTCGAACGGTGTTGTACTGAGGATTTCACCAATACGACCAGTGCTGCTTCCAGAAACAAGCCATGGTTTGAACGGCAAAGCATTGACCAAATTTCCGTTTGAAACACAAATCCTTTGAGTCCGGGGCAGGTTGGCTGAGTCCCTGAATGAGAATTTTATTATGCCTGTGCAAAAAATAACGATACATTTCGTTTTCAGTCACATGAATAAATCCACATACATAAAACACAAAAATGCGGGCATTATTGCTAATGGATCTCTAAATTATAAGTCAAAAAGATAATAAATTGGGATAAATAAATAAGAAAACATTTTTTTTTTTTTTTTTTTTCCGAAGAAAAAAATAGAAATATGTTTTATTAGATGTGAAGATTGTTTTATATCAGCTTATATCTATGGCAGGCTTTGCCTTAGCTAGATTGTAAACTTCGTACATATAACCAAAAAAATTGATCACTGATATATCAACAGAATATTAACAAAAAACAGTAACAATAATCTTGTAGTCTAGGTCACAAACCTTACCATAACTTGCGCCCTTCCATAGCTAATTTCCCCCGGTGACTGAGATTACACGATAATCGACTGCCTGTTCTGGACGATAGAATCCAACCGCTGGTCGAAAGAAAGAATCAACCCAAGGTTGGGATGGATAATAAACTGGCTTGCTGACTTGTAGATAGCACTAGAGTTGCATGCATGCAGATAGACATGTGGCAGATACAAAACTTTGCCCCAACTGCACTTTGGATAAAATGAAGGCAAGTTTGTGTCAGTGAATTATATGTAGTTTGGATATAAAAATCTTTAGTGAATTATATTTAGTTTGGACTAGGAATTTACAAAATCCGCTTTAAGTAGGCATCAAAACATGAGAAATAATCAAATTGATAATCACATACTTATTAAGCTTTTTTATAGTATGAAAATAGGGAATATCTGAAAAATAAATAAAAATGGATAGTAAATGAAAGGGTAATAGGTTCCAATAAGTTTATAAAAATTTCAAAGTTAAATCTTGATAATTATAAATTAAAACATAGTTATTAAAAATAAAAGTAAATAAAGAAAAAGATTAAAAAGAAAAAAAGAGTAAAGTATAAATGGAAAAAACATAAAATGGAAAAACATATATTTTATATATTTTACAAAATATAAACAAGAGCGATATTTTTTTGAATATTTAAATGAAGGGATTATCATCGAAACTTTTGTTTACATATTAAAAAAGAAAAAATATTATTTTAAATTATGAATATGAATTCAAAAATAATATGTTTGTCAAGATGAATGAAAATGGATTATTTTTGGTTTAATGGTACAGAAAAAATGATATTTGATTTTGAAATCACTACGAAATGAAAAAGTAGTAGAAGAAACATCTATATTTTAGTTTTTGCATTATTTCATTATGTTACTAGAAAGGAAAATAAGAAAAATAATATTTCTTATCTACAAAATTAACTTTGAATGTGAATCATATATATGTAAGTGTGATATATTCTAAATTGTTGTTAAAAAGATATTAGGAAAAATGAAAAAATATTTAGTTTTTGCATTATTTCATTATATTACCAGAAAGGAAAATAAGAAAAATAATATTTCTTATCTACAAAATTAACTTTGAATGTCTATCATTTATATGTATGTCTGATATATTCTAAATTGTTGGTAAAAAAGATATTAGGAAAAAGGAAAATATATTAAATTTTCTATGGTTTATAACATTTCATATTTTTGATGTGGTTACTTCAAAGTTATGCCCAAAAAAACATAATACAAGAGATTACACAATGATGCTACCCTTTCAGGGCTCTAATCGGAATATGGAAAAATAGTAATATTTTGACTAAAGAAATTATTAGAGATAATTGTTAAAAACTTACTAAAATATGACGTAAAAAAATGAAATATATCAATTCAAAGTAGCTGCTAGAAAATAAAACTTTTATTTATAATATAAAAATCTTTTGCACGAGAAAACCTTGGATAGCAGAAAAGTTGAATATCTTTTGCACCTGAAAACTTTGGATATCAGAAAAGTTTGCCGCAAGGACACGCAGAAGAGGTACCAAAAACTTAGGATATCTTACTTTTACCCGTCTTGAAACCTGCGAAGCCGGCAATAAGACCCTCAACTTTGTTGGCCAATCAGCAATTACATAATAAATTTTATATTATTTTTTAATATGAAAACTTTGGTTAAAATTGTGATGTATAGCAATATTTTTTGGTCAAACAAGAGATTAATAGGCAGTCAACGCAAGATGGATTGCTAAGAGTCCCAGGCAGGGACTAATAACAAAAAAATACAATATGACGAAGCTCAATTTTAACAAACTAAACTCCAAAACTTAAAAAAATTAGACAACACCATCTCTTTAATTCAAAATCACAATTTTAACAAAACATATTATATTGTATTTAAATGAAGATAAATAAGAAAAACTAAGTATCTTAAAATAATTAACCCACTTCTTCTACTTCTTTACATTAAAGATGTTATTTTTTTTTCCTTTTTTAATTTATAATCATATTATGATATGCATCTCACTTGTAAATTGTGTCTAGTTTGGGAGGTTGTGAGAAGAATATGTAGGTTTAATTTTTGCATATGACATGTTGAACTTTTAAATGATTTCCTTAAAGTGTGAAAATTTAAAGAGAGAGTTTGGTATGCATATACCAATTCAATTGTTACTTGTGAGGCACATGGTAATAAAATATACTTGCTTAGTTGTTGATGGCTTGGAAATGGTTATATGGTTGTGCACGATAATGTGTTTGGTAAGCTAACTTACAGGTATATTGTGAACAGATAATAATTGTGATGCACATGGTAATAAAACATAATTGCTTACTTTAAATGTCAACAATAGGTGTGATGCACATGGTAATAAAACATATTTTCTTACTTTAAATGTCCATAAGTGCATAGTTAGTGTCGGTTATCCTGGAAGCGACCCAAGAATTTTCAGTATGGACATGAAGTTTTTATCAATGTAATATTTTTTTGTTACCAATAGAAATCTATGGACGGAATTAAAAAAACAAAAAGTCAATAAGTGTATAGTTGTTCATAGCTTGGAAATAGTTATGTGGTTATGTAAGATTACGTGTTTTAGTAAGCTAAACTAGAGGTATCGTACAATGCACATGGTAATAAAACATGCTTGCTTATTTGCTAATAGCTTGGAAATAGTTATATGGTTATGCATGACTATGTGTTTGGAAAGCTAACCTAGAGGTATGATGTGAATGATAATTGATGTGATGCACATGGTAATAAAACATACTTGCTTACTTTAAATGTCAATAATATGTATAGTTGTTAATAGCTTGGAAATAGTGATATGGTTATGCATGGTTATGTTCTTGGTAAGGTAACATAGAGGATATATTGTGAACATATAATTGGTGCAATGCATGCCATGGTAATGAAAAATATTTTCTTACTTTAAATGTCAATAGCTATAATTATTAATAGCTTGGAAATTGTTATATGGTTATGCATGATTATGTGATTGGTAAGCTACCTTAAAGGTCAATGCGCTAAGAGATCACTGAATAAATATCACATTGAAGTATACTTGATGTTGTAGATATTTAAAGTACAATGGTACATTTTAAAGAATTAATTTGTAATTTAGTTACTGGTTCCAAATGTTGTTATGATATGCCAAAAAGTGCAAGTTTTATAAGAAGCATAATTACTCAAGTCGCTCATTTGATGACATAGCTCTAAGAATAACAACAATGGAAAAGTATGATCAATGACATGGTTTTGACCCTTGTCCTATCAATGATAGGGTGTTGCTCCGTAGTTCTATCAATAGGGGTAGGGATATTACCCATTGTTTATTGTTTGAAACTCATAATTGTGAGAAGGCCATGTTAGGAAATGCTCTCATAGACGTGTGAAGGTGACTATTTGTTGCTTGCTAGGGAAGTTAGATTGATGTAGTGGATGATTTCACTTACGAGTTATATCTAGAGTGAGGTCAATATAGTCGATGCTTCAATTTGTTGTGATAGAGTAAAGGTTAGGATGTGGCAAATGTAAGTAGATTAGGGATGAAAGATGATTTGAAGTTTCTGTATAATGTTGTTCAGAGATTAGATGTGCCATTATTATTTCCTTTCTTGGTTCCTACTGTGTTTAAAACACTTGTTTTGATTCATTTCTAATAATTTAAGTGTGATGATCAATGACTGATGAATTATTGTTATTTTGTTAAATGTTACATTTACTCGGCTTGTTGTCGTACAAGGCTTAGTTGTGAACATGAATGAATTATGCAGTATAGGTAGTGATTCTCTATTATTAGTACATGTGTAAGATATGTGTATGACCCTATGTATAAATACACTATGCATGTATACTTGTACAATTACTTGATGTATCAATTGCTAAAGTAGGTTATTAACTACTTGATTAATAGTTTGATGCTTATAGAAATCATATTGCTTACATAAATATCTAGTAGCATTAAATACCCTTGATTTTGATTATTGGCTGGTATAGTGAATTAAATGGGTATGGGGGGTTGCCATAAATTTTGAAGAAATTGTCAAATTTCATTTTATAAGCTAGCATGACAAGAAACAAATTGCATTAGACTTCTTTTTGTTATTATATGTAGTTCATTTATTATCTTATTTTAATTAATATTTTCCCATCAAATCTAGAAGGGGGGGGGGGGGGGGGGGGGGGGGGGGGCTAATGACCCATTAATGAGGGTAGTTGGATAGACTTTAGGGTAATGTAAATGGAAATATGATAACTAGAGAGAAGAGTGAAGTGTTGAAGGGGGTTGATGTTAGAAATTATAACTAGGTTCGGTCTTTATAATTGCATGAAGAATTCATTTATTTGACAAAAAGAAATTGATTTTAATATGTCCCATTTGAACACTTGAAAGGAAAAGAAATTTGAATTTTTAAACTTATTATTTATCTGCCCAAGTAGCCAAGTCATCCCTTCTAGATGATAGGTGAAATATGTTTAAAGAGGCACATTTTTGTATGTGGAATCAACTATATATTGGCGTCCATGCTCCATTTGGAAACAAAAAAATCGTGGAACTTTTGTAGTGATTTTAGAATACCTGTAGTAGAAGTATTTCATACCTTCTCTGTGATTTGAATGAGTTAACAAGAAGAAAATCCTTGTAGTTAGACGTGTTGGATATGACACATCTTCTGTGAATGTGATATTCTTTGATGGTTCTCTATGAGGAAATGTGAGCTTCTATGATGTTTTTTCTGAAGTGAAATATGAGATTTTGTGTTGATTCTACATGATGGAAAGCGAGCTCCTGTAGTGGATCTCTGTGATGACACGTAAGCAGTTGCAGACCTATATTTGTGATGGCATGCAAACTTTGTGATGTATATCTATGATGACCTGTGAAGGACTCTATGGACAAACCTATGAAGGACAATATGAAAGAAAATGTTTTCTGGTGAAAGGGATGACTTGGCACTTTGGACAGTGGTTATATGACTTGGATTTCTCTTGATTCTATAAAGAAAGGATTGATGGGTTTTCCCCCTTGGTGGGGTTTATCCTTGCCTTGGAGTCTAATTTATGGTGTCATCTATCTCTTGTTTTATTTTGTTGCATTCTAATGGTAATTGATTGATGAAGAAAAAGATTAATAAACTAAGATGAATCATAATAATGATCACAAGTAATTATCATGTTGAGGAATTCACTTTTTACTGGAATTCCAACATGGTATCACAGCTAAGGTGAAGAAGAAGGCAGCTTGAATATCACATATTGTTGGCTTAGTTAAAGAATATCCTCATCCATCAAGAAGATCAGAGTTTATAAAAGGTTAGAAGGGCGAATATCACTTCTTGTTGGAAATTGTATTTGAAGTCCTCTTTGAAATTCCTATGGAGTCTAAGCCTACATATCTGAATCCGAGATGTATGATTTGATGTAAACGAAGTGATATAGATACACATATTCGAAGTTATTTCTAAGACAGAGTCTAAATAATGTGGGTTTCTAAGGAAGAATCTACATGAGTTTCTAAGGCTACATTCTTATGGAGGAATGTGAATTTCTCATGACTGTAATCTCACAGCAGTAATGAAAATATCTGAGTTGCTTCCAAGTTGTTTAACACAATGATCTGAAACTAACTAGATAATATTCTCAAGTAATCCAAGTTTTTCTATAATGGTTATATAGTTTTGGAAATGTTTGGATCAGATATTATAAAAAAACAAAGTTCTGAAGCAAGTCATGCTTATGCCCATGAAATTGATATAAGTTCCCTTATGTACGATGCAATTGTCTCCTTTATACTCTAACAACATATATGATATACTCTTCTTGGGTTGTATTGTAAGGTTGACATAATCATGATGCGAGTTCTCTTACAAGACATAGATGATTCAATATAATGATTGCAAAGCAAAGTGGAAGTATGATTATGCTTCTCCAAAATTATTTTGAATATTCTCCTATACAAGTTTTCTAGATTGTGATCTAAACTATGATCTGAGCATTTTGGACCGAGATATAAAGTCACCTTAAAAAATCCAAAGTGGTGCAAGCTCATCTCCTTGACATGAAAATGATGCAAATAAAGTTAATTCATCTCCTTACTAATACACAGTAATCTGAGTTACTTCTTAGAAATACAAATTACTTGACAAAGATACAAGTTACTTCAACTGTGATGATAAAAATGTGAAACAATAATGTGAAGTGATAGTACGAGACCATTAGTGTTATCCTTTGAAGTGATCTTGATATTAACTACGAATTTGACTACATGACAACTGGTGCAAAGTTTGAAGGCTTCTCTGATGGTAGGAGATGACATACATCTGTTGATGTAAAGGACAGTAAGTATATACTAAAGTTGATCAGGTATGTATCTTGCTATTTCTCTTTGTTCAATATCTAGGAGAGAATATATGTTAAAGTTTTCCTTGCTAAGATGTATTCTCTTAAGAAGATTTGATTAAATTGTTGGAGAGTTGTTGAAGGATGAGGGTCTGTAAGGATGTATTGACTAGATAAGAGTATTCTCTCTTATGAGTTAAAATCCTTGGTGAAGATCCTTGGAAAGCATATAGTTAGAAACCATGTAATTTGTAACTAACATATGCATTCTTGTAGAACTTGCAATTTTTAGATTAGCAGGTTTTGGGGGTTTGGAGATTGACCCTTGCAAGCTCAAATTTAAGAGGGAGCTTATTTTTCTTAAGAGATGAAGTTGAAAAAATGGATGCATGAGGTCCATGGATTAAGTAAGGGCTGGTCATTTTTCAAAAGATAAGTATTTTGTGCCTTTCCTCCTTGATTGATGATTTTCGTTAGTTTCTTGTCTATATGCCTTTTATCTCTTTCATGTCAGTGAGATTGCTAGGCCTACCTAGTGTTTAGCAGCAAAAGGATAACATGGAAGAGTGTTGCATATTTAGAAGACTTTAAGGCTTATAGAAGACCTAACCATTGAAGGAATTGGCAGTTTGATGATTGCAATTATTGTGCCCTAAAGATTGTAAATTTGGAGGGGCAAAGGAATAGTCAGTGGGATTCCCAAATAAGCCTTAAGGACTATGATTTGATGTGTTAACATATTGTTGTGAGGGCTATCTTATGCATGCGGCTATCTTATGCATGCCCTAAAGTATAATACTAGACACGGCAAATTAGAGTTGAGTAGGCTGGTCATTAGGCCCTAAATTTGAAAGATTATGTAAGGGATGATTCAATGTCCTTGTTCAATGAAGTCTGTGATAAGTGGGCTTTGTACAATACTTCAAGAATTGAATTTTTGAGCAGAAAAAGTGAAGCTCTATGGGTTATTTATGTGCCCTAGGAAGAGCGTTCTGGAACAGTGAAATTGTTGGCAAGATGGGCAGATCTAAAAGCTCTAAGTAGAGTGACAAGAAAAATTGATTTGTCACAGAGTTAGGGAAGTTTTGGTAGCCCTAGGAGTAGTCTTCTGAAATGACCAAAAGAATGAAAATTGGGAAAATATGGAGGATGAGAAGTAGTGCAAGATGCAGAGTTGAAAGTAGTGTTCGGTGCAGTAAAGTGAAGACCTCAAGTGATCATGAAAGAAGGAATAATGGTTTGTTAGGAGGCATATTTGGAGCCCTAGTTAAGAAGTTGAAGATGAGAGAACTCAGTGATAAGAGGGCTAGTTGAGGAACCTACAATAGATCTCCATAGAATAACATGTAGATGATGTAAGGGAAGTATGAGTACTTTTGACACAAGTTAAGGATTTTTTATGTACTCTCACTATTTGAGAGGGAGTGAGCATGGACTTCTCCTCTTAAGTTGAGAGGGAGTTAGGACACATGGTTCTCCTTATGTCATGTACTGTGACAGATTAGGATTGATATCCTAAGTCAAGTACATGGACATGGATAAGGAGAATGGTGGATTGGATAAGCATATTGGATAAAGAATGGTTCAATGGATAGACATTTCCTTGAGGGAAATGGTTTGGTGGAGGAAAAACTTCGGGTATCCTAGGTGGAGTCTGTACCTCAGAGAGGCGGTGTGGTGTCCCATGGAATGTCTCCCAACATTGTGCTATGATCTTGTGGAGAGATAGAGTGTACCTGTCAAGGTATTGGTAGTGTGAAAATGTTGGCTATGATGTTGTTATCATCATTGATGCTTACCAATTTGGATCCTTTCTTCTAGATGAGAATATCAGGATGATTCATTATGAATACCTCCCTAGTTAAGAGGGAGTGTTAGAAATTGTAACTAGGTTCGGTCTTCATAATTGCATGAAGAATTAATTTATTTGAAAAAAAGAAATTGATTTTGTAATATGTCCCATTTGGACACTTGAAAGGAAAATAAATTTGAATTTTTAAAATTATTACTTATCTACCAAAGTAGCCAAGTCGACCTTCTGGATGACAGGCTAACTTTGTTTAAAGAGGCACATTTTTGTATGTGAAATTAACTATATATTGGTGTCCATGCTCCTTAATTTGGAAACAAAAAGTTCAAGGAACTTTTGTGGTGATTTTCGAATACATGTACCAAAAGGATTACAGACCTTTGATGTGATTTGGACGAGTTAACAAGAAGCAACTCTTTGTAGTTAGATTTGTTGGATATGACACATCTTCTATAAATAAGATCTTATATGTTGTTTCTTTGTGAGGAAATGCAAGCTTCTGTGATTTTTTTTTGAATTGAAATATGAGCTTTTGTGTTGATTCTATATGATGGAAAGCAAGCTCTTGTAGTTGATCCATGTGATGGCATGTAAGCACTTGCAGATCTATAGTTGGGATGGCATATGAAATTTGTGATGTATCTCTATGATGACCTTTGAAGGACTCTATGGACAAACCTATGAAAGACAATATGAAAGCAGATGTTGTGTGGTGGAAGGGCTAACTTGTGTTGAAAATGCAACAAGAAAATCCTAATTTAATTTTGTCTTTGAATTAAATTAGGAAAAAAATTGTAATTCCACATCACATGACAACTTGTATTAGTTAACTAAGTTAATTTGACTTAGTTGGCTTAGTTAATTCGAGTTGAGGGTCTAACTTGAGACATGGAGAGTGTCTACTACTTTATATAAGCCCTGATTGAGTTTATTTTGAGTTGTAATTAATCAATTCAGTTTAACTTAGTTAAAGTCAGTTAAACTAGTTCCAATTGTTGGAGGAACTAGTGGGAGGTCTAGTAGTGTGGTGATACCTACAGTGATCAACCAGTTAACTGATGATTCACTCATAAATAACTCATGCATGTCAGATCTGAGAGTTACCCAGTTGAGATTGGAGTTCAGGGATAATGTACTATCAATTTTATAATCAACTGAATTGTATAGGTGGTGCATGCATTCAGAGGAAGGCTTCTGAGGATTGCACCATTCCAAATGAGGAATTTCCATAATTAATAAGGGCTAATTCCCAAGGAAATAATGCAAGTAAATAGAGACTCAGGCAAGCCAAAATTTGGTTAAGTATTGGCTTGGGCTTATCTAGGAAGTTGTGAGACAGATACAGATAGTGTAGAGGTTGCTTAGGCTTAAGCAAAGCATTGTAATCTTCTCATTTTTTCTAACTAATGTAATATACAGATAGACGAGGTTTTTAGCTGTGGCTTTCCCTAAGAAATCATTGTGTAATGTGTTGATTGAATTATTTCTCTTATATGCTTCGAGATTTCGCGATCATTTAAATTGTTTTCGCTGATGAGTAGAGTAGATTCAAGTCTATTGTTTTAGTAAATTATAATTAGTAGTTTGAATCTACAAGGAATTTATACATGGTATCAGAGTAGAAATCACTCTAGAAGGGGAGAATATGAGTTTGCCTTTTGCAGGTGAAATCAAATTTGTAGTATCATACTTCAGAGTCAACAGGATGTTGTTCTACGTGTTGAGACTCGAATATTCCCTTGAGGGTAGTTCAAACTATATTTCTTGGAAGGACATGATGGAGGCAGTGTTGGAAGACAATGGGTTGTTACACAATATTTTGTCACACCTCCTGCACTTCCCTGTGACATACCTCGAAGTTCCTGAAATATGACCATAATGCAGTGTACTCAATCATATATGTAGTTCAGAGCCTTCCTAAGACATTGATTGGAAAATTCCTTGAGATTCCCTTAAAGGAAATAACTCTTTAACCCTAATGAGGATCAACGCTCTTATAAGGCTTAAACCGCGATGGTCACATGTTGCAATATGCCAGACCCGCGATGACATCTCTTTGTTTGCTCATATACCCATGATGATCCCAAAAAGGCAATTTTTCCAAAGAGGATGAGAAGCTTCGTGATCTAGAAGCTTCGAGAGCTATGAGCTAGAGGTTGTTTGGCATAGATGAGGTCGAATTCTCCCAACTTGGCCTCCTGGTCTTATCCCTATGAGCTACCTCCTTGAGATGAGGACCTAATCCTATCTTTGGACAAGTCCTAACTCGCTTTCCTAGTCTATAAATTCATCCTCTCCCATTCCCAAATGGTTGGTCAGGTTAGAGGCTGGGTTGATCTATGTCCATTTGCACCCCTATGCCGAGCTTGTGCTTAAAGGCTATTCATTAGACTTGTAGAAGGAGTGTTTGGAGAGTTTCTTGGATTGGACTTGGATTAACACTCAAGGAGAGCCTTCCAACATCAAGGCTATGGTTGTAAGATTCCCTTTATTCTTTAAATAATAATACAACTGCTGGTTCATCTTCCCAAAATATATATATGTTCATGTATGTATTGGCTTGGAATTCCTTGATCAGATAAGTAGGTTATTATTGGATTTGCTATTGGTTTTGGCATGCTTTGTTGTCTCTTGATCACTTGTGCAGGTACATAAGTGCTGAAATAAGTAGGAACAAGTTTGTGACACAAGCGGTTCAAGGATCCCAACAAAGGAAATCAGATTAGCATCAGAGCAAGGTAGGCCATTTCTCTTGTTCTACTTTTCAATCGTAATCTAGGAAGATGTCTAGTTGATTGTCACTTCAGTTTCTAGACTCAATCATTGGGCTAGAGGGATCATCTCTGTCCGTAGAGAGGATTAACCTTGTCAACAAAATGGCAACTTCGTTGGGGAGCCTATGACCCTTTCCATCCAATATTTCACCCTGATATTTTGTCTAGTTTGATCAATTGTTGGGCGGGGGATCCACCAAGGGAAGTTTTGGGGCTCAGAGCCCAGATTTTGGTCAAAAGTTGTAACTCCGATGTAAAGACTTTGCATTTTGTGGACGCGGAGCGCGTACCTTGTAAAAGAGTCATAGGGTTGTCTGCCCTCAATTTTTTTATTGTAATGTCTGCTGTAGAGATCTACCCATGGTCCGTGGACCATGAGATTGTATAAATAGAGTGAGGTTCTAAGTAGTTAAAACATCTAATGAATCTAAGGGAAGCTAAGGATGAAGAGTTGAGTCGTATCTGAAGTGTAAAGTCTAGTTTTGAGTCGTAGAGTAGGAGAAGGCTCCACAGTTGAGTGCGCAGAGGCCTAGTAGTTCGCAATTGAGTGCGCAGACCCCTGTAGCTAAGTGCGCAGGGTGAGTCGAGTCTATAACAGTTGGAAGCATTAATAAAGAGAAGTTTTATATCATTTCTGTGTATTTATTTCTTGTTTTATGCATTGAATGTATTTGGTATGAATTTCACTTCTACTGTTTATATCATGCACAAATATATATGACTGTGTTGACTAAGTGAATACAAGATAGAATATCTGTTTATGCGAAGTTAACTAACAACTGTAAGAAGATAAGTAAGATTCGAGGTGTACTTTGGGGAAATAGCGCAGGTCGCTGCCATAGCAGTGTGAAAGCATCTCAGCCCTTGGTTAGAGCTGTGCGAAGGAGATCATAACAGATTGCAAAGGTATTGAAGGTTAGGATAGTGCGCAAAGTGACCTGCGTGAAGGTAGGCACAGTTGGACTAAATTTGCACCTCAGACATCTCAAGGGTGTGGAAACTTGGTTCTAGCATCCCCCCATACTGCTTCGGGTGAGACTTCAGTCCATGCTCCGCGGGTTAATGCTGAAAGGGCCAATAGTGTAGGGATTTGTTTGGCTAAATAACTCCGAACCTGGGTCAGGCCCCCTCAAGCCAAGAAATGGTTCCATTGCCGGACCAGAATCTGCATAGAGATGTCTGATGTCATATCATTGGAATCCAACTAAGAAGGAAACTGAAGGCTAGTTGGACAGAATAATTCACGAGTTTGCGGCACAGGAGAACAGAAACTCGCGGCTGTCAAAAGAAGAGTGGTTAGACTGCTACCTGTACACAGAGATCCACGAAATATTCTTCGTGTCCTTCCCTACTAAGCTATATGAGTGGATCGCGAAGCTAGCAAATAGCCAAGGAAGGTGGAAACTTGACGGTCCTATTGTTTGGACCCCAGAGTTAGTGCGAAGGTTGGAAGCATCGGAGGATAAGATAAGGTGCACCGTTGATCATTGGCTCGATCGGATTATAGAAGGATTCATTACTGAGTTTGCAGTTGACACCTTAGTCAACTACAACTAGGCAGAGCGACGCTTTCTCAAAGAACCGTGTGGTAAGAACATAAAGTCTCTAAATACTTGGATTAAAATGTTATTGTGTGAAAAGAGGGTTATGCAGTTACCTTGATGTTCGGGACTACACGAAGTGGAAAAGCTTACAAGAACGAAGGAAGTAAGGGACCAAAAAATAGCCCCTTGATTTCACCTCCGCGAGGGGACGAGGAAGAGCTCGCGAAGGTCTCTCCGCGAAGTGCGATTCATTTGATAAGGCAAAGAATTCCGCAAATACCATCCCCACCCATGTTGGCTAGTTGAATTGTTTATTGATTAAACAATCAAGTACCACATTAATTGTCAACCTGGGAAAGTCTTTTTATTCCAAAGGCTATCGCGTACTATATGTACTTAATTCTAAAAGAATTAAAAAGCTGTAGTATACGTGATTCTTACGCTAAGTTATCACAGTACTGATAAAATGAAAGTAATTAATTAAGATTACAAATCTGAAAAGCAAAGTGATGGATGCTCTGTTGGCAGAGGATCAAGACCCTATCCTCCAGGTGAGGATGTTCAGCACCTGCCCCTGTAACCAGATTGCTAACACACACTGCACTCTAATTCACTGGTGAAATATCCTTGCACAACTTCAAGCAATTAATGAAACAGAGTACTAGCAAAACGGAAATACCAGAGGTAATGCTACAGAATCCAAACAGAGTACCAGTAGAAAGAAACTATCATACACTTACACACTTGACAGAAAAGTAAATGGGTGAATCTTGTGAGGAAGGTGGGCCCAGTCCCTCTCACAAGATTCCCTAGAACACAAAGGCTGGATTAAGTGCTCAGAACAATCTTCTATTCATCTGCCAAAAGATTCAAGTACAATAAAGTTCAGACTTGCTGATGTCTCTCCAAATCTCACTTACAGACCACAATCCTCCCTTCTAATGTAGATGTCTCCTCTTTATAGAGGAGACATCTATTACAATAGATTATTACAGTTCATTCAGTTAACCCATTCTATCAAAAATAAGAATTACAGAACGCTGTTACAACAGTATAATAATATATTCTTTCTTAGGTTCTGGCTGTTACACAGCTGGTAACCGACTTCGACCGTCTTCTTGGGATCCTCGCATTCCTTTATCGTTTCCCCATGCTGTTCCTGATTTAGGCAATGGTAACTGTGTTCTACCTGCTTTAGACAGCTGCTTGATCATGCCGCGTCAGCGTTCTTCAGATAGTTGCCGTTTGTTATTCCCAGCTGTTGCAAAATAGCCTGCTTTAGATGGTTGCTATTGCTGACTGTAGCAACTGCGTAGTTGCTGCTTCTGGTGTTGCAGCAACTGCGTAGTTGCTGTTTCTGGTGTTGCAGCAACTGCGTAGTTGCTGTTTCTGGTGTTACAGCAACTACAAATTATAATTCCTGCAGGCTTAAGACAATTACTTGGCAACTTAGTCAGCTTTTCAAAGATAAATATAAAGATACTCACGAATATGCAATGAACAATTAAACATATAGATATGCGGAAAGTTACTTCGTACCTTGGGGTGATTAAGTCATTATGTAATCAAAGCTTACAACTTATGACTGAAAAGGATAATATTATGGCAAAAATATAAGGTCAAAATTGGTCAATTCTGAGTCCTAACATCCCCCCAACTGAAGAGATTGCATGTCCCTATGCAATGCCTACTCTGAGTCTGAGTCGGAGTACTAGGATGAAAAATGTAGATTACTGAGACAATAGTTATAGGAAGTGGCATCAAACTTCTTACTGAATCCACAGACAGTCTGTATTTGCCTCCATGCTACTGCTTCTTCCCTGTTGGATAATCCAAACTGGCCCTTGTATTGTTCACCAGATAGCCATAAAAGTGGAAATTTAAATCTGTAACCCATCCAATTTTCAGCACAGTGTTGCATGCATTTAACATAATGAGGTACCCTTGAGAGTGCTACCTGCAAATATGTTGGCTAGTTGAATTGTTTATTGATTAAACAATCAAGTACCACATTAATTGTCAACCTGGGAAAGTCTTTTTATTCCAAAGGCTACCGCGTACTGTATGTACTTAATTCTAAAAGCATTAAAAAGCTGTAGTATACGTGATTCTTACGCTAAGTTATCACAGTACTGATAAAATGAAAGTAATTAATTAAGATTACAAATCTGAAAAGCAAAGTGATGGATGCTCTGTTGGCAGAGGATCAGGACCCTATCCTCCAGGTGAGGATGTTCAGCACCTGCCCCTGTAACCAGATTGCTAACACACACTGCACTCTAATTCACCGGTGAAATATCCTTGCACAACTTCAAGCAATTAATGAAACAGAGTACTAGCAAAATGGAAATACCAGAGGTAATGCTACAGAATCCAAACAGAGTACCAGCAGAAAGAAACTATCACACACTTACACACTTGACAGAAAAGTAAATGGGTGAATCTTGTGAGGAAGGTGGGCCCAGTCCCTCTCACAAGATTCCCTAGAACACAAAGGCTAGATTAAGTGCTCAGAACAATCTTCTATTCATCTGCCAAAAGATTCAAGTACAATAAAGTTCAGACTTGCTGATGTCTCTCCAAATCTCACTTACAGACCACAATCCTCCCTTCTAATGTAGATGTCTCCTCTTTATAGAGGAGACATCTATTACAATAGATTATTACAGTTCATTCAGTTAACCCATTCTATCAAAAATAAGAATTACAGAACGCTGTTACAACAGTATAATAATATATTCTTTCTTAGGTTCTGGCTGTTACACAGCTGGTAACCGACTTTGACCGTCTTCTTGGGATCCTCGCATTCCTTTATCGTTTCCCCATGCTGTTCCTGATTTAGGCAATGGTAACTGTGTTCTACCTGCTTTAGACAGCTGCTTGATCATGCCGCGTCAGCGTTCTTCAGATAGTTGCCGTTTGTTATTCCCAGCTGTTGCAAAATAGCCTACTTTAGATGGTTGCTGTTGCTGACTGTAGCAACTGCGTAGTTGCTGCTTCTGGTGTTGCAGCAACTGCGTAGTTGTTGTTTCTGGTGTTGCAGCAACTGCGTAGTTGCTGTTTCTGGTGTTACAGCAACTATAAATTATAATTCCTGCAGGCTTAAGACAATTACTTGGCAACTTAGTCAGCTTTTCAAAGATAAATATAAAGATACTCACGAATATGCAATGAACAATTAAACATATAGATATGCGGAAAGTTACTTCGTACCTTGGGGTGATTAAGTCATTATGTAATCAAAGCTTACAACTTATGACTGAAAAAGATAATATTATGGAAAAAATATAAGGTCAAAATTGGTCAATTCTGAGTCCTAACAACCCACGCCACCACCAACTTTACTGCCATCACCTCCATCTTCACTCGCACCACCTCCACCACCACCACAATTCAATATGGTTAGCACAATGAAGTTGCCTGTATTTAAAGGTTTGGGAAATGAGGATCCGAACCAATTCTAGTTCGTGGTGAGGGCTATATGGGAAGCGAAAGGAGTTACAGATGATAATATAAAGAAAACGACACTGGTTAGTGCCCTATAAGACCACGCACTGACCTGGGATATTAAGCATTCCAATGATAATCCAAATGCGGGAATCGCGGATATCCAAGCAGTGCTAAATAGAGAATTTAGCAGGCCGAATTCTGAAGCACAGTCGATCATTGGATTCAAAGAGATCACGATGCTACCAAGTGAGACTCCTTGGGAGATGGATCAGATGCTGAAATGTACGATTAGCAAAGCTAATATGAATCTGACAGATGGACAACACTGTGAGTGGTTTGTAGTTTCGCTAATGCCACATTTAAGGAGTGCACTATCGCAGCAGAAGTTAATGACTTAGGCAGAGGCCTTAGAGATCGCGATGAGGCTGCATGAGACCCTAATGCAGGATCCAAACTTAGGAGTTCAGCAGATCCACGTGCAGATGAATAATTTATGCCTTGAGATGCAGAGTCTGAAACAGGACAGGACAAATTGACCAGAAGTGCACGAAGAGGTGTGGTGTGTAAAATAAAATGGTCAGGGTCATGATAAGGACCATTGCCCGATTTTCGCAAATTACAACACACGAGGAGGACCGATGCCATTAAGGCCGGAAGCATAAGCAGGACCTAGCGCGATGCATGATTTTTGGTGTGCGATTTGTCAAATAGCTGGAAAGCATGCCACAGACAACTGCCACTTGTTACAGAAGTATACACAGAATTCACAATAGTTGTTCTGCAACTTTTGTAGGTCAGTGGGACATGATGAGCGCACTTGTAGAAGCTATGAGTTGATGATGGATAGAACTCCCACCTACAGAGTTCAGGCTAAAACGCGGCCCCTTGACCAAAATGCAGGAATGGCGCGAATAGGATTTCAGGGGCGCGGATGAGGCTGAGGTGGAGGAGGACCTGGAAGAGGTTGCGGACAATTGATATGCTACAATTGCAGAGGGCCGGGACATTATGCCCACGATTGCATGAATCTAACGCGCCCGTCGTGTTTGTATTGCAACTTGTTTGATCATGAGACAGAAGATTGTCATACGTTGATAGCCAATATATGTGACAAAGGAGCGCTACCACCTCTCCCGACTCAGAACCTGCAGATGATGATGTCTGAGCCGTGTGAGGAAGATCCGGATGTGAACATTGTGCTCCGAAGTGGAATCATGATGGGAAAGGACAAGGGAAAATAACCAGAAGATAGTACTTGGGTTCACAAAGCTACGATGAAAGAAGCAGAGTTTGATTTGGAGCACACTCGGGAAACCTTCATGGAAGCTAAGAAGAGCTTCATTGATGCCTCCACTTTAGGAAGCAAAGATAGACCGGAGCCAGAGATGGACCCATCTATGCTCACGATGTTCCTGGAAACATGTATGAAGTTACTGCGTGACAGTAAGGCTATAAAAGGATTACAGGAACTCATTAATAGATGCGCTGGGACCACGCAGGGAGAACCGTGCGTAGTCAGGAAGATCGAAAAACATAAGACAAGAACGGTAAGAGAGATGAGGTTAACCGCGCAGATCAGAGAATATGAGATGGATCAGGTTATCCTGGATTTAGGATTGGATACGAATGTTCTACCGAAATAGACATGGGAGCGAATGGGTCAACCTACGTTGCAGTGGTCTCCTATTCAGCTGCGAATGGTGAACCAATAGAAAATAATACCCATGGGACGATTGCAGAGAATAACTGTGGATATTGAGGGAGCGAGTGCGCTAGCATACTTTGAAGTGATAGAGATTGTTGATGACAACAATCCCTACCCCGCGCTCTTAGGAATTGATTGGGCCACTTACATGAACGGGGTCATTAATCCGAATAAGCGCAAGATGATTTTTGAGAAGAAGTCACTACACGTAATTATACCCCTGGACCCTGCTGAAGGTGTTAGCCTCCTATTCCAATAGGTTTCATTTTTCATGATTGACTGTGGAAGTGCCAAATATGTTCATCCTTTCCATGCTGCAAAGGTTCCATATTTCCAAGCAATCACTAGTTTTGTTACAGTTAAGGGAGGGCCAAACAGCTTAATCTTGGCCTCCCTAGGTTTGAATTTCTTGTTTTAGAGATAGAGAATGATTATCTGTCCAAACTGTTTAATCTTGGTAGATCATTAGATAGGTAGAGAAGCTAGGGTGCTCAACAGCTTAATCTGAGCCCCTGGAAGATATAAGGATAGATTTAGATAGGAGGATAGCAAAAAGAAAAGAAAAAAAGCTGGGTTTGCTAGTCTAAGTGCACCCATACAAAAAGAAGAAAAAATGTTAGGTAAGTAGGCTGGGTAGGCAGTTTTGAGGTTGCAGAATGAAGGATTGTGATCAATTTTGTGTTTCAAAGTGTTTTATTTACTTCAGATCACAAGTGCAAGGCATATTCTCTTGGAGCAGCTCAAGTGAGGCATGACTAACTTCCCCTTCATCCTTTTTCCCCAAATCATTCACTAATTTCCCCAAAGGATATTGAGATCTGCTCAATACTCCTAGATTACTCCATTAAACTCCTTTTTTCCTTTAAAAGCCTAAGTTTCCTATACTTAGCGCTTTCTTCTCAAAAAATTCATATTAACCCTTTTTTTTAACTTTATTATATAATTCCCTCTTTATGCCCTTTCCCGTACTATATATTTAAATCCCCACATATATAAGTATCCCCGCCTTTGGTTGAAATATAACCATAAGTATTGTTCTTCGGGAATTACTAAGTTTACTTGAAACTTAGTAAGAACCCTTATCGCTTCATTCACCCTCCTCCGATGCGATCCGACCCCCTCCGATCCGATATCGCTATCGGAAATCGCAGCATTCGCCTTCCCCTCTGTTTTGTTTCCCTCTTGAAAACCCTCCGACGCGATATCGCAAGTCGCGAATCGCAAGTGTTGGCCCGCCTCTATATTCGTTTCCCCGACGACCTCCTCCGATGCGATATCGCTATCGCATCATCGCATCGCGTTGTTATCGCATCGTCCCATTTCGCTATCGCTCATCGCTGATTGTTTAAAGGCCTTCGCCCATGCCACCCCCCGATATCCGATCGCCGATGCGATATCGCTCTCGCTATATCGCAAGTCATATGTATATAAAACACTCCGCCCCCATGTCCCTGCCGATGCGATGTTGCGATCTAACCTCCGCCGTTGGATCTGCCCTCGCTAGATCCAATGGCTCGCATATATTTCATGCTAGAGTGATCGCTCCCACCCTGTTTTTCATCAAATTTCCTGTGTAAAGTGGTTTTTGCCTTCTAAAAGGTAAAAAGGCTTTCTTCTTCATATTTCAGTTCGCCGCCTCTGCGCGCTCCAAAAGCAAAGGGGACCTGGTCATTCTTCAGCCATTTTTCATCGCCTCCAAGCAGATTAGCTCCGGACAACGAGCTCGCTCTCAGCACAGTCACCATTCTACAGTCCTCCTCCTGTTTTGATAAAGTTTTGATCGGCCAGCGCCGATAGACCTTCTAAAGCCCGCAGAAAGCACCGCAGCCGTTCCTTTTTGCCATAAAGTGGTAGGAAAGGGCGATTTTGCAGAGTTAAAGTGTATCAGTGAAGAAAAAGTGCATCAGAATAGCCGAAAAGTGTATCAGTTCAAGCAGAGCGTTAAAGTGTATCAGTGGAGCAGTAAAAGCCAAAGCAGATGAACATTAAAGAGGATCCCAACAAGTCAAAGAGTATCAGTGGAGAGTTAAAGCTATTAAAATCCAAATCAGATCAGAGTTAATGAGAATCAAAGCCACCTAAGAGCCGCGGATCAGAGACCAAGGAACACTTATTGCATACAGTCGGTGCACAGCCACCAAGGACGCCTATTAACTCATTTTTGAAGGAGCTGCCTCCAGCGCAACATATACTAGATATTTTACTTTGCTTGTAGATTAAGTTAGGTTAAAACTTAGATATTTTCTCAGATCTTTGATGAGATGTGTTTGTAGATATTTTTCTTATAAATACCTCCCCAAGCGATGTATTGTGGGTTGGTTGTTGTTGGTTTGTTATTTCATTTTTGAACTGCGCTGTAACTCTGTGAATATTCTGAATAAAAGGCCGCTGGAATGCATTGTTGCTGAACTCTGGATGTGGGATTGATGACAGGGGGTTATGTTGCAGAATTATAGAATCATTCCGTGGATCAATAAGTCTTTCTCTTACTTGTGTCTTCAATTTCTGTCTTTCTATATCATACATGTTTCATAATCTAAATATCAGGGAAAAGGAATAGCCCATAATTTACGTAACTGTAATCTGTGTTCAATCTCTGTTATTTTCTATGTTTTCTTCAAAATTAGCACAAACAGTGAATACTTAATTGCTCCTGTTTCCCTAGTTTTTGCATCTTGATTATAATCTGAGAAATCCTTAATTGCTTCTTGGACATAATCATTCACTTTCCCTCTGTCAGATGAAGGATTCTTAGTTTCCCTTCACCTCTGACCCCATTCCATCTGACTTCAGCTTACAGATTGTTCCATGACTGATTCCCTGCTCTGTAGCACCTCCTTTTGTCAAAGAAACCATATCCAGCTCATCCTCATGGACTCCATTGCCCAATGGATTAAACTTCTTAGATTTTCACCCTGTTCCATTGAATGACACCATCCATCCAACCAAACTTAAAACTAAACTCTGCACTTCATAACTAGCCTAAAATCTCACCAAAACAAAGCTAAATCATAAAGAGAGAGCTCTCTCTGGTTGCAGGTAGGCTAGGACCTGCAACTAAAAGATTGGTTTGTGGTTACCTCGGCCGTATTCCCTTAGGAGTCAAAGGGAACAACCTGAGTGATAACATCATTGGCGACTCCACTGGGGACCTGAATCATTTGTTTATTACTGCAAATCCAAAGACTTGATCAGTTCGCCTCTTAAATTAATCGTAAAAGTTGTTTTGAAAAATCACAAAAAATCAAAATAATCATAAACAATCTCAAAAATTTTGTTTCCTGGAGAAGCTGAAACCTTTTCTTCAGGATTATTTTCCACGTTAGATCTGATCTGTGATGGTGGACAGGGATCAGACACACCAAAGTTAAAATCATCCACCTGGCGACTCCACATCATTTTCACAATCAAGACTCCACTGGAGAAATGAACCCGAAAGAACTCTATGAAAAGATCAGGCTTTTGACCTGGATTGTTATCCAAGAGATTATGTTCTTTCTCATCCATAAGATTTTGACTTGTATATTGTATTTTAGAGATAATTTTTATAATATTCCTTTGAAAAATGTTGTTGAAAAGTCTCCTTGCGCATCTAAACAGCAGTCTTCTAATTCCGTTGAAGATCATCATACACCCAAGTAGAAACCAAAAATTGAGCCCAATCATTCAATCCCTGTACATATTCCCGTGCCTCGTAGAGTTCCTGATAGATATAGGCCACTCATTTTGCCTCCCGCGCTCAATCCTTTACCTAATAATCATCCCAAGTATCTCCCAAGATTTGATGGAGAGAATGGTGTTACTGCCCAAAAGCATATCCAAGCTTTTGAAGACTATCTTAATATATTTGAAGTGGATGATGTGGATGTTAGTATTAGGCTGTTCGCTCTTTCTTTGCAAGGCGAAGTTAGAACTTGGTTCAAAACCTTGCCTGAGGCTAGCATCCCAAATCTTGAGCAGTTTCTCAAACTCTTCCTTGATAGGTGGATGGTCAAAGTTAATCTCCTCATGCTCATAGAAGAATATAATCAGTTAAAAAGGCATCCAGATGAAACAGTGCAACAATTTTCAGACAGATTCAATCAAACTTATCATTCAATGCCATTAAATATAAGGCCTCCCCCTGATTTAGCTCTACTGCATTATCCAAGAGCTTTTGATTCAGAGATTGAATTTCGTTTGAGAGAAAGAAGCCCGTCCACTATGAAGCAGATGCAGGACATGGCAGTGGATGTAGAGGTTAATCTGAAGATTAGAGAGGAAAAGCGGAAGGCAGAGAAAGAGGAAAAACTTCATAGTTTGATAAAGGAATCAGAGGAAATGATACAGAAGATCACACTGAAAGTTGAATGTCTAGAGCGCCAGGACACATCTGTTTTGCAGAAGCAAAAGATTGATATTCACGAACAAATTTTTTCCAAATCAGATGACATATTCATAGAGCCATATGTGGAGGAGCAATCTCCTGATCTACTGTGTGAATATAATGGCATTTCTTCTTTCAGTTGTCTACCAAAATATGATCTATATGATGATGAATATGCTCCTCAAATCCATATTAACCTTGCAGAGGAAACAAAAGCTATTTTGGGAGAAACGAAAGTTCAGGTTCAGCAGCCTGAATCCAGTGATCAGCTTGTTCATCTCAGCTATGAAGAGGAGGAGGAAAATGCAGAAAATTTTGAAGCCAGCGAAGGAACTTTACCATTTTGTTTCAAATCTTTTCAGTTTATTAAGGATAACTACCATGCAGTTTGTAATCAAATGTCAACAAGTTTTGATATTGACCATCTAGAGGAGAGTCAAATCCTTGCTCATAATGCATTACCTCTAGTTTTGCAGCCCCAAATTGCCACTGAATATCAGATTGCAGAAGAAGACTTAGAAGCAGCAACATATGATCAAGAAATCCAAGTTGATTCCCTGCCACTTTGTTTTGAATCATCTGAATTATTTAAAGAAAAGGAGGAGCAGCATGTGCAAATCTGTCAAGTCCCATCTGAACCTGTATGTAATAAATTGCAAGAATCATTCCAAGTTTTGTATAATCCATCAGCTGACAGGTTGAATGATGGAAGAAATCAGAACTCTTCTCCATTAACAGGCTGTAAGGGTCAAAATCAAGACAGTAGTGTTTTCCCATTGCCAAGGCATGATAGCTATCCAAAGCATTTGTACAGTTGTTTAAATCAGCTCAAGAATTGTGTATATATTTTGCAGGACCCTTTTGTACAGTTTCTAGATTCAGCGAAGGAGATCAGCAATTCCCTTTTCTTCTCAAAAGTTAACACAGCTATATCTGATTGCAAGATCTCTATTTCAAGCACCAGCAAGCACAAGGAACAAAAGTCACTAATGTATATAATGCTTAAGTGGCTGCATTGGCTGTTTCATTTCACCTAACCAGCAGATAGAAAGCTGATTAGAGTAAGTAGGTAGGATTTTGGTTTTTGTTTGGATAGTAGCTTGCTGCAGATTGAAGCCCGAAGAGAAGGCCCTAAGCTCTTCAAGTATGCTATTATATATATAAATAAGGCAACCAGCAAAGGGAAGTTTTCAGAATACAACAAAAATTGAATATAAGGCTATCTGACCTGCTGTTCTTGACTTTTCACAAGGAAAAGCCATCCCCAAGTGGAGCCACTGTTAGCCTCCTATACCAATAGGTTTCATTTTTCATGATTGACTGTGGAAGTGCCAAATATGTTCATCCTTTCCATGCTGCAAAGGTTCCATATTTCCAAGCAATCACTACTTTTGTTACAGTTAAGGGAGGGCCAAACAGCTTAATCTTGGCCTCCCTAGGTTTAAATTTCTTGTTTTAGAGATAGAGAATGAATATCTGTCCAAACTGTTTAATCTTGGCAGATCATTAGATAGGTAGAGAAGCTAGGGTGCTCAACAGCTTAATCTGAGCCCCTGGAAGATATAAGGATAGATTTAGATAGGAGGATAGCAAAAAGAAAAGAAAAAAAGTTGGGTTTGCTAGTCTAAGTGCACCCATCCAAAAAGAAGACAAAATGTTAGGTAAGTAGGCTGGGTAGGCAGTTTTGAGGTTGCAGAATGAAGGATTGTGATCAATTTTGTGTTTCAAAGTGTTTTATTTACTTCAAATCACAAGTGCAAGGCATATTCTCTTGGAGCAGCTCAAGTGAGGCATGACTAACTTCCCCTTCATCCTTTTTCCCCAAATCATTCACTAATTTCCCCAAATGATATTGAGATCTGCTCAATACTCCTAGATTACTCCATTAAACTCCTTTTTTCCTTTAAAAGCCTAAGTTTCCTATACTTAGCGCTTTCTTCTCAAAAAATTCATATTAACCCTTTTTTTTAACTTTATTATATAATTCCCTCTTTATGCCCTTTCCTGAACTATATGTTTAAATCCCCACATATATAAGTATCCTCGCCTTTGGTTGAAATATAACCATAAGTATTGTTCTTCGGGAATTACCAAGTTTACTTGAAACTTAGTAAGAACCCTTATCGCTTCATTCACCCTCCTCCGATGCGATCCGACCCCCTTCGATCTGATATCGCTATCGGAAATCGCAGCATTCGCCTTCCCCTCTGTTTTGTTTCCCTCTTGAAAACCCTTCGACGCGATATCGCAAGTCACGAATCGCAAGTGTTGGCCTGCCTCTATATTCGTTTCCCCAACGACCTCCTCCGATGTGATATCACTATCGCATCATCGCATCGCGTTGTTATCGCATCGTCCCATTTCGCTATCGCTCATCGTTGATTGTTTAAAGGCCTTCGCCCATGCCACCCCCCGATATCCGATCGCCGATGCGATATCGCTCTTGCTATATCACAAGTCATATGTATATAAAACACTCCGCCCCCATGTCCTCGCTGATGCGATGTTGCGATCTAACCTCCGCCGTTGGATCTGCCCTCACTAGATCCAACGGCCCACATATATTCCCTGCTACAGTGATCGCTCCCGCCCTGTTTTTCATCAAATTTCCTGTGTAAAGTGGTTTTTGCCTTCTAAAAGGTAAAAAGGCTTTCTTCTTCATATTTCAGTTCGCTGCCTCTGCGCGCTCCAAAAGTAAAGGGGACCTGGTCATTCTTCAGCCATTTTTCATCGCCTCCAAGCAGATTAGCTTCGGACAACGAGCTTGCTCTCAGCACAGTCACCATTCTACAGTCCTCCTCCTGTTTTGATAAAGTTTTGATCGACCAGCGCCGATAGACCTTCTAAAGCCCACAGAAAGCACCGCAGCCGTTCCTTTTTTCCATAAAGTGGTAGGCAAGGGCGATTTTGCAGAGTTAAAGTGTATCAGTGAAGAAAAATTGCATTAGAACAGCCGAAAAGTGTATCAGTTCAAGTGGAGCGTTAAAGTGTATCAGTGGAGCAGTAAAAGCCAAAGCAGATGAACATTAAAGAGGATCCCAACAAGTCTAAGAGTATTAGTGGAGAGTTAAAGCTATTAAAAGCCAAATCAGATCAGAGTTAATGAGAATCAAAGCCACCTAAGAGCTGCGGATCGGAGACCAAGGAACACTTATTGCATACAGTTAGTGCACAGCCACCAAGGACGCCTATTAACTCATTTTTGAAGTAGTTGCCTCCAGCGCAGCATATGCTAGATATTTTACTTTGCTTGTAGATTAAGTTAGGTTAAAACTTAGATATTTTCTCAGATCTTTGATGAGATGTGTTTGTAGATATTTTGCTTATAAATACCTCCCTAAGCGATGTATTTTGGGTTGGTTGTTGTTGGTTTGTTATTTCATTTTTGAACTGCGTTGTAACTATGTGAATATTCTGAATAAAAGGTCGCTGGAATGCATTGTTGCTGAACTCTGGATGTGGGATTGATGACAGGGGGTTATGTTGCAGAATTCTTGAATCATTCTGTGGATCAATAAGTCTTTCTCTTACTTGTGTCTTCAATTTTTGTCTTTCTATATCATACATGTTTCATAATCTAAATATCAGGGAAAAGGAATAGCCCAGAATTTACGTAACTGTAATCTGTGTTCAATCTCTGTTATTTTCTATGTTTTCTTCAAAATTAACACAAACAGTGAATACTTAATTGCTCTTGTTTCCCTAGTTTTTGCATCTTGATTATAATCTGAGAAATCCTTAATTGCTTCTTGGACATAATCATTCACTTTCCCTCTGTCAGATGAAGGATTCTTAGTTGCCCTTCACCTCTGACCCCATTCCATCTGACTTCAACTTACAGATTGTTCCATGACTGTTTCCCTGCTCTGTAGCACCTCTTTTTGTCAAAGAAACCATATCCAGCTCATCCTCATGGACTCCATTGCCCAATGGACTGAACTTCTTAGATTTGCACCCTGTTCCATTGAATGACACCATCCATCCAACCAAACTTAAAACTAAACTCTGCACTTCATAACTAGCCTAAAATCTCACCAAAACAAAGCTAAATCATAAAGAGAGAGCCCTCTCTGGTTGCAGGTAGGCTAGGACCTACAACTAAAAGATTGGTTTGTGGTTACCTCGGCCGTATTCCCATAGGAGTCAAAGGGAACAACCTGAGTGATAACAGAAGGATCACGCTGTACGGAGCCAGTGCGCGACTATGAAAGTGATGATGACTTGGACTGCATCTACAAGATAACAACGCGAGAGAAAGACTGGGTAAATCCCACCACGGATGGGCGGATTTCATGGGAGCGCGAGAGCTCCTGTACTTCAGATTCTGATGAGGAAATAGAGCAATGGCAGAATCGGTTACACGAAGTAACCACACTTAATTGTAATATGATGACAAGATCATTGCGCTGCGTATCGACAGAGGTAAGAGATCTACCTACTTACGATGGTCTAAGTGAGGTAGATACCTTCTTGGATAAATTTGAAAGGGAGGTGCCAGAAAAGCAACGCTTCCATGCCTTAGAATGGGTACTGCGCGCTACGCCCATGAGATGGTGGGGTATGCACAAAGGAAGCTTTAACAATTGGCACGAATGTAGAAGGATGATGCGCACCCGATTTGGGAAGCCTAGGGTGCGATTGACAGATAAGTACAATGGGTAGGATGGTCCGCGCGTGCATTTGGCCAGGTGGGCACAGGCGTGTGGAAAACAACCTACGTGGATGCACATGAACTCCGCACTAAAAGTTATGGTCAATAAGCATGTGTTGGGGGGGAAATGTGCAAATGGCTCTTAATGTTGGGGAGACATTATGTAGGAAGGACAATAACGCAGAAGGTTCTCCGTGTGGAAGCGTTCAACAAGGTATGCAACACGCTGAACAAGGTATGCAATGCGCAGCGAAGTGATTGGGACCTGCGTGTACCTGTAGTATTATGGGCTTATAGGACGACATGCAAGAAACTGATGGGACAAACACCTTTTAGGCTTGTCTATGGAGTAGAAGCTGTAATTCCTATGGAGTACATCGTGCCTAGTCTACGCATAACAATGCTCACAGGTATGACAGACCGCGGAGCCCTGGAGGAGAGGCTCGCACAGTTGGAGGAGCTCGAAGAAGAACGATTTTTGGCTGGATTCCACCAACAGGTACAAAAGTAGCGTGAAAAGGCCTGATGCGATCGACATATTAAGTTGTGCACTTTTAAGGTGAATGATTTGGTGTTGTTGTATGATAGTAAGTTTGATAAATTCCCAAGGAAGCTCAGAATGCATTCGCTGGGACAGTATGTTATTAAGGAGGTCACAGATGGTGGTGCGGTGCAGTTGGTAAAGTTAAATGGAGAACTCTTCCCAGGAAAAGTAAATGGTAGTTGTTTGAAGCCATACACAGGTGGCCTGACCATCTGACTAGCCGACGGAAGCACAGTCTTAGCGCTTTAGGTAGTTGAAAGGAGGCACAGGACTATAAACTACTATGCCTGGGAGCTGTGCGATGTCAGGACTGTGAGTAGTAGTGAAGTGTCACAGGGCCTGTGACAGCACGAGGATAGATACGTTTCTATGTGGGTCGGCTGGAAAGTGACTGTTACAGTCACTATTCATGATGTGAAGCTTAGCTTGAGACCAAATGGAGTGGGCGATAAGCATTTAACGCGAACTTTATGGGCTAGATTTGTGAAAATATACTGCCAAGTGAGCATTAATGGAACAAATGTGGGGGGAACGGTCGAATTCAAATTCAAGAGGCGCTATAAATTGCAAAGGGATTTCCAGCAAACAACACTAGGAAAATTGAGAACTGAGCTGTTGCGCACCCAGACACTCATGAACCCAGACTTGTTTGATCTTTTGAAGGTGAAGTCGTTGTTTGAGCACTTACCCGAGCCGTTGAGAGAATTGTGGAATAACAATATGGCAACACCTGAGGAATCCATGGATATCGGAGTAATAACCACCGAGGAAGCTGCGCAGGCCATGACAGAAATGGAAGCCCCAGGAAGTGCCAGGATAGTCGCAGAAATCCTTAAATCACCACGTACGCCAAGACCCAAGAAAGACAAGCACGCTATGGTACCAGTGCGCGTATCCCCTAGAAATCCATTAAGGACTAAGCTTACCATGGAAGAAAAGGGGAAGGCTATCAATTTGGAGGCTGATGAGGAGGAAGAATTTGAAGAGATCCTGGTAGAGGAGGAGGAGGATGTAGAAATGGAGGTGGAAACCCAGAGTGCAAACCCTCTGACCAGGCCACTTGCGTATGTTCTTCCGCGGAAGGGGAAAGAAAAGGTGCCCAAAGACCTAGATGAGAGCAAGAGCTCTCTGCAGACTCTGCTGCTCCCCGATGATATCATTTTCGAAGGAGCGCACTTGGGACAAGTGCCTGTACTAAAATTTGAAGACTGGGATCTCACGAACCACGAGAAGTTCCCACATTTGGCAATCGCACAACTAATGCACCAAAAGAAAAACACACCGACCAGAGTCATAGAGTTGGAGTCGGGCTAGTGGCTGAGAGGTGTAGAAAAGGTAGGACTATTAAACCTACTCTAGGTGCCGCATTACCATCGCGCCCCAGTAACCATCTTTTTCATTAGGCAGCTTCTTTGCTTAGTGCGTGATGGGTGCTTGTGGATGGAGCCCATCCCCATCATGGACGATCTGATTCACATAATTACCCGGCTCCCTTGCAAAGGGGAGGACCCAGTGAATATCTTGGAGGGTAAGAGTGATGATTTGGCCATCATGGAGGCCATGAAAAAGAAGTTCAAGCTAGAGAAGAAGAAGAGAGGGTACGCGATTTCCATCATCAACAACCCTGTGGTAAAAGTCACGACACAAATATTCACTGGAAAGGTTATGCAGAAGTGCCGCGTGGATGAGGTGCCCGCGCCTGTGGTTGCACTTGCCGCACAATGCGCAGAAGGGGTCCAGTTTAACTGGGCAAACTACTTATGCAGCGAGTTCCTTGAGAATTGTCGCGAGGAACAGGAGCAAGGAAAAACTTTTCACTATGCATGGCTTCTATTGTCTATAGTGCTGGTGGCATGGGAATTGCCTGAGGACAACTAGTTCCCAATGATTGTGTAGAACCTCCGGAGGCAGTGAAGTACGCTTCGCTGTGGACAACTAGAGATGTGCAGAGGATAAGGGATAGTAAAATATTCTGGGTGTTCATGGAGATGAACATCAGAATGGGGATTAATCGTAATCCGCAGTTATCGCCCATGGTCTATAATTGTCTGTAGAGCTTCGCGGAGTTCAAGGAATATTTCCATCACGTTTACATTATAGCACGAAAGGACCCCGTGAAGACATGGCGTGAGCTACCTTATCTGGGGACGGACGATGTCATCTTTGCGGTCCTTGAGTCGTGGCCATCGGAGTGGCGCACTCCAACCAGCTCCACAGTGGAAGCAGAGAAGTCTGCCGCGCAGAGGAAAAAGGATGAGGCGAGGCTGCGGATGGCACAGTTGGCAGAGAAGCATAGGAATGAAGTAGTAGCAGCCAAGGCCCAGGCAGCACGGAACGCTACGAAGGCAGCTGAGGAAGAGCGTGGAGGAGAAAAGTCACCTTCGCTCGAACAGGAAATAAATACAGAGCAAGGTGGTGCAGACCCGCAGACAGTGTCCACACAGCTAAAATGACAATGCCCAAGAGAGCAGGTAGGGCCGCCGAAGAAGTCGAAGGCTTCAAAAACTTCATTCGGCCTGATCACCCTCACTGAGGGGGATCTGCACGACATTAGGGAGATGGTGAGGGATGTCACTGCGGAGAGTCGAGACCCTCCAGCTGTTCGAGGAGGAACAACAGAGGGTGTTGGGGGCCCTCCGAGCACAGATACAGGAGTTGCAGGTGCGCACTCCACAGGTTGGAACTGTGTTAACCGGCCTCGCAGTAGACATGTCCGCGACCGAGGAAATGTTGCACGCCCAGATGACCAACACCATAGTGCTGCCAGATGGAGCACTCATTACAGAAAATGAGGTTGATGGTCAGTGGTTTGAAGGGAATCGGGTTAAATATGGTTGCACTCCCTTGGGAGACGCTCTATGTTTTGTAGGATGGAGTTACTGTAGAATTGAGAGCCAGGGAGGGCCACGCGCTCCAGGTCATCAGCGAGCAATGCATCAGCTTTGACTAGTTGAGCCTGCAGCGAGATGAGGTAGTGGCACAAAACCGTTAGCTTGTGCAGGTGGTTGAGGAAGCCTTCTAGATGGTCCTAGAGCTAGCCATCCAAGCAGAAGAACCAGTGGAGGCGCACGTCCGGAAACTAGCAGCAGGGGTGCGCGAGGCAAAGGAAGAGATGGCCAGGGTTCAGCTCAAACTGAACCTCCAGATAGCCGAACTGCAATTGAAGGTGCAACCTTCAACTCTGCCAGAGGTTAAGGAACAATGTGCCAGCACGATTACAGCAGCAATAGCGGAGGTCAACAATGCAGTGAAAGACTGCACAAAGCTGTTTGAGGAGTCGTTCGATGTTCTCACCGCTCTACAGGAGGACCCAAACTTACAGCGCCTAGAGAAAAAGGCACGTGAGCTACAATAGAGATATGATGAAGTAAAAGGGACCACACAGACGGTTTCCCTTACACAGAGGCTCGCAAGGATGAAGCCGGTGAAAGCACTCAAGGAACAGGTAGATGCTGCTCGACATAACGAAGCCGTTTTGAAGGCATGCTTATAACCATGGATTGATGAGGTGTACATCATTATAACCTCCATTGAAGGAAAGCTCGCATAGCTGCAGGCAACACAGGAAAAAGTTCAGGGCAACAGTTCAGCTACAGTGGTCTCTGAACAACGCGTCGAGGAGGTCCAGTAGGCAGTCGCTCAGTGCGTTGTCGATGTTGCAGCGATCTAAGCAGAATTGGGAGGTCTTCACGCAAAGATCTCTGCATCGACAGAGTGACTTGAGGGCGAGTCACGATGTTTGTGTTGGGGGCTTGTTGGGCATGGGATCCCCCAAGGGAAGTTTTGGGGCTGAGAGCCCAGATTTTGGTCAAAAGTTGTAACTTCGATGTAAAGACTCCACATTTTGTGGGCGCGGAGCACGTAGCTTATAAAAGAGTCATAGGGTTGTCCACCCTCAAATTTTTTATTGTAATGTCGGCTGTAGAGATATACCCATGGTCCGCGGACCATGGGATTGTATAAATAGAGCGAGGCTCTAAGTAGTTAAAACATCTAATGAATCTAAGGGAAGCTAAGGATGAAGAGTTGAGTCGTATCTGAAGTGTAAAGTCTATTTTTGGGTCATAGAGTAAGAGAAGGCTTCGCAGTTGAGTGCGCAGAGTCCTAGTAGTCCGCAACTGAGTGCACAAACCCCTGTAGCTAAGTGCACAGGGCGAGTCGAGGCTGTAACAGTTGGAAGCATTAATAAAGAGAAGTTTTATATCATTTATGTGTATTTATTTCCTGTTTTATGCATTGAATGTATTTGGTATGAATTGCACTTCTACTGTTTATATCATGCGCGAATAGATATGACTGTGTTGATTAAATGAATACAAGATAGAATATATGTTTATGCGAAGTTAACTAACAGCTATAAGAAGATAAGTAAGATTCGAGGTGTACTTTGGGGAAATAGCGTAGGTCGCTGCCATAACAATGCGAAAGCATCTCAGCCCCTGGTTAGGGCTGCACAAAGGTGATTATGATAGATTGCAAAGGTATTGAAGGTTAGGACAGTGCGCAAAGTGACCTACGCGAAGGTAGGCACAATTGGACTAAATCGGCACCTCAGACATCTCAAGGGTGCAAAAACTTGGCTCCAACATCCCCCCATATTGCTTCGGGTGAGACTTCAGTCTGCACTCCACGGGCTAATGCTGAAAGGGCCAGTAGTGTAGGGATTTGTTTGGATAAATAACTCTGAACCTAGGTCAGGCCCCCTCAAGCCAACATCAACCATTGATTTTTCGGCTTGTCTCCATCAGTCTGGGTTTATACCATCAATGATTAATGCCTTAGAGTGTTAAGTCTGGATTGTTTCTTAGAATGTTTTTAGTTTTTTCCCATATTTCTCGCCCATCATGGGTTTACCCTTTTCAGTCGTGATGGCATCGCAGTTTTTACCTTTACAGTTGCGATGATCCCGATTTTTACTTTTATAGTCGCGATGAAAAAAAAATCTTCATTTTTTGGTCGTGTTGAAATCATCACTACTTTTGCTATACAAAGTAGTGATTCCATCACATGTTTTCCTATGCAAAGTAGTGATAATCGCGGGTTTGGGTATGTAAAGTAATGATGATCCTTGAATATGAGAATTTTTAAGATTTCTTCCTTAGCATCTAGTGTGTCTTAGCCCCTAAGGTCTTTTCCTATCATGTATGCTTGGATTTGTCCATGTTTTGATTGATTGCCTTGATTAATTTGCAAAATTTTTCTCGTTGGCTTCGAAGTGAAATCTGATTGAATTCTAGGGATTTTAGTCGTTGGTCATCATTTTCTACTTGTTGGTGTCACAGAGATGTTTGTTTTAATGATTGGTTTACTGTTGTTTTCTGTAGAAATCATTGAAAACATCGTTTTGCATCTATCTTAGCTTGTATTTCAAAATTTACTTTTCGTGAAAATGCATTAGATTAGTTGCATTGAGAAGTTATTTTTTGAGATTCATCATTGTGAATAGATCACATTTTTTGATGATTGAATGCTAAAAAACTGTATTAGGTGCATCAAATCTTTCAAAATGAAAAGAAAAGCATAATTCATATAAGTGCATCTTTGTAAAGTAAAAATCATTTTTCTTTCGAAAAGTTGTATTTAGGATAGTGAAAAGTGAAAATATTTTTTACTTTTGGCATTGTGTTTGGAAGACGAAAGTGAAAGCTAGTGGGAGGCATTTTGCGTGATGCATTTTGTTTGATCCATTATTGATTGAAATTTATTCCCTTGATTAGTATAGCTTTCATTGAAACAGAAAGTTTTCCTTTTCTCATATAGTTGCATCATAGGTGTTCAGGTGACATTGTTTTGAGCCTCAAAACTAAAACATAATTGAAGATTAACTTAAAATTTATCTCAATTAATTTAAGGTGAATTTGAAACATTAATGCTCATACTTAGTTTTCTAGGCTAGAGACGTGTTCCAACGTCTTTAAAACTTAGCAGCCATCGTTCGCTTTTGCATTAGACAATGCTAGCACAGACTTGTGCTCCCCGTACCGTCGAGTTATTTAAAGGAGACCCTCATAGGTTACAAACCTTTATCCATAGGAAGTCGAGTCTATCGCCCTATAAATGTGTTTCACCGAACACAACATTCGAGGAGATTTCCTGGACGTATGTCAAGTCCTTGGTAAATTTATTTACTGAGGTGTATATTGTAGTTCACGATTACTTGGTACTCCTTTTGCCTAGAGTTACCTGAGTGGTCATTTCGATCTTTTCTGACTCTTTAAATTTGAAAAGATCATCGAGCAACTTGTCCTTTCACGCTCACTAAACTACCTAAAGTGACTAGAGTCACCTTTCCATCCTTTTCTAGACTCTTAAAAAATGAAAAGGAAAAATTATTGTTTCAAATTTTAAAATTAATTAACCACGGAACAACATCCTTCCTATGGAAATACTCCTTAGTAGATCTTAGGTTGATACCAATGGCAACATATTCTGAGTCTACCAGTCAAGGAAACCCCTTTGATGGGAGTCCTAGTACTTTTCCTTCTTTTGGAAATACTGGTGCTCCCTATATGGCGACATTATCCATTCCTAAATTGACCATTGGCCTGCCAATTTGGTTGTTTTCGACCTCGGTGGTTCTGAGTGTCCAATTTGCTTTTCAACCAAATTCTCATCCCCCTGAACAACATCAACCTCATGTTGATCCTAAAGTTGACCCCTCACCTTCTTCGCCTATTTCTTCACCTCGTTCTTCCTCTTCGCTTGGTGAAAGTCTGGATTCTAGTAACCAGGAAGCTAAGAAGAAGAAGAAGAGGACGAAGAAGAAGAAGAAAAATAAGCAAGGGGGCAACCAAGTAGTCATTGCTATGGATGCAACTGATGAAGAAAAATATTCCAACCAGCCTTAGAAAGTAAAATTCCCTTGCATGTTATGTAAGGGTGACCACCTTCTTCGGAATTGTCCTAGTATTCCCAAGGTCTTAGAAGTGTGGTCCACAGGTTCACATCGACCTTTTTCATCAGCCTCTGGCAATCATGCTAGTGACAAACCCTCAACTAGTAACAGTAAAGCCTATGGGAAAAAGGGAAAAGTCAAATTTCCCTGTAAGTTGTGTGAAGGTAATCATCCCATTCACCTTTGTCCTCTTATGGATGAAGCTTCCAAAGAGTTGGAAAACCTTACAGCTTCTCAACCTCATCTTCCGACTGGGTATCGAAAGCTTTCCCTTGATCCTTCACTAGTTGATCCAGTGATTGATCAAAAGTCATCTTTGGTCAACCCCACTCTCTCTGAAAGTGAGTCTCATAAGTTCGTTCTTGACCAACCATTGGTTGAGAAACTGGTAGACCTGACTCCATCTTTAGTTAACCGTACCTTTCTGGTAGAGAGTGAACCTCATACTACTCAGGTTCTTCTGGTTTCTTTAGTTTCGAATGAACTGGAGGGAAATCCTCATGTTCTTGAGGTGCATGAGAGCATTTCTCCTGTTCCCATAGAGAAAGAGGGAAGCTCTCAAGTTCCTGCGACACCCCCTCCAAGTAGTTAAGTCACTTCTTTTGATTAGAGTCGATTGGTAGGATATCGCCTTTCGTCTTATGTACCTTTCCAGATTACAGTACAGGCTTACCATATGGCCATACCTAGCACAGTCATAGATGAGGGCACATCTATTAGTATTCTTTCCTCAACTGCTTGGCAAGATTTAGGTTCTCCTCAGCTTGACCCTGTCAGCTATAATCTGTTAGCTTTTAATAGAGGAACCAGTCAACCATTAGGGATCCTTCCTAAGTTACCTATTACTTTGGGAGGAAAGACTATCTATATAGACATGATGGTTGTCGAAGGCCCTTTATATTTTAATCTACTCCTAGGTCGTGACTATGTTTACATCATGGGAGCTCTTGTTTCTTCCCTCTTTCGAGTGATGTGTTTCCTGCATGAAGGAATCATTGTGGTCATTGATCAACTTACATTCATTGGTCTTGAATCAACTCCCGCTCAACCATCATTCCTGAATGGTTCTTATGTGCAAGCGATATCACCCCTACCACAAGTTAATTACGTGGCCACCTGTTCCATGCCCACATTTACTGATGATATCATCGGTGATGTAGTACATCATGTATTGGGGGCATTGGAGCTCGATTTTTCATTTGGATCCCTAGACATGTATCCCTTCCAGAGTGTTGTTCTCCCTTCTTATGAGAAACTCTTGGAATCCATGTCCTCTTTTGGGTTGTGATAACAAGGGAAATGGAGCAGAGTTCCCTGTCCTGTGTCAAGCTCCTTAAAAAATGAAACAAGGTATATGAGGATAGTTCTTTTGCTATGTCAACCTCATTAAAAAAATTAAATACGTTCCATGAGGATATTTCTTTTGCTATGTCAACCTCGTTAAAAAATGAATAAGTGTCATGAGCATGGTTCTTTTCCTATGTCAATCTCATTAAAAAATGAAACAAATCCCCTTCCAATTCGAGTCTTTGATTAGATCTCGTAAAATCCCAGTCGATTCTTTCACTTGATCTCGTAAGTGAATCTTCATTCCATCCACTTAGGTGAATGAAATGAAGCTTGGGGGGCATGTACCTCGAATTGAGTCATTATGCTGGGGGCATGCAAACTTATCTCAAGCATAGTTTATCTTTGTTTCAAGCTTGTGTAAAAATGAAACCAAATCCAAGCATAGTTTGTCTCCATTTCAAGCTTGTGTAAAAATGAAACCATTCCCACTTTACATCTTGTGATTGCCATTTTTATTAGCCTTTTTTCAGATGAGCCTTGGTTCTTTCATTCCATTGTCACCATCTCTTTGGCCAATCATTCGCTTTCACTTGGTTGTGTTAACCTTGCTCAAGGAACATCTGCGATGAGTGGTCTTATTAGCTAGCCTCTTGACCATTACATGTTTTGAGCAGTTCCATCATTTCTGGAACCAATTGTTATACTTTTATACCACTCGTTCCTCCAGGTGGAGTCTTCTTTCAGCTCTTTTTAGACTCCAAAAATATGAAAAGATTGTTGAGTACTTTTCATTTCGAACTCGTTAAAGTAAATGAATTGACGTCTACTCAGTATAAGTTTAACCCTTTTCCGAACTGAGATAGACTATTGTACAAAAAATGCACACCTTAGTCGAACATGGCTAGGAGGTTCTCTCGAATATTATTTTCTACCTTTTCATATTCGAGAGACAAATTACGAAAAGGGACATGATGGAGTTTTCTTTTTCGTTTCTTTTTCAAACTCTCTAAATATGAAAAATGTACTGAGTTATTCTTCCATTGGACTCATTAAAATTTTTACGACGAAAGACTCATCACCATGATGAGACCAAGTTTCTCCTTCCTAGGGCTTGTAAAACTTACTAGGATGGATTCATCTGAAGGATGAACTTATATGACAAGCATATGGTATCCTCTTCAAGCTTGTGTAAAAATAAAGAGGTACTCGCTAGAAATAGTGGGGGAAAAAATGAAGATGAAATATCCTTTGTATAGACAGTATGTTGCTCTTTAACATGACAGTCATCTATTTCTCGCGTCGGGTTTGGGATATCCTCACTTGGTCACTTGTCCTTCCGGGTTTGGGTTATCCATTTTACCTCTCATATGACTATTTCACTTCATCATTAATACCCTTGGTCCTCTGTTGAGTCTAATGCTGCCACACTCCATATTTGTGTCGCCAATATGTTCAAGAGAAGTCCAATATGCAGTTATTTACCTATATATTGTTTGAGTCATTGCTACAGTCCTGAATATTGTTCCACCTTATTCCTTGTTTCATGTCGATGATGGGGAATCATCATTCCCCTCCTTCGACGGGTCACTTCCTGTTGACTTCAGCTCATTATCGAGGAAGATGACTTAGGAGCTCCCTTTCAATACCTTAGAGCTTGCATGCCTTAATGGCAAGTTCTTCGCATTCGACGACAACTTTTCACTATTGGCCTCTGATCAGGTGATTCCACAAGTGTTCGACTTTAGCTTCGTTATCACATTCACGGATTGTAGTGTCGTACCTTGAGAGCCATTGTCATTATGGGTGGTTGCTCTCGTGCCAGTTAACGGTCCACATCAATGGTCGGTAATCAGGTGGTTTTCTAGCATGTTCAACTAAGACACGTTCATTCACATGTTAGGATCTGTACTTTGATCGGGTTGGGATGGAGTGCAAGACCCTAAGTTTTGTCTAATATAACTCAAGTTGCGTGGAGTTATGTATTGTTCATGATTGTACACATGTTTCTTCTATACAGATGGCTGTGACCATACTGTGGGACTTTATATTTATGATGATGATCCTTCTATATTGGATAACTGCGTCCATGCCTTGGATCTTAGATTATAGATGATCATTCTGTATTGGATGGTTGCACCCATACCATGGATCTTTTCACATAGTCCTTTATGTCTGGATGCTTGCGTCCATACCATATATTCATGTCTTGATCTCAGATATGTATATGTATATGCGTCCTTGATTTGCAGGTCTCCTAACAAAGCATGTCCTCATCCTTGCAAGAGATCGTAAAGCATCTCAACCATCACTCCTCGTTCTGCCTTCATGCTTTAGGGGGCATTTGTTACACAATATTTTGTCATACCTCCTGCACTTTCTTGTGACATACCCCGAAGTGTCCAAAATATGACCATAATGTAGTGTAATCATTCATATATGCAGTTCAAAGCCTTCCTAGGACATTGATTGGAAAATTCCTTGAGCTTCCCCTGAAGGAAATAACTCTTTAACCCTAAAATGATGATCATTTCTCTTATAAGGCTTAAAACCACGATGGTCGCATGTTGGAATATTCTAGACCTGCGATGACATCGCTCTGTTTGCTCATATACCCACGATGATCCTAAAAAGGCAATTTTCCCAAAGAGGATGAGAAGCTTCGTGATCTAGAAGCTTCTAGAGTGGCGAGATGGAGGTTGTTCGACATAGATGAGGTCAAATTCTCCCAACTTGGCCTCTTGGTCTTATCCCTATGAGCTACCTCCTTGATATGAGGACCTAATCCTATCTTTGGAGAAGTCCTAACTCCCTTTCCTAGTCTATAAATTCATCCTCTCCCATTCCCAAATGGTTGGTTAGTTAAGAGGCTGGGTTGATCTATGTCCATTTGCACCCCTATGCTGAGCTTATGCTTAGAGGCTATTCATTAGACTTGGAGAAGGAGTGTTTGGAGAGTTTCTTGGCTTGGTCTTGGATTACCACTCAAGGAGAGCCTTCCAACATCAAGGCTATGGTTGTAAGCTTCCGTTTATTCTTTAAATAATAATACAACTGCTGGTTCATCTTCCAAAAATATATATGTTCATGTATGTATTGGCTTGGCATTCCTTGATTAGATAAGTAGGTTATTATTGGATTTGCTATTGGTTTTGGCATGCTTTGTTGTCTCTTGATCACTTGTGCAGGTACATAAGTGCTAAAAGAAGCAGGAACAAGTCCGTGACATAAGCAGTTTAAGGATCCCAACAAAGGAAATCGGATTAGCATCAGAGCAAGGTAGGCCATCTCTCTTGTTCTACTTTTCAATCGTAACCTAGGAATATGTCTAGTTGATTGTCACTTCAGTTGCTAGACCCATTCATTGGGCTAGAGGGATCATCTCTGTTCGTAGAGAGGATTAACCTTGTTTTAGTAAATTATAATTAGTGATTTGAATCTACAAGGAATTTATACATGGTATCAGAGCATAAATCACTCTAGAAGAGGAGAATATGAGTTTGTCTTTTGCAGCTGAAATCAAATTTGCAGTATCATAATTCAGAGTCAGTAGGATGTTGTTCTACATGTTGAGAATCGAATAATCTCTTGAGGGTAGTTCGAACTATATTTCTTGGAAGGACAAGATGGATGCAGTGTTGGACGACAACATGCCTAAGGAATTCATAGACAAAGATATTCCTATGCCTCCCGCCATTGATACTCAAGATTTGGCAAAGTGCAGAAAATGTGTTGCAAAGGCGAGAAGGATTATCTTAGAAGGAGTTCGAGATCATATTGTCTCGAACCTCCACAGTAAGAGGAATCCATATGCAATGTGCAAGGCCTTGACAGACTTATTCCAAAACAACAGTGCCAACAGGTAGTTGGCCCTGAAGGACAATCTCATAAAAATCAAGATGGAGAAGGGTGATGGGCACCAATATTGCAGCAAGAATGCTACATCTCTTGGGCTACCAGCTTTACTTTATCAACTCGGGGTTCGTACAAACTTGGAGGTGACAGTGCTGTATACACAAGTAAAAGTGATGGTTCTGCCTTTTGTCACTGTTTAGTTGGCGAGAGACCAATAGGGTTTTCAAGCTAGACTTCTATGGGTTCAGAAGAAGCTTGGTTACTTGATGAAATAAATATAAATATACTCTAAGAGAGAACTGATCTACTGCAATAATGAAAAAGACCGGAATTGAATGCTAAGGCACACTATTTCCTAATTAACAACTAAGAGCTATGCTTTGCAATGATGCTAAATTAGCATGAACAACATGCTACTATCCTAAGCATGGAAGCTGAAAACATCAAACACAATTGTTAGGCATGTAGAGGACTGTAATAAATCTGCTTTGTCTTTTTATGCTTTTCATGAAAAATCAAGTGTGCAAACTAATCTCTTTTGGTGATGTGGCAGGTGGTTTAGGGATGCTAAGGGATGGCTGGAAGGTTCAAGAGATGGTTGGAAGGTTTTGGGAACCCTTGGGTGACCTTGGGAGGCTTCCTAGAGGTTTTCCCTCAATTCGGCCTCAAAACAGGCCACTACAGGAAAACCTACAGGAGGTATTAGAAACCTACAGGATTCCCTGTATTTCTACATGTTGTAGCCATGAGAAAAATGATGGGTGTTGGAGGTGATGGAAAGCTTAGGGAAGGTGTTTTATGGGTGGAATGGAGTGAGAAGAGGCCTAGGATCACTCAAAACCCAAAACCAAGTTTAGGAGATGGTTGGATTCGCTCAAAATTCTTGAGGAAATTTCCATGTAAAATGATGAAATTGGTGAAGGTTTTGATGAAAACAAGGAATGCCTATGGGTGGATGAAATTGGAAGGTGGTTGCTAGTTATGAGATTTTTGTCTACTTTTGAAGTACCTGCTCTGCATCACACATGTGTAATTTCCAAAAAGTCATGTAACAAGAAGAATTCTCATGAGCTAGAAAAGCATAATTTAATGAACTAACTGTCTACCTTATGCATGAAGAACTTGCTGAATAAAATGGAATCATGGATGAGATCTACTGCAAGAATGAATATAGAAGAGATGGAAATGAAATCCTACTTTGAAAAACTGATCAAATGCTAGTTTAAGTACAACAACCTCTAAATATCATGAGAGAAATGGAAATCTACCTTTTTGGGTTGCATAAGGGTCTTTTCCCCAAATCACGATCCTAGAAGAAAGAAGTGAGGCCAAGACACCTACTGACAGCTTTGTTGAGCATATTTTATCCCTTCTAACCTACTACTGAAGTAAGGCACAAATGGAAGCAAACTAATAAGCAATTAATCAAATCTACACTACTTGCAATGAAATACTTCTAAAAATAGTTTAACCATGAATCTATCAAACTAAGCTAAGCATAAATATACAAGAAGAGAAACATTTGCTGCTAGGGTTGGGCCCTAACCCAAGAGCTTCAGCCCTCTGAGTTAACTCAGTACTGAATCAAGAACAAACTCATTCTTATTACCAAAACATAAAATTACATCAAAAAGTCTTCCACAAGTCTGGAGCTCGAAAATAGCTAGAGTTTTACAACAAAAATTCAAATCCTAATGAGGCTCTAGGCCTCTCTACTTATATAACTGAAGTCTCCAACGACTTAAATTTAGGGAGGCTCGACTCCCAAACTCGAGATGAACTACTCTTTGTCTATCACTTTCTCGGCTGCCTTCTAATCTTCATGACTTGGCTGCTTGCACTCCGAGCTGGTGGGATTAATGGAGGAATATTTGAATGGGGAAGGAGTAAATGAGGAGGATTTACCTCCTACAATCTCTCTCCCTTGTCCCATTCGAGTTTCAAACCTTAGTCTTTGCCAAAATTCCTTGATTTTCTCTTCCAAACCTGCATTTAATGCATATTAGTCCACTAGGCATAATATCCCACTCTAACTCATCTCATTAAACAAAATATAATCAAAACATGTAATAAGTTGTGAGAAAAGTTGGTTTGACTAAGCTAGGAGGTGAATTAAGGCCCATATAATTACCCAATGATGAGGCTCATCATCACCCCCTACTGAAAGTGTTGCTCATCCTCTGAGAAATTCAATCAATATCCATGTCCTTCATAGCTCTAGTGGCCTCCCTGACATCCCATGCCTCTGTCGTGGTTTCCTCTTCTTTTTCAAAGAAACCTACTTTCTTTTCTACCTCCTCCCACTGCCTCTTTACTTCTTCTTCCTTCCTTCCTTATAACATTCCTAAGAGCAATGGTGGATTGAGTTTCAAGCCAATTCAATTGACTTTGAGCCTTTGCATAGATTGCTTGTACATGGGTGTCCTGTTAAGTACTTCTCTCATTCTTTGAGGAGAGTGGTACTCTCTTATCTTTAAATTGTATGGCAATGTGTTCCATCTCCTCAGGAAAGCATGTATGTTTTCATCCCTTAACAACCTGAACATGTCCTCAAAATGTGAAATTGCTTGCTCTTGGGTAGAAAGATACCTGGGTGTAAGCCGAGGATCATTTGCAAATAAATTATGTGTGCTAATGAGGGCCATTGGATTGGATTGTTTAGCTCTGATCATAAGGGGCTTTGTTTGTTATTTTTCCAATATCTTCTTCATTTCTGCAACCCTTGTTTCCTCATGGTTCATCCATGATGCCAAGGCCATCAACTGTAAATCTCCTAGCTTGGTATTAGGGTCCCATACATTCATGTCTGTTGAGGCCATGTTATGCAAATAAAACTCAGACATCTTGGCCTTGTCTTCCAATGCACTTTGATCACAAAGATCAATGAACTGTCTAAATCCTAAAATGGCATAGTGCCTCTCTGTGCTAGGGCCTTGATTTGGAACTGTAGCCACTGTTCCTTAAGGTATAGGGCATAGGATTTAGCTCAAATCCTACACTGGATTGCTTCCAAAGAGAGACTAGCCATACATGCCAATTGGTTCTCTCTTTCTTGCAACTGTCCTTTCAACCATGCATTTTCTGTCTCTAATTGATTTCTCATTATGGCCTCTCTGTCTCTCAAGCTACTTAATTCTCTGCCCATCTCCTTGAGCTTCTCCTCCATGTGACCAATGTCTTCCACCCCCTTGGATTTGGCAATCTACATCCATCGATGAGTTCTGGCTCTCTCCTTCTCAAGCTCAAAGAATAGTGGAATAGCAAATTTTTGTGGAATGACCTTGCCCCCTTTAATAAATCTGTAGTAGGAGTCAAGGTTAGGTTGGGGGCTAGGTTCCTTTAACTCTGGGTCCTCTTCTTTAGTTTCTTGCTATAGGCTTCCCTCCTTATCCAATTTTTGAGTCTCCTATAGGTTTAGCAGAGTATCCTGTAGGACTACTTCAGCTTCCTGTAGGTCTTGTTGTGTATCATGTAGGATTGCTTTTCCTTTGGATGAGGTGGATCTAGTTATAGGCCTTCTCACATAGGTGATAGGAGACTTAGGAGTAGGCATTTTCTCCTGTTGTTTAGGCGAGTCCTCAATCACAATGGGAATTTTGGTTGGTGTTTGGGGTTTCCCCTGCCTTATTCTTATGCTTTTCCTTGTCCTAAAATATAAGGGTGTCTGCCTTTGTCTTTTTCCTTTCTGTTTGATAGGGGTGCTAAGAGCAGTGAGGGCAATTGTTGCTTCTCTCTTAGTGGCCTCTAGAGACACCCTAGGTGACTCCTCCTTGTCTTCTGCCTCCTGCTTTTCATTACCCTTTTCCTCTATGTTTTTCCCCTCTTCTTCTCCTTCTAGATCCTCATCTTGTTTATCAGTCTCTCCTTTGTCATCTTCCTCTATTTCCTCATCACCTTCCTTCTCTTGCTTCTCTTCTTCCTCCTCATCTGTCTCATATTCATTCCTCTTTGCTTCTTCTCCCTCTGTTTCAGTGTTGGCTTGTTGGGGCCTGACCCAGGTTAAGAGTTAATTAGCCAAAAAAATCCTGGTATTACTGGCCCTTTCGGCAACAGTCTGCGGAGCGCAGATTGAGGTCTCACTCGAAGTAGTATGGGAGGGTGCTAGAACCAGGTTTCTGCACCCCAGGGATGTCTGATGAGTTCTACTAGTTCGCAGTTTGAACTTGCGCGCAGGTTGCCTCACGCCCTTTCCCGTACCTCGCAGCTTGATATACTGCCTTTGCGCAGCCCTACCTAAGGGCTGAATGTCACGCTTTGCATTATTACCTTAGATCTTACTTGTATTCCAATGTTAGTTAATTAGATTTTCCTGCTTGAGTGCTCTAAGTTATACTTAACAACATAAACCATTCATACAGATGCGTGTAGTAAACAAATAGTATATTTGTATATTATATCAATCATGCATTAACCCAAGAACAAATACAAAAAATTATACCAAAAATTCTCTTTATTAATTCCTTCCTCGGTTACAGACTCGACTCCGCCCTGTGCACTCAACTGCAGGGGTTTGTGCACTCAGCTGTGGACTACTAGGCCTCTATGCACTCAGCTGCAGAGCCTTTTCCTACTCTACGACCCAAAAGACACACTTCAGCCTGCGACTCAATCGCTTAGACTTCTCATTCTTTTCATTCCATTCAATCATATTCCATTTCTTAACCACTTAGAGCCTCACTCTATTTATACAATCCCATGGTTTGTAGACCAAGGGTAGGTCTAACCAATTGACATTACATTACAAAACTAGGGTGGAAAACCCTGTGACTCTATCATACTTTCGTGCCCCGCGCTCGCAATTTGCGGAGCTTTTTACAAAAGACTTGGTCAAAACTTGGGCTTTAAACCCCGAAACATGCCTTGGGGGGATTCCTAGCCAAAACATCGTGACTCGCCCTCGAGTCACTCTGTTGGCGTGACGATCTTTGCACGGAGTCCCGTCAACTGTTCCTAAACGGCGCAGAGGTCAGTAGCGCACTAAGTTGCTGCTTGTTGGATCTGCTACATACGCTATTCTGAGACATCTGTGTCGAGAGTGCTTCTCTGCAGTAATGTGTGCTTCCTGTGCATGTGTGCGTGCTTGCCTTCGATATCTGTTGTGATGGTGAAGGCCTCATTGATCAAAGGATAGACATGCACCTTTAGGACTACTTCCTTATGTCCTGCTGCATCCACTTGCTCCTTCAGTGCTTTAGCTTGTTGGATTCGCACAAGCCTCTGAGTGAGGACCACCGTCTCCGCAGTTCCTTGAACATTGTCGTACTATTGTTGGAGTTCACGCGCCTCAATCTCTAAGTGCTGGATTTTGGGGTCCTCTTGCAGAGTTGTGAGGACCTCAAGTGATTCTTCCAACATGTTAGTGCAGTCTCGCATTACACCTCCAAGTTCCTCCAATCCCATTGTGATAGCACTCGTATGCTACTCTTTGACTTCTGGGGGAGTGGATAGCTGCACCTTTAACCACAGCTCGGTGATCTGCAGGTTTGGCTCCAGCTGAACCTTTGTCATTTCTTCCTTCACCTCGCGGACCCCTGCTGCTAACCTGTGGATTCGCGCCTCCACTGGTATGTTTGCTGGGATGGCTAGCTCCGGGACACTTTGGTAACCTTCGTCTATTGCCTATGCCAGCTATTGATTCTACGACACCACTTCGTTGCGTTGCAAGCTTAGTTGTTCCATATTTATTTTTTGTTCACTCAGAATTTGGAGCGCATGACTCTCCCTAGCTCGAAGCTCTATAGTTATCCCATCTTGAAGCCCATATGAGGTCTCGCGCAGGAGTGCGGCTAGATTGATACTGAGACCTTTCAATGCACTAACCGGAAGCCTATCTGCCTCATTCGATGGCACTAGTGCTCCTTCCGGTAGCACTATGATGTTCGTCATCCGTGCGCACAACATCTACTCTGCTACTATTGAGCTGACTGTGAGGTTGGTTGAGGGGGTACTAACCTGAGGAGGGCGCACTTGTAATTCCTACTGCTATGCTCTGAGGGCCCCCAACACAATATGGTTCTCTTGCATGAAATCTTGGAGAGCCTCAGAGGTGACATCGCACACTGTCTCGTCGATGTCATGCATATCACCCTCAGTTAAGGTGATCAGGTCGATGGCCAATTTTGAAGCCTTGATCTTTTTACGCGACCCTGCCCGCTCTGTTGGGTGCTGGCACTTCATCTATGTCGATGTGGTTTTTGGGTCCGCACTGCCCTCTTTGGTCTCTACTTCCTCTGCTTCTTTTCCCTGTGCTGTTTGGTCCTTGCCCACCTTCGCAACTGCCTCATGTGCTGCTGCTGCTACAGTCTTCTCTTGTTTGGCTGCTCTTTGTGTCATGTCACGTGTTGCCCGCACTTTTGCTACAGCGACATCCTTCCTTCATTTTTCGGCCAGCTGTGTGATGCGCAACATCGCACAGCTTGGCCTCGTCCTTCTTTCTTTGTGCCACCGACTTCTTGATCTCTGCGATGTCTAGGGTGCACCACTCCAGCGGCCAGGTTTCCAGGACATTGAAAATGGCGTAATTAGTGGCTACAAAGGGTAGCTTTCTCCACTGTTTCATTGGGTCCTTGCGCGCCCTGATATAGATGTTGTGCATGTCAGCCTTAAATTTTGTAAAGCTCTGCAGACTATTGTAAACTGTGGGGGACAACTGCGACTTCCAGTTGATCCCCATTCTGAGGTTCATCTCCATGAACACCCAGAAGATCTTGTTGTCGTGTATCCTCTTCACATCCTTTGTGGCCCAGAGCGAAGCGTACTTCACGGCCTCCGGTAAATCTCTGTCAATTATGGGGAATTGAATATCCTTCGGCAATTCCTCAGCTACGAGCTCTATGGACAACAACAGCCATGCATAGGGGAATGTTTTTCCTGGCTCCTGGTCATCACACAATTCTACAAAAATTCTGTACAGAGGAATTCAGACCAGTTAAACTGACCCCCTCCGTGCACTGTTCGGCCAGTGCAACCACTGGCACAGGTACCTTGTCTACGCGACACTTGCGCATAACCTTTCCTACCAGGATTTGGGTTGCCACATGTACTGCTTTGTCCTTGATGTTGGAGATGGCGTAGCCCCTCTTCTTCTTTTGCAGCTTTTACTTTTTCTTCATGGCCTCCACGACGGCCAAATCACTGCCCTTCCCTTTCGATATGGCCTCGGGGTCCTATCCTTTTTACAGAAGCCGGGAGACGCAATGACTCAAGTGTGTCGTGATGGGGATGGGCTCCTCCAGCCATAAACACCCATCATGCACCAGGCAGAGCAACTACCTAATGATGAAAATGGTTATTGGGGTGCGGTGGAAGTGCAGCACCCAGAGCAAGTTTAGTAGCCCGATCTTTTCCACTCCGCGTAACCACTTCCGCGGCTGTAATTCTATCACCCCCTCGCGGTGCTTTGCTTCATGAGGTTTCCGGTCTCCATGTGAGTGAACTTCTCATGGTTAGTGAGGTCCCAATCTTTGAATTTCAGGCCCGACACGTGGCCTAGGTGCATTCCTTCAAACATATTGCCGTCTGGGAGGAGTGAGGTCTGGAGCAAGGTCTTGGTCTCGTCCAGGTCCTTGGGCACTTTCACCTTCCCTTTTCACGGGGGGACATAGGCGGGCAGTTTTGTTGCAGAGTGCGTAGGCTGAGTATCCTCCTCCATACCTTCATCCTCTTCTTCTACGAGGATAAGGTCTTGCAGATCTTCTTCTTCTTCATTTGTTTCTATCGTGATGGCTTTCCTCTTCTCCTCCAATGACAACTTCGTGCGTAGCAGGTTCCGCGGGGACATACAAACAGGAACCATTGCTTGTTTGTCCTTCTTGGGTCTAGGTGTACGCCGTGATTTCAGAATCTCTACCACGATTCCAACACCTTCCAGAGTGTCCCCTATAGTCAGGGCTTGCGCGACCTCCTCAACGGTCAATTTTGTTATCTCCATAACCTCCTCAGCTATTGCCATCATATTTGTTTGGAAATCTAGCACTTGCAAACTCAGGGGCTCAATCAACGCTTGGCTCACAATACTCAGGGCTCGACTAAATTACTCAATTCGCAAATGACCGTGTTGTTTTCTGGGCGACCCTTTGTATTTTATAGTGCATTTTAAATTTGGAATCGACTGTTCCCCCCAAATTCAGTCCATTAATGCTCCTTTGGTGGCATATTTTCCCAGATTTTGCCCATAAATCGTGTCTTAAATGCCTGCCACCCACTCCATTTGGCCTCAAGTTGAGCATCCCATCGTGAATAGTAACTTCAACGGTCACTTTCTGGCCAACCTGCACGGTCGCAGACCTTGTGACTCCTTGCTTTTGCGCGCACCTCCATTATTGCGCAGCTCCCGGGCATAATAGTTTATAGTCCTGCGCTCCCTTCCAACTACCTAGAATGCTAAGACTCTCCTCCCCTCGGCTAGTTAGGTGGTCGCACCACCCGTGAATAGTTCCATCCTATCATTCATCATGTTTTTTGGGGAATCCACACCTTTTATTGTTATGGTCGGCATCGTGCACTTTATTATTTGCAATACGCTACTTTGGTCTCTATGCTTAGCAATATGTGGTCCAAGCCAAGGCATCAGACTGATCAATTTGCGGAAATACTCCTTCACGTTGTCATCCTGATTGTACGCACCCTGCCTTACCATTCTGGTCTTTTTGTCAAGGAAATCTTTCTTTATTTCGTCCTCCATCTTCTTGACTTCTGCGTCCGTCAGAGCACTTTTGTTTTGTAACCGTACCCGTTCTTTTTCCAGTTCGTGGCGTCTAAGGTTTCCTCGTTGGATTTCTTCCTCAAGTCCCATGCATGCGGCTTCTTGCGGCTGTGTGATTCCTTTCTTCCAAACTCTGCGAACCATTGTATCTACTGGTGCTACTATACGCAGACTAGACTTGTCATGCTTCTTGGGGATTATAGCCTTCATGTCATACTTCAGCTTTGGAGGTGCCTGTGCGGTCAGGGTTTTCCACATGGTCCTGTATGCCTAGAGAACCGTTGGTACGTGCAGGTCCCAGTCAGCCCGTTTCACATGGTGGACCATGTTCAAAGTTTCACGTACTTTGTCAAAATCTTCTACGTGAATATGCTTCCACGTGCTTGGTCTTACCATACTTCCTGGTTCCAAACGGAGGAGTTGTTCGTGCCATTGCCTTACCCGCTCCTGCTTATCAGTTGTGTTTCCTATCGCAAGGATGGCGTGCCTTCGTGCAAGTTGCGCAACATACGCCTGTACCCATCTGGAAAGGTGGGCGAGCAAGCTGTTTTGTCCGGCATACTTGGTGTCCATTCATATCTGAAGCTTTCCAAACTGCATGTGCATCATCCTTCTTCATTCGCAGCAGTCTTCAAAACTCCTTTGGTGCGTATCCCACCATCTTGTGAGCGTAGCACGTAGTACCCATTTCATAGCATCGAAACACTGCTGTTCCGATGCTTCTTTTTCAAACTTGATCAGGAAATCATTCACCTCGCTCAACTTGTCATATGTAGGCAAATCTCTTACCTTTGTTTCCACGCAGTGCAGCGACCTTATCATCATATTACAGTCGAGCGTGGTTACCTTGTATAACCGGTTCTACCATCGTTCTATTTACTTGTCTGAATCTGAGGTGCAGGAGATTTCGCACTCCCAAGAGATTCTGCCATCCGTGGTGGGATTTACCAAGTCCTACTCCCACGCGGTTATCTTATAGATATAGTCTAGATCATCATCGCTGTCATAGTCGCGCACTAGCTCTGTGTAGCACGATCCTTCTGCAGGGTCTAAAGGTACCACTACACGCAGTGACTTTTTCTCAAAAATCATCTTGTGCTTCTTTAGATTTATCACTCCATTCATGTCAGTGGCCCAATCTATTCCCAATAGTGCGGGATAGGGATTGCTATCATCAACAATCTCTATCACTTCGAAATCTGCAAGCACGCTCACTCCTTCAATATCCACTGGGATTCCCTGCAATCTCCCCATAGGTAGGATCTTTTGCTGGTTCACCATTCACAGTTGGATAGGTGACCATTGCAGTGTAGGCCTGCCCATGCACTCCCACGTCTTCTTTGGAAAGAAGTTCACGTCTAACCCTAGATCCAGAATCACTTGATCCATTTCATATTCCTCGATCTACGCGGTCAACCTCATCTCCCTTCCTATTCGCATTGTGTGCTTCCCAAGCTTCTGGACTACACGCAGTTCTCCTGGCACGGTCCCACCACATCTAGTGATGAGTTCTTGCAACCCCTTCATGGCCTTGCTGTCGCGCAGCAACTTCATACATGTCTCCAAGAAGGTAGTGAGCATTGATGGGTCCATTTTCGGTTCCAGTCTATCTTTGCTTCCTGAAGTGGAGGCATCCACGAAGCTCTTCTTAGCTTCCATGAACATCTCCTTAGCGCACTCCAAATCAAATTTGGGTTCCTTTGTTAGAGCCTTGCGAACCCATGAACTCTCTTCGGGCTACTTGCCTTTGTCATCTCCTGTCGTGATATCACTCTGGAGCACGATATTCACATTGGGGTCTTCCTCGCGTAGCTTAGACCTCATCATTTGCAGGTTCTGAGTTAGGGGAGGTTAGAGTGCTCCTTTATCGCGTAACCTCACTATCAGTGTGGGACAGTCCTGCATCTCGTGATCAAATTGTGTACAATATAAGCATGAGGGTCTCATTAGATTTGTACAATCACGGGCATAATTCCCTAGCCCTTCGCAATTGTAACATATCAGCTGTCCACGACCCCTTCCCGGTCCCATTCCTCCTCGGCCTCGTCCATGCCCCTGGAAGCTAATATGCGCCATTCCTGCATTTTTATCGAGGGCCCGTGTTTCGGTCTGAACTCTATAGGTAGGAGTACGATCCATCATTAGATCATAACTTCTACAGGTGTGCTCAGCATGGCCTATTGACCTGCAAAAATTATAGAACAACTGCTGGGAATTCTGCGTATACTTCTGTAATAGATGGCAGTTGTCTGTAGCATGCTTTCCTCCTATCTGACAAATCACACACCACAATGCAGGCGCCGCGCCCGGTCCTATTTGTGCCTCCAGCCTCAATGGCATTGGTCCTCCTCCAGCTAGGTAATTCATGAACACTGGACAATGGTCCTTGTCATGTCCCTAGCCTTTGCATTTTATGGACCACACCTCCTCGTGTGCTTCTGGGCGAGCTGTCTTGTCTTGTTTCAAACTATGCATCTCAAGGCACAAGTTCTACAACTACGCGTGGATCTGTTGAACTCCCAAGTTAGGATCTTGTATCGGGGTTTTGTGCAGTGTCATTGCAATCTCTAAAGCCTCGGCCTGAGTGGATAGATTCTGTTGTGATAACGCGGTCCTTAGATGCAGCGTTAGCGACGCTACAAACCATGCATCAAAGTCATATTAGCTTCTTGGATTTTACTCTTCAGTCTCTGATCCAGCTCCCAGGGGGTCTCGCTTGGAAGCATTGTGATTTCCTTAAATCCAATGATCGACTATTTCTCTGATTTTAGCCTGCTAAATTCTTTGTCCAACGTAGCTTGTATATCCGCGATCCCTGCATTTGGATTGTCATTTGAATGATTAATGTACCATGTCAGTGCATGATCCTGCAGAGTGTTGACCAACATTGCTTTCTTTATATTATCATCTGTGACTCCTTGCACTTCCCATACAGCCTTTATCACGAACCAAAACTGGTCTAGATCTTCATTATCTACTCCCTTGAATACTAGAAACTTTATCATGCTTGCCATATTGACTCACGGTGGTGGTGGAGGTGGTATGGGTGAAGATGGGGGTGAAGACGGTGTAATTGGAGGTGGTGTGGGTGAGGGTGGTATGCGCAGAATTCATTGCTTTATCAAGTTGATTGCACTTCTGGGTGAAACCTTCACGAGCTCTCCCTCCCTTTTTCATGGAGGTGAAATCAAGGGGCTAGTTTCTAGTTCTGTGCTACCTTCATTTCTGTAGATCCTCCCACTCCACGTAGCTCCAAACATAAATTTATCCACATAACCCACTTTTCACACAATAACATTTTAATCCAAGTGTTCAAAGATCTAACGTACTTACCTCGCGGTCCTTTGAGGAAGCGTCGTTCTGCCTCGCTATAGCTGACTGAAGCATCTACTGCAAAATCGATGATAAATCCTCCTATAATTCAATCGAGCCAGTGATCCACAACACACACGATCTTATGTTCCGATGCTTCTAGTCTGTGCACCAATTCTGGAGTCCACATAATAGGTTTGTCGAGTCTAGACCTTCCTTGACTGTCTGCTAGATTCGTGATCCACTTGTACAACTCAGTGGGGAAGGATGCAAAGAAAATTTCATGGATCTCTGTATACAAATAGAAATCTAGCCACTCTTCCTTTGATAGTCGCAGATTCCTATTTTCCTGCACCACGAACTCATGAATTTTTCTATCCAACCAATCTTCAATTCCTTTCTTTGTCGGATTCCAGTGATACAACATCAGACATCTCTATGTAGATCCCGGTCCCGACAATGAAACCATTTGTTGGCTTGTTGGGGCCTGACCCAGGTTCAGAGTTAATTAGCTAAACAAATCCCGGTACTATTGGTCCTTTCGGCAACAGTTCGTGGAGCGCGGACTGAGGTATCACCCGAAGTAACATGGAAGGGTTCGAGAACCAGGTTTCCACACCCCAGGGATGTCTGATGAGTTCTATTAGTTCGCGGTTTGACCCTGCACGCAGGTTGCCTCGCGCCCTTTCCCTTACCTTGGAGTCTGATATACTGCCTTTGCATAGCCCTACCCAAGGACGCCGCGCTCTGCGTTATTACCTTAGATCTTACTTGTATTCCAATGTTAGTTAATTAGCTTTTTCTGCTTGAGTGCTCTAAGTTATACTTAACAACATAAACCATTCATACAGATGCGCATAGTAAATAAACAATATATTTGTATATTATATCAATCATGCATTAACCCAAGAATAAATACACAAAATTATACAAAAACTTCTCTTTATTAATTCCTTCCTCAGTTACAAACTCGACTCCACCCTGTGCACTGAGTTGGAGGGGTCCGCGCACTCAGCTGCGGACTACTAGGCCTCTGCACACTCAGCTGCAGAGCCTTTTCCTACTCTACGACCCAAAATACACACTTCAGCATGCGACTCAATCTCTTAGACTTCTCATTCTTTTCATTCCATTCAATCACATCTAATTTCTTAACTACTTAGAGCCTCACTCTATTTATACAATCCCATGGTCCGCGGACCAAGGGTAGGTCTAACCAGCCGACATTACATTACAAAACTAGGGTGGACAACCTTCTGACTCTATCATACTTTCGTGCCCCACGCCCACAATTTGCGGAGCTTTTTACAAAAGACTTGGTCAAAACTTTGGCTTTAAACCCCAAAACATGCCTCGGGGGGATTCCATGTCCAACATTCAGTTTCTTCCTCATCCTTTTCACTGATAGTAGGACTAATGTCATATGTGAGGGCTTTGATATCCTCCTCTGTCTGCATGTCTCTGAAAATTTCCCATTGGATAGGAATTCTGAGGTTGTGGAGGGCATATTCTATGATGATTCTAATTAACCCATGGTGGTCCAGCTGTTCGTGGTTTCCCTCCTGCAATTTTATGCTTGTGTCTATAAGTGATTGCAGAAGGATGTATGGTATGTTGAGCCTATGGTGAGGAGGTGTTTCTGCTCCAAACCTCAATTCTTCAAGAAACCTAAAGTGATACCCATAAACCACACTATATCTACCCTCACATGATATGTATTTGATAAGGTGGTAGCTCACCTCATTCCAGGGGTATGGTAGACTTGCTCTACTTACTCCATTTTTTTCCTCAATGGGATCTTCTCCCTCTAAAAACAACTTCTTCTTGGAAATCTAGCTATCTCCCTTGTCTTCCTTTCTCCAAGGCACTCCTAGGGGAAGTGTGTTAATTCTGCTTATGAGTTCAGGGGTGAGCTCTATGGAGAGGCATCTCATCACAACAGTGGCATGAATTATGGTCAATGGAATGAGGGAGAGAGAAAAATCTCGAGCCACTTCTGTTGGGTTGTGTTATATTCTTTCCATGACTAGCCCACGTAGTTAACCAGGGGGCGGAGCCCCCCCTTCGTTGCATTGATTGCGTAGCGGGGGGAGTCACAGGGGGTTTGAGGGGTGCAAGTAACCCCACTCTATGGGGTCCAAGGTAGCGCCCCATAAAATTTTGTTTTTGGACCCTATATTAGGTTGGGCAAACCTATCTATGGTTTTGTGCATGATTTTTCGCACATGGTTTTGGACGAGATGGTTTTTGGTCCATGGTTTTGGACGTGATGGTTTTCGGTCCAAGGCATTGGATGCTTTGGAATGTATAAATATGTATTGTAACATTGAAAGGAACATAATGAAAAATCAAGCTGATAGTCTCGGTTTTTGGATCCAGGGGAAAATCTCTGTGTATATGTGTTTTATGTGTTATGCTCTCGCATTGTTTATTTTCTGTGTTTTAGAATTTGTATGCAGGTAATTTCTATATGGGGTTAAAACCTACATTTGGTATCGAAGTAGTTTTGGCTTCAAAGGGACGCCTTTGTTGCTGAGGGGTTGTTACACTAAAAAATGTCACCTTGACTACTTACAGTTAGTATGGCTCAAATCAACAGTCATGCTACCCTCTTAGGCAAGTCTCATGCCTCTGTTATCCATCTCAAACTCAAAGAAGAGAGAAAGTCTTGTAAAAACTATCTTTATCTCTGAGGTCGCAGGTTCTCTCTAGCCTTACCTGCGGGGACGCTGACCATGTTCACAAAATCTGCGTCCATGGACGCTCTGTATGTTAAGGGACAGGTGCGTCCCTCTATAAAAGGCAAAATGCGCGAGTTTTATCTTGAAAAAGTTACTTGTGGTTACTTCTAGAACATTCTAGAGGTCGGTTTGATGAAATGGATGCGCCTCCAGTTGGTTCATGTATCTCTATTAAGGGGGAACTTATCCCATCAATAAGGGAGCTATCCCACCCAAAGAGGGGGATGATCCCATTGATAGTGGACCTGAATAACCTCTTTACAGCACTATAAATAAAGGCATTGAGCCAGAAGGAGAAGAGGTTGGAGCTATACATTTTCTTTGGGTAAATGCTGCAGGATTTAGGTCTTCCATTAGAGCCTTTGTGAGGAGAGATTTTCTTCACTTGATTCTACTTGGGAGAGGGTGGGCTTTGTCAAAGTAGAGGAAAACCCTTGATGGACCCTGGGAGGAACTTGCACAACACCAAGGCCAGGTTGTAAGAGTTTCTTTGTTTCGTTATTAATACAAACTGGTTTATTTTTCTCAATAGCTTGTGTTAATGAGTTATTTCATGTGTTCCTTGGTCTGCATGTTGAATATATGTTTTATTATATGAAATGCAAGTGCTTGGTAATTGTTTGATTGTTTGTGGTTGCAGGAATTGACTTGAAGGAGGAGCTCATCCGGATCGTCAAGAACGGACTTCAACAACAACATTTTGGAATAAGGTAAGCCTAAACACTTGTAGTTTTCATGTTGTAAAAGGTGTATTTAGAGAAAGATCACTCCATTTTGTTTTGTTTGTCATTAGAACGTCTTAGACTTCTAGGAAGGTCAGTCGTGTCCGCACCCTTGACAAATTCCGTGTGACAAATTGGCGACTCCGCTGGGGAATCCATTAATGCGAGAGTCTTTTCCTTTATATGAACTTTGCTTTGAGAAAATCATTTTTATTTTCTGGTTTTTGACTGTGAGAATTAGTATTTGGGTGGCTTAGCTTTAGATTTAGTTAGATTTGGTTTTTCTTCATTTTTCCAGAAGGACGCACCCTCTGAGTACTGCACAGTGCGTCTTTGGACGCGCTGTTTCCGTTTGCACAGAGCGGGGCCGCACCTGTGACAACGGGTTGCCTGCGTCTTCCTGTAAAACTTAAGAAAATTCCATTTTTGCTTTAAATTCCTTTTAGATTTTGATTTTCCTTAGTGTTTTCTGCCCAGATCCTTTAGTACCCTGTCAAGAATTTTCACCTGAACTAGTTTTGTGAGCTTTGAGTGTTTTAGTGGTTTTCAACGAAGTTTAGACCTAGGGTTTGATTTTTGGAAAGGCTTTGTAGTGACTTTGATAGTAGAAAGTTGTCCAGCCTTAGATCTCTCTGGTTAGTCAACCTTCTTAGAAGTCGGGCCTGTCGTAAAGTCTCCTTTTGTGAGCAACTTGCCATTTGAGTTGTTTTGGGTCAAATTTCGATTTGCTTGTTTATAAAGTATTGATTTCCATTTTACAAAAAGAACAAAAAGATTAGAATTTTGTTTTGACTAGTTTTTGGTTCTGCAATAAGCTAGTCCTTGATTTGATTGTGATCAAGTAAAACACCTTAGAAATAATCATTGTTAGTTTTGGCCTCGTTAAGATTGCTTAGAGTAAATTTGCCCTTAGTTTGCTTATGAGTGCATTTTCATAGATTTTAAGAGTTGTTAAGATTGATTTTTGGTTATATTAGATTTATTTGCTTTATTAAAAGAAAAATACAAAAACATCTTCTTTAAAAGTCTTGTTTCAAGTAGCTTTTTGTTTTTGAAAGAAGAAAAGAGTTTTTTCGTGCATGTAAAGAGAGGTTATGTTTTTATGCTTGGAAAAGACAAACGAATTGTTTCTTTGATTGTCTTCAATTAAGAAGTTGCTTTTATAAAGATTGCATTCTCTCAACTTTTTAGTTAAGCAATTCATCGAAAAAGTAAAGTAGTGGATAAATCATTCTAGGTGCATTTTGTAGTGGTTTCGAGTCGAGTCAACACACCACTGGTTTCACTTCCATCACCTTTTGACTTAAGAAACAACCTTAAAAGTAACGCTTAAATTAAAATCAATCTAGTAATCTTTATTTTTCTAGGGCTCTGAAACACCAACATAGCTTAGGCTAGGGTCTTGGAGTAGGTGAGTACTTAACTCTCCAAGACTACAAAACCAAACAGATAGTCTATCTTGAGTAGAACAAATCCAATTGTTTCAGTTACATTCTGGGAAAGCTCCTCTTAAAGGAGAAGCACGAGCTCGTGTCCGAACCAGTGAGGGGATCATTCCTCCCTCGTTGGGAACGACGCCAGGCAGTACGTATTACAAACGGTAAACCTCGGATTAACCATTGTCGAGGAGCCAGGGGTCACTTATCGGTAAACCTTGGATTGTTGTCAAGGAGCCGGTAAGGGGATTGGAGCTTGCTACTCTGCCCTTGCGTGCTGTCGGAGTTTAGACTGTTCCCCCAGGTGTAATTGTTGTGATTGGTAACCTTAGTGGCCATAATATCTAGGATTCTACCCAAGGTGACGGTGGAGGGAAGGTCCCACTGTACCTGGAGCAGACGTCGTTATACTCACTTGGATTTTCTGGGGGGTTCGCTTCACTTCGAGACGGTTAAAGTGGAGGAACTTGGTCCAGTCTATTCATTAAGCAGGTTGCCGGGGTAACTGTTCCACCCACCATTTCTGTACTGAATCCTGCGAGGTTGGGCCTAATCACCAACTAGCGCTTTTGGTCCGGAAGACTACTGTTTGTGTGTGGTTTGACGCTCTAGATTATTTAGGCGTGTGCTTCAAATTTGTTTGCTTCTTTAGAAGACTTTAGGTGGTTTGATTTGAAATTTTTACTTTGTTTTCGTGTGTTGTAGTTAAAATCTTTAATTGTGGCGGAATTACCGAGACAGTCCCGTAGACTTCGGGGCAAGTCTCCTGAGATTGTTACCGGAATAGATTTGTTAAGAAAACTCCGTAAATCGCGGGGTGAATCTCCTGAAGACATTCCGGGTCATTTAGAAGGGTTAAAGGTCCTTGTAACTCCTCCTAGTGGCAGTAGAGTAGGATCACCTGAAGAAGGAGAGTTTTCCTTGGTAGTCCATCCAGATTACCAAAGTTTAGAAACAGGTTACAATCCCGAAGCAGTTACAGTTTCCGAGCTTGCTGGTAGTTTTTCATCTGCCAGTGAAACAGGCGAAGAACCTGAAATTTCTGAACCTGTTACTCCAACTCCTAGTGTTCCTGATTCACCAAGAATAGAAAGAATTATCACCGAAAATCTTCCTGTTGGATTAATTGCTATAGAAGAACTTGTTCCAGAGGAAGAAATAGGCGTTTCTGATTCTGAAGATCTAATTACCCTTGATCTAAGGGAGCGTGAATCCATCTTTTACAGTCCTCCTAGAAGTGAATCTTGGTACCTTGCATTAACCAATTTTTTAGACAACTCAGTAGGTTTTTCTACACCTCGTACTCCGGTTCCACCTAGAGGAATTCATTCTCCTGTAAATATGTCTGGTCAGTCATCTGTGTTTTCACAAAGTCCTGAATCATTTTTACATGGCGGTCCTTCTGTTCCTACTGGGTATCAATCACTTTCTGGTACCTTTGCGGGAGCATCTCCTCAACCCATTGATCATGGGTTATTAGTTGGAAACAGTGGTAATGTACCATTGAGTATAGGTGACGTTTATATGATGTCAGGTTCAACTCCCATTAACCAACCTCAAGGTGGCCAATTACCGCCTGGGGGGCAACCTTCGTTAATGCCTGGGGGGCAACCTCAAGGTACTTCATTCGTGACTGGGGGGCAACCTCAAGGGTATCAACCCCAAGGGTATCAACCCCAGCCTCAATATGTACCCCAAAGTCAACCTCAGTATCAATATCAACCTCAAGGATGGCAACCTCAAGGATGGCAACCCCAAGGGTATCAACCCCAAGGGTATCAACCTCAAGGATACCAACCTCAAGGTCAAGGTCAACCCCAGTATTCGTATTTACCTCAAGGTTATCAACCTACGGGTCAATACCCTGGTCAAGGTTATCAACCACCTCAAGGGCAATCATATGGGACTGCACCTTACAATTATCAACCCTATCCTCAATACGGCTATGGATCTCAGTATCCTCAACCTGTTACGAGTCAATACCCTGGAATGTTAACATGGGATCCGTCACAGGGTCAACAGATGTCGCAACCAAGTATACAGTCGATACCTCAAGCAGGACAACCTGCAGTTCCTGGTCCACCCCAGCAACCGCAACCTGTCCAGTCAAGTGTTCAGACCCCTGTAACTTCCGTAGTTACTCAGCCGCCAATTGCACCTGGTACTCCACCTCACACGGCTGCAGCAACTACCGCTTCATCTACCATGCTTACTTCTGGAGTATCGGCAGCTCCGGTTTCTACTGTCCCTGTAACCACTCCTCAGACATCTGTACCGTTGTCTGGACCCACGGTTCAAACCACAGTCCAGATGCCTGCAGGCCAACCTGGTACAAGTACGGTTGTTACTACTCAACCTCAATTTGTTCAACCTCCGTACCAGGGACAGTATCAACCTGGGCAAGCTGCCCAACAACCGGTTTACCAGTATCAACCGTATCCTGGGTACACTTATCAACCACCTCAGCAACCCCAGTACGGTCCGGTTAATCCTGGTTTTCCAGGAGGATATAATATCCCAAATGCGACTCCTGTTCCTAGTTATCCTGGATATCCTCCTCCTGGGGCTGGTATTGTGACTCAGAGTTTTAGAGATCCTAACCGGCAGTTACCGTTTATTGCGACTTTAGATTTACCCGACTTGACGCGCCTAACGAACGATCCAATTCAATATCTTCAGTTCTGGCCGCCAATGCCAAATAAGTTGCCCAGCGATATACCCAAGTTCGAAGGTAAGTCTGGAGAGGATCCGTCTAATCACGTGATGACTTACCACCTCTGGTGTGCATCAAATTCCATCTCAGATGATTCTATCCGCTTACGTCTTTTCCAGCGTACACTCATTGGTCTCGCAGCCAAGTGGTACATTGAGTTACCACGGGCCTCTTTTTACAACTTTAGCCAGTTAGCTACCTCGTTCTTAACTCATTTTCAGTTACCAGTCAGATACGATAATGGTACAGAATTATTAACTTCGCTAAAACAATCGACGTCCACGTACATTTCTGATCACATTCATGAGTGGAGACGTCGAAGAAGATTAGTGAAAGTTTTTATCCCGGACCAAATCTTAGCTGAATGGTTTGTCAAATCATTATTACCAAGAATTACTGAAGATGTAGCTAAGGCCGGAGTAGTTACTGAGGAGCAAGTCATTGCTCAGGCACAATACCTTGACTTAGTTTACACTCAGTCGGGTACGTTACACGAGAAAATTCCGGATCTTCCAAAGTCAAACCAAATCGCTGCTGCTCCTTCGGGATCTCATGCCGCTGATGGTATGATTGGTATCGTGACTACGAAGAGTAAGAAGAAGTCTTCCAAGACCTCCAATACTCCAATTATCACTTTGCCTGATTCTCCGACAGGAGAGTCTTCTCCTCCTGAACTTACCGCCGACATTCACGCTGTAGAGTCATCTACGGCCAAATCAAAAAACGGTGGAAAGAAGAAAGGAAAGAAGAAGGCCAAAGCAGACAAGGCTCCAAAGGAGAAAACGGAAAAGTCGGAAACCAATGACGAAAAACGCAAACCTCGATATCCTTGTCTTATTTGTGAAGAAGATCATTTTACGAGAGACTGCCCTCATCGGGCCGAGGTAGTGAAAATAGTCAAAGGTTCTCCCACTCCTGCTGTGTTAAAAAATCCATTTCCAGAGCAGGAGAATAAGATGATAGGTTCTTCTTCGAATGCCAGTGAAGAACCCATTTTGATGATGTCTCATGTCAGGATTGCGACTCGATCGCAAGATTATGGTAGTAAGGCTCCTGTTGATGGTAAGGAAGCAGAATCTTCTCACTCTAACCCATCAACCTCAGCTCCTGGTTCCGATCCACTACAGATCGAAAAACCTAACCCAGACTTAGTGATTAAGCCGCCCGCCAAGGGTGTACTTCGAAGGTCTGCTTTCAATCCACATGCGAGAGCAGCCCAAAATTACAACATTGTTGAAGACTTAGCTGTTTCACCTTCAGCAATGTCGGCACTCGAAGTGCTGCAATCATGTCCAGCACAACGGAAATTGCTTTTGTCGGCTATCGGAGCTGTCGATGTTCAGGACCCGAACCTAATGATCTTTGATCTAGAAAATAGTACACCACGTCTCCCCCATCAAATGGCTTTCCAAATTCCAGTGATAGTAAAAAACAGGCCTATTCATCGGACTGTGATTGATGAGGGAGCTTCTACGTGTATTATGTCGATTCAATGTTGGAGATCGCTTGGTTCTCCTTCGTTGAACCAATCCCCCACCATCCTTAAGGCCTTTGATGGCCGTGGGTTCCGTCCGTTTGGTATTCTACAAGAATTGCCTATAGGGGTCGAAGGTAAAACCGTTAGTCTGGATGTGGAAGTGGTTGATGCCCCTCTAGACTACAACCTTCTTTTGGGTCGAAGTTGGTCATATGCTATGACAGCGGTCGTTTCATCGGTCTTCAGAGTCATTAAGTTTCCACATAACGGTAAGATCGTGACTATTGATCAGCTGACATACTTTTCATCCGACCCAACCTCTTCAGAAACTATCCAGCATGTTGGTAAAACGACAATCCCTTATAGGGACATTGGTGTAGGTTTAGTTAAGGATTCCGGTTTACTGGGAACTTTTCCTCTCCCTCCACTCAATGCAGACCCTTCGTTTGCAACGATTCATATGATCACGTCAGAAAACATTATTTATGATGATCCTTGGTATGTTCCCTCTGACTCTGAGCTAGACTCACTCGGTGATGTTATGCCGTTGAGTCCGTATGAGATTGCTTATGAAGCTCTTATGTCTTTTACCGACTTTCATTCAACCGAAACCGACCAAATGAATGTGGTCAGTGAAGAGTCACTTTTCACCTCACCCTTAGAACGGATAACGTTTCCCGAAGAAGTGTCATCTGACGAACAACTTCGCGAAATCCTAAGTGTAGATGATCTACCATGGGAAGATCTCCATCACAGATCTTCGTTTTTACCTAAGGGCGATGCATTTGAAAATGATTTTTCATCTATCTTTACCGCTGAATATGTCAAAGACGCTCAGGATCCAACGAAACATTCTGATTCAGAGCTGAATTTAGGGAATATTTCTCGTACTATTCCCATTGATATTTCAGTGAAGCCCGGAATCGAGGAGAACATTCATATAGGTGCCGCATGTACTGAAGAAGAAATCCAAACTTACAAGGCCCTATTCCAAGAATTCCGCGACGTGTTTGCCTGGTCTTACGAGGAAATGCCGGGAATTGATCCTGCCATTGTTGTTCATGAAATCAAAACCTACCCGGATGCTAAACCCATTCGGCAACGGTTGCGTCAGATTCACCCTCGAAAAGCGGCTGCGATTAAAGCAGAAGTCGAAAAGCTGTTGAAAGCAGGTTTCATTTATCCAATCCCGTTAACGGATTGGGTATCGAATATTGTTCCCGTCAATAAAAAACAAGGAACAATAAGAATCTGTATCGACTATAGGGATATCAATCGAGCTTGTCCAAAAGACAACTATCCTACGCCTTATATCGATCAAATTATTGATGATTGTGCCGGAAGTGAGATGTTTTCCTTCATGGATGGTTTCTCAGGCTATAATCAAATCAATATTCTACCTGCCGACCAACCAAAAACGGCATTCATTTGTCCATGGGGGACATTTGCTTATTGCAAGTTACCTTTTGGACTTAAGAATGCCGGGGCCACTTTTCAACGGGCGATGTCTTATGCATTTCATGACATCAAGCACATTGTGCAACCCTATCTCGATGATTTGCCTGCTCATTCTTTACGTCGAGCTGATCACCTTGTCCACCTACGAGCAATCTTTATGAGGTGTAGGCATTATCGGATTCGGTTGAATCCCCACAAGTGTGTTTTCTGTATAGAAACAGGTCGATTGCTGGGATTTGTTGTTTCAAAAGCCGGCATTCGCGTCGATCCCTCGAAAGTCGAGGCTATCATCAAATTGCCTCCTCCTTCGAGTTTGCGCCAACTCCAAAGTTTGCAAGGGAAAGCGAACTTTTTACGCCGATTCATCCCAAACTACGCCGAGGTCACTAAAGGTTTTACACGGTTGTTGAAACAGAACGCACAATTCTTTTGGGACGAGATTGCCCAACAATCTTTTGATGCATTAAAACACGCGTTGACCCATGCACCGTTATTGCATCCTCCCAACTACAACCAGGACTACTTCTTATACCTCGCAGCTTCGCATTCCACCATTGGAATGGTGTTAGTTCAAGAAGATGAATTCAAAGCAGAGCATGTGATATATTATCTTAGTAGAACCTTAAATCCCACTGAGTTAAAATATTCGCATGTGGAGAAATTGGCCCTGGCAGCCGTTCAAGCTGTCCAGCGTTTTCGTCACTACATTCTTCTCCGCAAGACTACAGTTATTTCGGATTGCAACCCTATGATTTATATTTTGACAAAACAACTGCTAGGGGGCAAGTACTCTAAATGGATTGTTATCCTGCAAGAGTTCGACTTGGAGTTCGAGAAGTCCAAGTCTAAGAAATCTTTAGTTTTTGCGGAATTGATGTGTGATTTCCCGAGTGCTGACACAGAGACTGTGGCAGAGGAGTCCATTGCGGACGAATCTTTGTTTCTTATTAGCACTTTAGATCCGTGGTATGGGGATATAATCATCTATCTCCAAACCCAAACCTTTCGGCCTGAAGCTTCCAAGGAAGACCGTCGAAAAATTCGGTTTCGATCCCAGCAATACAGAATTATTGGAGATACACTTTATCGCCGGGGGGCAGACTTAGTTTTTCGACGTTGTTTAACTCACGAAGAGGCTGAGAGAGTTTTGAATGATTGTCACTCTGGAGCATGTGGCGGTCATATGTCTGGGTATGCCACAGCTCAGAAGGTGTTGCGCGCTGGCTATTTCTGGCCGTCTATGTTTAAAGATTGTATCCTTGCTGTCAGAACATGCCACAACTGTCAAGTGTTTGATCGAAAGATGCGCGCTCCACCTGCTCCTCTCCACCCTATAATTGCCGCTGGTCCATTCGCCAAATGGGGCATTGACTTTATTACTTGTAACCCTCACTCGGCCGGGGGGCATGCGTATATCATCCTCGCGGTTGATTATTTTACAAAATGGGTTGATTATTTTACAAAATGGGCCGAGGCGATGCCTACATTCGACGCAAGCGGCAAGACAGCTGCAGTTTTCGTATTCAATCATATCATAACTAGGTTTGGTGTCCCACAAGCAATCATTACTGACCATGGGAGCCATTTTCGAAACGTCATGATGACTGAGCTTACAAGCCAGCTTGGTTTGCGCCACGATAGCTCTACTCCTTATTATCCGCAAGCCAACGGTTTGGTTGAGTCAATCAACAAAGTTCTAGTCATCATGATTCGACGGATCATTGGTATCCATCGAACGAATTGGCATAACATGTTATTTTCGGCGCTATGGGCATATCGAACTTCAGTGAAAAATTCAACAGGTTTCACCCCTTTCCAGCTAGTTTATGGCTTAGAAGCTGTGTTACCTATTGAATGCGAAATCCCATCACTTCAAATGGCTGTCGAATTACTTCCAGCTACTTCCGAAGAGGAGAAACGGTTATTATACTTGGCTAAATTAGATGAGACTCGACGTGACGCTACTTTAGCTATCGAGACTCACGCGAAACGAATGAAAGCTCAGTACGATAAAAATGTAACCCCTCGAAGTTTTTCGGAAGGAGACCTAGTACTATTATATGATCAAGCTAACGATAAGCTAGGTGCCGGAAAATTCGTTCCCATGTGGCATGGGCCCTACATTGTAAAGCGAAAGCTAGCAAAAGGGGCTTATGAGTTAGTTGATTTTGATGGGGACTCTTTGGGTAAACCCAGAAATGGACTTTACCTAAAGAGGTATTATGCTTAAAATGATGGGTATGGAGAAATTTTTAGATAGGTTAGATTTCCTTTCTAGCTAGCAAGTGTGTTAGTTTAGTCAGTGTGCTTAGCTTAGCGAGTGTGGTTTTTCGTCATTATTCTGGCTTATCTTGGTTTTACTCTTGATATTGTAGATGTCGACGCCTCTCCAAACATACATTGGATTTGCTGATGGTGCTTGTCGTAATACACGGAATATCTCTTCCGCAGCTTGGGTTATCTATTCGCCCTCTGACGAGTTAGTTTCTATGCATGGGGTAAGCCTCGGTCAAACAACGAATAACATTGCAGAATACAGCGCAGTGGTTGAATTATTATCCGAATCTATTTCATTTGGAATTCGACGTTTGATAGTGAGGTTAGATTCTGAACTTGTTGTATTACAGCTTAATAGAGTTTATGCCATTAGAAATCCTGTGTTATTAAGGTTGTTTTTGAGAGTGCGTCTCTTGGAACGTGAATTTGATTACATTGAATATCAACATATTCCAAGGTCTTTGAATACATTAGCAGATGCAATTGCTTCTCGAATGTTGGACAGACATTTACGATAATCATGCAAGTAAATTTAAAAACATTTCATCACATATGTTAAACAAGATAAGCCGGTAATAGTGATATATATAGATAGAAGTGTGTCAAAAAATATATACATCGTCTTCGATCATAGGTTTAAAACACCTTATGATCGGCAAAATGATAGTACACAAAGTCAAAAATGTCACATGTGACTACAAAAGTGACTAGTCAATCACTGGTGGTGCTCTCTGTATGACACCACTGCGCGGGCTACCTTACGCAAAAATCTCCTAAACGGTCCAGGGACCGCGACTACGAAGCGCTGAAGCCTGATAGGAATGTCGTCCATAGTAGTCTCAGGTATATCTGCCGTGAGACGCTCTAGATCATGCTCCAACTCAGCTAGTACTTCTGCTGTCGCATCCTGTGGGGCCGGTACCGGTGCAGCTGGATGTAGTCTATCATAAGGCCGGAGGTTGGCTGGACGCTGTGGACCAACATCTGCATTTTGAAAAAAGTTTACTATTAATTTTGAGACGATATATATAAAAAATACAAAAAATACATAACTAGAAAACTTGTGAAAATAAAAAGTACCTCTGTCGTCCCATTGTTCTCCCTGTGGAAGAACCATGTCCGGATCACCTCTGAAATCCATTCCGGCATACGGAAAGTCCTGTATCACAAAAAGCTGGCCCTCTAACCAGTCAAAATAACTATCTGAGAATCGAACTACTGTCGCGCCCTCGTCAGGATGCCGGGCCATCACCGCAACCCATCGTATCAGCTTTGGCTGCTGGGGACCCAAGATATCAACAGTGAGTTGCTGAGGGATCAGCATTGGAATTCTCTCCAAGGCAAAGCTCACGACTATAGGCCCATATCCAAAAGTCTTTAGTCGTCCGTTCTTTGCCTTGGTCAGTTGGCTCTTCATATGAGCCGACACAGCTTCACACCAGTTGAAAATGGTGCCTTGGTAACAGTCAATTGCCATCCGCATTTGGGATCCGGAAGCAATGTGTAAAGCGGCCGCGCCGCAAATTCTGGTAACCGTGAACGCTATGACTTTGAGTTCCGGTAGAGTGATGTGTTTTATCTCTATGCCTTTTGAATGGTGAGCCCCACGTGTGCACCAATCCTCGCGGAGACTATCAAGGGATTGGCCACCCGGCCTAGTCCCCGCAAGACTGAGTTGCTCACCTCTGTTTGGCAAGCCAGTGAGAAAGTATACATCCGAGGGCTCTATCTCGAGCTGGTGCCCTCCTATGTAAAAGCATTGTTCTTGTACGTTCCATCGCTCAACCAGCCATTCCAAGAATCTTACCTGGCCCCTCATGCCCGGTATGGTCCAATATTTGTATAATCCGCATGCTCTTAGGGCATCCAGGGAAGGTTGATGATTTATTGCAGCTTCATCTTCCTCTACATGCTCTCTTTCTCTCCAGTCTAACATGATTAATGCCCTGCATATCAAAAATAGCAATTAGAAATTGATTTGGGAATTTTTGGTGGTTTTTTGAGAGAGTTGGGGTTTTGAAATGCGCGTTTCTCGGAGGACGCACCCCGGCTTTGTAGCACAGGGCGCCCGGACGCATCTGGCCTGAAGGCGGGCTGCGTCTTCCGACCGTTTTCCCGTATGAGAAAAAGTCGGGGGACGCAGGTCACCCGAAGGGCACCTGCGTCCGCCGAGAGGCGCATTCCAAAACCAAAACCCTCCCAAAAAATGAAACTAAGACCTAAAAATTAATTCTAAACGGATAGAAATGCAGAGTAGGATGTGTAAAATACCTGGATGAGACGGCGTTCGATTCCGACGGTCAGATTTTCCGCAGCGACCACGGGAAGTTTCTTGTCAAAAGCTCCTTTTTGACCCGTTGCAGGCAAGCCCGCAACACGAAATCATTGTTCAAGTTGAAGAAATGTTGCTGTAAGGACTGACTCAGGGATGGTCAAATAGATGACAAGTATTTTGCAGATGAAAGTTTTGCTTGCAGACCTCTTGAACACATAACGACACAACAGATGGCTTGGTGACGAATAACTCAAAGTTAATCCCCGAAACCCGATTAAAGACTTTCAAAGTGATTTGGTCAACTGTGAGGTAAAAGATTTCCCAACCCAGGTGAATGAAAAGTGTCGTGTTCAAGAGTGGTAATAAAATTTCTTCTGAGACAAAAGGTGACAAACAGGTTCATTCTTCTCTCTTTTCCCCCACCATTTCTGGCAAGTACCTCTTTATTTTTAACAAGCTTGAGGAGGATAACATATGCTTGATTATAAGCTCATCCTTCGGACGAGTCCAACCTAGTTTAAATTCGAACCCTAGGAAGGAGTGGTTCGTTCCTGTTTGTAATTGAACAGGTCCTCTACTGTAAAAGTTTAACGAGCCCAGTATAGGAGAAACTCGGCGTTTTTCAATTTTAGAGAGTCTGAAAAAACTAAAGGAGACTCCACGTTGAACTTTTTCGTATATTTGTGTCCCTCAAGCCCGAAAAAGTATAAAATAATACCTGGGGGAACCGCTTGATCTTGCGACCAAGGAGTACTTTCATAATAGTGTCGTTGACCTGAAAAGTAAAAAGCGATCAAGGACACGTCGTTTTATTTCCTTATCGAGTTCGAAACGACAAAAACCCGACAATCTTTTCCTGATTTTGCGGTCAGAAAAGAGCTAAAAGGGGACCGCCTTTTAATTCCGTTTTAACGAGTGAAAAAGAAACACTCGGCGATCTTTTCATGTTTTTAGGAGTCAGAAAAGGGCTTAAAAGATGACTCTGATATTTTTGTTTGTGAAAAATTACAATTTCCCTCGAAATCCCTTTGTCCTGCACAAAAGCAACACATTACTCATACCTGTTTAAAATAGGCAAAAATACATTCAAAAACATCTTTTCATGGTAAAAAATGAACTAATTCATCCAAAAAACCTATAAAAAGACCTTTTACCATGTCATTTTTACCGTTTCACTAGAAGTCTACTTGGGAGAGGGTGGGCTTTGTCAAAGTAGAGGAAAACCCTTGATGGACCCTGGGAGGAACTTGCACAACACCAAGGCCAGGTTGTAAGAGTTTCTTTGTTTCGTTATTAATACAAACTGGTTTATTTTTCTCAATAGCTTGTGTTAATGAGTTATTTCATGTGTTCCTTGGTCTGCATGTTGAATATATGTTTTATTATATGAAATGCAAGTGCTTGGTAATTGTTTGATTGTTTGTGGTTGCAGGAATTGACTTGAAGGAGGAGCTCATCCGGATCGTCAAGAACGGACTTCAACAACAACGTTTTGGAATAAGGTAAGCCTAAACACTTGTAGTTTTCATGTTGTAAAAGGTGTATTTAGAGAAAGATCACTCCATTTTGTCTTGTTTGTCATTAGAACGTCTTAGACTTCTAGGAAGGTCAGTCGTGTCCGCACCCTTGACAAATTCCGTGTGACAGGGGTTTTGCTCGGGCCTGTGGTAGACCATGTTCAGTGGAAGATCTGCGAGATCGATTCTAGTGGTGAAAGAAGATGGCGAGCAGTGAAAAGATAGAGATCGAGAAATTTAATGGTCAGAGTTTTGAGTTGTGGAAACTCAAGATGGAGGATCTGTTGGTGGATAAAGATCAGTGGATCATGGTAGATCCAGGTACTAAACCAACGGGAGTGTTTGATGAAGAATGGAAGAAGTTAGATCAGAAGGCAAAGAGCACAATGCGATTGTGTGTCTTAGATTCAGTATTGTTGAATGTATCAGAGGAAGCTATGGCTAATGCTTTGTGGGACAAGTTAGGGACTTTGTACCAATCTAACTGTCTGGTGAATAAACTATTCCTGCAGAAAAAGCTATATAACCTAAGGATGAAAGATGGAGACTTGGTGACGGAGCATCTGAACGCATTTAATACTGTGGTAAGTCAGTTATTATCTGTTGATATTAAAATTTCAGATGAAGATAAGTGCATCAGTTTGTTGTGTTCTCTACCAAATTCGTGGGATAGTCTGGTTATTGCAATAGGTAGCAATACAACTTCCTTGCAGTTTGATGAAATAGTATCATCCTTGCTGACGGAAAGATGAGACGGAAAAATATGGAGAGCCAGAATGGTGATGCCTTGTCTGTATGAGGATGGTCCTAGAATAGAAACAAAAATAAGCCATCGAGTGGGAGATCTAAATCTAGAGGGAGATCTAAATCTCCAGGAAAACCTATAAAGGTGGTGTGTTGGAAATGCGGAAAGGAAGGGCACTACAAAAGGGCTTGTAAATCTAAAGCTCCTGATAAAGGAAAGGGATCTGATGATGCTCCTTCTACAGAGGCGAAAACCACCTCAGATGAAGGTGGCGATGTGTACTTGGCTTCTTCAAGTACACATGTAGATCATGAGGCATGGTTGATTGACTTCGGTGCATCCTTTCACTTCACTCCCCATAGAGAGTGGTTCTGCGAGTATGAGAAATATGATGGTGGTGATGTCTTCTTGGGGGATGACAAGAAGGCTAGAATTGTTGGTCGTGAAAAAGTAAAGTTGAAGTTGCAAGGTGGAAGGGTTAGAACACTTCCGAGTGTTCTGCGTATTCGTGCATTAGCCAGAAATCTGATTTCTGTAAGCAAGCTGGATGATGCAGGTGTAAAAATAGTGTTCGAGAAGGATACCTACAAGATGGTTCGAGGGGTACTGGTATTGATGCGGGGAGTTCGAATTGAAACTCTGTACAAGCTTCAAGGTAGCACTATTGTTGATGGGTGCAACAATTCCGTGGTTCCTGAAAGTGGAGCAGAAAATCTAGTGGTCTCTGGAGAGAAGACCATGCTATGACATCAAAGGCTTGGAAATATTGGAGAGAAGGGCCTTCGAATACTTCATGGTAAAGGTATGAGTAATAGCTCTCTAGATTTTGATTTCTGTGAAAATTGTGTATATGGGAAGCAGAATCGGGTGAGTTTCCCCTCTGGTGCTACGAGGGCGAAATAGATATTAGAGCTTGTGCATAGTGATGTGTTTGGACCTATGAAGGTTCCATCACTAGGTAAGTCTGTGTACTATGTATCATTTATAGATGACTTCTCAGGGAATACATGGATATATTTCCATAAGAAGAAATCTGAAGTCTTTGACAGGTTTAAAGAATTTAAGGCTTTAGTGGAAAGCCAGACAGAGAAGAAGATAAAGGTGTTGAGGACAGATAACGATGGAGAGTTTTGCAGTAAGGAATTTGAAGAATTCTGTAAGAAGTGTGGTATAGCATGGTAGAAGACTACTCCATATACACCTCAACAAAATGGAGTTGCAGAAAGAATGAACAAGACGTTGATGGAAAGGGCAAGAAGCATGCTTAGTGGTGCCGGGTTAGGACAGGAATTCTGGGCAGAGGCGATGGAGACAGCATGCTACTTGGTCAACAGATCACCTTCATCAATGTTGGAGGATAAGACTCCACAAGAGGTATGGACTGGTAATAAACCCTCTCTTTCACATCTGAGGGTATTTGGATGTGATGCATATGTACATGTTCCAAAGGAGAAATGAACCAAGTTGGATAGTAAATCTGAAAAGTGCATCTTGATAGGGTATAAGGATGGTTTAAAGGGTTATAAGCTTTGGAACCCAATAACAAGGAAGGTTGTGTACAACTGAGATGTGGTGTTCAGAGAGGTGAAAGATGTTATTAAACATGAAGTCCAACCAAAGGAACTTGAGAAGATAGAGTTTGAGCTAAAGGAGGAAGAACCAGACTCTACAACAAAGGAGGAATTAGAGGACGAAGAGCCACAAACTCCGGGTGTGAGAAGATTAGTTTGAGAAAGAAGGTAGCCAAAAAGGTATAGTCCATCTGCTTTCTATTCAAATTTTCTTTATCTATTACTTATGATGATCCCAGAACTGTGACGGAAGCAGTGGATTCAGAGGATGGAAAAATTTGGAAAGAGGCCATGGTTGATGAAATGGCATCTTTGCACAAAAATGAGGCTTGGGATCTGGTGGAGTTGCCGGCTAGAAGGAAACCCATTGGCAGCAAATGGGTGTTCAAGAAGAAGACAAATGCAGAAGGAAAGGTGGAGAAATACAAAGCTCGGTTGGTAGCAAAAGGTTATTCCCAGGTGTCAGGAATTGATTTTGGTGATATTTTTTCTCCTGTTGCCAAGGTAAATTCTATTACATTACTTTTATCTATTGTTGCTACTTTTGATTTTGAGGTAGAACAGATGGATGTGAAGACAACATTTCTTCACGGGGATCTGGAAGAGGAGATCTACATGAAGCAACCTGAAGGCTTTGCGGTGAAGGGTAAGAAAGAACTAGTATGCAAGTTAAAGAAGTCTCTGTATGGGTTAAAATAGTCACCAAGGATGTGGTATCAGAAATCTGATACATTTATATGGGGACTTGGCTTCACCAGAAGGAAAGCAGATCACTGTGTGTATTTTAAATTAATTGGTGACCATGTTATTTATCTGGTATTGTATGTGAATGATATATTGCTGGTTGGAAATGATAAAGAAATTATCTAGGATTTGAAGACCCATTTGTCCTCCAAATTCGACATGAAAGATCTTGGTGCTGCAAACTATATTTTGGGCATGGAATGTTGAAAATTGGAAACAAGAAATTGCTAAAAATAGAAGTGCTATAAATAGCACTGCTAAAAATAGAAATATGGGCATTAGTGCCGGATTGGGCAACAGGGAATGAAAAATGGAAGTGCTAAAAATAGAAGTTCTATTTTTAGCAGTTCAAGTTGGATTCCTATTTTTAGACAGTCCCTGGTCTAAAATAGGAAGTAAAATTCGAATTTGGTCTTACCAGTAGTTTGAATATTCATTAATTAATTCTCCATGAGTTAATTAGTTAAGGAAAATCAAACTTGAAGTCTTTGTGAGAACATGCAATAATTTCTCCACTGATTGGGGAATGTGTCCTTGATTTGCTCCACTGATCCAGGTGGATGTTGGTGGCCACCCACCTATCCCATTTGGACCCCCATAATTGTCTCTTTCAGTCTTTTCAGTTTCCTAAATTGTAGCACAGTTTACTATTTTTAGTAGTTTTTCGAGTCCTGAACTTTCGGAGACATTTTGAGGCCCTAAACGACGTTTTTTGGGAAATATTGGGGCAACATGGGTCCATGGACCGATGTTCCCCTACCCAAAGTTGTAGTGCTCGGATAGATCTTTCTAACGAGCTATTGTACGCGTCAAACAGAGATCGTATGCCAAAGTTATGACCTCGGGAAATTGATGTACCAATTTACCCAAACGTGGCACACAATTTGGCGTTTCATCTTCTAGGGTTAGGTTTCGGGATGTGAAGGGTTTTCCATTGTTTCTCAACAATAAATAGGCCTTCGAGTCTCATTGTAACATAGTTCAGAGGCATGTAGCCACCACATCTCTTCTCAGAGATAAGCTACCATCGCCCTAGCTGGTTTATTTCCATTACTGTTTGTAAGCATATTTCAGTATTTTACATTAATGAAATGAAGTATTATTTCCGCTGCATATCTGTGTTTATGGTTATCTTTGTAATTTGTTGCATTCCTGTTTAAATCTGGATCAGTGGTATCAGAGCGGTATGCTTTTTCTCTGTTTTTCTTTGCATGTCCCCAACGAGGTCGAGATATAAGGAGTTAGGGCTTGAACTGGTTGAACATTTGTGAGACCAGCCTCGCAAATCCCGATGGCCTCCCATGGCTGATGAGAAGAAAGATGAGGGGATAGAATATCCTATCAAAATCTTGCTCGAAGAAGCTCTCGAGCGACAACGGAATGCAATGATGGACAACTTTGCCCAAATCCTTCAGCGGCTACCCAGAAGCGACACATCGGCTTCCAGCAGCTACTCTAGAAATGCCATGCCCTTTAAGGTACATTTTAATTTTGAAATCCCCGTATTTGAGGGTCAGATAGACGCAGATGCCGTAGATAAATGGTCAAGTCTGCTAGAGGGTTATTTTTCTGTTCATGATTATTCAAGTCGGGAAAAGATTGTTTTCGCTCTTCTCAAAGCAGCCCCCCACGTCAAGGACTAGTGGGAAACCTACTACGAGCAAAAGGATGAAAGCACAGGCTCACTATTTTCAGCTGTACCCACTTGGGATTCATTCTGGGATGCCGTCAAGGAGTAGTACTACCCTATCAAAAGCTACGAGGACAAATACATAAAGTGGACCACGCTGCGGCAGGGACGGGACCAAGATGTGCCGGAGTTCACAAACATTTTTCATACCCTTCGCACACAGTTGGGTATCAAAGATTTTGAGCTACATCTGGTACTCAAATACCGCGGCTGCCTACATAGATACATCCAAGAAGAGATGGAGTTCCTGAACATCTCCTCGCTCGGCACGACGTACCGATACGCTGTCAAAATCGAGCAAAAGTTCAAATAGAAGAAGCAAGACTTTGGATCTGCAAATTTGAAGCCCAAAGGACAAAGCCAAGGCAGGGTGACCCAAGACAACCCGTTGAAGCCGCAAGAAAAGAAAAACACCACGAAACCGAAGAAGGACACAGGAAAGTGGTATGAGTTCCATAAGAGTCCCACTCATAACACAAGTGAGTGTCGAATCAAGCAGTTGTTGGTGGTCGAGTTGAAGGCTTCCGAATCAGATGCATGTTCCGACCCTGAGCCAGAACCCGACAAGGGGAATGGAAAAGGGAAGTAGATCATTGATGCGGATCCCAGTGCCACTGTTGCCATTGCCAAGATCCAGAAGAATGAGCCCAAAGACCCAGAGGAGGGGGAGCGTATTTTCCACTCACAGATGTGGGTGAAGGGTTCGCCACTGCAATTCATTGTCGACAGTGGCAGCCAAAAGAACCTTATTTCAGCAGAGGTCGTGAAGCGGTTGGGCATACCGACTGCACCACACCCACAACCGTACAGTATCGGGTGGCTTCATGAAGGACGAGATCTCAAAGTTCGCCAGCAGTGCCGCCTTCCCTACAACATCAAGCCCTTCACAGACGAGGTATTGTGTGATGTTACACCTCGAGATGTTCGTGATGTATTATTAGGCCAACCATACTTGTGGAGGCGGCATGCTGTGTATGAGTCAAGGCCTCATGCTGTCATTATTTCTTTGGATAATTCATTCTACAGGATACCGGAGGTAGCCCCACCTACCGCCACCTCTTTGATCACTGCCAAGAAAGGCAGCAAGCTCATCTCTCAGACTAGGAATTCATTTTCTATCTGGTTCGCTCCCAAAGTAAGAGGAAGATCGTTGCTACTTCCATGACCCCCATGAAGGGTTCCTCCACACAGCAGCAGCAGCAAAGGGATACGGTCATGACAGAACACAGGAACAACTTCTCCTCACCCACAGGGGTACCACACAAGTTTCAGGTGGGCGACAAAGTTTGGTTATATCTGAGAGAACGCCTTACCAGAACCCATCAGAAACTCAGACCACTCCAACATGGTCCTTGCAGTAGTACCAAGGCTACGAGAAACAATGATTTGAAGCACAACATTCCTCCACTCCTTTGCTTGCACTGAGTGTTCAATGTGGACCGTCGTCAACCATTCTTCCCACCATTTCTGGACACATCAGAGATTGCAGAACAGCTCAGCAGAAGCTTCCTCATCTCAGGGAGGAACTCAATGCAATGGGGACCATTGCTTCCTAAGGGGGGAGGAATGATCTAGGTGGATGTTGGTGGCCACCCACCTATCCCATTTGGACCCCCACAATTGTCTCTTTCAGTCTTTTTAGTTTCCTAAATTGTAGCATAGTTTACTATTTTTAGTAGTTTTTTGGGTCCTGAACTTCCGGAGCCATTTTGAGGCCCTAAACGATGTTTTTTGGGAAATCTGGGGGCAACATGGGTCCATGGATCGATGTTTCCCTACCCAAAGTTGTAGTGCTCGGATAGATCTTTCTAACGAGCTATTGTACACGTCAAACGGAGATCGTATGCCAAAGTTACGACCCCAGGAAATTGATGTACCAATTTACCCAAACGGGGCCCACAATTTGGCGTTTCATCTTCTAGGGTTAGGTTTCGGGATGTGAAGGGTTTTCCATTGTTTCTCAACAATAAATAGGCCTTCGAGCCTCATTGTAACACAGTTCAGAATAGTTCAGAGGCATGTAGCCACCACATCTCTTCTCAGAGATAAGCTACCATCACCCTAGCTGGTTTATTTCCATTACTGTTTGTAAGCATATTTCAGTATTTTACATTAATGAAATGAAGTATTATTTCCACTACATATCTGTGTTTATGGTTATCTTTGTAATTTGTTGCGTTCCTGTTTAAATCTGGATCATCCACTGATTGAGGAATTAAGGATGAGTTCTATATTGAGAGGATCAGTTGACTTACTTTAAATTAGTCAAGTTCAGTTAGATTAATTTAACAAGTTGTTAAATTAATGAGATACAGTTTGTTGATGCTTGCATGCATGTGACAAATTTTATTTTCAAATAACTGAGTATTCTCTCATGGACAACTGATGCACGCCAGTTCAGACAGAGACCTAGTTGAGATCAAAGAAGGGACAATGTACTATCAGTTAAATGAATACTTTTCCTATAAAAGAAGCTCATCCATGATGAGGACTTATCTCCTTCAAGTTTGTGCAGTTAGATCAAAGGTTAGTGAGTGTGTGAAGAGGCCAATTCACACATGTGACATCACTGGAACCCAAGGAAACTGCACAAGGAAATAGGAGGCTTGGAGAGAAGAGGAGAAGGTTTGTGAGAAGCCTTTGATTGTCTATGAGTAGCAGAGGGATTGTACTGAGAGCTAGATAGCTTCCGAGCTAAGGCTTTGTGTAATCCGGACTATATTTCCACTTGTATGATAATACAGAGATGGGGTTTTAGGCAGGTGCTTTCCCTGGGTAAATTCTTCTGTGTTATGTGTGATTGATTCCTTCTTATCAGTTATATGTGTTCTTATTGATGTTGTTCATGGTTGATTAATCTTTCACTAAATTGTTTGTAGAAGTAGATCAAGTGTTTTGCTTTAGTACATTTCATATATTAGTTTGATCTACAGGTGGTGAAATTTCTACATGGTATCAGAGCTAGCTGATGTGTAGAAAAATTCTACAAAATTCTACATGGAAATTAAAAGAGATCGGACAAAGAGGAAGCTTTTTTTAAACCAGAGGAAGTATGTCGAGACAATATTGCAGAGGTTTAATATGCAGGATAGTAAACCGGTGAAGGTTCCTATTCTTGTAGGTGTAAAGTTATCTGCTGAATAGTGTCTGAAGACACAAGAAGAGGAAGAGGACATGTCCCGTGTTCCATATGCAAGTGCAGTCGGTAGCCTGATGTATGCGATGGTCTGTACTAGACCAAACATTGCACATGTAGTGGGAGTATTGAGCAGGTTTATGTCAAAACCAGGGAAGGAGTACTGGACAGTAGTGAAGTGGGTTTTCAAGTGTTTACGTGGCACTAGTGATTATGGTTTGTGCTACCAAGGAAGACTAGGATTGGACAGAGTTTTGGATATTCATGGCTTTGTTGATGCAGATTGGGCTGGAGATCTGGATCAGATAGTATCTACAAGTGGGTATGTGTTTAACCTATTTGGAGGTGCAGTCAGTTGGATGAGTAAGAAACAATCTGTAGTGGCACTATCAACTACAAAGGCAGAATACATGGTAGCCACTCATGCAAGCAAGGAAGCAGTTTGGTTGCATAGATTGTGTTCAAGTATGGGGTTAGTACAGGGAGCTATAAGGATAGATTGTGATAGCCAAAGTGAAATTTTCTTGGCAAAGAACCCTGCATATCATTCAAAGACAAAGCACATTGATGTTCAGTATCACTTTGTGAGGGATATGACAAAAAGGTGTTGCTGGTAAAGGTGGACACTTTGAAGAATACTGCAGATGCATTGACAAAATCTGTGAGCTCTGAGAAGTTCTCTTGGTGTAGAGAAACAATGGGCGTTGCAGGTCTGGATAAATTACTAAGCTCTCTTGTGGCCCCCTGTGGAAAGAAAACAACAAGTGGGAGAATGTTGGGTTGTGTTATTTTCTTTCCACAACTAGCCCACGTAGTTAACCAGGCGGTTAGAAGGGAGGCGAGCCCCCCCTTTGTTGCGCCGATTGCGTAGCATGGGGTCACAGGGGATTTGAGGGGTGCAGGTAACCCTACTTTATGGGGTCCGGGGTAGTGCCCCGGAAAATTTTGTTTTTGGACCCTATATTAGGTTGGGTGGACCTACCTATGGTTTTTTGCATGATTTTTTGCACATGGTTTTGGACGTGATGGTTTTTGGTCCATGGTTTTGGACGTGATGGTTTTCAGTCCATGGTGTTGGATGCTCTAGTATGTATAAATATGTATTGTAACATTGAAAGAAACGTAATGAAAAATCAAGCTGGTAGTCCCGGTTTTGGGATCCAGGGGAAAATATCTGTGTATATGTGTTTTATGTGTTATGCTCTCGCATTGTTTATTTTCTGTGTTTTAGAATTCGTATGCAGATAATTTCTTTACAGGGTTAAAACCTACAACTTCATCATCATACCCTCTTAATTTTTCAAAATACCCCATCCAATTATGTCTTGTGAATATTTCTAACACCTGAGGGTGTTGGTGGATTCTCACAGTATTAATGGGCTCCCTTCTATTAAACCCCCCTATCATTTTGTTGATGAATTTGGAGGAGATGAGATGGTTGACACAATTTTTTTGAATGCAAAAGTAAATAACTGAAAGAACTGTGGGGACAATTCCCTTACACAACTGCCAAATTCACACTTTACTAGGGGATTTTATGTTCAATTCTCTTTGAAAAAGGGAAGGAATTATAGAGCCTACCTCTTCATAGCATTTGTTATAGCCAACCCCCGTGGATTTTATGTTCAATTCTCTTTGAAAAAGGGAAGGAATTATAGAGCCTACCTCTTCATAGCATTTGTTGTAGCCAACCCCCGTGTTTTCCCCTCTGAAACTCCTCTCGGCCAATCCTGTAGACTATCTGTCTGTATCCTGTAGGTTTCCTGTGCGATCTTGTAGGATTTCTTGTGCAATCCTGTAGGAAGTCTTGCGCAGGAGATAGATGGAATTTTCCTCTTCTGTAGGTTGCCTAGGTATGAGAGTGACTTTTTCTAGAGTGAGCCTCGAGGAAATGCATGCATGAGTGCATGGGGATCAACGAATATTTCTTCTTATGGCCGAGTTATGTGAGGTGGTGTGCTGGCAGTGGAGGTACATTTTCTATTTTTGGACCATTGGTCCCCACTACCACCTCATCATTTCCCCCTCCTCGTAATCAACTCCTAGTTCATGCCTCCATAGAATTAACTATTTTTTTCCTTCTCTTCTCCTTTTTTTTGACTTGACTGTTGCCACGTGTGGGAGGACCAACTGTTTTGTCTTCGTCAACTAAACGAAGGTGGCCAAGTTAACTGGCCACCTTTTGCTTATAAACCAACTTACTCATAACCTTTACATCTTTTGACTACATTATGCAAATGAGAGAGTGAGCGAGATACTTACCTGTGGTGCTAACCCTTGCTGCAGTTGTTGAAGACCGAAGGTGCTTGTTGTGTGTTGGCTGCATGCTATTTTTTCCTCTCTTTTTTTATTGCTCTCTGATGATTCCTTTGATGTGTAGGTACCTGGTGTTGAAGATGTTGGTGCTGGTGTTGCTTTGGAGCTCCTTCTGCTCTTGGATCATCATGCTGGAAGCTTGCTGCAATCATGATTTGTATTCTGTGGGATAGGCTGCTACAGGATTTCCTACAGGATGTCCTGTAGCTACTTCTCCCTCAGAACTCTTAATCATACACTCTGCTGGGATTTTGAGGATGGTGACATGGATTGAGAGGAATACTAGGAGTGTGGAGAAATGAGACATACTCAGGTGCTTCTCCCTTCTGCTCTCTGTTTCATTTTTTTTTTCTCTTGAAGACTGTGAAATATATATATATATATATATATATATATATATATATATATATATATATATATCTGTTTTGAAACTGATTTTTTTGATGGTGAATGCAGGGGTGATGAAAGTGGACATAGGTATGGTAATGAAATGGTGATGTAGGGGTGTTATTTCTTTGACATAGCAGGTCATTTTTTCACCCTAGGGTCACTTCCTATAGGATTCCCGAGCCATTGTAATTCCTACAGGATCATCCTGTAGGTTTTTAGGGGATCCTGTAGAAAACACAGTCCCCTTGTAAACTGAAGAAAAGTAGCGAAAACATGAAATAAATGGAGTGATGAATGCCAATGAGTGGAAAAATAAAAATGTGAGTGAAATAGGTCCCTTTTTTATCCTCCTTTGTTCTTTGATCGTCCTCCTTGCTGACCTGCAAATAGAAATTTTCATGATTTTTTTCTCTTTATTCCTTTTTTTTTTTTGAAAACAACTAGGCTGCCTCTGAGAGGTTTTCATCCTAGCTGTTTGCCCTGGGCACCTCAAGAGAGGTTTTCACCTAGGGATATTTTTATTTCCTTTTTTCTCTTTTTTCTTTTTTGACACCATTGGGCCACCCCAAGAGGTTTTCAACCCAATAGTGGGACTCAGGCGCCTCATGGAGGTTTTCACCTGAGTCCTTATTTTTCTTTTTCTTTTTTCTCAGTGATTTGATGAGGTAGGAGCTGAAACTTGCTCCACCACCATCACTGTTTTATTGATACCATCAATGAACTCTTGCTTTGACAATGGTATTTTTTAAAATTTCAATTGATGTCCATTAACAAGTTCTTATCATGCCATATATCAATGAACTCTTGCTTTGACAATGTCTTTTGTAAAATTTCAATCGGTGTCCATTAACAAGTTCTTATCATGTCCCTTAAAGTATTTATATATGGAATCATATAACAAGGCCCAATCACCTTCTTGAAATTGCTTATCCTTGATGTTCTTATCATGCCATATCTTCCTCTGAGGTTGGGTTACCTCTGTATGTAGGAGGGCCTGCATTCTGAACTCATCTAAACCATTTAACTGAAGCAATCTCTCTTTTTGGGCACTGCTGAGATCTAGATCTAGTTGGGTTGCCATCCTTACTGTGTTATACTCAAACTCAATGGACAATAGGGCCTTTTCCCCATAAACCAGCTCATAGGGTGTGAATCTAGTGGTGGTATTCTAGGTGGTTTTATAGGCCCAAGTGGCCTCAACTAGTCTATCTACCCAATCTTTCCTACTGTTGTTAACCACTTTGGTCAAGATACCCTCCAACGCTCTGTCGGTCACCTCCACTTGCCCATTACCTTGTGGGTGATAGGGAGTGGAGGTCCTATGCTTGATCTTGTGCTGGATGAGAAAGTCTTCAACCATGTTGGAGGTAAACTGGCTACCTTGATCAATGACTAGCTCTCTAGGGTACTGTTGTGACCACCAACAACCCCCCCTTCTTCTTTGGTATTAGCAATGACACTAAAGAAGTGGGGACCCTTAGTAAAAAAATCCAAAAAATTTTATAAAATTTTTGTATTATACTCCTCAAAAAATACATCGCACGGAGAAGAGTGAAACATTCTTTATGAGCACAATAAGAAACTGCGAAGAAGCGGCGCGAAATTCATCGCATCGCATACATTAAGAAGCGCCCATAAATGAGAATCTTAAGAAATCTCCGATGGCCGATATGCGACATCGCATATCGCAACGTCGCATAAACAACACACGAATAACTTAACAAATTGCAGCGATCTGCGATCTGCGATGCTGCGATCTGCGATGCTGCGATGCTGCGATCTGCGATAAATGCGATCTGCGATCTGCAATTTGCTGCGATCTGCGATCTTGCGATGCTGCGATCTGCGCGATTCTGCGCCAAACTGATCAGGAAACTCTGCGATGACACATCTTGATAATGCGATAAACGCGATGATGCGATACGAGTCACAGAAATCACCCATCGCAAATTCTCCTCGGCTCAGCATTCAAGAAAAGCTGTCCCTAAACCGAAAATTGGGCGCGCGCCTTAAAGAAGATTAATGAATGTACGCCAAAGTATTCATGAAGGACAGTTTTGTGTTTTTCGAAGAGTCAGTTCACTGTGGGTGTCATGATTTTATACATTCGTAGAGCTTAAAGCTTTCATGTCAAAATTTATTATCATTACTCTTTTCCTTTGCATGAACTGCAGGAATAAAAAACAGGGAACAACATGAAGCAATGTGCAGGAAACATCTAAGGAAAAAGCGCTAAAGGCGGAAAACGCACCAGAAAGGCCCGGATCAAAGGACGGAGGCAGTTTTTGATGCGCGATTAGCGCCTAGCACTAATCGCGCATCGCTAAGAAAATTGTTCAGAAAGCAAAGTCCCTAACTTGCTTAGTCATCCACGAGTCCGGAAACCGAGATAGCAAAAGCAGAGGCAGTTTAAGAGGAATCTGGGTTGTTACCAAGTATACACGCAGTAAATTCGCCCAACCAGAAGATGATTCTCAAAAATATCTTCTAGTTTACTAAAAAGTGGTGCCAGCGCTTGCCATTTCTATTTTCGTAGCTCAAACAAAAGCAGAAGACGACCAGCCGACTCTTCCCAGGCAAATGTTGCATGCTCGCAGCACTAAGGAGCAAATGCAGAAATAGTTAGAAATTAGATTCAATTTTTAGAAATAAGTTTCCTTAGATAAAGGGCGGTCATTTAAACCGTATCCAAAATTTATGTAATTAATTTATTTAGTTAGCAGTATTTAAACCCTTCTCATGCATGTAGAGAAGGGTCCAGAAATTTGTCAAAAACTTGTCCTCGGAACATGCACTTTTGCACCCTCAGAGGAGGTTTTGATGAATGAATGGATCAAGGTTTATTAATGTTTGCATTTGATATCTGCTACTGATGTTGCACTTCTGTACTCTTGGTAGATATTAGAACAAGGAGAGATAAATCATTGTTGCTTGAAGCTTATGAGTAGGACCAGTCATAAATGGTACTTTTATCTCTTGGCCATTTCTGCTTATATTCTTAAAGTGATATACAGTTTTTAATTGTTTATATGTTATTGCATGAATGTTTGAGTTACCATTTGGCACTTTTGTACGGTGGAGTCATTTATTTATGTTTAATATATGAATAACTTATTATGCGATATGCTATTCACAACTGTTTTGCCTAACTTTTTATGCAAAGTGGTTCATCTTAATTGATTTCCATTCTTATGATAGCTGAATGATCTTTATTACCAGTTATTATTTGAAATCTCTTTAGATCGCATAATAGAAGAAATACATCCCGGGTTAGCATAGATTAGATGTGATGTTTTCATTAGATTACAATAACATAGAATTAGATTAAAGTAGCTTAGATTAGAACCCTTAGATCAGCATCATCCAACTCTGCACACACACACACCCTTAGATTGGGAAACTGGTCCCATTATCCCCAGTCGGACCCGCTACACCAAACGGATAAGGAGTTGCCAACCAAGGTTCGGACCGGGTGGGTATCCCCCTTGTTGTCGACCTGATTTTCGGGGCTTCAACATATTTGGCGCTAGAAGGAGGGCCTGAACTATGAATGGCACTTAAATCAAAATCTAAATACCATTCTGAGAGTAAATCTCCCTTATCATCTCCCCCGACTTCTCCAGTATATTTAAATCCAGAGTCAGAAGTCGCTCAAGTATCAATCGTTGCTACACACCCTGATATTTCAGACCAATCTACCATTAAACCTCCTGGAGTCGAATCTCTGATTCACAAACTTCAAGGATTTTCCATTTCTCCTCAGAGGTCTGATAAATCTCAAAGTAGTGTGACTTCGCAGTACAATCCTGCTCATCCCCTAACCAAATTGAAAAGTGAAAAATTTGGCGTACAACGAACTGAGTTGCCTCTTCCCACCAGGAAAAGAGCGAGGAAATCACCACAAGAGTCTGATAGTGAGACTCTTTCGTCTACATCGCCCATTTCAACTACCTCACTGCGAAGTCAACCACCCACACCTCCATTCCAAACCATCATCCATCCGTCTACCACAACCCCTCTTCAACCATCCACGATCATAGTATCCTCATCTTCCCAACCACAGAGATCATCTCCTGCACTTTTCTCTACTAGCAGCTCAACGATGGCCCAGTCTCCATGGAACAACCCTGGGGCAGTCTTGATGCCTGCGCCCTTGAGCCCAATACCGGCCCATCCTGAGAAATGGCTGCCCAAATTCAATCCAGAAGCAGGCATGCTAGCAGAAGAACACATAAACAATTTCATGCTTTCTATCAATCTCAACGGAGTTACTAACGAAGATGCTGTTGTTCGGCTTTTTCCCTATACACTGCAAGGGACAGCCGGGTCATGGTATTTTTCATTACCCTCCGGGTCTATCACAAGTTGGGATATCTTCCACAATCAATTCCTTATCAAGTTTGGTGATGACAGATCAACAACAACATTAATCAATGACCTATCCAATCTTAAGGCCCAAGCTAAAGAACCTATCAAAGATTTCGATTTACGGTTCAATAAGATTCTCAACAAAATTCCTACTGCTTCCCAACCCAGCGAAGAAGTACGATGTGAATGGTATATTACTGCTTTACCATCAAACATAGCAATCTTCGTGGATAGAGCAAATAAAACAACCTTAGTTGAAAACATGACAGAGGCGATAGCAGTAGAGAAACACGTAATAGCCCTGGAAAAGAGATCCGCAATAGAGGAACGAAAGTCTAAAAAAGTCACCTTCAAGGAAGACTCCAAGAAGAAACAAGCAAAAGACCCTTTCGATTTGGAAGGATTGCAGAGAGTATTAAAGACCATGTCTAATGAGATGGTTGACATAAAAAAACAAGTAGCAGAAACTTCTTTAAAAAAGCCCTACAAAGCTTTTAAAAGAGGTCCTTCAACGGATGCAAAACCACCCAATGCCATCTCCAATGCTGAAACTGAGGAAGAGGAAGAAGAAGAAAGTGCCACTAAAGGGCAAACCGATGACAAAGAAGTTGTGGAATTACAAGGAATGTGGGATTTCATCCTCCCACAAGAAGAAGATCAAGAAGTATTTCCGGTTAGCACATGAAGCATCAGCTTGATCCTCCCCAAACTACCCCCAAGCAGAAGGGCGCAAGCCCTACAACAAAAGATAAAGTCGCAACAAAGAAAACAACAACTAAAGCGACTCAATCTAGCCCAGTCCGAGCAGATCCAACAACTCCATCAAAAACACTGATAGTGTCAGATGAAATGGAGTACAATATTATTGATGACATGAAAAAGACTAGGGCTAATATTACCCTTTATGAATTGAGCAAATTGAAGCATCAACAAAAGATAATGATGAAAGAATTACATGCTGTGCCTATTGTACCTTTGCCTGCCGCTGTACTCTCTCAAGCTTCCCATAACATGGGAAGACCTCCAACTAACGCGATCAATAAGATTGATCCAAATGATATCGCCTTGATTGGAGGAAGATCAAGATCTCACACTCCCCCGTTTCTTCTCACTTATGAGATTTTCAACAAAAATGTGCACAATTGTTTGGTAGATTCCGGTGCTTCTTCGAATATTTTACCCAGATCAATATGTGCTAAGTTAAATGTTCAACCACAAAAATCCGCAGTGCGTATAGTTCAGCTTGATCGATCTCAAGTCGAAGTGATTGGTGAAATTAATCAAGTAACCATAAGATTGTCATCTAACCCGAAGGTATGTCAGGTTATTGACATTCTAGTGGCTGATATCCCAGAATTCTATGGCTTAATTCTTAGCAGGGATTGGTCCGAGAAACTCCACGGATAATTTGCAATGGATTGGTCGCACATGTGGTTACCCTACAACGGTAAACCGAATTAGATAAAGGTTGAACGAGAGTTACACCAGAAGTACATAGTAATGGAATTAGAGGGAGAAAATGAAGCAGTATCGTATAACAACAGTATCATAGGCAATTACTCGGTAGATTCTTTTCTCGATGAACCTGTAAATACATCTTTGTTTTGGAAATTATATTTTGATGGCTCTAAATCTAACGAAGGAGCAGGAGCAGGATGCGTTCTGATTAGTCCAGAAGGAAACAAGACCATGCTTACATGCAGACTCGAATTCAATTGTACAAACAATACAACAGAATATGAGGCCTTGGTGCAAGGCCTATACAAAGCAATCGGGTTAAATGTCAAGTATCTTCAGGTCTTTGGAGACTCTGAGATTATCGTCAAATAGGTACGTAACACTATACATTGCCTATCAGGTCATTTAAAACACTATCAATATTTAGTACAAGATCTGACTTAGCATTTCATAGCATTTAATATTTCTTCAATCCCGAGACTCCAAAACGCGAGCGCAGACCTTTTGGCTAACGTAGCCTCTAGGCTTATTCCCTCCGAAGATTTTAGTCCAGATAGATTCTCAATAGAATTAATCTTTAGACCATCCATCCCTGACAACATTACAAATTGGAGAGTATTCAATGACGATCCTGATATTGTAAATTTCCTCACTTCTGAAGGATCCTACTCCAATCAGATAATTGACGAAGACCATCACGATCGACAAACACAACAAAATAGCACTGATAATGCTATACCTAAATCGGTGGTTAAGTTAGAAGACTTGTACGATTTGAAAAATTGGTTTAAAAGGTCTACCAATTCAAAGCTCTACAGTTCAACTCTGAACTACGAATTAGTAAACCTAGGAACTGATGATAAACCACAAAACGTTAATCTAGGCATAGGCCTGGCCCCTGAAGAAAAACTAGCGTATATTCGTCTTTTGAGACAATATAAAAATGTTTTTGCCTGGAATTACGATGAGCTGAAGACGTACGACACTTCTATCATTCAGCACACTATTCCTATGATTGACAACGAAAAACCTGTCCAACAGAAACTGAGAAAGATCCACCCTAATTTAGAAAGTCAGATAAAAACTGAGCTAAATAAGTTATTAAAAGCCAGAATAATTTTCCCCGTCAGACATTCCAAATGGGTCTCCAATATGGTACCCGTTAGGAAGAAAAACAGAGATATTAGAATCTGTATCGATTTTCGGAATCTTAACAAAGCCTGTCAAAAAGACAATTTTCCTCTTCCACCTATGGAACAGATATTACAGGTAGTAGCAGGCTCAGAACTGATGTCTTTCTTGGACGGATTTTCAGGATATAATCAAGTGCTGGTGCATCCCAATGATCAGTTGAAAACCACATTCAGAACTAAATGGGGCACATACGCATATCGGAAGATGCCATTTGGTTTGATTAATGCCGGCGCTACATTTCAAAGAGCCATGGACATCGCATTTAAGGGTTTAGTCAACAAATCTGTAGTGATTTATTTGGATGATATAACAGTGTATTCCAAGAAGCGAAGTGACCATCTCAAAGATTTAAAACAAATTTTTCAACGATGTTTAAGGTATGGGATTTCACTTAACCCAAAGAAATCTTTTTTCGCATTAAGTGAAGGAAAACTTCTAGGTTTCATAGTGTCAAAATCTGGCATTCACATTGATCCTGACAGAATCAAAGAAATCTCTGAAATATCCCTACCTCATAATAAAAAATCCATGCAATCTTTCCTTGGTCAAATCAATTTTGTAAAGAGATTTGTCCCAGATTTTTCACGAATTGTGTCTCCTTTGCAAACCATGATTAAAAAGAATTCAACTTTCAAATGGGGTCAAGATGAACATGAAGCATTCAACCTGATCAAACAAGCTATTATTAATGCTCCATCTTTGGCAACCCCAAATTTTTCAGAATCTTTTTTTTTATACACATTTGCCTCAGAGAAATCATATGCTGCGATTCTAACCCAAGCAAATCAAGAAAAAACAGAAGCTCCAGTTGCGTTTTTTAGCTCAAATTTACAAGGTGCTGAACTCAATTATTTAGACATAGAGAAATAGGCCTATGCTGTTTTCAAAGCGGTCAAATATTTCAGACCTTTCTTACTCAAAACCCATATTAAGATCATAGTACCGTTTCCAGCGGTAAGAAATCTTCTAGTACAGAAGGATATGGGCGAGAAAAGAGCAAATTGGATCACTGCTTTACAGGAATACGATCTTGAGATTAAACCAACAAACATTGTAAGAGGTCAAGGCTTCTGCAAAATGTTGGCTGGAGCATCGCAAATCCCTGAAATTTCATCCGAAGAGGTACAAATGTATGAGGTAAGCCTAAACGATGCAGAATCATTGTATGTTGATATCATTTATTATCTTAAGAACGGGTATGCTCCATCACACCTGGATCACACTAAGAAAAGAGCTCTGAGATTGAAAGCTAAACAATATTAGCTCATAAATGATATTCTTTTTAGAAAGAATTATGATTCTGTTCTTCTTAGATGTCTTGAAAAAACTGAAGCCGAAAAAGTTTTGCAGGAACTCCACGATGGACCAGCAGGCGGACACTATGCTGGAGATGCTACTGCACATAAAATTTTACGTGCAGGATATTACTGGCCTACGCTGTTCAAAGATTCACACAGTTACGTGAGGAAATGTCAAGTCTGCCAAACTACTATTGGAAGACAAAAGAAGTCGTCCCTGCCACTACAACCGGTAAACATCGAGCAACCATTCAGCCAGTGGGGCTTGGACATAATAGGTGAGATCGTTCCTCACTCTTCTAAGCAGCATAGATACATCCTCACGGCAACAGATTATTTTACTAAATGGGTAGAGGTAGTTCCTCTCAAGACAACTAATTCTGAAAATATTATCGAATTCATAGATCAATTTATAATCACTAGGTTTGGATTGCCAACGGCTTTAATGTTTGATAATGCATCATACTTTTCTGGAAATGCAATGACTGAGTTTGCACTTAAAAGAGGACTCAAACTAAAATATTCAGCCAATTACTATCCGCAAGGTAATGGGTTAGCTGAGTCAACAAATAAAAACCTAATCAGGATTATTAAAAGAACAGTTGACCAGAACCAAAAGAATTGGCATAAAGCTTTGGTAAATGCTTTATGGGCAGATAGAATAACAAAAAATGCTTCGATCGGCACTTCCCCCTTTAATTTAGTTTATGGGAAAGAAGCGGTTCTTCCAACTCACTTAGTCATTCCCTCTTTGTCTTTAATACAATACATTGATGAAGTACCTACTTCCTCCATACAACTAAGACAAATGGAAATAATCAAATTAGAAGAGCAACGAGAACAAGCTAAGAGAACCCATGCTCATCATCAAGCGATAATAAAATCCTCTTTCGATTCAAACATAATGACCAAAAAAAAAAAATTTCAGATGGGAGATTTAGTTTTAAAATGGGATAAGGCTCATGAAGAAAAGGGCAAACATACAAAATTTCAAAAGATGTGGCTTGGTCCTTTTCAGATTGTTGAAGTCATAGGTCCATCAACGTTTATCTTACAGGATCTAGCAGGTAGAAGGGATTCTTTGCCTGTTAATGGTCAAATCCTTAAAATATATTTTCCATAGAAGATTATTCTTCTATTTTGTAGAATAGTTTTGTTTTTTCTTTTCTTTTTCATAATAAAACCGGTTGTTAATGGTTACTATCGGTATTCGCGAAAAGACACCAATTCTCTTTCAGATTTTGAGCTTTTCGCTTGTATAAATAGAAAATTTTGAAAATCTGATCTTTATTATTGACAGATACAGTTAAAAAACTTTAGCCTAGATATGATATTAGTTTCAACTTCAAAAAAATTGATGAAAGCAACCTTTAGCGAAGGAATTGTTTTATATCATCACAATGAAAGGTATCAATAACAAAATAAAGATTCTCTGTAAAACTGCTATTTTCAAACTCTATTATTGTCGTCCAGAGCTTTCTTAAGGAAAACAATGATATCCTCCCTGTTAAAGAAAATCGCAGCATTCAGAGGGACAATCCAAGAAACACTATATCTCAAAGAATAAGAGGTCTCATCACGAGCCGGCTTATCATGATCACAGATATTATAAATTTGCTAAATTTGCCAAACACTGTCCATCAAAATAGGGCAATGACTCAAGATTGTTGAAATCAAAAGACAAGGGGTCTCATCACGAGCCAGCTTGTTCAACAAAAGTGTAAATCAAGTGAATGACTGTGTCATAATTTGGCTACCAAACCAAGACATTGTTCTTTAAGAATAAAAAAGGAAAAAGTGTCAAAATGGATTTTTCTTTGAGGGTTGTAGATAACCTTAAACAGGATAAAGGATCATTGCTGGGTAACAGGTAACCCTGTCGAGGCTATGGACGCCTGCTGGCAGCAGAGGCTCTACCTACGGCAAACGAGCATATTTTAAGGCTAGCACACAGAGAAGACTTTATTTTATCTTTACATGACCAAGTAATGGTTGATGTAGATACAAGGACAAGCCTGAGGAAGCAAACAATTAGAAAAGAAAGAAGTTGAAACAAAATATCATTGATAGAATAAGGCATAATGTACTCTATCTGTCCATAACAAAGTTTAGATTTATGAAAATTTTTCTGTTTTGGAAGTTTAAAGAATTCAATAGAAAAGCAGAGATAACTGGTTCTTCCAAGTGAATCGCCATTGTTGTGACCACCAACAACCCCCCCTTCTTCTTTGGTATTAGCAATGACACTAAAGAAGTGGGGACCCTTAGTAAAAAAATCCAAATTTTTTTATTATAAAATTTTTGTATTATACTCCTCAAAAAATACATCGCACAGAGAAGAGTGAAACATTCTTTATGAGCACAATAAGAAACTGCGAAGAAGCGGCACGAAATTCATCGCATCGCATACATTAAGAAGCGCCCATAAATGAGAATCTTAAGAAATCTCCGATGGCCGATATACGACATCGCATGTCGCATATCGCAACGTTGCATAAACAACACATGAATAACTTAACAAATTGCAGCGATCTGCGATGCTGCGATACTGCGATCTGCGATAAATGCGATCTGCGATCTTGCGATGCTGCGATTCTGCGCCAAACTGATCAGGAAACTCTGCGATGACACATCTTGATAATGCGATAAACGCGATGATGTGATACGAGTCGCATAAATCACCCATCGCAAATTCTCCTCAGCTCAGCATTCAAGAAAAGCTGTCCCTAAACCGAAAATTGGGCGCACGCCTTAAAGAAGATTAATGAATGTACGCCAAAGTATTCATGAAGGATAGTTTTGTGTTTTTCGAAGAGTCAATTCATTGTGGGTGTCATGATTTTATACATTCGTAGAGCTTAAAGCTTTCATGTCAAAATTTATTATCATTACTCTTTTCCTTTGCGTGAACTGGAGGAATAAAAAATAGGGAACAACATGAAGCAATGTGTAGGAAACATCTAAGGAAAAAGGAAAAAGCGCTAAAGGCGGAAAACGCACCAGAAAGGCCCGGATCAAAGGATGGAGGCAGTTTCGCTAATCACGCATCGCTAAGAAAATTGCTCAAAAAGCAAAGTCCCTAACTTGCTTAGTCATCCATGAGTCCGGAAACCGAGATAGCAAAAGCAGAGGCAGTTTAAGAGGAATCTGGGTTGTTACCAAGTATACACGCAGTAAATTCGCCCAACCAGAAGATGATTCTCAAAAATATCTTCTAGTTTACTAAAAAGTGGTGCCAACGCTTGCCATTTCTATTTTCGTAGCTCAAACAAAAGCAGAAGACGACCAGCCGACTCTTCCCAGGCAAATGTTGCATGCTCGCAGCACTAAGGAGCAAATGCAGAAATAGTTAGAAATTAGATTCAATTTTTAGAAATAAGTTTGCTTAGATAAAGGGCGGTCATTTAAACCGTATCCAAAATTTATGTAATTAAGTTATTTAGTTAGCAGTATTTAAACCCTTCTCATGCATTTAGAGAAGGGTCCAGAAATTTGTCAAAAACTTGTCCTCAGAACATGCACTTTTGCACCCTCAGAGGAGGTTTTGATGAATGAATGGATCAAGGTTTATTAATGTTTGCATTTGATATCTGCTACTGATGTTGCACTTCTGTACTCTTGGTAGATATTAGAACAAGGAGAGATAAATCATTGTTGCTTGAAGCTTATGAGTAGGACCAGTCATAAATGGTACTTTTATCTCTTGGCCATTTCTGCTTATATTCTTAAAGTGATATACAGTTTTTAGTTGTTTATATGTTATTGCATGAATGTTTGAGTTACCATTTGGCACTTTTGTACAGTGGAGTCATTTATTTATGTTTAATATATGAATAACTTATTATGCGATATGTTGTTCACAACTCTTTTGCCTAACTTTTTATGCAAAGTGGTTCATCTTAATTGATTTCCATTCTTATGATAGCTGAATGATATTTATTACCAGTTATTATTTGAAATCTCTTTAGATCGCATAATAGAAGAAATACATCCCGGGTTAGCATAGATTAGATGTGTTGTTTTCATTAGATTACAATAACATAGAATTAGATTAAAATAGCTTAGATTAGAACCCTTAGATCAGCATCATCCAACTCTGCACACACACACACCCTTAGATTGGGAAACTGGTCCCATTATCCCCAGTCAGACCCGCTACACCAAACGGATAAGGAGCTGCCAACCAAGGTCCGGATCGGGTGGGTATCCCCCTTGTTGTCGACCCGATTTTTGGGGCTTCAATAGGTACCCAAATTTGTAAAATACATTCTCCCTTAAGAACTCAACCACCTTCTCCTCTGTTTCTGCCTTAATTGCCTTGGTTTCAGCCCACTTAGTCAGATAGTCAGTGCACACAACGAAGTACTGTTTTTTCTTGGAAGGAGAGTCAATAGGTCCAATGAAGTCCATGCCCCACTTGGCAAATGGCTCAAAAGTCACTTGAGGCTGCAGAGGCATTTTATCCCTTGGAGTAGGCTTTCCCATCCTTTGGCATCGATCACACTGACTAGTATATGTTTTCACATCCTGATGAAGTGTGGGACAATAATATCCTGCTTGTAACACTTTGAATGTTTTCCTCTTTGCTGCAAAGTGACCTCCACAAGGCCCATCATGACAGCTCAGAAGGATTTCAAAGACTTCCTCCTCCCTGACACATTCTCAAGGTTTGATCTGGGTCAAGTTTGAAGATATTGCCCCCAATCCAAGTGAAGGGGTCACTCTTCCTTATAATCTTGCTTTTCTCTTTGGAGGACAAGTTTGGTGGCAACTGTGCAGATACCAAATACTTTGCTATGTCAGCAAACCATGGAGAGAGAACTGAAATGGTGAACAAGTTCTCATCTATTAACTGGTCATCAACCATTCCCTCCTCACTCGCAGGCAAATTTAATCTGGACAAAAAGTCTGCAACAACATTTTCCTTACCAGGCTTATCAACAATAGTTAGATCAAACTGTTGTAATAAAAGCAACCATCTTATAATACGAGCATTCACATCGGGTTTATTCATTAAATATTTGATTGCATCATGGTCAGTATGGAAAAATGTTTGATAGCATGTAATATAATGCCTAAATTTGTTCAATGAATGCACAACAGCCAGGAGCTCCTTTTCGGTCACTGTGTAGTTCAGTTCGGCCTTTGACAGATTCTTACTGATAAAGTAAATGGCATAAGGCAAATTTTCATCTATCTGACCTAGGGCTGCTCCTATGGCTTTGTGTGAGGCATCAACATGAATGTGAAAAGGAAGGGCCCAATTTGGGCCTCAGAGAATCGGGGCAGTGGTTAACTTGTTCTTCAGGATGTCCAAGGCCTCTTGACAACTTTTTGACCATATAAACTCAGAGTCCTTGGCCAACAACCCAAATAAAGGAGAGGCCAACTTGCTGAAGTCCTTTATGAACCTTCAGTAGTATCCAACTAACCCTAGGAAACTTTTGACATCTCTTTTCTTTTGAGGAGGTGGGACCCTTTGGATGATAGCTATTTTGTTGGGGTCCACCTGCAGTGCTTGTTGAGATATTGAATGACCTAGTATAGTCCCTTCAGTCATCAAGAATTCAGATTTCTCGGGACTGAGAGACAAGTTCATCTCAATGCATTTGTGCAATACCTTACGTAAGTTGGACAAACCTTCCTTGAAATCACCACCATAAGGTGTGAAATCATCCACATAGATTTATACCGCATCATGGACCAATTCAGCAAAGATACTCAAGACTATTCTCTGAAAAGTGGCAGGAGCATTGCATAGGCCAAAAGGAAGGACCATATAGGCAAAAGTGCCCCAAGGACAAGTGAAGGTGGTTTTGTCCTGGTCTTTCGGGCTATTTGGATTTGGTTGTACTCACTGAATCCATCTAGGAAAGAGAAAAACTTTTTCCCTGCCAGGCCATCTACCACTTGGTCGATGAAAGGTAGAGGGAAATGGTCCTTCTTTATGGCTTTGTTCAACTCCCTGTAATCAACACAAATAATCCACTTACCATTTTTATTAGGAACTAACACCAAAGGGAAGACCCACTCACTGTTGGAGATAGGATAAATGAATCTTGCATCTAGCAATTTTTGCAGTTCTTCTTTGACTATATCTTTAAGAGCTAGATTCACCCTCCTTTGGGGTTGCCAGACTGGCTTGCAACCTTGATATGAATATGGTGAGTACACACTAAGGGGTGTACTCCCTTCATTTCTTTGTAACTCCAAGCGAAGGCATCCAAATGTTCCTTTAGCATGTTGTACAACTTCTCCTCTTAGAGAATAGAAAGAGATGGATTGATTTTCAAAGTTTTCTCAGGGTCGAATTCTATGGTTTTGACACGGAGAGGATTGGAATTGGCCAAGTACAGATCAATTGGATGGTTTTTCTAGGTTTCCTTTACTACTTCTTCTAAGGCCAATGTACTAGGAGTTCGACTTTGGAGTAGGTGTTCAATCAAATCGTCTTCATCCTGTTGTCCTCCTCCGATGGTTGTTTCTAAGGTATACAGTTGGGCAGTATAAACTTCATCTTCTTCCTCCTCTTCCAGCCATAAAGGTAAATCATGCTCTAGAGATGGCCGAGTAGGAGGGTATAGGACTAACTACTTGGACATATGCCCATTCCTCATGGTCATATTCCCAACTCTGCAGCTGATGTAAGCATCGACAGTGGCCAACCAGGGCCTCCCAAGGATGAGAGGGTAACCAGTAAGCTTAGCCTTAGGCTGGAGAACTAGAAAATCTGCAGGGTTTTCCCAAGAGTCAATGGGGACCATCAAATCCTCCATAATCCCCTCAGGGGTCACTGTGGAGCGGTCTACAAGTTGCAAAACTATTGTGGTCTTTCTCAATGAACCTTGGAGGTTGAGCTTGAGCACGGTGTCCTTGGTCACCACATTAATGGCATCCCCAAGATCGATCAAAGTGTGTGGGACAATGGTGTCATTTATGTGCACATCTACTATAGGGCTTCGAGGGTCCAAATACTTTGGACAGATTACCTACCCCAGCATTAAGTCAGATAGTTGTCCAATGACATTAATGGTAGGGGAATCTCTTTTTCATCTCCCTGGATGCTTGAAACACTTCTCCTTAATCAACTTGTTGTAAATAGGTACATCCTTGATGGCTTAGAGAAGTGGAATCTTGACACATAGGTTTTTCAATTCTTCCAGAAGTCCAGTCTCTTCTGGGGTAGGCTAGAGTATTTGAGTTAATCTCTCAGGAAAGGGTGGATTTACTTTAAGAATGATTTCATCTCTTTGTTATTCAACCTCCTTAGGTGGAGGTGGAGGTTGGTTATCCAGGAGAACTCTCCCAGTTCTCAGGTTAATTTCCTGTATCTCCACAACATAAGCTGGATATGATGTCTCTCCACTGTATACCTGTTGTGCCTATCTATTGTTCTAGTTTTGATTTGGTTGGGCAGACATCTAGGGTTGTTTAGGTGGAGCAGAGTTTAATGACTGTGGTTGGGCAGGTGGTGAAGGAAATAAAGCTGGAACATTGTTGTACTGGGGCCTCCACCCTTGGGGCAGTGCATTCCACTGAGGTTGTGGTGGAGCATATGCTTGAAATGACTAGATAGCTGGCTGGGAATGATATTGAGATGCAAAGGACCAAGGAGGAGGTGTAAACCAAGAAGGATGAGCAGGGGGTCCCCAAGAAGGTATGGTTGTGGTCTGGTTGGGGTTGTAATATGCATGGGATTACCCTTGCATGCCCTACTATTATGGCTTAGGCCCATGAGGTCTCCTTTGGTTTATGTAGCACAACTACTCAGTGACCCCTTCAACTCCTTGATATACAACTTTGAGTCCAGGAAAATAAGGGCATTTGTCTGTGGAGTGGTTTTCTTCATAGACTGATCAAATTTCAATGGAATTCAATGGACATTCATTCCTAGGGTGCCTCCTAGTGCATCTAGGACAGAAACTGGCGAAGGCTCTCTCTGCTTCCTCCTGCTTTCTCCTAATGTTCATAGTGTCCATCTGTAAGGCAAGGGTTTGCAACATCTCACTCTTGAAATCTTCCAGCATGTTTCCAATTTCACCCTTGATGGATGAATTGGAAGAGGATGTACTAACCATAGGTTGACTTCCCCTACCCTTTTTCCTAGCTGCCCTAGAATGGTTTCTAAAGACATCCGTGATATTCTCATAGGGTAACTTGTATATATATCCTCCTACTAACAAGTGTATGGTATCCAAAAGCTCTTCCCTTACTCCTCTAAGCAGGACCAACTTCAGTGACTTAGGGTCAAGTGTGCACCTGGTCCTTTTGTAACTAAGCTAGAACCTTTCTTCATAATCCTCTAGGGATTCATGATTACCTAAGGTCATCCTAAAAATTTCTTCCTTAGTATCCTTAGACCTATAGTAGTCTTGATACTTGTTGTTGAAGGCTTGCTGCATATGAGCCCAAGTTGTGATGCTATCCCAAGGTAAACCCATGAACCAGTGCAAAGATGCATCCTTGAGAGTAGATGGAAATAGTTTCGACTTCTATTCATCATCTGTGTAGTCATAGGTTCGATATATAACAACAAACTCAAATAGGAAAGTGCCAGGATCTTCTGTGGTCAGGCCATGGAAACGAGGAAGGGCACCGGGGCTTATATTTTTCATCCTAGTGTCTCCATTGGTTTCCTTGATGGGGAAGGCACCCTTGACTCTCTCTCTATTCCCTCTGTCATCTGTTTTAAGCCATTGGCTCGGTAGGAATGGGTTCTTCTTCTTCCCCTGTAGGTTCTTCAAATATGTATGGTTGCTCACCTAAGGGTTCCTCCAGTTCAAAACCACCGAAGAAGAGGGAAGGTTGGTTGTTGGATGCAGTGGGGGTATTTGGCAAAAATTTCCCTAAGTTATCCCTATTCCTACGAGGCATGAAAGGAAACGTTTTTGGTTTGGTTTTGTGATTTTTTCAAATTTTGAAAGTGCTTTACAGAATCTGAAATTGTAGATTGAATGAAAATTACTAACTGAATGAAAAACTAATTGCTGAATTGAAATCTAACTTGCATAATGGAAAGGAAAGCAAAGAATGCAGAATGAAAAGAAAACTAAATTACTTTTGCAGAAATGAAACTAATGGCAGAATAGTAGAAACAAGAAGTAGAAGAAAGAAAGCAGTAATCACATATTACTCAGACACCTCCCCGGCAACGGCGCCAAAAAGTGATGGGCACCAATATTGCAGAAATAATGCTGCAACTCTTGGGCTACCAGCTTTACTTTATCAACCCGGGGTTCGTACAAACTTGGAGGTGATAGTGTCGTATACACAAGTAAAACTGATGGTTCCACCTTTTGTCACTGTTCAGCTGGCGAAAGACCAATAGGGTTTTCAAGCCAGACTTCTATGGGTTCAGAAGAAGCTTGGTTCCTTGATGAAAGAAATAGAAATATACTCTAAGATAGAACTGATCTACTGCAATAATGAAAAAGACTGAAATTCAATGCTAAGGCACACCATTTCCTAATTAACTACTAAGAGCTATACTTTGCAATGATGCTAAATTAACATGAACAAAATGCTACTATCCTAAGCATGGAAGTTGAAAACATCAAACACAACTATTAGGCATGTAGAGGACTGTAATAAATCTGTTTTGTCTTTTTATGCTTTTCATGAAAAATCAAGTGTGCAAACTAATCTCTTTTGGTGATGTGGTAGGTGGTTTAGGGATGCTGATGGATGGATGGAAGGTTCAGGAGATGGTTGGAAGGTTTTGGGGACCCTTGGGTGACCTTGGGAGGCTTCCTAGAGGTTTTCCCTCAATTCGGCCTCAAAACAGGCCACTACAGGAAAACCTATAGGATGTACTAGAAACCTACAGGATTCCCTGTATTTCTACAGGATGCAGTCGTGAGAAAAACGATGGGTGTTGGAGGTGATGGAAAGCTTAGGGAAGGTGGTTGATGGGTGGAATGGAGTGAGAAGAGGCCTAGGATCACTTAGAACCCAAAACCAAGTTTAGGAGATGGTTGGATTCGCTCAAAATGCTTGAGGAAATTTCCATGTAAAATGATGAAATTGGTGAAGGTTTTGATGAAAACAAGGAATGCCTATGGGTGGATGAAATTGGAAGGTGGTTGCTAGTTATGAGATTTTTGTCTACTTCTGAAGTACCTACTCTGCATCACACATGTGTAATTTCCAAAAAGTCATGTAACAAGAAGAATTCTCATGAGATAGAAAAGAAGAATTTAATGAACTAACTGTCTACCTTATGCATGAAGAACTTGCTGAATAAAATGGAATCATGGATGAGATCTGCTGCAAGAATTGATATAGAAGAGATGGAAATGAAATCCTACTTTGCAAAACTGATCAAATTCTAGTTTAAGTACAACAACCTCTAAATATCATGAGAGAAATGGAAATATGTCTTTTTGGGCTGCATAAGGGTCTTTTCCTCAAATCATGATCCCAGAAGGAAGAAGTGAGGCCAAGACACCTACTGACAGCTTTGTGGAGCCTCTTTTATCCCTTCTAACCTGCTACTGAAGTAAGGCACAAATGGAAGCAAACTAATAAACAATTAATCAAATCTACACTACTTGCAATGAAATACTTCTAAAAACAGTTTAACCATGAATCTATGAAACTAAGCTAAGCATAAAGATACAAGAAGAGGAGCCTTTGCTGCTAGGGTTGGGCCCTAACCCAAGAGCTTCAGCCCTCTGAGTTAACTCAGTACTGAATCAAGAACAAACTCATTCTTATTACCAAAATAGAAAATTACATCAAAAAGTCTTCCACAAGTCTGGAGCTCAAAAATAGTTAGAGTTTTACAACAAAAATTTGAATCCTAATGAGGCTCTAGGCCTCTCTACTTATACAATTGAAGTCTCCAACGACTTCCTTAAATTTAGGGAGGCTCAGCTCCCAAACTCGAGATGAACTACTCTTTGTCTATCACTTGCTCGACTGCCTTCTAATCTTCATGACTTGGCTACTTGCACTTCGAGTTGGTGGGATTAATGGAGGAATATTCGAATGGGGAAGGAGTAAATGAGGAGGATTTACCTCCTACAATCTCTCTCCCTTGTCCCATTTGAGTTTCAAACCTTAGTCTTTGCCAAAATTCCTTGATTTTTTCTTCCAAACCCGCATTCAATGCATATTAATCCACTAGGCATAATATCCCACTCTAACTCATCTCATTAAACAAAATATAATAAAAAATGTAATAAGTTGTGAGAAAAGTTGGTTTGACTAAGCTAGGAGGTGAATTAAGGCCCATATAATTACCCAATGATGAGGCTCATCAAAGGGCGACATAATACCAAAGTACTTGACCAAGTTCACCCAATGTAAATATGAGCTTAGAAGTGTTGGTGTGGCAGTTGCTAAAGATGATTTGTTCAGCCTAGCACTTCTAGGCCATCCCAAGAGTTTCCACAGCTACTAGGATTCGATAAATGGGAGGGAGAAGGTACCAGAGTGGGAGCATTTGTGGTTCGACTTGGTGCAAGAAGAGATTCAACGGAACACCAGATATGGATCCTCATCCAAGCATGATGATGAGAAGAATTGTGCCTTAGCTGGAAAGGCAAAGAAAGGGAAAGGGAAGTCACCCCATTCTAAATCAGATTCTAGTCAGGGTGGCAAGAAGAAGGACTTGTCGAAGATTAAACGTTTTCACTATCATGCGTTGGGACACTATGCCATGAAGTGTTCACACAAGAAGGATGGAAAGAAGCCCCCAGGAGGAGTGGAAGATGAAGCTATTGCTTCACAATTCAAGTTGGATTTCACCCTCATCGTTTGCATGGTGACATCGGTCATGGGTAGCGTGTGGTGTCTACATAGTGGAGCCTCATTCCATATGACCGACAACAAACAATTATTCAATGACATGGAGGAGGAGGACCTCTAGATGCACATCGAAATGGGATATGATGGAAGGTATAGCACAAATGGCATCAATACTATTACTTTTCAGAGTGAGTCTGGTTCTCCTCTCACATTACAATTATGTCATGTATGTTCCTGGTCTGAAGAAGGATTTGGTTTCAGTTACTATGTTGGAGGACCATGGCTGCAATGTTATATTTGGCAAAGGAAAGGATTTCCTTTGTCACATAGCCTCAGGACATGTGAAGCGGATCGGGGTTCGGGTGAAGAACCTCTACAAATTGGATGTAGAAGACTGTGTCACTTTGAGCACAAAAGAAGAGAAGGTGCAGAGCCAAGACATCTGTGAGTTGTGGCATAGAAGATTGGGTCACTTGCACCACAAATCTTTGAAGATCATGCAATAGATTTATACAAGACTTCCCAAGGGTGCACTAGAGCAGAGAGATACATGCAAAGGGTGTACATTGGGGAAGTACACCAAAGTCACCTTTCACTATAGCGACAATTGAGTGCAAGCAATCCTTGAAAGAGTTCACTCAGATGTGTGTGGACCATTCTTGACAACCTCTGTGACCAAGCACATGTATTATGTAATATTTGTAGGTGATTTCTCACATAAGTGTTGGATTTTATTCATATAGAAGAGAGATCAAACGTTCTCTAAATTTTGTGAAGTTAAAGCACTTGTTGAGAAAGACACTAGCAGGACAGTGAAGACTCTTAGGAGTGACAACAATGGAGAATATGTGTCGAATGAATTCAAGAACTTTTGTGCATCAGAAGCCATTTGACAGGAGATAATAACACCCCATAACCCACAAAAGAATGGGGTGGTTGAAAGGAAGAATAAAAGTATTATGGGAGCTGCACGGGCCATGTTACATGATCAGGGGCTACTATTGCACTTGAGGGCTGAAGCATGCAACACAACTGTATATGTGCAAAACAAGAGTCCTCATCAGATTCTTGGGATGAGTACACCAAAAGAAGCTTGAGTCAGGTAAGAAACCATATGTGGCACACTTCAGGCTCTTTGGTTCATTAGTTCACTATCATGTTACCAAGGATGCAAGGAAAAAGCTAGAGCCAACAACTAAGTTGGACATATTTGTGGGGTACACTGATACACCTCATAACTATCGGGTGTACCTACCATTTCACAGGATGAAAGTGGTTATTAGAGATGTGAATTTCAATGAAGAGAAGGCCATGAGTTGTTCCCTTGAGAGGGAGCTTAAGTTACATGCAGATGTGGAGATTTTAGCTTCAAAGAAAGAACCTCAGGATGATTTGGAGTAGCCACATGCAAAGGAGCAGAGAGTGGAAGCAACCACTCATGTAGAGACTTTCGGAGATGGGAGGAAACATACTAGAGAGTCTGACAGATTGAAGCATGATGCTAAAGAGAATGTGGGAGCACCCACATCACAACATAGGAAGAGGATGCCATGAGATTAGTACACTAGCTACATGGCTCTGATGGGCGAGAGTTTAGAGATTGAGCCATCCTCATTTGAGGAAGCAATGCAACAACCAATACGGGTTGATGCCATGGTAGAGGAGTATGACTCCATTATCTGAAGCATTGTTGCGGAAGTGGTTCCAAGACCAACATACAAGTCAATGGTGGCTTCTAGATGGATTTACAAGCTAAATCAAGTAACAAATGGGAGTGTGGAGAAACACAAGGACAAATTTCTTGCCGAAGGGTTCTCTCAAGTGGAGGGAATTTATTAAGAGGAGATCTTTGCTCCAATAGCAAGATCCTCTTCAATCAGATCTATTCTAACACTTTCAACGTAGATGGGATGGAAGATACATCAGATGGATGTGAAGACAACATTCCTCAATGGAGTGATTGAGGAAGAGATGTACATTGAGCAATCAGAAGGATTTGAGACCTTCAACAGAGAGTAATATGTGTGCAGACTCAAACGAGTAGTGTATGGATTGAAACAAGCACCCCGTGATTGGTACATCAGAATTGAAATCTATTTCACCAGGTTGGCCTTCACCAAAAGTGAAGAAAATGAAAACGTTTACCATATTGTGGTTGAACGTAAATTGTTGATTATAGAATTATGTGTCGATGATTTAATTCTAATAGGTGATGAGAAGATGGTAAAATCTTACAAAGAGGATCTTGCAAGAGAATTTGAGATGAAGGACCTGGGGCTCATGCATTATTTCCTTGGTATGGAAGTATGGCAGGGAGACGAGGAACGATTTGTCTCTTAGGGTAAGTATGCCAATGAGATACTGAAGATGTTTCGCTTTGAGACCAACAAACCCATGGATACTCCTCTAGCAAAGAATTGGAAGAAGGCAGATGCTACTTCAGGTGAAGTAGTGGAGGCTACTATTTTGCAAGCAGATTGTGGGTTCACTTATGTATTTGGTGAACACACAATCAGAAATATGTTTTGTATTTAACAAACTAATTCAAGAAATCGTTAAGCCAACCAAACTCTATTGGAAGGTAGCTAAACATGTGTTGAGATACCTCAGAGGCACCACTTAGTTTGGTCTTTGGTGTAGATTTTAAATCTGTACATAAATTACCTGCAAACGAATTCTTAAAAACAGAAAATAAGCAATGGAAAGAGCATAAAACATAAAAAAAATATGCATATATATTTTCCTTTGGATCCCAAAATCGGGACTACCAAAATTAATTTTTCATTATATTCCTTTCAATGTTACAATACATATATATACATGCTGAAGCATCCATAAACCCCAATCCATTAACCTTGTATAGAACATAACCGTAGTTCCCTTGACCAGATCTACAAAATACCATGGGCAGAAAATCATCATGCCCAAAACCATGTGCGAAATCCATGCACAAAACCATAGGTAGGTCCTAAAAAAAAACTTCTCAGGGCCTCGCCCTAGACCCTGTGTAGGGGGGCTACTGCCCCCTTGCAAACCCCTGGACAGGGGGGGCTGCTACCCCCCCTATGAACCCCCCAATTCACCTGACGCAATGAAGGGGGCAACTAGCCACCTCCCCTCTTACCCCCCGGTTTCATGCTTGGGGATAGTCATGGAAAGAATATAACACACACCAACATTCTCCCACTTGTTTTTTCTTTCCACAGGAGTCCATAGGAGATCTTAGTCATTAGTCCAACCCTGCAACGCCTATTGTTTCTCTACACCAAGAGCACTTCTCAGTGCTCACATAATTTGTCAATGCATTTGCAATATTCTTCAAAGTGTTTACCTTTATGAGAAACACCTTTTTGTCCTTGATCATATCCCTTACAAAGTGATACTGAACATCAATTTGATTTGTCTTTGAATCATAAGGAAGGTTCTTTGCCAAGAAAATTTCACTTTGGCTGTCACAGTCTATCCTTATAGCTCGTTGTACTAACCCCATACTCAAACACAATCTTTGCAACCAAATTGCTTCCTTGCTTGCATGAGTGCTTGCCATGTAATTTTCCTTTGTAGTTGAGTGCTTGCCATGTAATTTTCCTCTGTAGTTGAAAGTGCCACTACAGACTGTCTCTTACTCATCCAATTGACTGTACCTCTAAATAGGTTAAACACATACCCACTTGTATATCTTCTCTGATCTAGATCTCCAGCCCAGTTTGCATCAACGAATCCACAGATGTCCAAAACTCTATCCAATCCTCGTCTTCCTTGGTAGCACAGACCATAATCACTAGTGCCACGCAAATACTTGAAAACCCGCTTCACTGCTGTCCAATACTCCTTTCCTAGTTTTGACATAAACCTGCTCAATACTCCCACTACATGTGAAATTTTTGGTCTAGTACAAACCGTTGCATACATCAGGCTACTGACTACACTTGCGTATGGAACACGTGACACGTCCTCTTCCTCTTCTTGTGTCTTAGGACACTATTCAACAAATAACTTTACACCTACAGGAAAAGGAACCTTCACCAGTTTACTATAATACACATTAAACCTCTGCAGTATTGTCTCGACATACTTTCTCTAGTTTAACTAGAGCTTCCTCTTTACCCGATCTCATTTAATTTCCATGCCCAAAATATAGTTTTCAACACCAATATCTTTCATGTCGAATTTGGAGGAAAATTGGGTCTTCAAATCCTGGATAATTTCTTTGTTATTTCCAATCAGCAACATATCATCCACATACAAGACCAAATAAATAGCACGGTCACCAATTAATTTAAAATACACACAATGATCTGCTTTTCTTCTTGTGAAGCCATGCCCTCGTATAAATGTATCAAATTTCTGATATCACGTCCTTGGTGATTTTTTTAACCCATACAAAGACTTTCTTAACCATCATACCAGTTCTTTCTTACCCTTCACCGCAGATCCCTGTGAAGAAATGTTGTCTTCACATCCATCTATTCTACCTCAAAATTAAAAGCAGCAACACCAGATAAAAGTAATTTAATAGAAGCTACCTTGGCAACAAGATAAAAAATATCACCGAAATCAATTCTTGACACCTGGGAATAACCTTTTGCTACCAACCAAGCTTTTTATTTCTCCACCTTGCCTTCTGCATTCATATTCTTCTTAAACACCCATTTTCTTCCAATGGGTTTCCTTCCAGCCGACAACTCCACCAGATCCAAAGCCTCATTTTTGTGAAAAGATGCCATTTCATCAACCATGGCCTCTTTCCAGAGTTTGTTATCCTCTGAATATACTGCCTCCCTCACAGTTCTAGGATCATCATCAGTGATAGATAAAGAAAAATTTGAACAGAAAGCATATGGACTATACCTTTCTAGTTGCCTTCTTTCTCGAACTGATCTTGTCACAACTGAAGTTTGTGGCTCTTCATCTTCTGGTTCCTCTTCTGTTGTAGAGTTTGATTCTTCCTCCTTTAGCTCAAACTCTATCTTCTCAGGTTCCTTTGGTAGGACTTCATGTTTAATAACATCTTTCACCTCTCTAAACACCACATCTCGGCTGTACACAACCTTCCTTTTTTCTGGGTTCCAAATCTTATAAACTTTCAAACCATCCTTATACCCAAAAAATATGCACCTTTCATATTTACCATTCAACTTGGTTCTTTTCTCCTTTGGAACATGAACATATGAATCACAACCAAATACCCTCAAATGTGAAAGAGATGGTTTATTACTAGTCCATACCTCTTGTGGAGACTTATCCTCCAACGCTAATGAAGGTGATCTATTGACCAGGTAACATGCAGTCTCCACCACCTCTGCCCATAATTCCTATCCTAAGCCGACACCACTGAGCATGCTTCTTGCCTTTTCCATCAACGTCTTGTTCATTCTTTCTGTAACTCCGTTTTTTTAAGGTGTGTAGGAGTAGTCTTTTTCCATGCTATACCACACCTTTTACATAACTCGACAAATTCCTTCTTGCATAACTCTCCACCATTATATGTCCTTAACACCTTTATTTTATTCTCTGTCTAGTTTTCCACCAAAGCCTTAAATTCTTTAAACCTAAGATTTCAAATTTCTTCCTGAGGAAATATATCCATATATTCCTTGAGAAGACATCTATAAATAATACATAGTATACAAAATTTCCCAGTGATGGAACCGACACAGGTCCAAACACATCACCATGCACAAGCTCTAATATTCCTTTCACCCTCTTATAAGTAAGTAGAGGGGAAACTCACTCGATTCTGCTTTCCATATGCATAATGTTCACAAAAATTGAAATCCATAGAGAAATTAGACATACCTTCTACCATACCATTACCATGAAGTATTCGAAGACCCTTCTCTCCAATATGTCCAAGCCTTTGATGCCATAGCATGGTCTTTTCTCCAAAGACCATTAGATTTTCTGCTCTACTTTCAGGAACCACAGAATTGTTGCACCCATCAATAACAGTGCTACCCAAAAGCTTGTATCGATTTCCAATCCAAACTCCCCGCATAAATACCAATGCTCCAACCATCTTGCAGGTATCTTTCTCGAACATTGTTTTTACACTTGCATCATCCATCTTGCTTACAAAAACCAGATTTCTGGTCGATGCAGAAATATGCAGAACACCTGAAAGTGTTCTAATCCTTCCACCTTGCAAATTTAGCTTGAATTTTCCACGTCTGATGATTCTAGCCTTCTTTTCATCCCCTATAAAGACATCACCACCATCATATTTCTCATACTCGCAAAACCACTCCCTATGGGGAGTGAAGTGAAAGGATGCACCTGAGTCAATCAACCATGCCTCATGATCTACATGTGTAATTGAAGAAGTAAGCGAGTACACATCCCCATATTCATCTTAGGTGGTTTTCGCATCTGTAGAAGGAGCATCATAATATCCATTTCCTTTCTTAGGATCTTTAGATCTATAGTCCTTTTTGAAGTGCCCTTCCTTTCCGCATTTCCAGCACACATTTACAAGTTTCCCTAGAGATTTAGATCTCCCACTCGAGGACTTATTTTTGTTTCTATTTTGGGACCGTCCTTGTACAAAAAATGCATCACCATTCTGGCCCTCCATATTTTTCCGTCTCGTCTCCTATGACAGCAAGGATGAGTGTTGACAAGGTTAATCCTCTCTACGGACAGAGATGATCCCTCTAGCACAAGGAGTGGGTCTGGCAACTGAAGTGACAATCAACTAGACATCTTCCTAGGTTATAATTGAAAAGAAGAACAAAAAAGATGACCTACCTCATTCTGATGCTATTTTGATTTCCTTTGTTGAGGGCCTCGAACCGCTTGTGTCATGGACTTTTTCTTGCTTCTCTCAGTGTTTATGTACCTGCACAAGTGATCAAGAGACAAAAAAGCATGCCAAAACCAGTAGCAAATACAATAACGACCTACTTAACTGATCAAGTAATGTCAAGCTAAATAATACATGAACATATATATTTTGGGAAGATGAACCAATAGTTGTATATTATTAGGAAATAAATGGAAGCTTACAACCAAAGCCTTGATGTTGAAAGACTCTCCTTGAGTGGCAATCCAAGTCCAAGCCAAGAACTCTCCAAGCACTCCTTCTCCAAGTCAAATGAATAGCCTTAGGCACAATCTCAGCATAAGGGTGAAAATAGACATAGACCAACCATTTTGGAATGGGAGAGGATGAGTTTATAGAATAGGAAAGGGAGTTAGGATTTCTCCAAAGATAGGATTAGGCCCTCATCTCAAGGAGGTAGCTTACAGGGATAAGACCAAGAGGCCAAGTTGGGAGGATTCGACCTCATCTATGAAAAACGACCTCCAGCTCGTCACTCTGGAAGCTTCTAGATCACAAAGCTTCTCATCCTCTTTGGGATCATCACAGGTATGTAAGAGAATAGAGCGATGCCATCATTGGTCAATTACAATGCAACAAGCAACCATCGCGGTTTTAATCTTCATAAGAGCGATGACTCTCATTTTAGGGTTTTAAGAGCTATTTCTTCAGGGAAAGCTCAATGTATTTTCCAATCAAAGTCTTAGGAGGGATGTGAGGTATATACATGAATGAGTATACTATATAATGGTCATGTTTAGGGCACTTCAGGGTACGTCATAGGGAAGTGTATGAGGCGTGACAAAATATTGTGTAACAAATGCCCCCTAAAGCATGAAGTTAGAACGAGGAGTGATGGCTGAGATGCTTTAATAGTTGTTGTAAAGGATGAGGACACACACTGTCAGGAGACCTGCAAATCAAGGATGCATATACATATACATATATGAGATCAAGACATGAATCTACGGTATGGACACAACCATCTGGATGATGAAGACTATATGAAAAATATCCATGGTAAGGGCGCAACCATCCAAATGAGAAGGATCATCAATGAGTCTAAGATCCAAGGTATGGTCACAACCATCCAATGTAGAAGGGTCATTATAAATGTACAATCTCACAGTATTGTCACAACCATCCATATAGCATAAACATGTGTACAATCATGAATAACATATAACTCCATGCAGGCTGATTCGTATCAAACAAGACTCAGGGTCTTGCGCTCCATCTCGACCCGATTAAAGTACGAATTCTAACATGCGAATAAATGTGTTGAAGTCGAACATGATAGAAAACCACCTGATTATTGGCCAATGATGTGGACCGTTAACAAGTATGAGAGAAACCACCAATAATGATAATGGCTCTCAAGGTACAACAATACAATCTGTGAATGTGATAATGAAGCTGAAGTCGAACACTCGTGGAATCATCTAGTCTAAGGCCAATGATGAAGCCCTATCATCGGATGCGAAGGACTTGCCATTAGGGCATGCAAGCTCTAAGGTACTGAAAGGGAGTTTCTAATTAATCTTCCTGGATAATGAGTTGAAGTCGATAAGAAGTAACCCGTCGAACAAGGGAAATGATGAGTCCCTCATCATCGACATGAAACAAGGAATAAAGTGGAATGAAATGAATGCGATCCAAGACTATAATAATGGACCAGACAATGTATAGGTAAATAACTGCAGATTGGACTTCTCTTGAACACTGGTGACACGACTTCGGAGTGTGGCAACATCTTATTCGACATAGGACTAAAGGTCATAATGACAAAATGGAATAGTCAAATGAGAGGTAAAAGTGGATCACCCAAACCTAGGACAAGTGACTGAGTGAGGATATCCCAAACCTGACACGAGAGCAGAAGGTTGTCATGTTCAAGAGCGACATGCTGCCTATACAAAGGATGTTTCATCTTCATTTTCCCCCACTGTTTCTAGCGAGTACCCCAATTATTTTTTATCACAAGCTTGAAGGGGATAGCATATGATTTTCATGTAAGTTCATTCTTTGAATAAATCAATCCTAGTAAGTTTTATGAGCCCTGGGAAGGAGAAGCTCGGTCTCATCATGGTGATGAGTCTTTGGTTGTAAAATTTTAATGAGTCCAATGTAAGAATAACTTGGTATCTTTTTCATGTTTAGAGAATTTGAAAAAGAAAAAAAAAGAAAACTTCATCATGTCTCTTTTCGTAATTTGTCCCTCGAATCCGAAAAGGTAGAAAACAATATTTAAGAGAACCTCTTGACCATGTCGATCAAGGTGTACCTTTTTTGTAAATAGTCAGTCTCAACCCGAAAAAGGGGTAAACGTATACTGAGGTGACGTCGATTCATTTACTTTAACGAGTTCAAAATGACAAGTACTCGACAATCTTTTCAGTTTTCGAGAGTCAAAAAAGAGCTCAAAGATGACTCCAGGGGGGTTCCTTTTTCGTTTATTTAATGAGTCCGAAAAAGAGATAAAATAAAACTCGCAAGAATCAGTCAATAATGATCACTGTTCACTTGAAGGTACCTGTAACTGCACAAGAAACACACCCATCATTGATATCGAGAGAAAATATTAAAATATTACGAAAATATTGACAAAAATGACTTGCAAAACTTATAAATAGCCAAAAGTAATTTTATTTTTTACCATTTTACCATAGTAAGCTATGAAAGTGCATTTTTGCCCTAATTCTCTTGATTTTCAAGTGGCCAATATGGGAGATCTGGAGTGCCATTTCGCAAACCGTCTGTAACAGGTGATCTAGTTCCAGGTGTGACGAAGGACCTTTCCAAGACCTTTTACTTTCGTGATGTGTTAAAATTGTATTTTAAAAAAACATTAACAAATACAGCTACAGACTATAAAGAAGAGGAACATAACAATCATCAGCACATGAGAACAAAAGCCGTTGATAACAGAGTTCGTCCAGAAGGGACTACATCTCCGGGCCCTGGTGTCAAGATGGTGTAGGTCGCTGCATTATGTGTTGTCAATAAAGATGATGTACACAGAGATGATGTCTCGATCATACAAGGAAGAATGCCCTCACGTAGGAGTGGCTCTAAGAGATGTTCCACAGTTAGAACTCTCAATCAAAAGCCTCCTATTAGTATGACACAAAAACACGCATGGTGCGCATCCCACTAACATGGCACAAAATGGATGTCAAAGCAAAACACATGCGTGATGACAACAAGAGTATCCCAACAACATAAAAAAAGGGATCTCAAAGCATAACATAAAGAGTTATGACAAAAAGTACATCACATAGAAAGATTCCACATCAAATCAAGCAAGGAATCATGACAAAATGTAGTAAACAAGATCCTGCATCAACATCAATAATGGATCTGTACAACATAATGCAAAAAGAAGAAGTACATGAACACATCATATACCTCACCACCAAGGGCCATCTGAAGCAAAGGCTTTCAAAGTGCTGAAGCTTGTTGAAACATCGATCTCACAGCATTGATCGCAAGAAGAAGGTTGTTCGCACATAAAGATGGACATTTGCACTGACACTTAGAAAAGTGACTGAAAGAAGATATGAGAGAAAGACAAATCTGAATACACCATCAAATTTGTGGCATTGAGTAGTGCTGAAATGACTGTCCAAAATCTGAATTTCGAGAAGTTGAAAATTCAGAGCTCAAGGAATCTTTTAGATTCCTTCAGGATTCCTCAAAGATTCTGTTTCAGGGATGAGCTGAAAATCCACTGCTCAGATGTGAAATTTGGTTTCACCATTAGGATCTCTGTGGAAAATCATGAAAAACAAGTATAAACTTGACCATATTCTGACAAAGTGAAATTTTACCTCGAGAAAATTTCATGGCTCATGGTTCCGCTCCCTGTTTTCATTGAAATCATGGTTCCGCGTGCATTCTGGAATTGACTGGAAGATGCAGAACTTAGATTGAAAAACGAATAGTGCCATCATGTTGTGGCGATGAGAGATGTAAAATCCATATAAAATTTGTCAATTTCTGAGAAGTTGAAAATTTTACCCTCCAAAATTCATGATCCCTACATTAAAAAATTATTATATTGCCTTGAAATCCGTGCCAACTTCTGTCTGAAAATTCGTGCAATCCTTCTCCCCTCAACACCGGTAAAAATCTGAGTTTATATTAAAATTTTGGGGGATTTAACAATGTGAGCAGTTATGGTGTAGTGGTTAAAAACATTGGTTAAACTCCCCCTCCTTTTTATACACCAATTTTGTTTTGAAACAATTTTCGGGTCGCTGGGCCCGCCTTGGGCGGCCTGCCCCCGTACCCAGCTCCATATTCATGGCTAACCGTTGGGCATTTTTATGTTTTGGTACATAACATAAAAGTTTGGCACATTATATTTTTGGCGCAATATCATATATTTGGCACATGCATTAACGGTGGTTGTATCATATGGGTGGGAGCACATGGTTATGTCATAACCGTACCCATAACCATATTCCCTTTAATAACCATAACCATATTCGCTTTTGTTTTTTTTTCACTTTACGTTAGTTATGCTTGGATTGTGTAATATGAAATCACATTAATTTATATATACGATTTCTGTTTATGGTTTTATATAGTTAATTTAATAACTATGTTAAACAATTTTTGTTATATGGTTTTAACCCAAAAAAAAATAAATTGTTTTTTGTGCAGGTTTAGGTGGGTAATGACGAATTGCTATGTGTCAATTGCCGAGGGGTTGTCATGTGGGTCCCACTTGCTCACTGGGATGCCATGTGGTACACTGTGGGCCCCACTTTTCCCCTGTTATGTCAAACTTTGAAGAGCTCTATCTTTGGCATACGAGCCCGGTTTGACGAACCGTTCGCACCTCTGCGATCAGGACGACGAGATCTAGGTTTTGGTCCTAGGTCAAAGTCATTCCGATGACTTTGATTTTTGAGCATCCTTGAGTCCTCCTTGTCGTGTGTGTGTTCCTGAAGATCCACCTGGATCAACAGGTAAGAGGCCCATCCTTGCTCTTGCATTTTATCACTTTTTTATGCATTTTAAATGGTAATTTTTATGCTATAAGGGAGGATTTTTAATTTTTAGGGCAATGGTGATCATTGCAGGTATGGTCATCAGACCCATGATGATCGTACTTGAGACCAAAGACTCACGCGATGACATCGATTTGTTTGTAAAAACAGGCGCGATATCGTCGAGGCGGATTTTTTGGAAGGAAAACCCTCTTTTCAAGAAAAAAATTATGATTTTAATCCATGAAAAAAACATTAATTGGTGTTAAATGATGTTTTGCAGGAGATCATGGTTCTGGAATGGAAGGAAAGAGGCCATGAGGCCGAATACCATCAAGCAGCTCAAAATCCTGAATGAATAAATGCTCTGAGGGATTGCAGGTTGCTAAAGTTGTTCAGGACCATAAGATTAAGGGCTCAGATGGAATTGTTGCCCTATTTGATCAGTCTCTAGGATGTAGATTGAGAGATCTTCATCATAAAAGGCCAAGAACTAGAACTGGAGGAGATGGATATCTACTTCATCACGAGATTGTGTCGATGAGGGGAAGTAATCCAACTCTTTGGATCTCGCAAAGGAGGTGAAAGTACAAGGACTCTAATCCAGAGGCATTGTCTTGGAACTGAAATGACTAATGGAGGGAAGGTGAAGATAGTGAAAATCACTAACAACCTTCCCTTAAGAACAATATTTTTCACTATGGCGCGTGTATCTAGCATGTAAGCCTTGCATGAGGCTTCAAAATCCCAGTTCCAGTATGTTATCGCATATTTGACCCCCACCATATTTAACTGGTGTGGAGGCCTCTTAGCAAATATGAAAAGACAACTGAGCAAGGGGAAGCATGGACACCTGAAGCAATTCAGGTTCGGTTCAATACTGATGACCTTCTTTTTAGAGCGAGTTCCCTTATTCTGGTATCACTGGGCAGAGGTACCAGATCCTGCCCCCCAAGATCCGAGACTCGTGAGATGGAGTCAACTCATGCCTTGAGGATGAACGGGTCAACATATGCATTACCCACCACAATTTTTCACTTAGCTAAAATGCCAGCTACTCATGGTAGACGACTATGCTTATGTTGGCACGGATTTCAAGTGGGATCCAAATCTACCTCTACCACCAAGAGAACAATGGACCGATGAAGGTAAAAACTTGTTTTTGGATTCTTTCAAGTTTTATGATTTTTTGTGAAAGTGTAAACTCAGACTCAACTTGTGATAAATGTGCAGATGTGGGACCAGAGAGACCACCTGACATGTCGCCAATAGCATGACAAGTTGCTTATCAGATAGTGGGCGCAAACTATGAAGAAGGGGCAGACCCCTTAGCTGATATGGAGCACAACTTGCAGGCGATAACTTGAGGAGTCCTAGAATATGCCACTATTGATGATGTTCCACTGTGTTGGCAGAGACACACAGTGGGGGTATCTGCGAGATTGCGTTGGCCATTAGGACGAGTAATTAGAGCGATCTCGTGTTTTCATGAGCACTGTGCAGACATATAGCCTTTCTAGCTCTTTTACACATTTGTAGGCTTTTGAAATCCAAGTGTTCGAGAACACTCTATTTTTTGATATTTTGATGTAATCACTCCAATAGACACAATATATATATATATATATATATATATGTGTGTGTGTGTGTGTGTGTGTGTGTGTGTGTGTGTGCATGTTTTACTTCTGCTTATGTGTCCATAATATGATCAATTTTATAAATGACACAAATGCCTATCAAGAACAAAGTTTACTAATGCATCTGTTAATGTATTTAAATTACGTGGAATATGTTGATATGTGATGAATCAAAATTTATTTCCAGTAATCTAACATGTAGATACATATACAATATTTGTGGATTTCTCACTGAGTAATGATTGTTTAACTGTAACACAACGAGTTGGGAATCCAACTTGACAACTAAATCCATAATGCCAAGAGCGACTGCTTCTGACAAGAGTTCAATGACTGCACTGTATGCAACAATATTATTAGTTGTTCGACCAAGGCAGATACCTTGTAAGTTAATCAACTCACCATTAGGGTCGTAGAGTACCCATGCTGCGGAAGACATGTTCCGTGTGCTACGACAAGAACCATCAACAAAACCAATGTAATGGCTTAACGACATCTGCAAACCAAGTGGAACACGAGGTAAGAAGAAAAAAACATGTCTATAAAGCAAACAAACACACCAAAACTCAAAAAATGCACACTAATGAATTAACACACTAATGTACAAAATTCATTATACGAATTTCACGCATAACACTTCTTCAAATACAACCCATTGCAGGGTTGTGACAATGCATTTCCCTCATAATCACATAGCTCATAGGCATCTTTTTGTAAGACACATTTAACGATGTAGGGCCCATGCCACATGGGTTTGAACTTTCCTGCTCTCAATTTATCGTTGGCTTGATCATAAATAAGGACCAAGTCACCTTCAAAAAAAGTGTAGGGATAAACGGTTTGGTCAAAATGAGCTTTGACACGTTCCTTTAAATTCGATGACCATCGCAATAATGCGACGAGTCTCGTCAAGCCTCTCAAGATACAATAGTCGTTCCTCTTCAGGCGAGGTATCTGGAAGAAGTTCAATAGCTAATTTGAGCGAAGGGATTTCACATTCGATTGGAAGAGTTTCCTCTAAACCATACACCAACTGGAATGGAGTGAATCTAGTGGCCATCTTAGCAGAAGTTTTATAAGCCCAAAGAGCTAAGAATAGCATCAAATGCCAATCCTTTTTGTGCTTCCCAATGGTACGTTGAAGCATAGTAATCAAAACTTTATTAACTGCCTCAACTTGGCCATTGGCCTGTGGATAATAAGGAGTTGAGCTATCATGACGAAGGCCCAACTGAGCAGTCAACTCTGCCATCATGTGCTGACAAAAATGTGATCCATGGTCAGTCACAATGGCTTGAGGAACACCAAAATGTGCTATGATGTGGTTAAAAAGGAATTGAGCAGTAGTAATACCGTCAACATTGTATGTAGGCATCGCCTCGACCCATTTAGTAAAATAGTCGATGGCGATGATGATATAACCATGCCCCCTGGTCGAGTGAGGGTTACATGTTATGAAATCAATGCCCAATTTGGAAAATGGGCCAACAGTAATTACTGGGTATAAGGGTGCGGGTGGGGCGCGTTTCTTGTGCTTGAAAATTTGGCATTCATGGCATTTTTGGACAGCAAGAATACAATCTTTAAATATAGAAGGCCAGAAACAATTGACGTAGAGGATTTTATGAGTAGTGGCATATCTTGACATACGACCACCACAGGCACTAGAGTGGCAATCATTTAAGACCCGTTCAACCTCTTCTAGGATGAGACACTTGCAAAGAACATAGTCCATGTTAGTGTCAGTCTTTGCAGCCTTCCTCCAGTGATCAAACATGCTCTTACAAAATGATTTTAATGTGTCAAGGTCAAATTTTGTCATTTCAGTGAGTCTTCAAGCAAAATTTGGTCACTAGGCATTAGGTCTAGGGTTTGCTTTTACTCCTATCAAAGTTGTCCAAAATTCGGCCCATGTCACCATTCAGCTGAGTGTACAATCATTTAGAAGGTTGTCATCATCATGTCAGGTTCCAATGAGTCATTTTACACCTTGTTCATGCTTCAGTTGTGCCTAGGTAGGGTTCATTTCCCTTTCCTAGGGTTTTGAAGGAAATTTCTCTTGGATGGTCAAATCATTAGTAAAACTTGTATCCTGATGTTCATACACTTTCCCCTATCCATAATGTACCTTATTAAACACTTCCCGTCACTGAGATCCCCCAAATTCCTCATTTTTCCACAAACCCTAGTTTCTTGCTATAACTTGGCAATTTTCTAGGCTAGGCCTATGTTTTGCCCTTTTGGACCCCTTCCCCTCACTCAATTTTTGAGATTCCACTTTCCCCTACTTCCTAACACCCCTCCCTACTTCTAAAAATTTTCTCAAGAATTTAGAAGCCCCCTATCCCCTTCATTTCGCTTCATTTCAACAAATCCCCTGTTCCACACATCGAGGTAGGTTTTACTAAAATGATATTTCTAAGAAATAAAAGATGAATTTAGGAAAACTGAGAGAGCTTTTTGTCCAAAATAGGCCAAGGAAGAAAAATGTCCTTCACTTTTTACACAGGTGTCATGGTTTTAGAGAAATGTCAAAAATACCATTGCCTCAGGAGAATTGATGAACCTATGAAGTGACCTTGGGAAAATCAAGTTTTCTCCTAGCTTGGTTGGTAAAATGAATTTCTTGATGAGTAAAATGATAACTAGACACAAATATATTTCCAATTAGCTATCATGAGCTCAATTTTGAGTTGAGGAACACCTTCAAAAGTTGACTGCAACAGCACTTTGCCTTCAGGCAGCCTCATTTGGCACATTTTTGACCAGTCTTGGGCGATTTGACTTTTGACAAGGAAAATGAACTCCAAATTGAAAATTTTTAGTTGGGTTGGAAATTAGACTCAAATAACTTTCCAACGAGCTATCATTCACCCAATTTGGACACCGGGAAGGCCTCCAAAAGTCACCTGGAAAAAGGCACGATGCACTGGGCAGTAATTTCCAGTGTAAATTTACACTGGCGCGGCGCACTGGGGAGGCGCGGCACATTAGGCTAAAAAGCCTGATTTCTCTCAAAAACTCCCTCAAATTTCCAAAATCACTCAAATCTTCTAGTGTGCAAGTAATTTAAGCCTTATTCCTTGCTAGTGAAGGAGTTTTTCATGCAATTTATGGTGGTTGTGTAAAAGAAAATTCAAACCCTAATACCTTGCAATTTGTGCTCAAAAACAAGTGCTTAGGGTTTGTAGTTGGTGTTTTGTTGCCAAATTCCATTCCATCACTTCCACACTCTTTGTTTCCCACATTCATTTTCTAGTTTCATCCCCATATCCCTAATTCACATATCCCTAAATTCACTAACCCTCTATTCCTAACTCCCACTATCCCAAACCCTAGCTGTTATCCCTAAAGCTCCCTCATTCACTCCTAAGCCCCTTTTTCCTATCCCTAAGTCACACCATTCCCTATCATTCCTATTTTCCCATCTAATTTGTAAAATTCCAAGTTACTCCAACATTCAGTTGTTGTCCCCTCCTCCAAAGTTTGTCAAATCCTCAAAAGGGCAAACTACCACTTGGCAAGACTTCATTGTTCCCACTGTCCCATTTTTGCCACAGTCCCTCATTTCCCTTTGGCACACATTTGGCATTGAAACAAGACACCAAGTTATCATTTATCATTCTCAACAAACCAAACATACACTTGGCATAGACTTTCAACACCATGGAGGCGGGCACCGATACATTATATGACCAAGACAATGACTTTACAACTGAAAGTGCATGCACTAGGAGGGCACTAAAATGCCATAAAAGGGAGGATAGACTCCGAATCTTGGCCAAAGCCTCTTTGGCTGAGCATGATTCTTGATGAGGCACCTTCAGTCCAAATTTCAAGAAATTTGGAGCAATTTTTGCATTTTGGAAATTTTTTGCACAAAAAACAGGGTTTTCTCCCTGTGCGTCGCGCCACGTGGCGTGCGCTTTTGCTAGGGAGCTCCAAATTGCAAAAAGTTTACATTTTTGGATTTTTCATGAAAAATCATGACTTCTAGTGCATGGCCAAGAATTTTGGGCAAGTTTTGAGTTCTCAGGAGGTCAAAAACACTCAAAAAATGACCTCACTGCCCCTATTTTGACACACAGGAAGCAGTCTTGGGAGATTGAAGTTTTGGAGGGGCAAATGGGCACCAAATTCAGAAATTCCACTTGGGTTGGAAAGTAGACAGGCAGGGATTTCCAACAAGCACACTTGGGCTCAATTTGGACTTCAGGAAGTGCCTCAAAATCGACCCTAAAGTGGCACGACGCATACAGATTTTAGCGCGGCACATAGAGAATTTTTGCTTGTTTTTCACTGTTCAGCTCAACAATTCGCCCAGTTTTGACCAATTTTGCTTCTTGAAGTTATTCTTGACTTTTCATGATGTAATTTGACAACCATGGTGTAATATTGGCACATTTTTACTTGTTCTAGAAGATTCATTCACCAAAAGGTGAAATGTGAGTGAATGAACCAGTTTCCTAGCATATAGGGGTAAGTTGTTTGACTACCTATTTTTCAGTTCCTTGTTTAGAATTGGTTCAAAAAACTCCTAGAATGATGAGCTCGACCCCTAGAGGCAAGGGAATGGGCTGGGCTAGTCTATATCATGTAATTTTCAAGTCATTTTCAGGGTTGGACACTAGGGATTGCTTTGGCATACCATTGTACATTCTATCTCTGCATTTTTGGCTAAGGAAAGACTAGGGTTTTGCAGCACTGTTTGGGATCCATGTGGCTTTATGTTTTGATGGTGTTTATCTCTAATTAATTGTAAGTTCATTAGTGTTATGTGTATCATTTTCTTGTCTCTTCTTCTGAATTTGAACAAATGAGTGATTAAGGTAGAATCCATTAACTGCTATGCTCTGCCTTTGAATTTGTTTAAATTTCCATGTTTTAATATGTTTAAGGAGAATTCTTGAGACTCTCTTTCTCTCCTTAGCTCCTCACCAGTCTGATCTATCCATTCACTCAATTTAAAGTATCAAAACTATTTCCTTCCTTGCCCCAATCAAAACTTTGCAGAAACTGTGCCTCATCCCTAAGCCCAAATTTGCCTTTCCCTGTTTCCAGCACAAAACCCTAAAAAACTCAAATCAAACCTTTGTACTTCATACCTAGCCTAAAATTAGCTTTTATTTCAGTCATCTCGAGCCCCATCGCTTGTCTTTTTCCGGGATCAACCCGGAGAGAGCCCTCTCCTGTCCTCGTAGGGCTAGCTACGAGGCTGAGCATGCTTTGATGTGGACCTAGAACCTTGTCTTTTCAACCTGAGGCAAATCTAGGCTCTAACAGTCCACACCGACCCAATACAATGTATCACCAAGGATCTGATAGGGTTGGGACTGATGCCGGATATGACATCGGTCGGATTGAGACAACTCAGATCGGAAGGTTTGGGTTTGAAGATAAACGATAATATCTCCATACCATGGGTTGAGAGTGCTGATCAGAAACAGAGTTTCATCGGGAATCTTCTCAGTAAAATTAGTCGAAGTGCTTGCAGACGGAAGGGCACAGATCAACTCAGCAAAAACGAGCGATTTCTTTGATTTGGCAGCAGTAAATTCCAAATCAAACTCCTGCAGGATAACAATCCATTTGGAGTATTTCCCCCCTAGTAACTGACGAGTCAGTATATATGTCATGGGGTTGCAATCAGAAATCACTGTGGTTTTCTGTAAAAGGATATAGTGTCAAAATCTTTGGACAACATGGACTGTTGCTAGGGCAAGTTTCTCGACATGGGCATATCGAGACTCAGTATCAAGAAGATTTCGGCTTAAATAATAAACCACATGTTCATTGCCATTGTCGTCATTCTGAACTAATACCATAGCAATAATAGTATTAGTTGCATCCAAGTATAGGAAGTAATCGCGTCGATAATCAGGGGGATGCAGTAAACAAGCACTGATAAGCGTGTCTTTTCAAAGCATCGAAGGATTTCTAGGAAACTTCATCCCAAATGAAAGGGATCCCCTTCTTAAGTAAGCAAGTAAAATCCTTAGCGAGTTTAGCATAATTTGGAACGAACCGACAGAGAAAATTAGCCTTTCCTTGTAGGCTTTGCAATTGCAGCAATGAGGTAGGGGGAGGAGTAAGTTAACAATGGCCTCAACTTTTAAAGGATTGATTCAGATACCTTCACGGGACACCACAAAACCTAAGATTCAGCCAGACTCAACACAAAACACACACTTGTGCGGATTGAGACGGATGTTGTAATGCCGACATCACAAAAAGATAGATCTTAAGTGATCCGGATGGTCATGACGCTTAGCAGAATGAGCTGGTAAGTCATCAAGGTAAGGTTGAACAATGTGTTGAATGTCGTGAAATGCATAAGACATTTCTCTTTGGAAGGTAGCACCAACATTATTTAAACTGAAAGGAAGCTTTTTATAAGAAAAAGTGCCCCAAGGACAGATAAAGGCCGTTTTATGTTGATCAGTAGGTGAAATGTTGATCTGGTTGTAGCCAGAAAAACCGTCCATGAACGAGAAAATCTCACTCCCAACGCATTCATCGATGATTTGATCGATAAAAGGAGTGGGATAATTGTCCTTGGGACATGCATGATTGATATCGCGATAATCAACACAGACATGGATTGTGCCCTACTTTTTGGAAACAGGGACAATATTGGACACCCAATCTATCAATGGAATAGGATAAATAAAACCCACTTTTAAAAGCTTCTCCACTTCTTCTTTGATAACAATAGCCTTTCGAGGGTGCACGGGGCGAAGTCGTTGGCGAACAGGGTTGGCACCAGGATAAGTAGGAATCTCATGCACCACTATTGCTGGATCAATACCAGGCATTTCCTCGTATGACCATGCGAAGATGTCTCGAAATTCTTTAAAAAGTTGAGTGTAAACCTTGATCTCATCTAGAGAACAGGAAACCCCAATATGAATGTTCTCGACAATTCCAGGTTTAATGGAAATGTCAAGAGGCATAGTAGCAATGATGTTTCCCAAGTTACCCTCCGATAGGACTTCATGGACCAGGACAGATGTCTAAAGTGGAAACGTTGGGAAATGAGAAAAAAATGCATCAAGACACGAAGGCATCTCATCGAGGCTAGGAAGAAATGAAGAACAATGATGGAGACTGTTCCAAGGAGTTTTATTCTAGAGACATGAACTCAACGATACTCTCGTCGGTGGGGAATGTCTCGTTCAAAGGATCTGAAGAATACCAAGAACCAAGCCAAGGAGATGAGACATAAGTGTCCAGGTTCATACTGAAAACATCATAACTTTCTGAAGCGGCCATCGAAGCCAAGACAATTTCTTGATAAATTTGCTCCAATGGACTTAAAGGCATAGAATCGCCAAAAGAATCAATTTGATCTAGGGTAGGGATAATCTAAGGATCTGTAGAAACCGAGATCATACTGATTGAGTTAACATGCAGAGGTGGGAGATTAAAAGTACCCATTAAAGCAGTCTTTGAGGAGACTTTCCTCCACACTCTCATAAGGAACCTCAGTATTTCCCATGGAAGGGACGTTGTCATTGGATGAACCAGAAGAAAAGAAAGATAATTGATCAACGGTGACAATTTTTCCTTCGTGAGGAAAAAAAAGCACACGGAACAAAGAAGAAACCACACAAAACATAGTGTGGGTTGAGATTTGGAAGGTTTTAGTTGAGATTCGCATCTACAACTTCTAATTCTAATTCAACAGTCTTGCCTTCTAATGTAATCGACAAGTTTGTGAAAATACCGTATGGATGTGATTCTCTGCCATCAAAGTCTTCCAAGGTGTTCGGGGATTGGTTAAGAGAAGGAGAGCTAATGGCCTTCCAACACGAAACATACATGATGTAGGTAGATACACCTTCATTAATTATAGCTCGATGGATCGTTTTTCCTTTGATAAGAACTTGTATCAAAAAAGCAATCTAATGAGGAAGATGAGGCACATGGTTTTCAAGATCAAAGGTAATCAAACTCGAATCAGAAGGATCAATAACACCTATAGCAGACAATAGTGACTTCCCCTGCGTTGGACAGGTTTGGAGAACCTCCAAGGCATACATCGTCGAAGGACAGATAAAGGCGATTTTATGTTGATCAACAGGTGAAATGTGGATCTGGTTGTAGCCAGAAAAATCGTCTATGAACAAGAAAATATCACTCCCAACGCATTCGTTGATGATTCTATCGATAAAAGGAGTGGGATAATTATCCTTGGGACATGCATGATTGATATCACGATAATCAACAAAGACACGGATTGTGCCTTGCTTTTTGGCAACAAAGACAATGTCGGATACCCAATCTGTCAGTGGAATATGATAAATAAAACCCACATTTAAAAGCTTCTCCACTTGTTACGGATCTATTTGGGCACATCAACCCCAAATTACATATCGATACTATTAGGGCCCATCAACCCCTAGTGCAGTTGTTACATGCCCTAAAGAAGTTAGTCATCATAATGTCTCACTTCCCAAGAAGTTCCATCACTGAAAACATCCAAAAAAATACCTCTAAGAATATCAGCGCAGGTAGGCCATCATTAGGGTGAACTGCAATGCAAACCATACACTCACAAGGTGCTATGCAGTGCACTTGGTCCCTCTTTGGTCTGCGCTGAGTGAATTTGATCGAACTTCCGTGAGGGTTTGAAGATTCCTTATCCATTGGAAGCCTCTAGAAGTTTCTCAATGCCACCTACACCCTTGAGTTCACATTTGGATGAGGAAGGGAATTAAGAAACTTCAATCCCTTATCCCTTCTTCGATGGAACTGATTTCTAAATTTAGAAAGGCATTCATTATCACCATTGATGGCATAACCTCCTTCACTCACCTATAAAAAGATCACTCATCTAAGAGATCAGGGGCTGAAAAATATTGAGTTGTAAGGAGATGCTGGTGATATGAGATTAGAATTGAGTGAAAGTATTGTAATAGTGTTGGAGTGTCTTGCTTGTCATGAGGTGAAGAGGGATTGAATTGGAAGAGTGTCACTGGATTGAGCACATATGGGTTGTAATCTTTCCTCTTATCAATAAAGTTTTCAAGACTTTTTCCTTATGCTTGTGTTATATGTTAATGCTTTCATATGTATATCATGTTCTCGATTCCATGTTATTTATAAGCAATAGATCATTATCATTTGCCTTGATGGGTTTTTGTTTCTATGTTTGTGCAGGTACTTTCCAAGTGGCTTAAGTACGGAAAGGAGCAACAAGATCGGTCAAGGGAGACAAGGAGCTAGCGAAAACTACAATTAGGTTTCTTTTCTCTCTTGTTTTATCTGTTGATTATAGAAAAGGTAGAAATTACTTTGTTTGTTGTTTCTAGACCTGCTACTAGATCTAGAGGGTTAGGCATTTGTCCAAGAACACTAAATATTCCCGAAACAAATTGGTGACTCCGCTGGGGAATCGTTTATCCATCTTAGTAGCTTATCAGCCTCTTAAGACATTTCTACATACTGTACTTGTGGTCATTTATTGATTTCAATCCTCTTTCATTGAAAATTGAGTCGAAATTGTGACAAAATTGCCTTCAGAATTGCTTACTGTCATCAGTGCAGTCTGATGAAGGACACAGTGTGCTGCAATGCACTTCCCACATAGGTTCAGTGTGATTCATCACACTGTCTCTAACTGCTGCCTGCGTTGATCCCTTCAGGGTCAGTTTCCCATCTAGGAATTGAAATTTTTTGCCAATTTTCTCTTGTTTGAATGAGTTGCTGAATGTCAATGATGTTTTGTCTCTGAAAATAGTTTTTATCTCCTTATTCGACCCGATTTAGACTGGATTGTTGGATGTTTTTTATGTATTTGTTTTATCATTTGCAATCCACTGTCGAAAGGTAGTTTTGATTGATTGTTTTGTCGATAGAAAAGTGTCGTAAAATCATCATTTTCTTCGAAAAATGAAGTGTCGTAAAGTCTTCCTTCATAAATAATTGATTGATTTATTTGTGCATTTGATTTGTATTTTCATTTAAAGTGTCGAAAATATTCATTTCTTTAAAATCAAAAGTGTTGTACAGTCTTCCTTTCCCTTTTAAAAGAAATTGTCACAAATCATCATTTTTTATGAAAAGAGTTTTGAATCGTTTGTGCATTAGTTTTTCTTATTGCATCATTCACATTAAGAGAAACTGAAAAGAAATACATGCAATTTGCATTTTAGAGTTTGAGTTTGTGTGTTCAAAAGGAATGGTTTAGGGAATTGCATTAGTTTGTGCTCTTTGTTGCTTGTTCAAAAAGTACTTGTATGCTCTATCCCTCATAGCTAGGATTTTCATTGCTGAAATTAAATGGAAAGAGTGCTTCTCATTCTAGTTGCATTCTTAGGAATTTCGGAAAACATCTCGTGGTGAACCTTCAAAGGAAAATTTTAAGTAAGATCAACCTAAAATTTACATCAATTAATCTAATAATGCATTGGAACTTAACGAAAAACATCTAGAGGTCTAGGCTAGAGACGTGTTCCGGCGTCTTTAAACCTAGTGGCTGTCGTTTTCACTGAGGTTGGGTGATTCCTCCTCTCTGATTCGATAAGTGCTAGTATGGACTTGTGCTCCCTGTACTGTCGAGTATATGGTGGGAGACCCAAATAGGTTGAAATTCTTTATCCCTAGGAAGCTGAGTCTGCTGCCTTACCGATCGCAACGCACCAAACACAACATTCGGGAAGATTGACTGCTGTACGTAAAGTCCTTGGTCATTTCTTTTTCATTTATCACCAAGGTGTATATTGTAGTTTTGCGATTTTTCTGGTAAAACCTCTTGTCTAGAATCTCCAGAGCAGTCACTTTCATTCCTTTTCGACTATTTAAAAGTAAAAGGATCATCTGAGCACTTGTCCTTTCAGGCTCATTAAACATAGAAGGAGACTAGAGTCATCTTTTGATTTTTCTCGACTCTATAAAAATGAAAAAGTGAAGTTGTGTTCCAATGTCATAAAAATTAATTGACCACGAATAAAATCCTCATTCCTTAGTTGATTTTAAGTTGATAGAATCAATAAAAAATGGTGGAGGAACATCAACCTAAATCCTGTCGTTCGCGGAGAACAGTGAGCCAATTGCATTTGCCTCCTGAAGCGACACCAATTTGGACAAAGTGGTCTCGTTTAACTGAGTCTAGTACATCAAGAACTCCTAGTTCTTCATCTGGATTACCTGAAACATTTGTTTCAGTAGCTACAAAGACTCCAGTTACTCTGACTATTTCTGGTACATCCATTCCTAAAGAAGAAGTTTCACAATTACCTGAGGACATTAGCACTAATCCTAGTGAAATAGTAACCGAGGTTGTCCAACAACAAGTTGATACTCAACTTGAAATTGTTCAACAAGAAAGTGCTTCTAAACTTGAAACAACTCAACCAGAAGTTATTCCAGAATCTATTCCAGTTCAAATAGAAGTTACATTTGAACCTGAAATTGTTCAGGAACCTCCCTTTGAAACTATTCATTTACCTGAACATCTAGACTTTGAATTTCAACATTCAGAAGTTGTTACCCCTCAGACATCAGTTGCTGTTGAAACTACACTTCCATCAACACCAGAAATCTTTTATGGACCTGACGGTCAAGTTCTTCCACCAGATTTGATTGCCATAGAGGAGGAATTAGTAGAAGATTCCACACCTGGAACCCCATTTCATTTTGGAACTGGGCTTAATCTTTATCCTACTACTCCTGATTATTTTGCTTCATCTGATCCTGCTTCCCTTCAAGTACCCATCGAATCTTTAGGACAACTGTTGGGCTAGTTAACTATGGCTGAACAACCGTTAACATCCCAGACTGTATCATTTGATGCAGTTGCAGCAGAATCTTCTATTGTAACTCCTTCGATGTTTTCTACCACACTTGAGTCACACCTGTATGGTGAATCGTCTGTCCCAATTGGTTACCAATCATTGTCAGGAACCCACTCAGGGGTTGCTTCTGCACCATGATCGTCACCCATGTCCTCAACTGGAATTCTACCTGGTTCTTCTCTAATGGGAACTCAACAGTTTGATGTTACACATTAGTATCATGGTGGGCAATCTGGTCAACAAAGACCTGTGTATCCATTAAACACTGGATTGCCACCATATGGAGAGAAATAAGCTTATTCATCGTATCCTCCTTATTTCGGAGGATAGGCATATGGTAGTTTCCAACAATATTCAAGTCAAACTGCAATTAGAGTTTCTCAATGGCAACCAGTAATGCCAACTCAACCAAGGCTTGTGTATCCAACACAACCAATGCAAACTGTGTCATCTATTCCTACTACACTTGTTGTTACTACTGTTCCACAGTCACAAGCTAAAACTATTGTATCTCAACCAGTACAAACTAATCCTTCTTCCTTGCAACCACAAGTTTCAAGTTAAGAGGTTCAAGTTTCTCAAGTTGTTATACAACAACCACTTGTTTCTGGAGCTCAGAAACAACCTCAGGTTAGTATACCTTTATTTGGATTGACACAGGCTTACACTGGTATAGTTGATTCACAACTTGGTCAACCTTTCATTGCTGGGCAACAACAGTTGGTTCAACAACCATGGCTGCCACAATTCCAACAACCCCAGTTCCAATAGTTCCAACCTCAGTTTGGACTTGGTTCACAAGCTCAACCTAGTTTTGGTCAATATCAAGCTTACCAAGGTCTTGGACAACAAGGCTTTGCAGCTTATGGACAACCACAAATTCAGTCTGGTTATCAACAACCACTTTATATTGGTTTTGTTCAACAACCATACCAAGATTACCAAATGCAGATGCCCTGCGATGGTCTGCAAAGACCTATTGCACATGCAATTCCATCATATCCTAGGTATGCTCAACTTGACTTGAATCGACAATTGCCATTCGTAGCAATTTTAGAATTACTAGATTTAAACCGGCTCACCAATGATCCAATCGCATATGTACCTTGGTGGCTAGTAATTCCACACAAGTTACCATCTGATATTCCGAAGTTTAACGGAAATCTTGGAGAAGACCCATCGAATCATGTTATGACCTTTCATTTATGGTGTTCATCCAACACTTTGAATGATGATTCGATCAGACTTCGTCTTTTCCAAAGAACACTTATTGGTCCAGCGACTAAATGGTACATTGAATTACTAAGAGCTTCTTTCGGTAACTTCACCACTTTAGCCACTACCTTTTTGACCCACTTCCAATTACCTATCAGATACGAGACTGGAATGGAACTCTTAACCAACTTTAAACAGACTACCTCTACCCATATATCAGATCATATTCATGAGTGGCGGCGTCGTCATCGAATGGTTAAGACATACGTTCCTAATCAGCTTTTAGCTAAGTGGTTCATAAAGTCCTTGTTGCCATCAATCACCAAGGATGTGGCAAAAGGTGGAGTTGTCATAGAAGAGCAAGTTATCGCTCGTGCCCAATACTTGGATTTGATTTACACACAATCCGGCACGCTCTATGATAAAATCCCCAATGCACCTAGACCAGCTTACACTGTTCCACCACCCCCACAATCGAGTAAGGACTCTCATGCCAATGACAGTGTGATCGGTTCTTCAAGCACACAGGCAATAGGAAGACCATCTGGTCAAACTCTTGCTATTTCCAATCAAGCTGCAAATGCATCAGAAAACACTCATGCCTTAGAGATTAATGTCGTGTCATCTAACAAAGGCAAAAATCCAAAGCAACCAGGAGGTAAGAAAATTGGGAAGAATAATAAAAAGAAATAAGAAAATTCCACTCCAGAGAAATCATCTGATTCCCCTACCACAGCCAGGAAACCTCGTTATCCATGTTTGATATGTAATGATGAGCATTATACAAGAGATTGTCCACATCACTATGAGATCTCTAAATTTTTAAAGACATCAACCACATCAGCAGTGTTGATAGATCCATTTCCAACCCCGGAGACACATTTGGTTGCAACTGACCATGCTTCCACATCCCAAGTACTCATGTTATCCATCACAAATCCAAAAAATGATGTTTTGGTGTCAACAAGAAACAAAGATTATGGAAATCCATTGTCATCAAATAACCAAGCCACTGATCAACCTAGTACTTCGACCTTGACTTCATCAGAAGTTGTTCCACCAATTGTACCTGAATTGATGATAAAGCCACCAAAGGGAGTTGTGCACAAATCAACATTCAATCCTCGTGCTTGAGTAGCTCAAAACTATAACATAGTGGAAGATCTGGCTCAATCACCTTCCGCTATGTCAACAATCGAGGTGTTGCAAAACTGTCCCTCCCAAAAACAAGCTTTATTGTTAGCAATAGGTGGAATAGATTCTATGGATTCAAATCTTGTGGTTTTTAACCATGCGGGATATTCACCATAGTTACCAGCGCAATTAGCTTTCCTAATACAAGTAAAAGCTCTCAATAAGAATGTTCACCGAACTATTATTGATGAGGGGGCATCTACTTGCATTATGTCCATGAGCTGTTGGAAAACACTTGGTTCACTGCCATTGTCACAATCACCAACTATGTTAAAAGCCTTTGATGGAAGAACATATACTCCATATGGGATTTTGAGTAACCTGCAAATCGAACTAGGGGGCAAGACAGTTACTGTTGACATTGAGGTAGTTGATGGACTCCTCGATTACAACATTTTACTAGGAAGGCCTTGGGTATATGCTATGGCTGCTGTTGTTTCCACATACTTTCATACAATTGCATTTCCTTTCAAGGGTGGAATCACAGTCATTGATTAGCTAGCCTTCTTTTCCAATAGTTCATAGGCTACGGGAAGCATTCCATTGATACACGGAAACCCACTGTCACTTCAAAGTGTTGGAGTAGGTCTCCTTAAAGATCCTTCTCTGATGGGCACTTTTACCCTCTCGCCACCATCTGGTTTGGCGGAAGTGGCAAGAGTAGAGACTTGCAACATGATTTCTTCTACATCATCTAATTTTACGAAGATTTCCAACTACTTTGAAACTGATGGTCATAGCGAGGCGTTGCCACTAAGCCCCATTGAATCATCATAGCAATCAATTTTTCGGGCTTGTGCAGCAAACCCTAATCTGCACTCAACAATTGTATGGGTAGATAGATCGTTAGAATATGGTACCTCTTCAGATCCTTTTTCACGTATACATTCTACGGATGAAGGAATCGTCCAATCAATGATGATAGGAGAGACACCGTGGGAGGATTATCATCATCGTTCCCACCTTCTAGATGACAATGAAGATTATTCAAATGAACTAAATCACCCATCAATTGTTGATTTTTTGTCAAATTCTATAAATACTGTAGATTCTGAGCGTAATTTGTCCAACATAGAAGAAACAATTTCTATAAACATTTCGACCAAGCCTAACATTGTAGAAAACATTCATGTCGGAAAATCCTATTCTCCATTGGAACTTGATAATTACTGTGCTCTTTTTCGCGAATTTTGAGATATATTTGCATGGTCTTATGAGGAGATGCCGGGCATTGACTCAAGTATTGTTGAACATGAGATTAAAATGTACCCTGATGTCAAACCAGTACAACAACGGCTTCAACCTGTTCATCCTAAGAAAGTTGCTGCCATTAAAGCAGAGGTTGAAAAACGTTTGTGTGCTGGCTTCATTTTCCCTATACCTCTTACTGATTGGGTATCTAATATTGTTCCAGTGATGAAAAAATAAGGGACAATTTGAGTGTGTGTCGATTATAGGGATGTAAACCAAGCATGTCCAAAGGACAATTATCCTACACCTTTTATCGACCAGATTATTGACGAATGTGCTGGATGTGAAATATTTTCATTTATGGATGGATTTTATGGCTACAATCAAATTAATATATACCCACGGGACTAATCAAAAACTGCTTTTATATGTCCATGGGGCACATTCGCTTATCGAAAGCTACCTTTTGGTTTGAAGAATGCAGGGGCTACATTTCAAAGGGCAACGAATTATGCTTTCAATGACATCAAGCACATTGTTCAACCTTATCTTGATAATTTGTCTGCTCATTCATGAAAATGGACTGATCACCCGCAACATTTGAAAGCAATATTCTTACGATGTCGACACTACAAGATAAGACTCAATCCACAAAAATGTGTGTTTTGTGTTGGCTCTGGTCGATTTCTTGGATTTGTAGTTTCGAAAGATGGAATTCGACTTGATCCCATTAAGGTTCAAGCAATCCTTGACTTGCCTCCACCTTCAAACTTGTTACATATATAGAGACTTCAAGGGAAGGCAAATGTTCTGAGGAGGTTCATTCCAAACTATGTTGAATTAGCTAAAGGTTATACACGTTTATTGAAGAAAGGGGTACCCTTCCATTGGGACCAAGTTGCGCAAGCTTCCTTTGATGCTCTCAAAGATTCCTTGATTAGAGCATCATTAATGTATGCCCCAAACTATCAAAAAGACTTTTACCTATATCTCTCCACTGCAGATACAACCATTGATATGGTTTTAGTTCAATAAGAAAGTGGAACTGAACATCCTATTTACTATTTGAGTCGTAATCTCAACGATATAGAAAGTAAGTATTCACATGTCGAAAAGTTAGCCTTGGCAGCTGTTCAAGCTGTGCAGAGATTTCGTCATTACATCCTCCTCCGCAAAAATGCCATTATATCAGACTGCAACCCTATGACATACATTTTGTCACGTCAATTGCTGGGGGGCAAGTATTCTAAATGGATAGTTATCTTGCAGGAGTTTGATTTGGAATTCATCAAATCTAAATCAAAGAAATCTCTTGTCTTTGCTGAGTTACTTTGCGATCTTCCCTCATCCTCCAATGATTTAACATCAGAAGCATCAATCTTGGATGAGTCTCTGTTTCTTATCTTGTCAAGTGATCCATGGTATGGAGATATACTGGTCTATCTCCAGACCCAAGCTTTTCGGCCTAATACCTCTCACTCTAAACAACGACGTACTCGATACCAAGCCAAAGATTATCTGATCATTGGTGATACACTTTATCGTCGTGGTGTCGATACGATCTTACGTAGGTGCCTTACTCATGAGGAGGCCGAAAAAGCTTTGAATGAGTGTCATTAGGTGCTTTTGGGGGGAATTTATCTGGTTACTGCACAAAAAATTCTCCGTGCTGGTTACTTCTGGCCAACCATATTCAAAGATTGCATTCTTGCTATTAGAAGTTGCCATGCTTGCCAATATTTGACCGTAAAACCAGATTACCACCAGCACCACTGCATCCAGTCGTTGCTGTTGGCCCATTCACAAAATGGGGCATGACTTCATGACATGTAACCCCACCTCAGCCGGGGGGATGGGTATATTATAGTCATCGTTGACTATTTTACCAAATGGGCCGAGGCGATGCCAACATTGAACAACAGTGTTGAAACCGCTGCTCTGATTTTTTTCAACCATGTGGTTGCTAGGTTTTGTGTACCACAAGCTATAGTTACAGATCATGGGTCGCATTTTCGTAATCACATGATGGTCGAATTAACTGCCAAATTAGGACTGTCACATGATAGTTCTACTCCATACTACTCGCAAGCTAATGGACAAGTTGAAGCTATCAACAAAGTCCTTAAGTGCATGTTGCAAAGAATGATTGGAGTTCATAAAAGGAATTGGAATTTAATCCTGTACTCAGCTTTGTGGACATATCGAACCTCGGTGAGAAATGTGACCGGATTTACACCTTTTTAGTTGGTGTATGGTTTGGAAGAAGTCTTACCAATCCAATGTGAAATCTCATCTCTCAAATTCGTGATTAACCTACTACCTGACACTTCTAAACAAGAAGCGCGTTTCTTGGAGTTAATCCATCTGGATGAAACCCTTCGTGATGTGGCAATGGCTAACGAGGCACATAAAAAATGCATCAAGGCGCAATATGATAAAAATGTTAAGCCTTGTGTCTTCTCAGAAGGTGACTTGGTCTTGCTTTATGATCAGGATTCTGATAAACTTGGAGCAGGAAAATTTGAACTGCTCTGGATGGGCCCTTATATTGTTAAACGTGTATTAACGAAAGGTGCCTACAAGTTAGTGGACTATGATGGGATTCCATTGTCGCAGCCCCAAAACGGGCTGTACCTTAAACGTTACTATGCTTAGTTAAGTGTAGTAAAACTCATTGTATATATGCTTTGATTGCATTTGTGTGTGCGTTTCTTTTAGAGTTTTTATTTGGTTAGGTAGTCCACTTAGCATTTGTTGCAGATGTCAAACCTTTTGGAACCATTTATTAGCTATGCCAATGGAGCTAGTCGTAGTACGCAAAATTTATCTTTTGCAGCATGGTCCATTTTTGCTCCAAGTGGCGAGTTAGTGGGTTTTAGAGGGATATGTATTGGACGATTGACAAACAATATCATTGAGTATAGCGCGTTGATTGAACTCCTCTCTGATGCCATTTCACTTGGCATACGTCGAATCATCATTAGGCTAGACTCACAACTTGTTGTACTATAACTTACTGGCATCTATACCGTCCGAAACCCAACAATTCATCGCATGTTCCTTAGAGTTCGTATTTTGGAAAGGTATTTTGAGTTTATTCAATATCAGCATATTTCCAGAAATCTAAACACATTAATTGACTCTATAGTGAATTATGTGTTAAATAGACATTTGCGACATATGTAAAGTAAACATTTTCAATTCACATCATCATTTGAATAGGATTGCATCACTTAACCATAATAAAACTCTGAAAGTCAAATAGATAGCTGTATATTACAAATAGTTTGTGTCCAAGACAAAAATTGGTCTTTTGACCCCAAAAACTCAAAAATGTATGCAAAAAATATCCAAGTAGACTAGTGCTGCTCATGATAACAGGTCACAGTTTGTGCTATCATGCATAGGAGTCTCATCCAATGACTCGGCACACCAATGGTATGGCACTGCAATCGCATAGGTAACTCCTTGATCTGGACACCTGGAATACCTAGGGTCAAACCCTCTATGTGATCCTCTAGCTCGACCAATGTCTGTACTAAGTCCAAGTCTTGGAGAACTGCTCTCCCAACAGCTCTCTGTATTGGCGCACCTACCTCCCGTTGGTGTCCCACAGGTCGAACAGATCCAACATCTGCATGCATATAAAAATGTTTGTTTAGTCTTGGCAATAATAAAAAAACACAAAAAAGTAGAAACTTTAAAAAGAAAAACACTTTGGTCAAACAATTTACCAATAGCACTCCACTGCGCTCCAACCGGTAACATCAGATCTGGATCACCACAGAAATCCATTCCTGAATATGGATATTCTGCGAAGGTCATGTCCTGTCGGTCAAACCACTCAAAGAAAGCAGGGGTAAATGAGATCAATGACTGGCCAGCATGCCTAGCCATAAGATCTACCCACCTCTGCATCCATGGGTCTCTAGGTCCAGGTACTCCCAGTGAGATGTGTTGTGGCTGCATGAGTGGAATTCTCTCCAAGGAAAAAGAAATCAAGATAGACCCATAACCAAAATTTTTTGTCTTTCCATTCTTTACCTTGGTCAGTTGTTCTTTCATGGATGAAAGAACTGCCTCACACCAGTTGAACACCTTTGGCTCCAAGCACTCTAAAGCATACTGCATATATGACCTGTTTGCCAAGTGTAAAGTTGCGCTGCCAGCCAGTTTGGCGAGGGTAAAAAGGATTGTTCTCAATGGTAAATCACTAACATCCTTGATGTTGATCTTTCCGTCTCTGCTAGGTTGAGCTCCTTCCCGACAGAATTGTCGTATATAATCTCTCACTGATTCACCTCCTCTGGTAAATCCTGATAATGAGATGGGGGCACCCCGCCTCGACAGTCCAGTCAGAAAGTAAATATCATTAATGGTAAAGGGGATCACTTTTCCCCTAATGTGAAAAACCTGATCGGTAGGATCCCAAGAACGAACAAGGTACTGTAAAAGTTCAATTTGTTGCTGCATGCTGGATAATAAAAAATACTTCAGTAACCCACAATTCCTTAGGGCATCAACTGTTCCCTGATTATTTAGGGAAATCATGTCTTGTTCTTCATGCTCTCGTTCTCTCCATATAATCACCATTTTGATTTGATGAATGTTTGAAATGCAACCATTAGACAAATTAGGATCCATTTTTTGCAAAAAATAGTTGAAAATTTGGGAGAAAACAACTGTCAAAATTTGGTTTTTGCACCCATCGCACCCCTCCATTAGAGACAGTGCACTGTAATGCATACTACCTTCTAGGTGTATGCAATGCAACACACCTTTCGATATTGAAAGGGTGCGTTGATCCAGAGTGCACAAAATGAAACCCTAGGGGCCTCAAAAACCAATTTTTTTTGCTTAAAACTAAAAATAAATGGAATAAAATGGAAGAGAACAGGGATAGCTCCTACCTGGTTTGGACGACACGAGAAACGGTCCATTGAATCCTCTGTAATCAGCTAGTGAACTTTGAGGTGAAAAACTGCTCCATAGCACCAAAGTCAAAGGGTAAAAGTGAAATGGTGAAAATGAATAATAAAACTTGTTTTATGTTTATTTCTTGCATATTAATCGAGTAAATGTTAGTTTTTATTCATTTTATCCATGAACATGTATTTTTAATCCTCTTTGATGGAGTTTTGAGTAGGTTTAACAACTGAAAGCAGAATTCAATGTGCTCAAGTGTAAATTGAACATCTTTGACCACAAAGCAAACTTTTGTTTCTTTTTCGAGCTTTGTTAAAAACGAAAAGAAACCCCCTTAGAGTCCTCTTTAAACTCTTTTCAAACTATCTAAATATGAAAAGATTGTCTAGCGCTTGTATATTCCAGCTTGTTAAAAGATTGGAAACGACATATTTCTTGTATTATTTTATGCTTTTTCGGACTTGAGAGATTATTTTGTGAAAAATAATTTATGGAGTTTCCTTTTCGTCCCTTTTCAAACTCTCTAAAAATGAAAAGGACCGAGTTGTATTTGTCGTTAAACTCGTTAAAAACATCAAATAGCGACAAAATTGTACATCTAGACAAGGGCGAGTTTCACCTTCGCTAGACTCGTTATAGCATCAAATATCGATGGATTCACCCCAAGGGTGAAATTATACAACAAGAATATGTTATCCTCCTCAAGATTGATAAAAAATAAAGAGGTACTAGTCAGCAATGATTGGGGAAAATGGGAAAAATCCAAGAAAACTTTATGGTAGTAAGTTTCTCTTGAACATGACACTTTCACCTCATCACCGTGACTATGTGGGTTGGGTCATTCAGCTTGATGATTATCACACCGTTGGTCTATCATACCATCCATTACTTTGTTGTGGGTCAATGCTACCAATTCATCTTAGTGTCGCCGATATGTTCAAGAGAAGTCATTCAATTCAAACTTCATCCTTTGCAATACCAAAAACCTTCATTTTCATGACCGCCATTCCTGAACCTTGTGTCGTCAGTCGATTCTCATCTCCAAAATCATTTACCTCGTTTCGTGTCGTAGATGTGGGATACATCAAGGCCCTCCTGCGACGAAGTTTCTTCTTGTCGACATCAGCACATCATCCAAGAATTTGACTTAGAAACACCCCTTCAGTACCTTGAAGCTTGCATACATCAATGGCAGGTTTCTCGCTTCTGGCGATAGGTTGACATCAATGGCCTTTGACCGAAAGACTTTGTATGGTGTTTGACATCAAATCATTTATTCACATCGTGTAAAATGTATTGTAGTACCTTGAGGGTCATTAACATTATCAGTGATCCCTCTCGCGTCTGTTAACGGCTTACATAATTGGCTGGTAATCAGATGATGTCTTTCCATGTTCGACTTCAGAACATCTATTCACATGGTTAGAATTTTAATTGAGCAAAAGATTGAACGAGATTGAAGACCCCAGATCTAGTTTCATCCATTCGGGCTGCGATATTTTCAGGAGTACTAAATCAAATGTACAATGGCCTTACATTCATGGGTCTATATCTGTAGACGACTATATTTTTTTTTTCACAAGATCGTTTACTCATATATTAAAAAACTGTAGAAATCCAGAGCTATTACATAGGATTCAAGAAGAGCGGGCACAAATGAAGTCCAAAATCGGGACGCAACCCGTGACTTCTGTGAGATTAAGTTGAAAAGAAATTGCTGGAAAAGATGCCTACTATACTGCCTTACAAACAAACCATCTATTAGCATTACTTTGCTGTTCATTTGACTAACACCAGAATTGGTTTACTGTGTCTTCCATCTGAACATCCCTCTGTTCATCCTTTTGGTGCCTTAAGTCCCTCGATTTCCTTTCTCTGTTTTATCAGCTTCTTTCTTTTAGAGCGGCTGTCTAATTCAAAATCATCCCTCAGCTCTTTGTGGTGTTTAACAAAACGAGCAATCATGGAAACATGCTCTTTACAAAGTGTGCAGGTATCATTCCCTATCACCCTGTCCAGGGGATTCCCATGACGCGTTGCGCCCTCCTGTGCTGCTGGCTGCTGCCTGTTCTCTGCCATGGCTTGAAAGGAGCGGATTAGCAAACAAAAATCTGAGAAATAGTTTGATTTATACCTGAGGACGGCTTGATTGGCTTGAACACCGAATCTCTGATTGGTAACACGCTTTGTGCTGAGAAGGAAAGGGGAACTCAAAGTTCTGGGCGTGCTCTGGACAGTATCACTCCCTTGAACAACTATTCTAACCTCAATGCTCCATACTCTTTTTTGCTGTAACTGGGGCTGCAAAGCTTGATTGAGGAAATCGCGCAGGGGAGCAGATATATAAAGGGAAGGAGAGAGCCATACTAGACGATAGAGCGGGGTATTGAAACCTGTGAGCACTGTATGCATAACTTGCTGCGGATTTGAGGTGCACTGTCCGGGAGGCTTGAAGAGACATTTGCCTACCAAACCAGAGGGGATAACACGGGAGGGGCTGGGATCAAGAAGAGAGAGGGAAGACGGAGGAGTGTAAGGTAAGGGATGATCATTCGATGACAGGCTGATGGGGTGAAAACTGATCTGACAATGTTCAGAGGGGCTTTTCTGATGAGCTAGATGACGGCTTGACTGATTAGGGGATCTCTTTTTCATAGCTTTTTTCATTTTCACTAACCTGTCCCTGCTGTCGGTTCACCGCCTTGCTGGCAAGGGAGTCAACTTCTGCGTTGTGTTCCCTCAGCACATGCCTGAAGGTGACTTCCCCCAAACTTCTTGTGTTCTCTGTGATTCTCTTCGTTATGTTATTAAGACCTTCTTTGTTGAAGTCTTTATCGTTGATCATGGCTGAAATTATGATAGCCGAGTCCCCAATTATAATTGGGTTCTTTAGTCCCAATTTGGATAAAATTGTGGTGCCAAGGAGGAGACTGTAAGCTTCTGCTGCGTTGTTCGATGTCCTTCCCAGTCCCCATTCATAACTGCATATGTGGTTTCCTTCATGGTCTTTTATTATGCCTCCTGCTCCCGCTGCTCCTGGGTTGTTCTTTGATGCGCCGTCAAAGAACAGGAGGGGGCGGTCTTGTTTACTGATCCATTATCTTATTTCTTCTTTAGTTCCCCTGAGCTTCCATTTGGGCTGCTTCTGGTTGGCTTTATTCTGTGGAGGAGGATTCTGAGAGTGGCTTACATTGAAGTTACTGTACCAGTCCCTTTCCTCTTGGGCCCAACTCTTCTGGTCTGGGAAGGCTATGAAGTTTGCACTGACCGCTTCCGAGATGTTTGCTATAGTTTTGGCTATTACACTGTCCATGTTAGGCCTTTTGTTTTTGAAAACGTAGTTGTTCCTAGCTAGCCAGAGGTTCCAGCATAGAGTAGCAGGGATACACTTCCAAATTCTGATGATATTATTCTTGCCCTTCTTAAGGTGTGGAAAAACTTTTTTCCAGTTCTTCTGGAGATTGTGCATCTGATCAGGGAATCCTCTGATGTCCAAGGGGCTTGTTATCCTTTTCCAACACCTTTGAGCAAACGGGAAAAGAAGGAAAGAGTGTTGAATTGACTCCTCCTCTGCCCAACAGAAGCAATAGATCGAAGGTCCTTGTATTCCTTTCTTTCTAAGGTTCTCCGCTGTAAGGATTTTCCCTTTTAAAAGAGTCCAGTTGAAGTGCTTTACCTTTGGGAGGCTTTCTGACTTCCAGGCAGCTGAGTAAAGGTCCCAGTTTGCTTTGGGGGTTGAATTTTGTAGAGATTTGTACCCTTCTTTAACCGTGAAGGATCCTCCCCCTGTGTCCCAGATATATCTGTCCTCGTCGTCCCTTTTTGTTGGAGCTAGTCCTGATAATGAGAGCTTCAGATTGTGCCACAGAGCTTTTAGATCCGGAGGTAGATTCAGGTCTTTCCAAGCCTGCCATCTATTTTGATTCCATAAGGATATGTCATGCAGGGTGATTATTCTCCTTTCCTCCATCCAGTCTTGCAAAGGTCTGAACTCTTGAAGAAGGGTTCTTGGATTGGAATTCATTATTCTGTCAGTCCATATGTTGATGCTTTGTCCATTGCCTGGGAGCTTGGAGACATTTTCTTTGAAGTGTGGCAGAACTTTCTTGACTAGGCGCCACATCGGAGTGCAAGGCCTGTCTGCTATTGGGTCATTGAGGATATTGGAGTTTAGGCCTCTAAGGTATTTTATTTTGATTGTCTCCACCCACCACGAGCCAGATCCTGTGAGAATCCTCCAGATCAGTTTGAGCCCCAGCGCCTGGTTGGAGAGGCTTGGAATTTTTATGGATAGACCTCCTTTTTCATAAGGAAGAGTTACTTGGTCCCAGCTGACCAGACTGAATTTTTTTGTGTCCTGTTTACCTCCTTGCCAGAGAAAGCTTCTCATTATGAGCTCCATGTGTTTGTGGATACTAGCAGGAGCCATTATGATTGCATATTGATAAATTGGGAGTCCGGAGAGGACAACCTTTATAAGAATGGTTCTGCCTGCTAGGTTAAGCCAAGAGACGCCCCAGTTTTGGAGATGGCCTCTCATTTTTTCAATGTGGTTTGTCCAGACCTCTGCTTTAATGTGTTCCTTTGCCAGAGGCAGGCCCAGATAAGGGAAAGAGCTCCAATTTTTTTGAAGAGGGATATCCAGGATTTGGGATATTCTTTGCTGAATCTGATGAGGCACATTCCAAGTGTAAAGCTTGCATTTTCTGTTATTCAGTTTGCCTCCTGAGGCTTGGAGGAAGGCGTCCAGAACTTTTTTGAACCTCCTTGCCATTAAACTGGAGGCTCCCCCAATTAATAATGTGTCATCCGCGAACAGTGAATGGTTTATTTCCTTTATTCCTCTTTCAATGCGGATGCCTGTGATTTCTCTTTTGCTGCGAAGATTTTCTAGATGGATGCTGAGGGATTCCGCCATGATAATGAAAAGGAAAGGGGAGAGGGGGCAGCCCTGCCTCAACCCTCTGGAACTTCTGAAAAAGTTGCTGGGTCTACCATTAATCAGTGGGGCGGTCCAGGAGTCGAAGATACAAGCTCTGATCATATTAATAAAATTGGGAGAGAAGCCGAAATTTTTTAAGACCGCACATAGGAAGGAGTGATCTACTCGATCAAATGCGTTGGCCATGTCCAGTTTGATGATCATTCCACGCTCTCCTCTGTTGTGGCTGCTATGTATTACTTCCTGGATTAAAATAACATTGTCTATGATCTGCCTCTTTGGGACAAAGCCTCCCTGATTCTCTGAAATTATGAGAGGAAGGAGATTCTTTATCCTATTTGCAATTATTTTTGTTATGATTTTATATGAGACATTACAAAGCGAGATGGGCCGGAATCTATCAAAGGATTTGGGGTTGGCTTCCTTGGGGATCAAAGCTATATGTGAAGACTTTGTATTGTCCCCCAGTTTGTGTTTTCTAAAAGCATTTTTAACCATTCTTACAAAGTCCTTCTTTATAGTTTCCCAATGCTGTTTATAGAATGCAACTGTGAATCCGTCCGGCCCTGGGGCCTTATCTTGCTGCATACCGAAGGTAACCTCTTTGATTTCTTCTGCTGTAGGTTCTTGCTCCAGCTTGTTGTTGTGTGCCTTTGTTATCTTACTTTTGATTATACTTAGAAAATCATCGCTGCCATGGTGCTGGGGATCCGCCGAAAGGAGTGCTTTGAAGTGCTCATGTGCTGCGTTTTTTATGTCTTCTTGATCCTTCAATTCTCTCCCGTCGACTTCAATTTTGTCTATCTGATTGATTTCTCTTTTGATCTTGACATTGTTGTGGAAGAAAGAGGTGTTTTTGTCCCCAGCTCTCAACCAAAGACAGCGAAATTTTATTCTTTGCTCCTCTTCCTCCATGCGGTTCTGCCGATATAGCTCTTTGTACAGATTTTTTTCCTTGTCTAGGTCCTCTGCTGTGTATTGCACTTGTTCTTTTTCTTTATGCCATCTCTCCATTTCTAATAGCAGCTCTGTTTTCTTTTTCTTTTCATAAATTGCCTTTTCCCTTGCCCATTGCTTTATAGCTGTCCTAAGATGCTTTAGCTTTGATTCCCAAACGAAATGGGGTGAGCCAAGGACTTCAATCGTCCACTGATCCCTTACAAGGGTGCGAAAATCCTCATGGGAATCCCAGGCTCTGTTATATTTAAAAGGGAGAGGGCCCAGATTTGCTCCTTTGTCCATGGAGAGGACCACGGCCTTGTGATCCGAGGCTGTGCCATGGATTATGTGGCTCCTGATTACTTGGCAATTTTCTGCTATTCCTTCCTGGACTAGGAACCTGTCTAGCCTCTCTTTTATGTTGTGTATTCCTGCCCTTCTGTTGGTCCATGTGTATTTGCCATTTGACAAAGGGGGATCAATCAGCTTGAAGTGTTGGATAATGGATTCTATCTTATCTCTGGACGGGTCGGCATGGTAATTTCCCCCATGTTTTTCATCTACCTGCCTTATTAGATTCAGGTCTCCTCCAAGGATTACCCAGCTGCTATGAATGGTGCTGAGGTCCGTTTCTAAAGTGTTCCAACATCTTGCTTTATCTCTGTAGTGGTTAGGAGCATAAATGTTGTAGATGTGATAAGTCTCCCGGGTGCTTTTATTCTTTAGATCTGTTCGGATCCACCAGTTGCAAAGCTGGGAGCTAGTAATTTCCCACTTATTTGTATTCCAAAGTGTTCCTATACCTCCTGATGCTCCGGATGAGCCTTTTGATATACCTAGGTAGTTTCTGAATCTTTGAGTTTGAAGAAGGAAGTCCTGCTCGGTGGTTTTGGTCTCCTGGATTAGGAGGATGTCTGGCTTTTCCTGGTTTATGAGATCCTTGATTGCTTTCAGCTTTACGAGTGAGCCGAGCCCCCTACAGTTCCAAGAGACCAAATTCATTATTTACCAGTGTTGGGGTGGGGTCCTGATTTCTCCTTGGCCTTCTCACCACTTCCTTTTGACTTGCCTAGGAAGGAGTCCATTGGCTGTTGGGTGCCAGTTGCCATTTCCTTTGCTGCTCTTTCATCTCTTAGCTCTTTATTCGTCTTGCGGCCGACTTTTCTCGGAGGGTCAGATGGCTGATTTGTTTCTTTAGCTTTGTTCCTTGTGAGGATTCTTTCAATGGTGGGAGGGGGGGAGGGTGGAGGGTTAGAGCAAGGAGAGGCAGGACGAGGGGAATGGGGAGGGGAGGCCGGAACTTCTTCTGTTAGGGATTTGAAAGGGTTGGAAGAAGATGGGAAGGTTGAAGAGGGAGGAGGAGGAGGGGGGGGGTTGTTTTGATACTGGAAGGGCTGTGGTACTGATGCCCGGGTTCGAAGAGGACTTTTTTCTTTTTACTTGTTCCCATGAACCTTCAGCGTGTTCCTCATTTTGTGCAACCTCATTTTCTTTTAGTTTACTGCATCTATTAGCAAAGTGGCCGTATTCATGACATACCTTGCATTTGAAGGGCAGCTGTTCGTAGTCCAACTGTTGAATGTGCATCCATTGATCCACTTTTAGCTTTATGGCTTCTGGCAGTCCTTTCCCAAGATCAACTTCAACGCAGATCCTAGCGCATGCATGCATATTCTCCCTTGGTTCCGATCTGTCTATGTATTTTCCGACTGCATTGCCGATCGCCTTGACCGATTCATCCCCCCAGCAATGCAAAGGCAGATGAGGGAGGCGCACCCAAACTGGGACTGCGTTGGGTATATCCATTTCCGGATCGAAGTCCGGGGTCCAACGGTTCAGGTATAGACCTCTTGTGTCCATGAAATAAGGCCCGTTGCGAAAGATGAGGTGCTTGTCTTCTTTGGTCTCGAATAAGAAGGTGTAGTATCCACGCCCGCAGAATCTGATGGCAATCTTCCCTTGAATCATTGTGCTCCAGTTACGCTCCACCCATTTTTGGATAGTTCTTGGAGAAGGCCAGAGGCTTGTGAACCCCCCTACCAGACCTCTTTCTGAAAGTGCTATTGCCGATTTCCTGGGAAGAGATGGGGGTAGATTGACTTCAGGGATCTCATCCAGCTTCTTTATGAACTTTGATAGGGAGGGCCGGGTTCTGGCTTCTGAAGGATTTATCAGGAGGGCGACGAAGGTTTCTTCTGGGCTCTCAGAGACGGGGGGGGGGGGAGGCAGATCCTGCCATTGCAGGCCCGCTGCGCACAACAGAGGGGCAAACCGTCCAGAGGTGGGAACCCTGAATGCGGGGTCTGCGCTAGTCGAAGGGGGCAGGAAGAGCAGGGAAGGCCCGGCCAGGCAGAGCCTGGGGGCAAGGGCGAGAACACAGGGTTCAGGCGGGCAGGGCTGCCGCGTCGCAGAGCAATCCGACTCTGTAGACGACTATATTTGTACATGTAATGAAAGTTTATAAGTTGAGCATGGGTACGCCTTCCCTCAGCTAGTACATGAGAAAAATCAAATTATCATGATATATGTATTATAATTGATGTAGGTCACCTTCCGTTTCAAAACCTCCTCTCCTCGTGATAAAGCATTTCACCCGACATATATATATTTATGACTTCATGCTTTAGGGGGCAACTGTTATAGATCCATTTGGGCACATCAACCCCAAATTACAGATCGATACTATTAGGGCCCATCAACCCCTAGTGCAGTTGTTACATGCCCTAAAGAAGTTAGTCATCAGAATGCCTCACTTCCAAAGAAGTTCCATCACTGAAAACATCCAAAAAACTACCTCTAAGAAGATCAGGTGGGTAGGCCTTCATTAGGGTGCACTGTAATGCAAACCATACACTGTCAGGGTGCTATGCAGTGCACTTGGTCCCTCTTTGGCCTGCGCTGAGCGAATTTGAGCGAACTTCCGTGAGGGTTTGAAGATTCCTTATCCATTGGAAGCCTCTAGAAGTTTCTCAATGCCACCTACACCTTTGAGTTCGCATTTGGATGAGGAAGGGAATTAGGAAACATCAATCCCCTATCCCTTCTTCCATGGAACTGATTTCTAAATTTAGAAAGGCATTCATTATCACCATTGATGGCATAACCTCCTTCACTCACCTATAAAAAGATCACTCATCTAAGAGATCAGGGGCTGAAAAATATTGAGTTGTAAGGAGATGCTGGTGATATGAGATTAGAATTGAGTGCAAGTATTGTAATAGTGTTGGAGTGTCTTGCTTGTCATGAGGTGAAGAGGGATTGAATTGGAAGAGTGTCACTAGATCGAGCACATATGGGTTGTAATCTTTCCTCTTATCAATAAAGTTTTCAAGACTTTTTCCTTATGCTTGTGTTATATGTTAATGCTTTCATATGTATATCATGTTCTCAATTCCATGTTATTTATAAGCAATAGATCATTATCATTTGCCTTGATGGGTTTTTGTTTCTGTGTTTGTGCAGGTACTTTCCAAGCGGCTTAAGTACGGAAAGGAGCAGCAAGATCGGTCAAGGGAGACAAGGAGCTAGCGAAAACTACAAGTAGGTTTCTCTTCTCTCTTGTTTTATCTGTTGATTATAGAAAAGGTAGAGATTAATTTGTCTGTTATTTATAGACCTGCTAGTAGATCTAGAGGGTTAGGTGTTTGTACAAGAACACTAAATATTCCTGAAACACCACTTCTGCTTTGATAGCAACAGCATTTTGAGGGTGCACGGGGTGAAGCCATTGGCGAACAAGCTTAGCACTAGCATAAGTAGGAATCTCATGCACCACTATTATTGGATCAATATGAGGCATTTCCTCGTATGACCATGCAAATACATCTCGAAATTCTTTAAAAAGTTGAGTATAAACCCTGATCTTATTTGGAGAACAAGAAACGCCTATATGAATGTTCTCGACAATTCCAGGTTTAATGGAAATGTCAAGAGGCATAGTAGCAGTGATGTTTCCCAAGTTACCCTTTGACAAGACTTCATGCACTAGGACAGGCGTTTGAAGTGGAAAGGTTGGGCAATGAGAAACAAACACGTCAAGACACGAAGGCATCTCACCGAGGTTGGGAAGAAATGAAGAACGATGATGGAGACCGTTCTAAGGAGTTTCATCCAGAGACATGACCTCAACAATACTATCGTCAGTGGGGAATGTCTCATTCAAAGGATTTGAAGAATCCCAAGAACCAAGCCAGCTGGGAGATGGGACATAAGTTTCTAGGTTCATATTGAAAATATCATGACTTTCTGAAGCGGCCATCGAAGGCAAGACAATTTCTTGATAAATTTTCTCCAATGGACTTGAAGGCATAGAATCGCCAAAAGAATCAATTTGATCTAGGGTAGGGATAATCCAAGGATCCGTAGAAACCAAGAGCATATTGATTGAGTTAACATGTGGAGGTGGGAGAGTAAAAGTACCCATTAAAGCAGACTATTTTAAGAGACCTCCCCCACACTCTCATAAGGAACCTCAATATTTCCCACGTAAGGGACATTGCCGTTGGATGAACCAGAAGAAAAGAAAGACAGTTGATCAATGGTGACAATTTTTCCTTCATGAGGAAAACGAAGCACCCAAAACAAAGAATAAACCACACAAAACATAGCGTGGGTCCAGCTTCGCTTGAGAAGAAGGTTGTATTTGAGATTCACATCTACAACTTCTACTTCTAATTCAACAGTCTTGCCTTCTAATGTAATCGACAAGTTTGTGATAATACCGTATGGACGTGAGCCTCTGCCATCAAAGGATTCCAAGGTGTTTGGGGACTGGTTAATAGAAGGAGAGACAATGGCCTTCCAACACGAAACATACATGATTTAGGTAGAAGCACCTTCATCAATAACAATCCGATGGATCATATTTCCTTTTATAAGAAATTGTATCAAAAAATAAATCTGATGAGGAAGACGAGGCACATGGTTTTCAAGATCAAAGGTGATCAGATTCAAATTGGAAGGATCAATAGCACCTATAGTAGACAACAGTGACTTCCATTGCGTTGGACAGGTTTGGAGAACCTCCAAGGCAGACATCGCCGAAGGTGCCTGAGTTAAATCCTCAACAATATTATAATGCTCCGCATCTCTATCGTTTGGATTATAAGATGATTTCCGAATTACCCTCTTGGGAGGTGGTTGGATTACAGACTCACTATTAGGGAACTCAATATGTAGCAGACCAGAACTAGACAGAGTAGAAGTAGAATGTATATCAGTGACTTCTTTCTCCACCCTCTGCTTATGCGTAGTTTGATAGTCCTTTGTTTGAGTAGCAATCGAAATGGGTGATGAATATTGTATCATGAAAACCTGGGAACTAGAGAAGGCAGAGGACTGCAGTTGGTCTACCAACTACGTCTGCTAGGATGGAAAAGGTTCTTTTACAACAACCAGAGTCCCTTTCAACAAACTATTAAGTTCAGAATGTTGGGGACAATACTTGGCGTAATGATATTCCTCACAGATGAGGCAAGGATATTTCGGCTTTCTCTTAGAAGCATCATTAGTAGATGATTTAGGTGGGTCCTATTTTGTGGCATTGTCTTTGGCTTTGGCTTTGCCCTTTTTATTACCTTTAGAGGCCTTATCTGCTGCGGTAGACTGAATAACATGTACCTCAGAGGTTTTACCAGGACTGGATGAATTCTTTGAAGGATTATTGGAACCAGTGCTTGAAACATATTTATGCTTCAAAGAATCTTTCGTGGAAGTCTGAGACATGGAACCAATCACACCATCCACAGGTGGTACATCAGGAGACTTTGATGTTGTCAGATCCGAATATGGTCTTAGAGCATCAGGAAACATCTCATACAACGTGCCAAATTGTGAATATACTAAATCTAGATACTGAGAACAGACAATAGCTTTCTCTTCAGTAACACTTCGACCCATAGCTATATCCTTAGCAATCTTGCTAAAAAATGATTTTGTGAACCATTCAGTCAACAACTCATCAACAATCTCAAATTTGATGAGGTGACGCTGACGTCTCCATTCATGGATATGATTAGAAATGTGGGTTGTGGTGTCTTGCTTAAGGGATGTGAGCAAATGAGTTCTAGTTTCATATCGAACCGACAATTGGAAGTGGGTGAGAAAGGCCATAGCCAGAGAGTTGAAGTCAGCATAGGTACCTCGAGGCAACTCGATATACCATTTTGTGGCAGCACCTGTGAGGGTTCTCTGAAAGAGGCGAAGACAGATAAAATCATCGACATATGAATTGGAGGAGCACCATAGGTGATATGTCATCACATGGGCTTGCGGGTCCTCCTTATCCTTTCCTTCGAATTTGGGGCAATCACTTGGAATTTTAGTTGGAACTGGAGGTCAGTAAGGCGAATGAAGAATGGGATCATTCGTGAGCCTCGAGACATTGGGCAGCTCCAACATAGCCAAGAAAGGAAATTGCATGTTAAATGACATATAGGGTCTTTGAGGAGACCCAAACTGCGGGTTCCATCCTTTCTGGTAAGGATTTTTCCCCCACAGTGGAGGATTTTGTCCATATGGGACTTGATTTTGTCCCCACTGAGGGTTACCTTGACCATAAGGTGGATTGGGTCTAGGGTAGGTTTGATATTGTCCTACCAAAGGCCATTGATAAGCATTGTACACAACATATGGGTTATAAGGTTGTTGAACCTGTTGACCCTGGACAAAAGGAGATTGACCCTGTTGTTGCAGGGGTTGACCTTGTGCTTGCAAGGGCTGACCTTGTGGATATACATATTGAGCTTGTTGCAGAGGTTGACTTTGTTGTTGTAAAGGTTGGCCTTGCGAGTACAAAGGTTGGGTAGATTGTTGAACAAACTGAGTTTGTGGCTATAAAGGTTGTTGAGACAGTGACAAAGGTTTCCCTTGCTGCTATAACAGTTGCCCTTGCTGCTGCAAAGGTTTCCCTTGCTGTTGCAAAGGTTGCCCTTGCTGCTGCAAAGGTTGTCCTTATTATTGCAAGGGCTACTGGCCAGTTCCTTGGGATATCTGACCATATCCACCAGAAATAGTGGATTAAACATGCTGGACATAAGCTCCTGCTTGAGGAATGTAAGACAAATTAACCAAGGCTCGTGAACCATATGGGACATAAGCCTATTGGAGTGGAATATGAGCCATATAAGGTTGCTAATATTGGATGTTATCTGACCCGGATGGACCAACAGGGTTAGGAATGCCACCATAATAAGGTTGATTAACTCCAACCATGTGAGTTTGTAATCCACTCACATTGGCTTCACCAGACACAAGAGCAGTATTCAGACCTTGCCCCCCAAGCGGTGTCACATTATGTCCATTGGACGAATGGGTAGAAGAACTAACTGAATCCCAACCTGAAACAGTCGGTTGTACCGAAAGAGTCGGTTGAAACGATGACACAGGTTGTGATAGAATCGTAGGTTGAATAGGAACTGAGGTGATAGCAGTTTGTACAGAAGTTCAAGAGGGAACGTTTGGAATGATCGGACCTGATGTAGGCATGGCATTATATGAACAAATAGGATTTTGGTATAATGATGAAGCACTGGGCGTTCCTGAAACCAATTTTGCTAAGGTGGTATAACCATGTGGAAGCAAAGGTCCACTGGTTTCAGGGAACATGCAATATGGGGTTCTTCCTACAAAAGGAAAACCTTCAGGAGGAAATTCATAGTCTTGCTCCTCATGCACCTGAGGAGTGTGAGTTGCGGAAACTTCTGATGACCTTGAGGAGAGTTTGGTATTTCACCCTCTGACTCCATAGATGGAAACAAATGGTGACGAGGAATCCAAGATGTGCGAGGAGATAACTCCAAAGGAATACCAAGCCGATCATATGGACTGTAAGGATGCTGAGGAGATATCACAACAGAATTGAATAGCGGAATCGATGTATGAATAACAAGCCTCTGCAGAATCTTAGGAGTCTGCGGATTCTCAGGGGTCTGAATAGGATTATCAGGGGTATCAGGATCATATTCTTGAGGTGAACAAGAATCTGATGGAGGTGGACAAGAATACAGAGGTTGGATACTTGGAACAATCCCAAGTTTAAAACCTTGATCTTCAAGTCATTGAGGAAGCTCCAGATGAACTCCTTGGGGGGAACCTTCAGTTTCAGACAATGAAGGGGAACTGTGAGATGAACTAAATGGTTCCACCACAATGACTTCCTCTCAAGTGCAGAAAAGGAAAGGAGATTCGTTAAGGGCTTCTTAATCTTATAAGTAATAAGGAATTACTTAATATGGGTCCAAGAAGCAACTGCTTGGGTTCGACATATTGATAGTGGGCAGTTATTTTTAGAAACAAAAACTTTGCCTTTTCATCTTTTAAGAGTCGAGAAAAGGACGAAAAGGTGACTCTAGTCACTTTCGATGGTTTAGCGAGCTTAAAAGGACAAGTTGCTCAATGATCTTTTAAAATTTAAAGAGCTATAAAATATTGAAATGACTACTTAGGTGACTCTAGGTAAAAGGAGTACCAAGTAACCGTGAACTGCAATATACAGCTCAGCAAATAAATTTACCAAGGACTTGACGTACGTGCAGGAAATCTCCTCGAATGCTGTGTTCGGTGCATCACGTTTACAAGGTGGCAGACTCAGATTCCTATGGATAAAGGTTTGAAACCTATGGGGGTCTCCCTTTATATACGTGATGGTACAGGGAGCACAAGTCTGTGCTAGCATTGTCTAATGCCGAAGAAAACAACAAGTGCTAAGTTTTAAAGACGTCAGAACATGTCTCTAGCCTAGACCACTAAGTATTAACGTTAATGTTTCAAATGCTTCTTAAATTAATTGATAGATTTTAAAGTTGATCTTGGAAATATGTTTCGATTTCAAGGCCTTAACGATGTTACCTCTTCTTAGAACGCAACTACATGACGAAATGAAATCCTTCAATTCGATGAAAGCTATCTATGTAAGGAAGAAGATCATCCAAATCATGCATCAAACAAGCAAACATGCATCGATGAAAATTTCCAATGCTAAATGAAAAACATGAAATCTAATCTTTCACTTCACAACAAATGCAATGCCCAAAAACGATTTTAAAGTAAACTACCCTAAAGTGGAATGATGATTTTTTCTTTTTCACTTTAGGTAATCTAGTAAAAGAGAATGCAAGCAAGACAACAAACATGAAAATCACTTTGAAACTAATGATTTGAATGCAACAAAAAATGCTTCGAAAACTATGAAAATATAAACACTTTCACTTTTGCTTTTTGAAACAAAAACTCAAAGAAAACACTTCCTTTTGATTCAAATGAGACAATCAATTTGTAATCTATTTCTTGTCAAATGAAACTTAAGCTACTTTCACAGTATCTACTCAATCTGACACTAATGAAACCAACTTAAGACACAAGAACCAAAAGTGATTTGCAAAGGATGACCAATCACACAAAAGACTCTTTAACACAGGTAATTGATCTCTGATGAGGAGATCAACGAGTGGATGAAGGATGACCTAGAAGACCTAGAAACCCTAAAAGGCTAATCAAACTTCAAACACACTTAAACCAAGTTAAAAGGCGATTTCAATCATACAATAAAAGAGTCAACTAAAATCACACTGGTAAATCACTGGGAGAAGGCAAAAAGAACTGAAAACAAGAAGACAAACCCTAAATTTATTTAACTTCTGCAATCATCACACCTGTGAAGAGAAAAGCAATGATCATCACTATTGTAAGCAACAAATTCGTGATACCATTGCGACTGTCAGGGCTAAAAATGCGATGGGCGAGAAAAGCAAAGAAAAAAACAAAAAATCTTCAAGAACAACTCAAATCAACAACCTTCAAGCATCTACCATGTAACACCCTCCGAGGTAAATGTGCATATAAACAACATAATAGGAACATAAATACAATAAACATATCAGCCATCAAAATCCATATATATATATATATATCAGTACATTTTCACATGAAAAATCAAGGGAATGAATTTTTCATTAATAAATGCAATGAACCAACTGGTGATGGGACTGCCATGTTCCACCTGACCATAGATTGGTTGAGCTAAGTCTCTCTTCAGCCAATCACCCCTGTGCCATATTCCAAGCATGAATGTGGGACTCATATAACACATAAAATAAAAACACCAATCAATATGGATGCCACCAGAGTTCTTTGCCTACACCATGAGGAATTTGAGTGCCTCCTAGTCTCTCAGGCTTTACCGTGCATCCACAGTCTGATCCAGGGATCACTAGGCCCTACATTGAGACATACTCTCCAGGCTTTACCATGCATTCCATCCCGGAATCACTAGGCCCAACGGAGAGAAAATCCACCTCTTGGCTTTACCGTATATCCCGCCGTTCACCGTAAAGGATTCCTAGGTCCACTGAGGAACACAATCTGGCTTTACCGCAACCCACAGTCTAGTTCAGGGGTTACTAGGCCAGTGGCTTCATGCATCCTCAGTCTGGTTCAAGGACCACTACCACCATGTGTTTGTCAATTCGTAGATCCACCCCGCTCAAATTCAAATCCAATCTGGCCATCCCCCACCAAATGCATGAGAGAACCCATCTCATCAAAGCTATCAGGAAATGGCAAGGCTAGGATGAAAATACTGTCACACCTGGAAAAACCCATGCCATGGTAGAAAAGAAACACATGCAATACCATGCATGCCAAATATAGCAAGGAAATTACACATGCAATCTCATGCATGCCAAATCTAGCAAGGAAATTACACATGCAAGTTGATACCTGCAATGAACCCTGTTGTAGTTGTTTGATCCTGGCTTTCCTGGCTTGATCCTTGCTTCTTTCCTTTCTTGCTCCAATGCCAAAGTGCTCCAAGAAAACTCTAAGCGTCCAAGAGTATGAGAGAGAGAATAATGACAGAGCTCCAAAGCTAAACTGACCAAGTCTCGTCCACTGATCCTCATAGGTCTTTTTATTATTGAGGCCTCTATTTTCTTCATTTTCCTTTATTTTCCTTCAATTTCCTCCTCACATGAAACCTATTACCTTTCACCTCATTTTTCTCCTAATTTTGATTATTTTCTTTCATTTTCCTCCTCACATGCAACCTGTGATCTTTCACCGCCTTTTTCTCCTAATTTCCATTATTTTCATAAATAAATGTGCCAAAATACCTTTTTGCCTCTTTAATGCCTTATCCATTGCCTTTGCTAATTTCCTTAGCCATAAACAACCAAATTAACACCCCCCAAGATGTCTTTCCCACCATTCAACTTGGAATACGTGTCCCATAATCCATGGTATTTATATATTTTTACATGGAATTTTCACCAGGGCTGTTATAGAACCCTCCCCCTTGGGGGAACACCATCCTCGGTGTTCAATGACACCTATAACCAACATGACTACTAAAAACAAAACATGATGCCCATGGAGATTTATAACACATCTCGTTGCAGTATTTATAGTGAATGACCCGCTCAAAAGAAAAACATCATGACAACATGACCAGATAAAAACCATACTGCATGTTGGAGCTTTATAACACAACTCATTACGGTATTTACAATAACCACATATACACATATGTACATATGATAAACTAGCGAATAAGAGAATATGAAGCCCATATATATAACAAGGGAATCCAGAGGCTCACACCTCTACCCTCAAAGGAACAATAGGATCCACCTCCTTCCCAGGAAGTCTAGAATCCACTACAAAGTCAAATCTGCATCCAATGTCCAGTGTTATAATCTGCGCCACTTGTCCTCTTAGTGAACAATTACTGGTTCATTGTTCCAGGGCGCACTCCCAATGTGCATCTGATTCCATATGGAAATGCTAATGACAAAAACAAATCCATCCATGACCTTCCCTTCTCTGCTACACAGTCCCTCAGGAATCCGGTCACCTCTTCCGTGCAGTCACTCACCTTCCAAGTTCCACTAGCACCCCCATCCTGTGTAGTCCATCCCTTGGCAAGGCTTCCTCGCATCGGAAGATATAAAAACCAAGGCATATACCCACCTCAACACATCATACCGGTCATAGCATGCTCATGGAAATCAATGGACACTATTGGGTACCAATGTCCCACAATGGCCCTGCTCCTGAATACTTTACCAGCATGCTGCTGCATGTTCCAATTTATTTTGTTGTTGCTGCCAATTCTTGTAGTCGATTTCAACCACCCAACTGGGCATTTCATTTATTCCTGTACCAAGCACATAACTTCCATTAGATTTAAAATAAATTGAAATAAATTCACATCATACCTCATTGGTAGCTCATCAATAAGGTACATTTGCAATCCTGTTCGCTTCCTATCACAACAAGTCAAACTAGCATACTTGACCAAATCAACATATATAAAGATATCACATCAGGTTAGCTCAAAACACAACCATCATAGATCAAAATCATAAATCACATGTAACCATCATAAACCAGAATCATAGATCATAAACCAGAATCATAGATCATAAATCAGAATCATAGATCATAAACCAGAATCATAATTCACATGTAATCATCATATACCAGAATCATAAGTCACATGCATAATAAAACTGAATTAAAATGTTGATACTTATCCTTTCATCAATCCTTAGCTTCTACCTTCATCTTTATTCCATAAGCACTTTGGCTCGGTTTCTACACCTGACAAACACCCAATGCCTTCTCCTCAACCTTGTGCATAGGCACATAGTGTGTGTCAAACACATACAACCACACATGCCATACAACACCATGCAACGTATGCACCTATACCTGACATACAACACATACACCTACACCCAGTGTACACCACAGTGCATCATCTATACTTGATGTGAAATACCACCCAATACATGTAACTACACATAGTTAACACAACGAGTACACACACCAATATACCATGACTACATGATGCACATACATAATATCTCATGCCCATAACAAAACACCGACGACATGCACACAATACACCAATACCATATGTACAACATGTACACAGTACCACCGGTACACCACACCACCTGCACAATGTGTGCACAACATCACATATACACGGCGCCACCTGCACAACATGTACGCAATGCCACATGTACACCACACCAATTGTACAACGCGTACACAACACCACATGTACACAATACCACATGTACACAACACCACATGCAAGACATGTACATAGCACCACATGCACACAACACCACTTGTACAATATGTACATAGCACCACACGCACACGACACCTCTTGTGCAATCATGCACACCACACCATATGTACATGGTACCAATGTACCACATGCACGCAACACCACTTGTACATAGCACTGCATATCCAACACGTACATAGCATCATCTGTACACAAAAATGCATATCCAACGTGCACATAGAACCATATGCACACAACACCACATATCCATCATGCACATAATACAATATGTACATAATACCACATATCCAACATGTACATAGCACCATTTATACCTAGTATTGAATATGCAACATTCATACAACACTATCTGTACCATCTTGTCCATAACACTGCATAATCAACATGTACACACCCTATATATACACAACACTGCATGTGCACACATCATATATTAAACATGTACAACATATATAGAATATGCACAATAGTAGTACCGCACATCCAAAACCATACTGTCCTTACAAAGAAACCTTACTTCACGTGTCTTATGCATGCTTGTGCCTAGCATGTTGCATACCACATTGCCTTCACTTTCTTGATGTATCCTTAAATATTGCTTGTTATAACATAGACATAGGCATAATACAAGCATACAATATCAAATAATATCCACATGATACTGACCTCGTATATTTGTCATGACTACTCTTCCCAATTGATTCCTCATAAGACCAGGAACCTCTTCATGTTGTTCTCCTACATAAGCAATCATTCCTCCACAAGACTTATCCCTGACAACACTATGAGATAGTAACATAGATACATGGATACATAGATACATATATAAACATTATCATAAAACAATCATGATCCTATTAGACAATGACATTCATACATATATATTCTGTATACATATATAAACATCACAAAATCATGATCATAACAAAATTCTTAGATAACATAAGGTCAAGGTTAAGAGAACTTCCTTTATTCATGCATGACATGCATGATATTGAGAACAACAATTCCCAACATAGACATGGCATCTGACGCCTCAGATCCATTTACTCTACCTTTTCTAGTTACCTTTCTCATGTCTCTACTGCGATGGTCCATTTACCACAATGAACCCAACCAGTCCAAACGATTGTCGTAGTCTTACCTTCCGCTGCGCTTACTCATACACCAAGCTTCATCTGAGTTTCACATCACCTCTTGGGTACCACATAGCACTCCTCGAGCTACAGTAACTTTCCTCTTTCCCAACCAATTCCCAAGACTCAAAACGTAAAAGGCAAGACAAGAAACAAACAAGAAGAAGACCATAAAAACCAATAACAACATGACTCCGCAAACAAAGTGGTATGGCCATACACTAGACATAAACAAAGCCACAAATCAAGCTCAACAATTCATAAAATACCAAAAGCACAAGACTAAAAACAAACACCATGACTCAATCCCCATGGTTCCCAGGGAAAGCTCAACCCGAGCCTTCTTCAAGATTTCATGGCAACCTCTCTTGCCATGCAACTCCCTGCATCATGCTCACACATGTCAACCACATGTTCCAAATATCAAGACAATCATATTGAAATCAACTTTTACAAACAATCATGTCATAATCCATAGTCATTATACATAATGCTACAACTATAAACTACATTCAAGTACTGATCAACTGTCTCAACACATACATGTTAGTACAATAATCTTAAAACAAAATCATTTGAACACATACTCATATTAAGCAATTCATCAATCATTCAACCACTTGCAAACATACCATGTTATATAAATCAATTAGATGACATAATAGGCACCAAACAATCAAATACCAAATAAACGACATAATCAACTATGAAACACCAAGTATAATACATAAGCAAACTCACACCTTAGTGTACCTCAGGGGAGGCTATCTTGTCTGCATAATCAATCTAGTTAGCGAGATATAACTTTACAACATGTCAACATAAATCATGATATCCATGACAGTAACTAACTAACATGTTCATATTACAAGCTCATAAGCATGTGTCATTCATGCATAATAATCACATATGTATGATCAGTCTAGATTAGTATGACACCATATCACAAATATGTCAGCTCATACCTGAGTATCGCAACCATAACCATTTGCATAGGTCAAACCAGGTTAACAAAATACATATAACATCAAGACTTCAAGGCAATGAACATAACCATCACGCATATGACCAATCAAAGTTATAACATCAATATCTCAATGAAATAACCCTAATCATCAAGTTAATAGCATATAACAACAATAAGCTATATATCATGCTCATCAACAACATAAAACTGAATCATCAAGCTAAATGTCATATAACAATCAACGAGTTAACCTATAACATACTCATCAACAACATATAGCATAATCATCATGTTATGTAATATAAAAAAACAGTAATAATGTGTTATATACCTAGGGGGGATAATATGGGGTACCAAGGGAGGTACCCAAGGTAATAATGTAATAATGAGATGGGCCATAGTAATAAATAAGGTGGTTAACCCATGTCATGTAAGGGACCACAAGTAGTTAATAATAATGTAATGGGCCCATGGTATTAGTTGATGGTATGAGGGAACCATGGTAATGATGCATGGTATTGTATGTATGAGGCCTATATAAAGGCTAGAGACTCCACATGGAGAGATATGAAGATGAAGAGAAGTATTCTTGTATGAACATGCATATGGCTTGTGGAGTGTTCTCCTTCCTTAAGGAGTGAATGTATGGTGTTGCCCTACCTTAAGGGTTTGATCAATAAAGAATCATTTCATATTATTTCTGGGTTTCTTTGCATTATCTTATACTTTTATATCAGATCTGTAATATTCTGGGTGAGATCTACAACAAGTGGTATCAGAGCCACAACAAATTGGTATCAGAGCTACAACATAATGCATACAACTACATGTTACTATCATTCTTGACTATCTGACACATGTGCATATAACCACACTAATCATCTAACATCTATCATGAATGTAATCATAACATCAAAAAACATGTACATAAACCTAATGCATATAAGAATACTTAACTTACATACCTACATATCAAACATATAATACCTATATGAAGATCTGCTCTTACCCCAAATTCCTATGCTGCAACATCATTATGATGATCTGCATCTGCTATTCTATCTTAGCCAACACATTAGCATCATAACATCTAATAGCACCATGATGACCTAAATTGCATACCATGACTTCACAAGGCATGTTTGACCTACTATACATGCATAATCATAGCCACGACCATACATGCATAACAACAACCATTACTCCATTGTACACATTGCCACATGCAACCAACAATATGCATAAGCAATGCCAAATCAACTACACTTAAGCATAAATGCTTGTAGTTGAACATAAGAGATCAATTCTTGTAATCAACCTACAAGACTGATACATGTAATCAAAATATTAAAAAATGTAACCAACATACAAGGATGCAAGTAGGTATCATGAAATCAACATGTAAGTGACATATAATTCATACACAGTCAGTCAAATATTCCAAAAATCAAGACATCATGTCTATTAATTTGAAATCAATATTCACCAATACTAACAACCTATAAGCATACCCCCTTACTATCCATGGTCCACACTAAGGTAGAAGGAGGAAGCTACTACAATGGTTTAACCTCGAATGTCCAATTATGGAAATGGGATCTCCAAATATCTATTAAATTTAACCATACTTGAAAATAAATTGATTTTTATTTCTCATACATTTGTATGAGACTAAGTAAAAAATATTGCACTTATTCCACTTGTAACATCATAACTAAAAACATGCCACTTTTCCATTTCCTTACATGCAACTTTTCAAATTCCTTGCATGCAACTTTTCAAATTCCTTACATGCAACTCTTCAAATTATTTGCATGCAAATGGGCATAGATCAGCTACATCCATATTATCATACTACAATACTATTGCATTTAAAAAATAACATTTTTTTCAAACAATTACCATACTTTTACATTTTCTTCAAACAACTACTATACTATTACATTTGCATGTAAGCATTTATTTAAACACTTTACATGCAACTAATATAGAAAAGTATTTGCATAAAAGTAAGCATAGCAGCTGAATCGACTCCACACCTCTTTCTGAAGTGTACAGCCCTGATGGATCTGTGGCAAAACATATCTAATTCTATCACTTTCACGGGCACATGGGATGGCGATGACTTGAACAGAGCCTGGGAAAGTTGGTATCACAGGCACAAAGGATCTAAATTACAGAGCCTCCCTCTTATAATCTGCTGGTATCTCTGGTTGGCATGGAACCAGAACATATTCGATGGCAAACCTGTGAGCTGGCCGCACACATCTGCACTAATCATATCGGCTTACAACGATATGCCTGAGCCTCCCCAACCTCGTACCCGAAGGCCTCACGACCCTCCGCACATCGATAAAAATGCCCCTTGGGCATATTTTGATGGTGCAGCCCAACAGCAGGGATGCGGAGGCGGTTTCATCCTTTACATTAGCGAACAACACTACTATAAAGTCCGAATGGGTTTGGGGATTGGCTCAAACAATTTTGCTGAACTCATTACTCTTCGTCATCTCATGCATTTCTCGTTGGGTCATAACTGCATGAACATTCATATATATGGAGATTCGAAGATCATTATAGACTGGTTCAATAATATTACTGCTTGCCACACTCACACACTCAACAATATATTGGATGAAATAAATAATATGAAGGCTCATTTTAATGATATCACTTGCAATCATATCTACAGGGAACATAACAGCAGTGCCGACGAACTATCCAAGGTGGCCACGTCACTTCCCCGAGGAGAGTGGTTGATCCAGGAGCAGCGAGGGTCAAATGCATTCCAATATTACCATCGACCCTACATAGACCCTCATTACCACAGGGCGGATAGCCCATGAACTGAATATCTGATAAAATTTTGAAGTTATTGTACAGTTTTTTGTTTATATTTGGACAGAAAGTATATAAATGGCCCTGCGTGGCAAATATGTACATAAAACAGAAAGGACTTGAATGAACATCCTGCGTGATGTTTCTGGTAAATATGCTGATATTTTTGATCTCTTGCTGAGCCCTCAGGCTGACAGACTTTAGCATATGCATTCGTGCATCTACAATATGTAATTTTTCAAGTATAATGAAAGATTACGATTTTTCCAGGGGAAAAAAGTAAGCATATATCACTACATCAATAGTATTACACATCCATTCTATCCCCAAACACAAACAACATACTCATTGGGGCATTTTATCAAACAGTTTGTATGCAATTAATCATTGAACCATTTAAGCATTTCATCAAACACTTTGCATGCAAACTAATATAGCGAATGATTCAATGCATATATCATAAAATGTAGTAGTACAAGTTATGGAAATTGAACCATATGATCAGTGGTATTTTCCCTCACTATGTTTCAAGTTTCAACTTCTGATATTTCATAGATGAAAAGTTATAACAAAAATACTAAAACAATACTATTTGGTGCACAATTTTAGGAGTATCTAGAAAGCTCGATTTACATTGGTAATATCTCCTACAATATAGTGAATAAATGTCTGAAATTTTTATCACAATATAAGTGGGATTTCCTCTCATTGTGGAAAAAATTTCAGCTCCTGAGAGTGCCCATAATAAAAGTTATAACAAAAATGTCAGTGTGACCTGTTTGAGACCTGATTTTAGGAGCATTCAGAAGGCTGAACTCCCTCTGCTCATATCTCCTAAAATATTACGACCCAATATCTGAAATTTCTACCACATAATCATTGTTATGTCCCCTCAATGTGGATGATTTTTCAGATTCTGAAGGCCTACATAAGAAAAGTTATTGCAGAAATGCCAACGCGACCTATTTAAAGGTGCATTCAGGAAGGTAATATTCCTTAGATCATAATCCCTGAAGTATTGTGAACCAATATATGAAATTTGTACCACATTATCAGTGGGATTTACCTTCAGTATGGACAAAATTTTGACTTCTAATATTCCACAGAAGAAAAGTTATAACAGATATGACAAAAAGGTCTAAAATTTAACCTTTGTTCTTCATTTTACCTATGATAGAGCCCATCCAGTCCAAGTGTTTGAACCATGCTCTGATACCACTTGTAACACCCTCCAGGGTAAATGTGCATATAAACAACATAATAGGAACAAAAATACAATAAACATATCAGCTATCAAAATCCATATATATATCAGTACATTTTCACATGAAAATCAAAGGAATGAATTTTTCATTAATAATTGCAATGAACCAACCGGTGATGGGACTACCACGTTCCACCCGACCATAGATTGGCTGAGCCAAGTATCTCTTCAACAAATCACCCCCATGCCATATTCAAAGCATGAATGTGAGACTCATAGAACACATAAAAAAAACACCATTCAATGTGGATGCCACCAAAGTTCTCTGCCTACACCGTGAGGAATTTGAGTGCCTCCTAGTCTCTCAGGCTTTACTGTGCATCCACAGTCTGATACAGGGATCACTAGGCCCTACACTGAGACATACTCTCTAGGCTTTACTGTGCATTCCATCCCAGAATCACTAGGCCCAATGGAGAGAAAATCCACCTCTTGGCTTTACTGTATATCCTGCTGGTCACTAGCAAGGATTCCTAGGCCCACCGAGGCACACAGTCTGGCTTTACCGCAACCCACAGTCTGATTCAAGGGTTTCTAGGCCAGTGGCTTCGTGCATCCTCAGTCTGGTTCAGGGAACACTACCACCATGTGTTTGTCAATTCGGAGATCCACCCCACTCAGCTTTGAATCCAATCTGGCCACCCGCCACAAAACGCATGAGAGAACCCATATCATCAAAGCTATCAAGAAATGGCAAGGCTAGGCTGAAAATACTATAACACCTAGAAAAACCCATGCCATGGTAGAAAAGAAACACATGTAATCCCATGCATGCCAAATCTAGCAAGGAAAATACACATGCAATCTCATGCATGCCAAATCTAGCAAGGAAATTACACATGCAAGTTGATACCTACAATGAAGCTTGTTGTAGCTGCTTGATCCTGGCTTTCCTTGCTTGATCCTTTCTTCCTCTTGCCTTTCTTGCTCCAATGCCAAAGTGCTCCAAGAAAACTCTAAGTGTCCAAGAGTATGAGAGAGAGAATAATGAGAGAGCTCCAAATCTAAACTGACCAAGTCTCGCCCACTGATCCTCATAAGCCTTTTTATTATTGAGGTCTCTATTTTCTTCATTTTCTTTTATTTTCCTTCATTTTCCCCCTTACATGCAACCTATTACCTTGTGCCTCATTTTTATCCTAATTTTCATTATTTTCCTCCTCACATGCAACCTGTGACCTTTCACCTCCTTTTTCTCCTAATTTCCATTATTTTCATAAATAAATGTGCCAAAATACCTTTTTGCCTCTTTAATGCCTTATCCATTGCCTTTGCTAATTTCCTTAGCCATAAACAACCAAATGAACACCCCCTAGGATGTCTTGCCCACCATTCAGCTTGGAATACGTTTCCCATCATCTGTGGTATTTATATATTTTTGCATGGAATTTTCACTAGGGTTGTTACATACCAGAAAGTAAGACTGACTACAGACAAGAAATGAAGTCTAAGAATGAATGGTTGATCAAACTCGTCAATTGACAAGGTAAATAAAGAGAAGGAAAGGATCATAAGCTTCCCAGTGGAGTCGCCATTTTGTTGACAAGGTTAATCCTCTCTGCAGATAGAGACGATTCCTCTAGCATAATGAATGGGTCTAGCAACTGAAGTGACAATCAACTAGACATCTTCCTATGCTATAATTGAAAAGAAGAATGAAAAATATGACCTACCTCGTTTTGATGCTATTCCGATTTCCTTTGTTGAGGGCCTCGAACTGATTGTGTCACAGACTTGTTCCTACGTCTATTAGTGTTTATGTACCTGCAAAAGTGATCAAGAGACAAAAAAGCATGCCTAAAGCAATAGCAAATACAATAACAACATACTTAACTGATCAAGGAATGTCAAGCGAAATAATACATGAACATATATATTTCGGGAAGATGAACCAGTAGTTGTATATTATTAGGAAATAAAGGGAAGCTTATAACCAAAGCCTTGATGTTGAAATGTTCTCCTTGAGTGGTAATCCAAGTCCAAGCCAAAAACTCTCTAAGCACTCCTTCTCTGAGTCAAATGAATAGCCTTAGGCACAATCTCAGCATAAGGGTGCAAATAGACATAGACCAACCATTTGAGAATGGGAGAGGATGAATTTATAGACTAGGAAAGGGAGTTAGGACTTCTCCAAAGATAGGATTAGGCCCTCATCTCAAGGAGGTAGCCCATATGGATAAGACCAAGAGGCAAAGTTGTTAGGATTCGACCTCATCTATGCAAAACAACCTCCAACTCATCACTCTGGAAGCTTCTAGATCACGAAGCTTCTCATCCTCTTTGGGAAAATTACCTCTTTGGGATCATCGGGTATGCAAGGGAATAGAGTGATGCCATCACTGGTCAAGTACAGTGCAATAGGTAACCATCACAGTTTTAAGCTTCATAAGAGCAATGACTCTCATTTTAGGGTTTTAAGAGCTATTTCTTCAGGGAAAGATCAATGTATTTTCCAATCAAAGTCTTAGGAGGGATTTGAGCTGTACACATGGATGAGTATACTATATAATGGTCTTGTTTCAAGCACTTCGGGGTATTTCACAGGGAAGTGCAGGAGGCATGGCAAAACACTATGTAATAGATGCCCCCTAAAGCATGAAGGAAAAATGAAGAGTGATGGCTTAGATGCTCTACAAGCTCTTGCAAGGACGATACCACACACTGTCAGGATACTTGCAAATCAAGGACGCATATATATATATATATATATATATATATATATATATATATATATATATATATATATATATATATATATATATATATATATATATATATATATATATATATATGAGATCAAGACATGAATCTACAACATGGACGCAACCATCAGAATGGTGAATACTATATGAAAACGATCCATAGTAAGTGCACAACCATACAAATGAGAAGGATCATATGTGAATCTAAGATCCAAGGTATGGTCGCAACCATCCAATGTAGAAGGTTCATTATAAATGTATAGTCTCACGATATGGTCACAACCATCCGTATAGCAGAAACATGTGTACAATCATGAATAAAATATAACTCCACGCAACCTTAGTCGTATCAGACAAGACTCAGGGTCTTGCGCTCCATCCGACCCGATCAAAGTATGAATTCTAACATGAAAATAAATGTGTTGAAGTCAAACATGCTAGAAAACCACCCAATTACAGGCCAATGATGTGGACCGTTAACAGGTATGAGAGAAACCCCCAATAATGATAATGACTCTCAAGGTACAATAGTACAATCCGTGAATGTGATAATGAAGCTAAAGTCGAACACTCGTGGAATCATCCAATCGAAGGCAAATGATGAAGACCAGTCATTGGATGTGAAGGACTTGCCATTAGGGCATGCAATCTCTAAGGTACTGAAAGGGAGTTTCTAAGTCATCTTCCTAGATAATGAGTTGAAGTCGAAAAGAAGTGACCCGTCGAAGGAGGGCAATGATGAGTCCCTCATCATCAACACGAAAAAAGGAATAAAGTGGAATGAAATGAATGAGATCCAAGACTGTAACAATGCGTCGGACAATGTATAGGTAAATAAATGTAGATTGGACTTCTCTTGAACACTAGCGACACGACTCCGAGTGTGGCAGCATCTGACTCGACATAGGACTAAAGGTCATGATGACAAAATGGAATAATCAAATGAAAGGCAAAAATGGATCACCCAACACCGGGAGGAAAAATGACTAAGTGAGGATATCCCAAACCCAACATGAGAGCAGAAGAGTGTCATGTTCAAGAGCGACATGCTGCCTATACAAAGGAAGTTTCATCTTCATTTCCCCCCCGCTATTTCTAGCGAGTACCCCAATTATTTTTAATCACAAGCTTGAAGGGGATAACATATGCTTGTCATGTAAGTTCATTCTTCAAATGAATCCAACTTAGTAAGTTTTCTGAGCCCTAGGAAGGAGAAGCTCGGTCTCGTCATGGTGATGAGTATTTTGTCGTAAAATTTTAACGATTCCGACATAAGAATAAGTCTTAGGAGGGTTCTAAGCTGTATACATGGATGAGTATACTGTATAATGGTCATGTTTCGGGCACTTCGGGGTATGTCACAGGGAAGTGTAGGAGGCGTGACAAAATACTATGTAACAATGAGACTATTACATTAAACTGCAAGGTAGTTGTATTGCTAGTGATTGCAACAACCAGACTATCCCACGAATCTGGTAGAGAACACAACAAACTGATGCAATTATCTTGATCTAAAATTTTAATATCAACAGATAACAACTGGCTTACCACAATATTAAAGGCGTTTAGATGATCTGTCACCGAGTCTCCATCCTTCATCCTCAGGTTATAAAACTTTTTCCATAGGAACAATTTATTCACCATAGACTTAGATTGGTACAAAGTGCCTAACTTGTCCCATAAAGCCTTCGCCGAAGATTCCCTAACACATTCTACAATACTAAATCTGAGATACACAACCATATTGTGCTCTTTGTGTTCTGATCCAACTTCTTCCAGTATTCATCGGGCATTGTCCTTGGTTTAGTACCTGGATCTACTACAATTCACTCATATTTATCCACCAGCAGATCCTCCATCTTGAGTTTCCATAACTCAAAACTCTGACCATTAAATTTATCGATCTCTATCTTTCCACTACTTGCCATATTCTTTCACCACAAGAATCGACCCAGTAGATATCCCACTGAACAGGGTCTACCATAGGCCTGAGCAAAACCCCTTAGTAGTAAAGGCATCCCCTTGAATCTGAAACAACTCTAATGCCAAATATAGGTTTTAACCCTGTACATAAATTACCTGCAAATGAATTCTTAAAAACAGAAAATAAACAATGGCGAGAGCATAAAACATAAAACAAATATATACATATATTTTCCCCTGGATCCCAAAGCCAGGACTACCAGATTGATATTTCATTATATTCCTTTCAATGTTACAATACATATATGTACATGTCAAAGCATCCATAAACCCTTGATTAGAACATAACCGTAGTTCCCTTGACTCGATCCACAAAATACCATGGGCAGAAAATCATCATGCCCAAAACCATGTGCGAAATCCATGACAAAACCATAGGTAGGTCCGCCCACCTAATATAGGGTACAAAAAAAATTCCCGGGGCATTGCCTCGGACCCCGTGTAGGGGGGATACCACCCTCCCTCTAACCCCCCGGCTTCGCACCTGGGGCTAGTCGTGGAAAGAATATAACACACACCCAACATTTGGTACAGACAGGCAAAGGGAGTGAATCTGCAAGTCTTCACAGAGCAAGATTGGGTAAGGGGTCCATCTGAAAAGAAGAGAACATCAGGGGGAATATTCAGTATTGGGTCAACAATAGTTCCTTGGTACAACAAGAAGCAAAGATAAGTTGCACTCAGTTTGACAAAAGTAGAGTACATGGCTGCTAGTGAAGCAACTTGCGAGGCTATCTGGATGAGGAAGATCCTTGTAGGGTTATTTGGTTAGTAGATGGATCCTAGAATGATTTACTGTGACAATCATAGTTGTATCAAACTCTTTGAGAATCCAACTTTTCATGATTGGTCCAAGCATATCGACATCCGATATCACCATGTACGAGATTGTGTGCTGAGGAGAATCATGTTGGTGGAGTACATTCCTACAAAGGAACAAGATGATTTTGACAAAGGGATTGTCAAGATGAGAATTCAATTTCCATAGAGGCAGGATCGAGGTAGCAAATAATCCCTTTCTTGTTGAGAGAGAGTGTTGAAAATGCAAAAACAAAATCCTAATTTAATTTTGTCCTTGAATTAAATTATGAATCAAAATTGTGATTCCACATCACATGAAAACTTGTATTAGTTAACTAAGTTAATTTGACTTAGTTGGATCAATTAATTTGAGTTGAGGGTCTAAGTTAAGTCATGTAGATTTTATCCTACTTTATAGGAGCCCTGGTTGAGTTTGTTTTGAGTTGTAATTAATTAATTTAGTTTAAATCACTTAAAGTCAGTTAAACTAGTTCCAAACGTTGGAGGTATTAGTGGGAAGTCTAGTAGTGTGGTGTTGCCCGCAGTGATCAACTAGGTAACTGATAATTCACTCATAAATAACTCATGCATGTCAGATCTGAGAGTTACCCAGTTGATATTGGAGTTCAGGGAAAGTGTATTATCAATTGTATAATCATTCAAATTATATAGGTGGTGCATGCAGTCACAAGAAGGCCTATAAGGATTGCGCAATTCCAGTTGAGGAATTTCCCTAATTAATAGGGGTTAATTCCCAAGGAAATAACGTAAGGAAATAGGGAGAGAGGTAAGACACAATTTGGTTAAGTAGTGGCTTGAGCTTGTCCAGGAAGTTGTGAGATAGATAGAGATGGTGCAGAGGTTTCTCAGGCTTGAGAAAAACATTGTAATATTCTCGTATTTTTTTACTAATGCAATATACAGATAGCAGGGGTTTTTAGCTGTGGCTTTCCCTAGGAAATCATTGTGTAATGTGTTGATTAAATCCTTTCTCTTATATGCTTCATGATTTTGCAATGATTCAAGTCTATTGTTTTAGTAAATTACAATTATCAGTTTGAATCTACAAGGAATTTCTATAACTTGGCACTTGGTACCGTGGTTATATGACTTGGATTTCTTTTGATTCAATAAATAAAGGATTGATGGGTTTCCCCCATTGGTGGGATTTTTCCCTGTCTTGGAGCCTAATCTCTTGTCTCATTTGTCTCTTGTTTTATTTTTCTTGCATTCTAATGGTAATTGTTTGATTAAGAAAAAATTTAATAAACTAAGAAGAATCATAATATGCTCACAAGTAATTATCATTTTAAGGATATAACTTTTTACTGGAATTCCAACTGTTGAGAGGTTAAGGGGTTATGGAATTTTGGAACAGAATTTGGAGCCATTACACTAGATTAAGCTATTTTGGATCTATGTGATTGAATTGTTAGACATATTATTGACTAATTACATACTAAATCATTGATATTTTTTTTCTTGGAGCTTTGGGCATATAGGGTTAAGAAACCTAGGTAGATAGGTTGTTCCTAGTTAGTTGGGAGGATTTAATCTAGTTTTGGCAAGAAAATAAAATATGAAGAGTTGGATTACATAAATCAAACATAATATGAGGCATTTCTACACCCCTCTTGCTAACCATGAATTTCAATTCTTTCAATTATAAATAAATGATAGGAAACCTTATTAGTATCTTATAGATATCAATTTATATTAATTGTTGTAAACTTTCTTTATGTAAGTTATTCATGATAGATACATTAGTGAGTATATTTTGGGCCTAAATTACATATTTACAATAGCTAAACTAGAAAATTTTATAATTGAGATGGCGTTATAAATTCCATCTTTCAGAAGGATGAATTGAAAAACAATAGATATATAATCGCAATTTAATAACAATCAATAAAGGGTTAGGACCCTAATGGATGCTATAGCCTAGCCAAACACCAAATATCTGTATGAGGCTCCCTTTTTGTGGGAAAAGGACCCCCTACATGCAACACTTTCACTACTTAATCTACAAAGTTATACATCCCCTGTTTATATCTAAATTTGACCTATGAACTCTAAGGAGGAGACATGCACTCTTAATGGGGTTAGTTGGATAGTTGTGGCCACTTCACAATGCATGTGCTCTTGATGTACATTTTTTCTAAATGAATTCCAAATTTCTCATCTATTTATTTTTCTACTCATCGATTTATTTTTATATATACTCTTTATCTTTATTCATGTCCTGAAGATGGACCTAACTGGTCATTCCAAAACATCGACTGAAAATCTCAAATTTATGGATCTTCCTCCATTGATCAAGAATGCCAAATTCTAAGTTTATTTTCCTCGCATGCTTTCATATAGAGTTCTCTAATGGTGTATATTTGATTTTGTTCATATTTTCTTAATTTAATTTTTGTTACATAAGTCTTTATAAAGACATTGTAATGCTAAATGAATTATTAGTATTTTTCATTGTGGTTGTGCGAAGTGTGACTAGTCCAATCCTATATTGCAATCAAATTGGTATCAAAACATTATTCATTTGAAATTGCATGACTTTATACATAACCCTTTATAAGTACTTTCTTCTATAAACCGTGACATGTAAAATGGTATATAGAGCCAATTTGAAGTACTAGAGGAAGGAATTACCAATTTCAATAGAAACATGAGGAGTTTGGACTTACAAAAATCCATATCACCCAAATGTTGTAGAGTTTAACCACTTTTATTTTAACATTGTAAATAAAAAATCCTCTAAGAAGCCTCATAAACCATTCTAATAAAAAAATTGAGCACACCTCCTCCCCCATTGTTAAATTTGGGATCATCTCTTAGAGAAAGTGGAAATTCTCCCCTTCATTCCCCCAGTGATAGTCAAACAAATGTTTTATGACTCAATGACTAGCTTAGACAACTAAATTTCCATTATGAGGTGCAACAATACATATATGAAGACAAAGTTACCTTCTTAACATTGCATATGGATACATAATCTTCTCTGCCTTGGGAGAATTTGTGTAAGTGTAGGAAGAAATTCAATGACACTCTAGATCAAGATGAATGATGTGTTTTCCCAAAATCATTGTTCCTTTCACAATGATTTGAGATTAGTTAGTCATTTAGATAATACTTAATATTTTCACAATCGTATATACACATTCAAACAAATATATGGTTAGAATTTGAGGGGTGGTTGTCATTTTGCTAATATATTACAATTCAATACATGTTTTGTAGTCTCAATCACTTGAATCCAACTACTAAAATATTACGATAGAGTACATTCTTTTTAGTCTCAATCAATTGAATCCTTGACTATGTAACCTTCCTATGAGTCTCTTTTCTAACCCCATTTTCTTCTCTATTGACTTGGTTCATATTATGGTTTGTTCTAGATACTAGACTTATAGACTCTTCGCATTTTAGAACTATAATAGTCCCATGATTCTTTGATTTCCTTCATTTTTTTGGTTTTGTATACATGTCTATTTATCTTTTTTCTATGTGTTTTCTGCCCCACTCTTATCTCATGCATACTAGTCCTTATGATTATATGTTTTGTGCACTCCCACACTTTTCAATCTTTAGCATGCTTCTTCTCTCAGGTAATATATGCACACTTCCATTGTCATTTTATGTGATGTTTTCTCTCCATAGTTCCTCTCTTGATTCAATCACTTCCCTTATTCATATTTTCTTTTCTTCTTAGTGTTTGAATTTCATAATTCTCCCATGCTTAGCACACATTTTTCCTTTTGCTTGTTTCTATGAATACATTTTATCTTGCTTACATTAATCCTTCATGATTGTGACACACATTTATTTCATAACTTATTTTTAATGCTTATGCTTTTGTTAGATGTTGGTGTGATGATGGGATGCCTCTCAAACTGCATAATAAAAATAATGGAAGAACAAGAAAAATATGTTTAGCAATCACAATTTAAGGTTATTTCATATTGACAAAAAACATTACAAAATCTTGCTTCATTAGATCCAAAATCATCACCTTGGCACATTGGCAATGTTAGCATTAAAGGACATTAATGTGAATAGTTTGCATCAACAACATCAAAATCATTTCACAAGGTTGAAGCCTTATTTCAACCACAAAATATTACAACCAAAATATTTTGGAAATATATTGCCAAGCTCGAAAAGATCAATTCCCAAACATTGATATGGACTACAGTGAAATCTTGGCTAATTCCTAACAATGATCGATTCATCCACACACTTGAAACCAATTTATAAACAAAAGTTGCTATAAAACACAAACCTTTTTATGGCTATTATTGAGCAGTACAACTCTCACTTGGGAGACCCTTCAAAAGAGTGTCTGACAAGGGACAAGTTTTAATGCCTTGTGCAAGGTAAATGAGGAATCCATTAAGCAAATCATAATGGGTTGTCCCTATTCAAAAGAGGTAAAATAAGGAGTTCTCACCCTAGATATAAATTTTGGGTCATAGGAAGGCTATACCCTTGAAGAAGGATATTAAAAGTGGATGGAGGACCTTGATCATGCAAACCATGGATATATCCCACTAATTGTAGCTTAGGGATTATGGATCATAAATAATGCAATTTTATTTCAAAAATTGTTTATTTCTCCCTTGAAATTATACCAAAAAATCAAATGTATCAGTGGTTAGCCCTGGTATTTCACCAAGAGTGTTACAACTCCCAGGGGCTCCCCAACTTAAATTACCGACCTGGGGTTCGTACAAACTTAGAGGTGATAGTGCTATATGCACAATAGGTTAGGTTCTACTCATGCAATCCACAGTCATGACATCAAATCAAGGTGTTAAGAGACCATTCCCCCAACTTAACTATAGTGAAAGCTTGTTGATGAAAGAATAATCGAAAACTGATTCTTAACTATGAAAATGAAAATACCATTTGTTCAACTTGTAGATGCTAATTAACATTACATGAAAGAGAAAGGGCTAATCTACTTGAAAAATTAAAAATACTCTATCCTGCATAATTCATCAAATTAGTAACCTATTTGCATGTATCATTGATCTACTTCACATTTGCTTGAAAATTAGAAATCTAACTTGTATCATGCTTGTGAATGAAAAACACTAATTCTACTCTGTTTTGTAGTGAGTAAAAGAGGTGGTTGGAGTGGTCTAGGAGCTTCTATTGATCATTAAATCAAAATTGAGGGTCATTATTGATCTTGACTTAGCTAAGGTTGAAGTGGGGAGCAAAACGGTTGGAGGAAAATGGTGCTACAGGCCTGCTACATGTGTTGCTACAGGAGGTCTTGTATTGCTACATGAGGGGTTCTGAGAGCATTTTTAGGGTGGATATGGTGTCTTGAGGGCATGGAGAGGTGGATTAAGGTAGGAGGGAGTGAATGAATGTTTTAGAAGCCTCCTAGCCAAGCCCAAGACCTCTCAAAGGTCTGTCTTGCACCAATATGAATGCCCACGATGTCCTTAATTATCTAAACAGAGTGACTGTGGAAACAAAGTTTTGGGAGCATAATTGAAGGGTGGAAGGAGAATATGGAGAAGTCCAAGTGGAGATGAAAGCGGTTCCCTCCCCTGTAGATCAACTTAACCCTGTAACTATCCACATGCAGGCATCAATTGATCATTAACACAATGATATAAAATATGATGGAAAAGATGAAATACATAAGAGGGAGCAAAGCCTCTAGGTTGGATAAAACTAGCTCAGATGCAACTCAATAACCGACTTCTCATTATCATAAAATAGTAGTCTCATACATCACATGAAATTTAACAATGATAATGTCAAGCCCTAGGCTCAAAAACTACTCCTAGCTGAATCAAAACTTCGAATCCTAATGAGCCTTTCAACTTGTTTATTTATACAAAAGGGTATATGATAGGAGCTCCCTTGAAAATAAGAGTGATTCCCTCCTTGATCTCAAAAATTGTGGATTTTGTCCTCCTTAAGCTGCTCATGCACTTGGGGTTACTCGACTATCAGTGAATTCGAGCTTGTGAGTGAGGATTTGGTGATCTTAAGTTGAGTTAGAGAGTTAAGGAGGTGGACATGCCTTCCTAGGTTCCCTCCTGGTTGTCTTCATCAAGCCCCTTGGGTTGCTATGTATCTAGGTGCTAAAGTAGGATTAGAGGCAATAAGGTTATGATTGTCGATGACAGCCTTAGGGCTTACTAGCTCTGATTTAATATATAAGGGTTCTTTCTCTTCTTTTGTCATCTCCTTTTTCACTTCCTCAGCCCTTGCTTCTTCATGATTCAACCAATATGTTAATGCCATTAGTTGCATGTATCCCAATCTTGATTTGGGATCCAAAAAATTCAAATATGTTAGAATGAAATTGTGCATATAGAATTCAACGACCTTTTCCCTATCTTCCTTACTAGCTTGTTTGAAAAACTCAATAAACTACTTGTAGTCCTGAAAAGGAAAAGATCCATATTGTGCTATTGTCTTAATTTGGAATTGCAGCCACTGTTCCTTAAGGAAAAGAACATAAGATTTGGATGGTTTCTTGCACTGTATGGCTTCCATAGAGAGACTTGCCATAGTGGCAAGTTGTGTTTCTTTCTCTTGTAGCTGCTCCCTCAACCTTGTGTTTTATGTCTGTAGATACTCCCTCATAATTGACTCTCTTAGTCTCATATCACTCAACTCCTTGCCCATTTCATTGAATTTCTCCTCCATGAGGCCCACATATTTTACGTTATTATATTTGGCAATTTTCATCCACCTATGTGTCCTGCCTTTCTCTATTTCCAACTCATATAGGAGTGGGACTGCAAACATTTCAGGTATGATCCTTCCTCCCTCAACAAATTTGTAATAGGACCCTAAGATGGGTTATGGACCAGGTTATTGAAGCTCTCTAAGGCATTTTCCATCTACTTTTAAGGTAGTTTCTCCTTCTTGTAGCTTCTTTTTCTTCTCCTGTAGCATTTCTTGTTTCTCATGTAGCTGCCCCTGTTTCTCTTGTAGCACCTATTTCTATGCTTTCTCAAGGGAACCTTGTGTCTTGGGTTTGTTGAAGGTCGCTTCCCTGGTGGTGGGCCTTCTCTCATATGTCACAGGTGGTTTTTCTTTTCCCTTAGGAGAGGTAATCTCCTCAATTTTTCCTTCACTAGGCCCCACTTCTCCCTTTTTACTGGGTGACTCCTCAATAGTGATAGGGACCTCTGAAGGAGGTTGTGGTTTCCCCTGCCTGATCCTGGTTCTCTTCCTTGTTTTGAAATATAGGGGACCTTGCCTCAGTTTCCTCCTTTTGGGCTTGACATGTGTGCTCAATGTGGCAACCACTTCTTGCTTTGAATTCCCTGGAGAAAGACTTGTTTGATGTGTTTGCTTCTCTTTTATTTGGGGTTCAGAAGTCTTCTTAGAGATTTATTTTTCTTCTACTTGTTTCTATTCTTCTTATTCCTTAATCTATTCTTCTTCTTCCTTTGTTCTTATTTCTTCTTCTTCCTCTATTATTCCTTCCTCTTCTTCTTCTTTTTTCCTCCCCTACCTCCAGTGCTAGAGGCTGGTGTTTCTCCAGGTGTTATGGCTTGGGTTTCAATGAAGATCTCCTTGTCCATGTCCAAAAAATTAGTCCAAAGCACATGGTTCCATAAGTGGCTCAAAGCATCCATCACAATTAACTTCATGAGGCCATGGTGGGCTACATGTTTATTCTTTCCTTCCCTCACCTTCTGGCTCATTTTAATGATTGAGTGCAAGAAGAAATGAGGAACACTAAGTCTTTTAGGGAGAAGCAATTATTCTTTGAATATTAACTCATGAAGTAACCTAAAATGATAGGCATATACCACACTCAATGTCCCTTCAAAATGTATATATTTGAGGATATGATAAGCCACCTCATCCCAGGGGTAAGGTATACTTTCTCTTCTCACTCTATTCTTATCTTCTACATGTTTCTTTTTTAAAATGAAGAAAATTTTCCTGGCTGTGACACTCACTGCCTTGTCTTCTTTGCTCAACGAAATTCCTAGGTGTAAGGTGGTCACTCTACTTATAGTTTTAGGACTTAGATGGCTAATCCTCTAACAACAATAGTGACACTATCTTCTCCTTGAGAATGTAATGCCATTACAAATTCATGAGTGATATCATCACCATACCCTTTAAACAATTCAAAGAAACCCAACCATTGATGTCTTCGAAGATGTTCACTACAGGAAGGTGTAGGTGAATCCTCTTGGTGTCTGTGGGCCCTCTTCTATTAAATCCTCCCCCCATTTCTTCTACTTCCCCTCCTTGGTGTTACTTAGGTGTGGAATTCAATTTTTTAAAGCAATCTCAATGGTGGAAACAGTGTTAAAATCCTTTCTAGAAGTGAGGGAGAAGGATGCTAGAATTGATATCAAACAAACTCTTTTTCTTTGCTTCTATCTTCAATAATTTCCAAAAAGACCTCCTACTACTCAATTGTCTATTATAGGCTATCAATTTTAGGCATAATTCTCATGCAAGTGGATGTCACTTATTTTTCAAAATAGCTTTGTATGTGCATGAGTGTTTGGAGACAGTTTTGGGTCACTGTGGGTCCCCTTCACCCTTCAATTACTCCTATGGCTCCTTCTCGACCCTAATGTAGCATTTCAGACCTTCCTGTAGCTTCGTTCTGTAGCACCTGCAAACAAGGTTCAAAACGTCTCGATGGCACCCTAGATGGTTTGATAGGTATAGCTTGTCCTTACTCTAACTGCTTTTTTGGAAATGAGTGATGGTGCAAATGAAGTCGAGCCCATTACATAATATTTTCTTTGTGGTAAAGGCTTAGAGTGCTTTGGTGACATGGCATATACACGAGTTTCCTTTTCTGGATCGTTTTACCCACTCCCTGAAATCATTTCTCCTCTCCTCGTGATTATCACCCCACTCCTCGTGAAAACCACCTCACTTTGAGTTAACCTATCCATGTTACATGGGTGACTAATACAAAATTAAGTTTACTAGCAAAGGGTGGTGAAGTTCACTCGCCACTTCCAGCCTATTAAAACTCATTTCTCGACAATTAACACATTTTAACATTTTATATATAGGGAAGAGGTGAGGGTTGTCATACTTGAGCCTACATGTGGATCAAATTGCTAGATATGGTTGCATGTTGGATCTGGGCCTCATAACGTCATGATATCTTAAGGAGTTTATTCTTTTGCTTGTTTCAGTGGATGTCTTCATAACTTGATGATATCTTGACTGATAACTTTGATGTGTGTGCAGGTGCCTTCCTTATGTCCAAGCTTGCTGGTGGTGGTGGTGGAGTACCTTCCTAAGGATGATGTGTCTCCTCTTTGTTGCATATATGGCTCCAAGATACTCTTGGTGGATGAAAATTTTTTCTAGGGAGTTCTGTTGTGACTGCACAAGTTGCTATAGGAGGATTTTCCTTCTTGTAGTAGTCATTTAAACCTCCCTTCAAGTCTCCATCTTGCATGCCAGGGTTGAGGGGAAGTGATGAAAGGCATGAGCACCAGATTAGGATCATGATGAAGTGGTGTAGGTGTTACATGAACATAAAATAGGTATTTCTGTGTTTTTCTAGATGCATGACAAAGCAGAAATGTTGAGAATTTTTTTGGCTAAATGGAGTGGATGGGTGATGGAGTTGACATCGGAGGACCCCCCCTAAAGTTTCCTAGAGACATCATGGTCTTCTAGTCTCTTTTTCTATTTGAATCACCTATTGTAGTTTCATAGGCGCCTCCCATAGCATTACAGGACCTCCTGTAACATTACAGGTCCTTCCTTTAGCATCACAACGAGGAGGTAAAGTTGGAGTCTCTTGTTGATTGGATGATGGAGAGAGGTGGGCATGTGAGTGGAGAGTGTGGAAATGAGGTGTATGGATGGAAGGATGGAGGGAGACTTGTAGATTCTTCCCTATAACCATAATTCTTCCAACTGTGTGGAGTCATGCAAAATAAAGATGTTAACAAAAATGGTGTAAGAACTCCCACCTTGTGCTTCTCCTTTATCTTTTTTTTCGAGACAAGAACGCTGCCTCTGTAGAGGATTTCAACCTTCATGCTTGCCCTAGGTGCCTCAGAGGAGGTTTTCACTTGGGGATATTTTATTTTTTCTTTGCTCCAGGGCTTCCTCAGAGAGGTTTTCAACTCAGGAGTGGGACTTAGATGCCTCATGGAGGTTTTCATCTAGGTCCTATTATTAATTTTTTCTTTATTTTTATTTTTCTTTTTTATTTTTTATTTTTATAATTTTGGTGGACTGAGGGCTATGAACATCCTAATCACATTTAACTCTATACTGACTGAACTAATAAATACTTCCTTGGACAAAGGTTTCTTCATAGAAAATTTTATTGGTGAATCTTATCCCAAGGGTGAAATTTAAGGGGTTTTATATTTTGGAGGGGTGAATTTTTTATATTACACCCATTTTCTATAGTTAGCCCAAAATTTATTTAAAAATAAATAATTATTACATTTTAGCCATAAAAAAGTAAGGTGGATAAAAAATGCAAATGCTCGATTTGCCTGGTTTGGAGGTTGGATTTGGTTGCAATTGCCCCGATTTCTTGGCTTAAAAATAGAGGGCAAGGTTGAATTTAGGGGATTCGCGTATATAAATTATACAGTCTCTATTCAGGAGTTTTATGTGAAAGAAGAGAACACATGACATTTTTGAGCGAGAGACTTTGGTCTATAGACACAATATATCCGAGCAGAGCAATGCTGAGGAGACCATCAGGATTTTGTGTTGGCTTGATGGGGCTTGACCCAGGTTCGGAGTTAATTAGCCAAACAAATCCATACATTATTGGCCCTTTCAGCAACAGCTCGCGAAGCGCGGAGTGAGGTATCACCTGAAGCAGTATGGGGGGATGTTGGAACCAAGTTTCCGCACCCTTGAGATGTCTGAGGGGTTGATTTAGTCCAACTATGAATAGCTTCACGTAGGTCACTTCGTGCACTGTCCTGACCTGCGAGACCTTCGCGATCGGTTACAATCACCTTCACACAACCATAACCAGGGGCTAAGGTGCTTTCACGCTGCTAAGGCATCGATCTGCGCTAACTCCCCAAGTTACACCGCGAATCTTGCTTATCTTCTTATAACTGTTAGTTAAATTCGCGTAAACAGATACTTTGTATTATATTCTCTTAATCAACGTAATCATATAAGTTCATGCATCATATAAACCACAGAAATGTAATTTATACCCAATACATTCAATTCAGAAAACAGTAAATAAATACACAGGAATGATATAGAACTTCTCTTTATTACTGCTTCAATTGGTTACAGACTCAACTTGCCCTGCACACTCAGCTACAGGGGTCCGCACACTCAACTGTGGACTACAAGGCCTCTGCACACTCAACTACAGAGCCTTCTCCTACTCTATGACTCAAGACTTGACTCTAAACTTAGATAAGACTCAATTCTTCATCCTCATTCCTCAATTGATTTTATTCGGTGAGTTACGACTGAGCCTCTCTCTATTTATACAATCCCATGGTCCACGGACCATGGGTATATCTCTAAAGCCGACATTACATTTACAAAAATGAGGGTGGAAAACCCTATGACTCATTTACAAGTTCGAGCTCTGCGCCCACAAAACGCGGAGTCTTTACATTAGATTTAGTCCAAATCTGGGCTTTAAGCCCCAAAACTTCCCTTGGGGGATCCCGTGCCCAATAGGCCCCCAACACAAACATCATGACTTGCCCTTGAGTCACTCTGTTGGTTAAGAGATCTTCGCGTGGAGACTTCCCAACTCTGCCCAGACCGTTGCAAGGTGGGCAGTGCACTGAGCGGCTGCCTGCTGTACCTCCTGCAGCCAGTTAGATGGCCGGTCCACTTGTGTATGGCTTCAACCGACTACCGTTTACTTTTCCTGGGAAGAGTTCACCATTTAGTTTCATCAACTGTACCGTGAAATTTACCAACTGCATCGTGCCACCATCTGTGATCGCCTTAGTAGCATACAGTCCAATCCAAGGCATCAAACTGATCAACTCATGATGGTAGTCCCCAAATTCATTAACGTAATCCTACGCATCTTGTTTTATCACCACGGTTTTTTTTCAAGAAAGTCCTTCTTTATTTCTTCCTCAAGCTTCTTGACTTCTTCTTCCACCATGGCGCTTTTCTCTCTCAATCGAACTCTTTCATTCATGAGTTCTTGGAGCCTAAGATCACCCTGCTAGATCTTTTCATCAGGTCCCAAGCGTTCTTCTTCGAGCTCTTCCAAGTGCGCGATCCCGTCTTCCAAGGCTCCACGATCCGTCGTATCCGTGGGCACTGCTATGCGCAGACTAGGCATGATATACTCCATCAATATTACAACATTTGTTCCACAGGCTAGCCTAGAAGGCATCTGTCCTATCAGTTTCTTGCATTTTGTCCTATAAGCACATAAGACTGCTGGTATGCACAGGTCCCAATCATTTTGCTGCACACTACATACCTTGTTCAGTGCTTCACACACTTTGTTAAATTCTTCTGCATGGATAACCTTCTGCGCACTCATTCTTTCCACACTCTATCGTTCCAACTTTAGGAAACATTCGCACATTTACCCCCCCAAACACATGCTTATTTACTGTATTTCCCAATGCGAAGTTCATGTGTATTTGTGTAGGTTGTTTGCCATATGCCTGTACCCACTTGGACATATGCACACGCGGACCATCCCATCCATTGTATTTATCTACCAATCACACTATAGGTTTCCCAAACCGTGAGTGCATCATCCTCCTACATGCACGCCAGTCTTCAAAGCTCCCTTTGTGCATACCCCACCACCTCAAGGGCGTAGCACGCAGTACCCAATTCAAGTCTTGGAATTGTTTCTTTTTCGACACCTCCGTTTCAAATCTATACAAGAAAGCATCTACCTCACCTAATCCACCATAAGTAGGAAGATCTCTCACTTCTGTTGATATGCATCGCAATGATCTTGTCATCATATTGCAATTAAGCATGGTTACCTCTTGTAAGTAGTTCTGCCATCTCTCTATCTCCTCATCAAAATCCGACGCATAGGAGCTTTCACGCTCCCATGAGATCCATTCGTCTGCAGTGGGATTTACCCAGTCTTGCTCTCATGCAGTTATCTTGTAGATGCAGTCCAAATCACCATCACTTTCATAGTTGCGCACCATCTTTGTGTAGCGCGATCCCTCAGTGGGGTCTAAGGGTATAACTACACGCAGAGACTTCTTCTCAAAAATCATCTTGCGCTTCTTCAGATTAATCACCCTGTTCATGTCAGTGGCCTAATAAATTCCTAAGAGCACGGGGCAGGGATTGTTGTCATAAACAATCTCTATCACCTTAAAGTCCTTTAGCATGCTCTCTATCTCAATATCCACTGTAATTCCCTACAATCACCCCAGGGGTATTATCTTCTGTTGGTTTGCCATTCACAGTTGAATAGGAGACCACTACAGCATAGGCCTCCCCATGTGCTCCCATGTCCGCTTCGGCAAAACGTTCACATCCGATCCTAAGTCTAGAATTACTTGGTCCATCTCATATTCTCCAATCTGTGCAGTTAGCCTCATTTCTCTCCCTAACCTAGTCTTGTGTTTTCAAATATTTTGGACTACACGCGGTTCTCATGGTGCGGTCCCAACGCATCTGTTAATGAGTTCCTGCAATCCTTGTACAGCCTTACTATCGCGCAGTAGCTTCATGCATGTTTACAGGAATGTTGTAAGCATAGATGGGTCCATTTCTGACTCTGGTCTATCTTTGGTTCCTGAAGTGGAGGCATCAATGAAGCTTTTCTTAGCTTCCATGAAGGTTTCCTTAGCGTGCTCCAAATCAAACTCTGCTTCTTTCGTCAGAGTCTTGCGAACCCAAGTACTATCTTCGGGCTGTTTTCCTTTATCATCTCCCATCACAATTCCACTTTGAAGCATAATGTTCACATTTGGATCTTCCTCGTGCGGCTTAGACCTCATCATATCCAAGTTCTGAGTCAGGGGAGGTGGTAGCGCTCCCCTGTCGCGTATCCTGGCTATCAGCGTAAGACAATCCTTCATCTCATGATCAAACAAGGTACAATACATACATGATGGACGCGTTGGATTTGTACAATCGTGGGAATAATGTCTTGGCCCTCCGCAATTGTAGCATATCAACTATTCACGATCTCTTCTAGGTCTTCCTCCACCTCGACCTCGTCTGCGCCCCTGAAATCCGGTTCGCGCCACTCCTGCATTCGGGTCTAGGGGCCGTGATTCGGCCTGAACCCTGTAGGTGGGAGTTCTACCCATCATTAACTCATAGCTTCTACAAGTGCGCTCATCGTGTCCCATCGACCTACAAAAATTACAGAATAACTGTTACGAATTTTGTGTATACTTCTGTAGCAAATAACAACTGTCTATAGCATGCTTTCCACCTATTTGACAAATCGTGCACCACAAAGTAGGTGCCGCGCTAGGTCCTGCTTGCACTTATGGCCTTAACAACATCGGTCCTCCTCCTGCGAGGTAATTCGTGAACACTGGGCAGTGGTACTTATCTTGACCTTGACCCTTGCATTTTATGCACCACACCTCTTCGTGCACTTTTGTTCGAGCTATCCTATCCTGTTTCATACTCTACATCTCAAGGCATAAGTTTTTCAACTGCGCGTGGATCTGCTGAACTCCCAAGTTAGGATCCTACATCGGGGTCTCATGCAGCCTCATTTCGATCTCTAAAGCCTCTGCCTAAGTCATTAACTTCTACTGCGATAGTGCACTCCTCAGATGTGTTGTTAGCGATGCTACAAACCATTCGTAGTGCTGTCCATCTATCAGATTCATATTAGCTTCGCAAATTGTGCACTTCGGTCTCTGATCCAACTACCAAGGAATCTTGCTTGGTAGCATTGTGATCTCTTTGAATCCAATGATCGACTGTGCCTTTGACTTCGGCCTGCTAAATTCCTTATTTAGCGCAACTTGGATATTCGAGATTCCTACATTTGGATTATCACTTGAGTGCTTAATGTACTAGGTCATCATGCGATCCTGTAGGGCGCTAACCATTGTTGCTTTCTTTATATTGTCATCATAACTCCTTGCACTTCCCATATGGCTTTTACCACGAACCAAAATTGGTCCAGGTCTTCATTTTCCAATCCTTTGAACATAGGCAACTTTATCGTGCTTGCCATATTGAATCACAGTGGTGGTGTGTTACACTAAAAAATGTCACCATGACTATTTACAGTTAGTATGGCTCTATCAATAGTCATGCTATCCTCCTGGGCAAGTCTTATGCCTCTGCTCTCCATGTCAAACTCCAAAAAGAGAGAAAGTCTTTATAAATGTGTTTATCTCTGGGTACGTAGGTTCTCTCAACCTTACCTGCGGGTACGCACCCAATGTTCACAAAAACTGCGTACTTGTACGCTCTGTATGTAAAGGGGTAGGTGCGTCCCCCTGTAAAGGTCAAAATACGCAAGTTTCATCTTTAAAAAGTTACTTGTGGTCATTTCTAGAGCATTCTAGAAGGTTGTTCGACATGTATTGAGCGCCTCCAGATGGTTCATGTACCCCTATCAAAGAGGAACTTATCCCATCAATAAGGGAGCTATCCCATCCAAAGAGGGGATTATCCCATTGATGGTGGACCTGATTAACTTCCTCTTGAGCACTATAAATACAGGTATTGGGCCAGAAGGAGAAGAGGTTGGAAGCTAAACATTTCTAAGGGTAGATGCTGCAGGAATTAGGACTCCCATTTAGAAGCTTGTGAGGAGAGATTGTCATCTTTGCTTGTTCTATTTGGAAGTGGGTGAGCTTTGTCAAAGTAAAGGAGAACACTTGATGGACCCTGGGAGGGACTTGCACAACACCAAGGCTCAGGTTGTAATTGTTCCTTTTGTTTCCTATTAATGCAAATGAGTCCATTCTTCTCAATAACTTGTTCTTTATGAGTTGTTTCATGTACTCCTTGGTCTATGTGTTAAATATGTTTTATTCTATGAGATTATCAAGTGCTATTTAATCATTTGATTGTTAGTGGATGTAGGTTTCAAAGTGAAGGAGGAGCTCATCCGGATCAGCGGGGCTGGACTGCTACAACAGCGCTGGACTACAGGTAGGATCTAAACAGTTGATTTCTTATATAGTAAATGCATGTTTAGAGAAGGATTGCTCTTGTTTGTCTTGTTTGTCACTAGAGAGTCTTAGGCTCCTAGGGAGGTTGGTTGTGTCCCCACTATCGACTCTTTCCGCCTGACAAAATGGCGACTCCGCTGGGGACTCCATTGATGTGAAAGTTTTTTCCTTTGTACGCAACTTTGATCTGAGAAAAGTCATTTACTTTCTGGTTTTTGGCTCTGTGACTTTGTTTTTGGGTGGGTTAGCTTAGGATTAGTTTGAATTTAGCTTTTCTTGGTTTTTTCAGTAGGATGCACCCTCTGAGTATTGCACAGTGCGTACTTGTACGCACTGTTGCTGTGTGCACAGAGCGGGCCCGCACCTGGCTTAACCGGTTGCCTGCGTCCCCTGCTAAAAATTAAGAAATTTCCATTTTTTGAATTTTTTCTCTTGGATTTTGCTTTTTCTTAGTTTTTACTGCCCAGATCCATTAGTCTCCTATCAAAGATCTTCACCTAAGCTTGTTTCATTGGCATTCCTGTTTTAAGCTTTCATCAATTGGGTGTTTTGAGTCTCTTTTTTAAGAAATTCTTAATTTGATTTCCTTTGGTCATTACTTGGAGGTTTGTCTCAGTCCTTTCACAATTTTGCATCTTTTTGCTTCTGTTTTTGCAAAAAAATTTCCCCCTCATTCGCCGGGGGGGGGGGCTAAATTGTGTATGAGTGTTAATCGCCTTTGAGTGTTTTTATTTTTTGATCTTTGGAACTCTCACCCAATTTTCTCGAATTGCACTTGATTGGTTCTTAGATTACATTAGAATCATCTTGTGTTTGAGAATTCTCTTGCATAGATCACATTTGCATAATTAGAATTCTCCTTTTCGGAATATGAATGAAAAATGTGCATAGATTACATTTGCATACTTTTCAAGTGAATTGTGCATAGATTACAATTGCATAGTTTACATTCTGAAAAATCAATTGTAGATTTAGATCAGCTTTCTTTGATTTGAATTTACACAAATATAAAAAAAAAATGGTTTGGAATTGATTTGCATTAGTTTTTCTTCATAAAATTAGTGCATTAGAGAATTTGTTATATTTTCTCTTAGTGATCAATTTTTTGCATTGTTGGAAGTGAATGGAAACTCTCTCCTTACTCTAGTTAGGATTCATCGAAGTGAAAGGATTGCATTATCATATTCGATTGCATTCAGTTGAGTCGGGTCATAACACCATTGGTTTCGTATCCATTTACCCATTTGAGTAATAACAACCTTAATAACACAGCGCTTAATTAAAATTATCTAGTAATTTTTACATTTCTAGGGCTCTGAAACACCAACATAGCTTAGGCTAGTGTCTTGGAGTAGGGAGTAATTAACTCTCCAAGACAGCAAAACCAAACAAGTAGCTCATCTTGTGGTAGGATAAATCCAACTGTTTCATTTGTACTCTGGGAAAGCCCCTCTTAAAGGAGAAGCACGAGACCGTGTCCAAACCAGTGAGGGGATCAATCCTCCTTCATTGGGAAAGATGCCAGATACGCACGTATTACAAACGGTAAACCTCAGATTATTGTCGAGGAGCCTGGGGTCACTTGTCGATAAACCTTGGATTATTGTCAAGGAGCCGGCAAGGGGATTGAGCTTGTTACTCTGCCCTTGCGTGCTATCGGGTCGTAGACTGTTCCCCCAGGTATATTTGTTGCTGTTGGTAACCTTAGTGACCATTATCTTTAAGATTCTACCCAAGGTGACGGTGGAGGGAAGATCCCACTGTACTTGGAGCAGACGTCGGCTAGACTCACTTGGATTTTCTGGGGGGTTCATTTCACTCGAGACGGTTAAAGTGGAGGAACTTGGTCCAGTCTATTCATTAAGCAGGTTGCCGGGGTAACTGTTCCACCCGCCACTTCTATACTGACTTCTGCGATGTTGGGCTTCATCACCAACTAGTGTTTTCGGTCCGGAAGGTTACTGTTTGTGTGTGGTTTGACTCCTAGATTTGATAGCGCGTGTTAATTTGTTTGTTTTTACTTTTAGAGACCATAGGTGTGAATTGTGAATTTTAGTTGTTAAGTGTGAATTGTGAATTGTTAATTTTAGTTTTAAATTGTTAATAAAATTCACTGAAGTTGAATATAATGGCAAATGTTCCGGAATTTACCAACCTAGGAACCCCTCCTAATGAGAATCCTAGTACTTTTCCTTACTTTGGAAATGTTGGTCCTCCTTATATGGCTACTTTGTCATTACCTGGATTTACAATAGGTTTACCGATATGGTTATTTTCAACTTCGTTGGCCCAAAATACTCCAATTGTTCCATCTCAACCGGATGCTTCACCTCAACAGAGTTCACCATCTCAACATCACCAACCTTCTGTTGACCCTTTACCTTCTTCGCCTAATTTTTCTTCCTCCATTTCTTCCTCTTCGCCTGGTAAAAGCCTTGATGTTAGTAACCAGGAGGCTAAGAAGAAGAAGAAAGGGAAGAAGAAGAAGAAGAAGAAGAAGCAAGATAAGAAAGAAGTCAACCAATCAACCACGACTGTAAGTGTTAGTTGTGTTGAGGAAAACTCCCACATGCATCGTAAACCCAAGTACCCTTGCAGGCTTTGTAAGGGTGACCACTTCCTTGTCAATTGTCCTGGTATACCAAAGGTCTTGGAAGTATGGTCAGAAAAATCACATCAACTTTCCATTGATCCATCAACAAGTGATAGTCAGATTCCTGGGAAAAAGGGTAAAGTTAGGTTTCCTTGTAAGTTATGCAAAGGGAGTCATCAAACTCATATTTGCCCTCACATGGAAGAAGCCTCAACATTGTTGGAAAAACTTACTGTTCCACAGCAAGAATTTCCAACCGGTTACCGTAAACTTTCTCCCAACCTACCGTCAACTGACGGAGTGATTGATCTAAATTCAAGTACAGTCGATCACACTCTTCCATTGGAGAGTGAAACTCATGTCACTCAGGTTGATGATCCATTAGTTGATCAAGTGGTCGATTCAATTTCACAAAGAGTCGATCCCACTTTCCCTTTAGAGAGTGAACTTCATACCACTCAGGTTCTTCTTGTTACATCAGATTCTTCTATGCCGGGGGGCATTTCACCTGTTTCTACGGAACCCCCTCCAAGCACTGAGGTCTTTTCCTTTGATTGGAATAGACTGACAGAACCTCGTCTTCCTTCCTCCATCCTTTTCCAAATCATTGTCAAGGCTGGTGGTAGGGACATACATCGTACTCAGGTAGATGAAGGTGCTTCTGTTAGTATTTTATCCTCAACTGTTTGGAAAGCTTTGGGTTCCCCTCAGCTTGCGCCTATTACACAGAATCTGAAAGCTTTTAACAGAACCATTAGTGAACCTTTAGGGATCCTTCCTAAGTTTTCTATTACCTTGGAAGGTAAAACTGTCAGTATTGATCTTATGGTAGTTCGAGGTCCCTTGGATTTCAATTTACTCCTTGGGCGAGACTATGTTTATGCAATGGAAGCTGTCGTATCGACACTCTTTCGCGTGATGTCTTTCCCTCACAATGGCAGTATTGTGACTGTAGACTAGCTTTCGTTCCCTAGTATTGTTTCAACTACCGATAATATGACACCCCTAAATGTTCCTGGTAATCAAGTGGTATCTACCTTGCCACGGGTTAATTATGTGGCAACTGGTCCCATGTTTTCAGTTACCGATGTAAGTGAGCCTCTCACTGTTTGCTCATCTTCCTTTGATTTAGATCCGGTAATTGACATGGAAAACTCTATGGGATTACTTGAACACGATGTTCTTATCCCTTTTGAGTCCCTTGACATGTGTTCCTTCCAGAGAACTATTCTTCCTTCTGATGAAGACCTTTTGGAAGCCATGATCAGTGAGCGTGAGGAAAGTTCCTTTTACTGTGTCAACCTCGTTAAAAAATGAATCAGTGGGTGTGAGGATAGTTTCTTCTAGTCTCAACCTCGTTAAAAAATGAAACTGGACGTCATGAGCATAGTTCCTTGTCTTGTGTCAAGCTCATTAAAAAATGAAACAAGGTGTTGTGAGGAAAGTTCCTTTTACTGTGTCAACCTCGTTAAAAAATGAATCAGTGTGTGCGAGGATAGTTCCTTTTACTGTGTCAACCTCGTTAAAACATGAATCAGTGTGTGCGAGGATAGTTCCTTTTCCTGTGCCAACCTCGTTAAAAAATGAAACAGGTGTATACGAGGATAGTTTTTTCCTGTATCAACCTCGTTAAAAAATAAAACAGGCTAGTACGAGGAAAGTTCCTTTTACTGTGTCGACCTCGTTAAAAAATGAATCAGTGAGCATGAGGATATTTCTTTTACTGAGTCAACCTCATTAAAAAATGAATCAGCTAGATTTTAGGATATTTAGGTAGATTGTAGAAAGTAGGGTTGTGAGGAAAGTTCCTTTTACTGTGTCAACCTTGTTAAAAAATGAATCAGGTTAGAGGATAGTTCCTGTTACTGAGTCAACCTCGTTAAAAAATGAATCAGGTATGAGGATAGTTCTTTTCTTTTTTCAACCTCTTTAAAAATGAAACAACTCCCTTTTCAAGTTAAATATTGAAAGTAAACCTTCATTCCATCCATCTAGTTGAATGTAATGAAGCCTGGGGGGCATGTACCTCACTTTGCATCATTATACTGGGGGCATGCGAACTTCTTGAGCATAGTTCCTTGCCTTGTGTCAAGCTCGTTAAAAATGAAACAAGGGTAGGTTAAGTAGGTAGATTGTAGAGAGTAGTCATGAGCATAGTTCCTTGTCTTGTGTCAAGCTCATTAAAAAATGAATCAAGGATTTATGAGCATAGTTCCTTGTCTTGTGTCAAGCTCGTTAAAAAATGAATCAAGGTTTTTAGAGTAAAGTTTTTGTTAGGTAGTTTGTAGAGTAGTTATGAGCATAGTTCCTTATCTTGTGTCAAGCTCGTTTAAAAAATGAAACAAGGGTTTTGAGGATAGTTCTTTTCCTGTGTCAACCTCACTAAAAAATGAAACAACTCCCACAAGTCTTTCCAAGATCTTGAAAGTAAAGCTTCATTCCATCCACCTCATTGAATGCCATGAAGCTTGGGGGTCATGTACCTCGTTTTGCGTCATTATGCTGGGGGCATGTGAACTTATAACAAGCATAGTTTTTCGTTTCAAGCTTGCATAAACATGAAACCGAATCTGAGCATAGTTCTTTTCCTGTGTCAAGCTCGTTAAAAAATGAAACAATTCCTCCTCTACTTGAGTCGAGAGATTGACTAGATCTCATAAATGTTAAGTATTTAGGTTAGTTATTTCAGTTTTTTGCATAATTTTCTCACAGTTTTAGGTCGAGTCTTTCAAATGATCTCGTAACTCAACCTTCATTTCATCCAACTGGTTGAATGAAATGAAGCTGGGGGGCATGCGCTCTAGCAGTTACGCTTAGGGGGCATCAAGCACATTTTTCTCTCTGTTTCAAGCTTGTGTAAAAATGAAACTAATTTGAAGCATAGTTTTTCTCTGTTTCAAGCTTTTGTAAAAATGAAACCTATCTCGAGTCAATTTCGGTTATTTTCAAGACTCGTTAAACTCATGAAAATCCCGAGATTATTTTGCTATCTTTCATTCTCATAAAACAAATGAAAATGCCGAGTTCTTTCCGTCTTTTCCTGCTCGTAAATTAAATTGAAAGTCGGCCATATGAGTACATTTTTATCATTTTTTCGAACTCATTAAAACTTACGAAAAAGTGAAAACCATGAGTACATTTTTATCCCTTTTTCAAACTCGTTAAAAGCTTACGAAAAAGTGAAACCTCAGAGTCATCTTTTAAGCTCTTTTCTGACTCCTAAAATATGAAAAGATTGCCGAGTGTTTCTTTTATACTCGTTAAAACGGAATTAAAAGACGGTCCCCTTATAGCTCTTTTCTGACCGTAAAATCAGGAAAAGATTGCCGGGTTTTTGTCGTTTCAAACTCGATATGGAAATAAAACGATGTGTCCTTGATCGCTTTTTAATTTTCAGGTCAGAGACACTAATCATGAAAGTACTCCTTGGTCGCAAGATCAAGTGGTTCTCCCAGGTATTATTTTATACTTTTTCGGGCTTGGGGGACACAAATTTACGAAAAAGTTCAACCTGGAGTCTTCTTAAGTTTTTCAGACTCTCTAAAATTGAAAAACGCCGAGTTTCTCCTATACTGGACTCGTTAAAATTTCACAGTAAAGGACCTGTTCAATTACAAACAGGAACGAACCACTCCTTCCTAGGGTTCGAATCAAAACTAGGTTGGACTCATCCGAAGGATGAGCTTATAATCAAACATATGTTATCCTCCTCAAGCTTGTTAAAAATAAAGAGGTACTTGCTAGAAATGGTGGGGGAAAAGAGAGAAGAATGAGCCTATTTGTTATCTTTTGTCTCAGAAGAAACTTTATTACCACTCTTGAACACGACACTTTTCATTCACCTGGGTTGGGAAATCCTTTACCTCACAGTTGATCAAACCACTTTGAAAGTCTTCAGCCGGGTTCCGGGGATTAACTTTGAGTCATTTATCACCAAGCCATCTGTTGTGTCGTTATGTGTTCAAGAGGTTTGCAAGCAAAACTTTCATCTGCAAAATACTTGTCATCCATTTGACCATCCCTGAGTCAGTCCTTACAACAACATTTCTTCAACTTGAACAATGATTTCGTGTTGTGGGCTAGCCTGCAACGGGTCGCTTTCTATCGACATCAACACATTATCTAGAGAGATGACTTAGAAATCGTCAGTACCTTGAAGTCTGCATGCATCAATGGCAGGTTTCTCGCCTTTGACGTCAGTTTACATCATTGACTCTCGATCGAAGGATTCCGTGAAATGTTCGACATCAACTCATTCATTCACATCTCATGGATTGTACTGGGTACTTTGAGAACCATTGACATTACTGGTGGTCTCTCTCACACTTGTTAACAGTTTACATTATCGACTGGTAATCAAGTGGTTTCTACCATGTTCGACATCAACTCATTTATTCGCATGGCTAGAATCGTACCGATTCGGGAAGCAGAAATGAAGACCCTGGATCTAGCTTCCACCATCCAGGCTGCGAGGAGTTTTGTATTCATTATCTAAGTAGACTAATCATAAACAGATGGCTGCGTCCATACTGTGTCTACAAAAGTCTATGATTATGATGTATGGCAAGATCGTTCCTATATCAGAGTAGTTAGTCTGTTAGTTAAAGTTTTGATCTGAGTATGGGAATGCCTACCTCAGTGATGATATAATCTTATACATGTATTTTGTGTTGAAAATTGCAGGTTCTGACCAGGCTCTCCACGAGATAATCCTTGAAATGATAAAGCGCTTCACCCTTCCTAGATAATACAAAACCCTAATCTATTACAGGCTTCGCACTTTAGGGGGCAATCTGTTACACTAAAAAATGTCACCATGACTATTTACAGTTAGTATGGCTCTATCAACAGTCATGCTATCCTCCTGGGCAAGTCTTATGCCTCTGCTCTCCATGTCAAACTCCAAAAAGAGAGAAAGTCTTTATAAATGTGTTTATCTCTGGGTACGCAGGTTCTCTCAACCTTACCTGCGGGTACGCACCCAATGTTCACAAAAACTGCGTACTTGTACGCTCTGTATGTAAAGGGGCAGGTGCGTCCCCCTGTAAAGGTCAAAATGCGCAAGTTTCATCTTTAAAAAGTTACTTGTGGTCATTTCTAGAGCATTCTAGAAGGTTGTTCGACGTGTATTGAGCGCCTCCAGATGGTTCATGTACCCCTATCAAAGAGGAACTTATCCCATCAATAAGGGAGCTATCCCATCCAAAGAGGGGATTATCCCATTGATGGTGGACCTGATTAACTTCCTCTTGAGCACTATAAATACAGGTATTGGGCCAGAAGGAGAAGAGGTTGGAAGCTAAACATTTCTAAGGGTAGATGCTGCAGGAATTAGGACTCCCATTTAGAAGCTTGTGAGGAGAGATTGTCATCTTTGCTTGTTCTATTTGGAAGTGGGTGAGCTTTGTCAAAGTAAAGGAGAACTCTTGATGGACCCTGGGAGGGGCTTGCACAACACCAAGGCTCAGGTTGTAATTGTTCCTTTTGTTTCCTATTAATGCAAATGAGTCCATTCTTCTCAATAACTTGTTCTTTATGAGTTGTTTCATGTACTCCTTGGTCTATGTGTTAAATATGTTTTATTCTATGAGATTATCAAGTGCTATTTAATCATTTGATTGTCAGTGGATGCAGGTTTCAAAGTGAAGGAGGAGCTCATCCGGATCAGCGGGGCTGGACTGCTACAACAACGCTGGACTACAGGTAGGATCTAAACACTTGATTTCTTATATAGTAAATGCATGTTTAGAGAAGGATTGCTCTTGTTTGTCTTGTTTGTCACTAGAGAGTCTTAGGCTCCTAGGGAGGTTGGTTGTGTCCGCACTATCGACTCTTTCCGCCTGACATGGTGGAGGTGGTACGGGCGAAGTTGGAGGTGATGGTGGTGAAGCTGGTGGCAATGTGGGTGGGGGTGGTATGCATGGAATTCTCTACCTTATCAAATGGATTTCAATTTGCAGAGAGACCTTCGTGAGCTCTTCCTCGTCCCCTTGCGGAGGTGAAATCAAAGGGCTATTCTCTAGTCCCTTACTTCCTTCGTTCCTGTAGGTTTTCCACTTTGCGTAGCCCCAAACATCAATGTAACTACATAATCCTCTTTTCGCACAATAGCATTTTAATCCAAGTATTCAGAGACTTTACATACTTACCTCGCGGTCCTTTGAGAAAGCGTCGCTCTATCTCGCTATAGCTAACTAAAGTATCTACCGCGAATTCAGTGATGAATCCTCCTATGATCCGATCGAGCCAGTGATCAATAATGCGCACAATCTTATCCTCCGATGCTTCCAATTTGTGCACCAACTTTGGGGTCCACACAATAGGATTGTCGAGTTTCCACCTTCCTTGGCTATCTTCTAGCTTCGCGATCCACTCGTAAAACTCAGTAGGGAAAGATGCGAAGAAGATTTCGTGGATCTCTATGTATAGGTAGCAATCTAACCACTCTTCTTTTGTCAGTTGTAGATTCCTTTTCTCCTACGCCGCGAACTCGTGAATTCTCCTATCCAACCAACATTCTATTTACTTCTTAGTTGGATTCCAATGATACGACATCAGACATCTCTATTTTTAGCAACAAGAAATGCTAAAAATAGAAATGCTAAAAGTAGCATTGCTATAAATAGAATTTCAAGATATACTCCAACTCAGTTGGAAATAGAAAAAAATATAAATGCTAAAAATAGAATTGCTATAAATAGCATTTTGGGATGCATTCCAATTTTAATTAGTCCCTGAATTAAAATTCAAATTTAGTCTAATTAGCTGTTTGAAAAATAATTAATTAATTCATCTTGAGTTAATTATTTGGAGAAATTCAAACTTGAAGTCTTTGTGAAGACATGCAACAGTTATCCCTTTGATTGAGGAAGTTATCCCTTAATTAAGGATATAAGGATGAGTTGTACTTGAGTTGTAATTAGTTAGCTCATTTAACTGAGATAATTCCAGTTAAATTAGTTCCAAACAGTTGGAGGAACTAATTGTGAGTTCAGTCAGTTAATGCATGCATGCATGCAACTAGTGTTCTCCAGATAACTGAATATTCTTTCATAAATAAATCATGCATGTCAGTTCAGACAGAGATTCAGTTGAGATTAAAGGAAGGGATAATGTACTGTCAGTTGGAGGAATTTTCCTATAAAGGAAACTCATCCATACAGAAGGAATTATCTCCTTCAGGATTGCGCAGTTATTTCAGAGGTCAGTGTTGTGTGTGAGGTGAGAATCACACAGGTTGCAGTTGGAGGATGCAGGAGAAACTGCGCAAGGAAATAGGAGGCTTGGAGGACTGAAGGAATGAATATGTGTTGTCTATTCTGTCTATGAGCAGCAGTGAGGGATATTATTGAGAGCTGGATAGCTTGAGAGCCACAACTTTGTGTAATCCTGAGATATTTCCACTTGTATGATAATACAAATAGCGGGGTTTTTAGCTGAGGCTTTCCCCAGAGTATTCTTCTATGTTTCATGTGTGATTGAATCTTCTTCTCTATTATATGTGTTCTATTTGATCTTGCTCAAAATAGATTAAGCGTCCTCAAGTTTGACTGTAGAAGTAGATTAAGTATTTTTCTTTAGTACATTGCATAATCAGTTTAATCTACAATGAGAATTTCTACATGGTATCAGAGCTAGCTGATCTATAGAGAAATATCTACATGGTATCGGAGCCAAGTTTATCAGAGCAATGAACAATATACGAAGGGAGAAGTTCAAAGTTTGAAGTTCTTGATTGTAGGTACAAAATTGATTTCTTATCACATCTCAAAGTTCACCAAAGGCGTTCAATGGCTTGAGAGTCGAGTATGCCCTGGATGGCAGCTCGAATTACATAGCCTGGAAGGTCGCATTAATTTCGTATTAGAGGAAAATGGTTTGAAGGACTTCATTGATTAAGAAGTCCCCAAGTCAGCAGCAGCTAATGCCCAAGAATTGGCGGAATGGAAGAAATGTGTGGTGAGAGCAAGGAGGATTCTTTTGGAGGGAGTTCGAGACCATATTGTCTCGAGTCTCCATGGGAAGGAGACTCCATTTTCAATGTGGAAGACATTGAAGTGCCTATATCAGAATAGAAGTGACCAGAGGAAGCTGGTGCTGAAGGAAAAGCTTCGGAAAATCAAGTGTGAAAAGGGCGACACGATCTCTACATATCTGAACAAGCTCACCACTTGCAGAGATGAGCTTGGAAGTGTAGGAATCACAACAGATGATGATGATATGGTGAGTCTTTCTCTCTTTGGTCTTCCTAAGAACTGGCATAGCTACCAGGACTCAGTGAATGGAAGAGAGAAACTGCCAGATTGGGAACGACTGTGGTCGGATCTGATGCAGGAGGAGATCAAGAGAAGCACCAGAGATGGTTCTTCATCTAAGCATGATGATGAAGAAAATCTAGCCTTAGCAAGTAAGGCGAAGAAAGGTAAAGGGAAGGCTTCCCATTCCAAATCGAGTTCTTCCCATGGTGGGAAGAAGATTGACAAATCTAAAGTGCGATGCTTTAATTGTCATGAGGTGGGCCATTATGCAACAAATTGTCCATTGAAGAAATCCAAGAAGGGATCCTTGAAAGGATCAGATGGTGAGGCACTGGCCTCACAGTTTGAATTGGATTTTACCCTCATCACATGCATGGTTTGATTGATGGTGGGTTGTGTTTGGTACCTGCACATTGGAGCCTCATTCCACATGACTGACGATAAGATTTTATTCAGTACCTTGGAGGAGAAAGACCTCTAGATGCGCATAGAGATGGGCGAAAGTACCATGTTTCAGGTGAAGGTACGGTTGTTTTTCAGAGGAAGCATGGAGCTTCTCTCACCCTGACTGATGTAAAGTATGTGCCTGGACTGAAGAAAAACTTGGTATCGGTTGCGATGTTGGAGGACAAAGGCTACGATGTTGTCTTCAGTAAGGGAAAGGTTTTCCTTAGACACATCACCACGGGCTAGGTGAAATAAATCAGTTCATGGGTATAGAACTTGTATGCTCTTGAGGTTCAAGATGCATGCAAAGCCTTGAGGAGTAAGGCAACTGTTAGAGACTTGGTGGTTGAGAGGGAGAGTACATTACCTCTCAACATGTAGTGGCAGAAGAAGTCTCAGACAATTTTGGATGAGCCACAATTGGTGAAGCAGCTTCAGGATGTTGTGGATCAGCCACAATAGGAAAAGAGGAGAGGAGATTGAGTGGATGCATCCACTCATGTAGAGACCTCCAGTAGGGGGAAATTTCGAGCCAAGTGGGCAGAGGGATCACATGCAGCCATACCTCCAGGTGTGAGGTGGGGCGATGTGAAGAAATAGTCCTAAGAAGGCTGAAATAGGGGCAAGATCCTTGAGGTACCCAACCTCTTTTATTAGACCTTGCTACGGGAGCCCTGACGAGGAGTAGCAGGAATGGATGAGCAGGTAGAGAGATGTAGATGGAGCGGCAGAGGGAGCTCCAGCATCAGAGGGTGTTTCTAACCCAACAGGGAGGTCAATTGGGAGATCAGTTACTTACTTCTTAGTAATTGAGTTGCAGTGCAGCAGTGGACAGCACGATGCAACATGATGAGAGGAGGTGCAGTGCGGATGTAGTGCCGGGAGATAGGACCAACAATAGCACAGATGCATAAGGAGGAATCAATGTGATTGATGCAGTTAGAGATCAAAGTGACAGAGGCTAGAGCAGTCAGATACTGAAGGGCACAAAGGTGCAGAGTTTTCAGTCGACAAAGGCAATAACAGTCAGAGCCTTTGATGACAGAGGAATCATACTGATTCAAGTTGGATATTTTTTGTGTTCCTAGAGTTGCTAGAGCAACAACACTTGAGAGAAGTGTTGCATGCAGAACATTCCAAAGGTTCAGGATCAGGTTCGAGTTGAATGCCTTTCTTGTTGAGAGGGAGTGTTGAAAATAGCAACAAGAAATGCTAAAATAACATTGCTACAAATAGCATTTCAGGATATACTCCAACTCAGTTGGAAATAACAAAAAATAAAAATGCTAAAAATAGAATTGCTATAAATAGCATTTCGGGATAGATTCCAATTTTAATTAGTCCCTGAATTAAAATTTGAGAATTAGAATTTGAATTTAATCTCACTAGCTGTTTGAAAAATAATTACTTAATTCATCTTGAGTTAATTAGTTGGAGAAATTCAAACATGAAGTCTTTGTGAAGACATGCAACAATTATCCCTTTGATTGAGGAAGTTATCCCTTAATTAAGGAGATAAGGATGAGTTGTATTTGAGTTGTAATTAGTTAGATCAGTGAACTGAGTTAAGTCCAATTAAATTAGTTCCAAACAGTTGGAGGAACTAATTGTGAGTTCAGTCAGTTAATGCATGCATGCATGCAACTAGTGTTCTCCAGATAACTGAATATTCTCTCATAAATAACGCATGCATGTTAGTTCAGATAGAGACCAAGTTGAGATTAAAGGAAGGGACAATGTACTATCAGTTGGAGGAATTTTCCTATAAAGGAAACTCATCCATGCAGAAGGAATTATCTCCTTCAGGATTGCACAGTTATTTCAGAGGTCAGTGTTGTGTGTGAGGTGAGAATCACACAGGTTGCAGCTGGAGGACCTAGGAGAAATTGTGCAAGGAAATAGGAGGCTTGGAGGACTAAAGGAAGACATATGTGTTGTCTATTCTATCTGTGAGCAACAGTGAGGGATTGCATTGAGAGATGGATAGCTTGAGATCTAAAGCTTTGTGTAATCCTGAGATATTTCCACTTGTATGATAATACAGATAGTAGGGTTTTTAGCTGAGGCTTTCCCCAGAGTATTATTCTGTGTTTCATGTGTGATTGAATCTTCTTCTCTGTTATATGTGTTCTGCTTGATCTTGCTCAAAATCGAATAAGCTTCCGCAAGTTTGATTGTAGAAGTAGATTAAGTATTTTTCTTTAGTACATTGCATAATCAGTTTAATCTACAGTGAGAATTTCTACATGGTATTAGAGCTAGCTGATCTATAGATAAATTTCTACATAGATAAGACTCAATTCTTCATCCTCATTCCTCAATTGATTTTCTTCGATGATTTACAACTTAGAGCCTCGCTCTATTTATACAATCTCATGGTCCGCAGATCATGGGTAGATCTCTAAAGCTGACATTACATTTACAAAAATGAGGGCGGAAAACCCTATGACTCATTTACAAGTTCGTGCTCTGCGCCCACAAAACGCGGAGTCTTTACATCAGATTTAATCAAAATCTGGGCTTTAAGCTCCAAAAATTCCCATGGGGGATCCTGCGCCCAACATTTTGCACCGGTGAATACTCAAAATTTTCAGCTCAATTCAGGCGATGGAAGAGGACAGGTCATTTTCAAGGTGAGATAACGTGGATTCTTGGTCTAAATATCTGAGCAAGGGACTTTGGAAGTCATTCTTTTTTTATCTTTATAACCCAACGTTGTTGAGCCGTGGGTGTGTAGCTTGTGCATGTATAAATTATACAGTGCATGCGTGTGAAGTCTACAGTGCAGGAATGTCCTTTATCGAATACGCTCTTGTTTGAGGCAAGGTGGTTACTACTATTGGCAAGGTATTTCCGAGCCCTTGTACTTGGTTAATTTTTTGTTGAAAATCCTTCATTTTTTTCATCAAAAGGGCTGAACGAATTGTATGGCTGGTTCTAAGGGTTTGAGTGATGTTATGGATCGAAGAGCCCCTTCACGAAAGTAGGATGAGATCTAGGAGAGGGCCATTCAGTTAGGACCTAGATAAACTGTTACCTAGGATGAGACTTTGGGTTTTGTGAAAAGGATCACCTGCACCTCGACTTACTTCGAATTTCTTACTTTCAGATCCGTTAGGTGAAGTCTATATTCTGGTCCGCTTTCTATTTTTCTTTCTAGTTTGTATGATGGAGAAGCTTCTTCCTTACTTCCATATGGAGGTAGAGGAAGGAGATACTGGGTGACCTCCTTGTTTAAGCACAACTCCAATAGGATACTGTGAAGCACCACTTATTAGAACTGAACTATTTCACATTTCCTGCGGGAACACCTTTTTTTTGTGCTTTCAGGTTTTCCCATAGCCATTGGTAGAGCTATTTGATATTTGTCTTCTAGTAATTATTTTTTCATCTTTGATATGTTTGGTTGCATGTGCAAATATTTTTCAGAAATCCTGGATGTGTACATTTTCGTAAAGTTTTATTTGTTTGTGTATAGTAGGCATTGCGGCAAGGATGACATCATATGTTGGGATTTTTTTGGAGTATGTTCTCCAAAACTATTATTGGGATGGTTTCCATTATCACTTACTGCTAATTGCACTGTTTTTTTTTAGAGTCTTGTTACTCTTAAAATGGGAGTTGCAGTTTGAATGGCATTGCGATTCCTTAGAATTGCTTTTCTTTTCATACTGGGAGAATCCTTTTGTGCATCTTAGAATAAATTGACATGTGATTGTATATAATAATCTTATTAGGATACATATCTCCACATTTTGGAGCTACAGTTTCAAAGATGAAGCGTTTCTTGTAACGGAAATCATTGGCAATTATATGAGAGGGGATAACTATGATAAATCGATTCATTATAAAATTATATGTCTTGATAGTTTCTCAAAATTTCTACAAAATAATAGGCTTGGCCTCTTGTATGCAAAGTTTTTTTTAAATATCTTCTATATTAACTTTCATTGTATGCATTATTGTTAATGTCAATTTCATGTATGAGTCCCACATGTATTGTGTTTGAGTCCCTGTGCTGAATATGGGTATTGTTGAATTGCCAACAAGCTATATGGTCAGATTTTTGAATATGCTTAGTCTCACATTGTCTACAAAATCTACTTTCAAAATATGGCGGAAAGCAGTATTTTCATGATTTCTTTTTTAGAAGATAAACATAAATCAGTTGTAGTAGGACATTTCCAGGATGGGCAATTCCCCATTTGACCAAAAAACATGGTAACTAACCAGTCAACAGGAATATTGTGAAATATATATTAAGGTAGTTATTGAAATTGAATAAAAATGCATGGTTTACTGATCAAGAGAATAAAAAGTGGCATCTGATAATTCATCAATGGTAGTGTACAGATGCACGCTATCGTAGACTTGGATACAATTGTAACACTTATTATCTTGATTCTTCAAACAAGGACAATGATGAATTGATAATGTTGGGAAATGACCTTGAACTTATGACTTGTGAAGTTTTTAAGGGAGCAAGAGGATTTTTTATTTCTTTTTAGATTGGTTCTTGTCATGAAGGAGTAGAGTGAAATACAGGGACTGCAGGCAGCTGATATTCCATATCATTTGTGGGAGAATATCTTGGCTAGATTGTCGATTTTGAACCTGTTCAGGATGTTGAGAGTTTGCACAACCTGGAATTCAATGGTGTGTAGTCATATTCATTTCTAATGGCCTACAAGAGGTTACCCCCACAAGACCTTTTCTTCATTATGTTTGCAGAAAATTATAACAGAAATATTGTTATTGCCTATGAACCTATAGATGACAAGTGGGTCGTTATTCCCATGTGCTACATTTCATCTTCATACCCTTGTTCTGTTACATGCTTAAGGGTTCGTAAGCCTATAGTATCAGGTGGGGGTACGTTGGTAGTAGGGAACAAAAAGGGGTCCCTTGTTTTCAGTAATTTATTCACCAAAACCAATAGGGTTTTGCCTCCCATGTTACCTATGAAGTCTCCTATGTTGTGGCAATGGTGGTGTATCCAGAGAGAGAGAGTGAGTATCAAATTTTGGTTGTCAATATTATTGATGGGATTTCTTCATAGGTGTATGATTCTAGGAGTGATTCATGGAACATTTGTGGTAGTTTTGACGGGAGGTTTTCCATGTTGGGGAATGCTGCTCATTTAGATGGAATTTTTTTCTACCTCACCCATGGTCTTAATCACTTGTTGGCCTTTGATGTTGATGTCAAAACTTGGGATTTGGTTGAGGTTACCATTCCCCCTACGGTTTGCCCACATATACTGGAGGGGGTCCCTTGATTCTTGTTGGGGGTATCAAGGAGCTTGAATTTTTGAAGAATATTAGTATATGGGAGCTCAATGAGTCTGTCAAGTAATGGCAGAAAGTGTGTAGTATGCTTGATCATATCTTCAGTAAATTCAGTCATGGTAATCTTAATCACTTTTTCACTATTGGTCTTTGGGGCAAGATTTGCTTTTACAGAAACTACTCTCCAGTCATTTTCATGTATGATATTTTTGAGAACAGATGGTGTGGATTTCCACATTGCCCTATTTACAGTCGCTTGTGTAAGCCAAGCTAGTTTTGCCTTGCATTGGAGCACCGCCTTGACGCGATGGTATAATGTAGGTATCTTAGTTAACTTATTCCCGATGATGCAATCTTGTAAATTACATTCAAAATGTGGGCTTTCTTACCTTCATTTGTGTCTCTCTGTAATTATCTGACAAAGATAGGGAATTCTGCTAATTTAGATGGCTTTTTGTTAATTGACCCATGTAGAAGGATATTTATCCATGGATAGGCTTAACTTTATATTTGAGTTTTCCCTATCAACCCTTTCATATCTACATAAGCAGTTGAAGTGGAAAACTCAAATAGTCTTATTGACAAGAATCACAAAATTTTATTGATAAGCATTGTAGGTGGGATGGGGAATCCATCAACACTTCCTATTTGTAACAGGGTTATGTAACAGTGCATTGAATCAGCTTAAAACAAGTAGATGTAAAAAAACAAACTAGTGACAACAAGAAGAAAGAAAAACATCTGCTCTCATTGCTGGGGATTCTAAAACCATTGCTAAAGAAAAAGGAGGATGGGGCCTTAAAAATATAATATGGTTAGAAAAAACTTTAGTCACAAATGGAATCTAGAAGCTTTAGGCTAGTGTGAAGCCTGCACTGCTTGGTGTTGGAATTTTCATTTATTTGATGATGAGAAAATTTGGTATTTGGCTAGGCAGTGACCTTAAAATTACAGGATTATTATTATTAATAATTTCAAATGAATAGTGTAATGATAGCAACATAATTTATGAGGGAGCATTTCTTAGGGCTATATCAATTTCTTTTACTTGCACAGTAGAAAAAATATAGTGGTGTGTTGTAGCTAGGCAATAATTGCCTTGGAGTTCAGTTCTTTGGAGTTTGAGTTCTCCCAGAAACCTCTAATCTGCACAGTAAACAATTCAGGAACAATTTTCACACAACTATTGATAATGACCAAAACTTAGACTTTGCAAACCCAAGTATTGGTGTTATATATACTATTCTTATGCATAGAATTCGATGGTCTATAGCAGACCCTTTCATTAATTTGGTTGAATTTTCTCAGCTCTCTATTGTATGATGTATATTGCTAGAGGAAGACCTTTTCCATAGTTTGGTTGACATTACTCAACACTTCTTTGTATCTTGTTGTAGGAAGATATATTTGCATTGAATATCAATTTCACTATGGAAGTAGTTGGAGTGCCACGGATCATAACTTTATGAAAGAGGATGTGGTGAGGAGTCTATGATTGTATTTTGAGCCAGTTCAAACCTCATTCAAATCCATTAACTCAGATGAGTAGACAATTGTTGGTATGGTTAAGGATGTTCGAATCAAGTTGGGGGAACGGATAAAAAGGAAAAGCCTCACCATTGTTCTATTGGATGACTATTAGGTGGTGTTTGGACAAGAGTTCATGCAAAAAAAGAAGCAAATTCCCATTCTCCACTTAAATAGAATGTGGATGCAAAGTTTAAATCCCAACCATGGCACATGGCAACCTTATTTATGATGTGAACACAAAAGATTGTTATGGTTTAAGAAATTTCATGTTCATGGTATACTTTGAAGTGTAAGGGTTAGGTTATGCTATTCTATTTTCTAAAATAAGTTTGATTGTTGTGTTGATGTCTCATTTGTTGTTAATGAGTTATTAAGAGTTTTCCCACATCATCTGCCATGTTTATTTCCCAAAATTGTTGAGTACTCCTAAGCTACTAATGCCATAAGTGAACGCTAAGAAAATGTAATAGGATCTTAAACCATTTATAACAGAGTTCATAAGAATTTTCTTATAGCAACACAATTAAAAGAATACAAGAACAATTTAGTTTTCAAACAATTGTCCCAACTCATAATTCTACAAGACAAAAAAACATTGCCACTTATTTCTACTATCAAAATGAAGGAGAATAACTTCACTGACTAGAATTTTAGAAAATCGCATATTAGAGTGTGTCTCCACTTTTCACAACTATCCCAACTCATACTTCTATAGAACAAAGGAAATTGTCATCTATTTCTAGTATTGAAATGGAGAGTGACTTCAATAATTTTAATTTTAGATAATAGCATATAGGCCGACGTACTTCATAGTTTATAGGTGAGGATGTTACTAAGGAATGTTAGTGGTATTTCAATATGTCCATGCATCAAGAGTCAAATTTATTAAAAATTAGAATTATTCTAAAAACTCATCTAAATATGCCTTACAAATTCAAGTGAAAAAGGCTCTACGATACCCATAATTCGTTCATTGTCATATACCTTACAAATTCAAGTGAAAAAGTCTCAAGTGAAAACCTTCAGTTATAGAGGCAATATGAGCATCCAAAGACAACGAATGACTTATGGGTATCGTAGAGCCTTTTTCACTTGAATTTGGCTTGTTCAAATTTTGTAATGTTTCACACATTACATTTAATTTAATAATTCTCCAATATTTATTATTAGAAATTATTAAATTAAATTATTATAATGGTTATGTGGGTTTAATAATAATAATACTTGATGTTACGTTATTTAAACCACAGTTAGTTAGATGTATTTAACACCAGTTTGCTTTAATTTCTCTCTTTTATTTAATTTTTATTTTTATTTCTAGCTAACCTTTGTGAATCATGATATATATTAATTTACCTCATTTGTCATTAATCAAGTTTTGATTTAATAAGGTTTCATGAGTTATGTACCTACCATCTCTTTTTCCCAAAAAACATTATTTTATTTAAAACACTCTTTATTCAATAATCTGACTTATTTATTTGTTTAATTAAAAATAATATTTCATTTACACTATTTTACAACGACTATTCAATTTTGATTATCACAAGGGAATACCCATTGTGGTGAAAGGGAGGTAATCCCTTGTCACTTAGAGTAGGAGGATCTAGGATCCTCAGTGATGTGATCTCAGGTTTTCCTCTCTTACCGAGACAATTTGAGCACAAACACAACACTTAGGATAATTTGTTGGCCATAGCCTCAGCTGGGACAACCTTTTCTTCAACAATAGAAAACAATATTGAACATTTGATGAAAAGGGTAAAAGAGCAACATAAGAGATTGAAGAAAGCACATCAAGAAATTGAAAGGTCATAGAAGGAAAATTAGGCTTTATTGGCTTCTAGATCTTATGATAAACATTATTAGAGTGCAACATTAGAGGTGAATAAATAATTGGAGGATATTGTGAAGCAGTTGTATTAGGATCTCCAGAAACTCCAGAAGATGGTTGCCATACTCATCTAGATTCAAAATGCAATTAAAGGGAAAGGTGTGCAACTCAAGGACACCTTGTCAACCATTGATATGATGCATACATGGAGTACAAAACACCTTGATTCACTAGAAGAGTTTCCAAGAAAATATGAACTAAGTTGGGAAAGAGATAAAGTTGAAATAAGACTCTCCATCCAACGCAGGAAAAGCTCAAAAATGATGTGATAAAAACTATGAACACTTATCAATAACATCACATCATGATGGGTAGAATAATAAAATATCACAAGTTAGTCTCCATCAGAGCCTAAGGAGAGGTGAGGCATGAGTAGGATATTGAACATGAAGTATAGGCAATGATTCTTGCACACCAACTAGCGTTCACATAAAAAGATACAAAGCAGACAAAAGAGGCACTGGGACAACATTTGGTGGAGCCCCTTAAGCTGCACACTATGCTAACTTCATTATTTCATAGAATCCAAGATGAGTTGAAGAAAATGGTGCTTGATACATGTCAATATGAATTCCTTGATGAAATCTTAATTTCAAGAAAAGTTTTATCTATTGCAGTGCATTATAAGGCTTAACATAGTCATATGACCCAAGGGCTACAAATCTAAGTGCATTCCTTATCAATTTTGGGGTTGGGTCCATGTTAGGTGTTTATTTCAATGAAAAGATTAATTTTAAATTTTAATATAATTATGAAAAAAAAAATATAAAGTAACTTTGAAATTAGAGACGATGGTAGGTGAAAATTCATGGACGGTGAAAAGTCACCTCACCTTTGTATAAATATAACTTTCTAGCAAGGAGAAAAGGATCTTAGTTTTTGGACTCTTGGAATATTTTGAAAGGGAGAAGCTTGTAATCACCTTGAGGACTAAGTTTCAGCTTTATGCACTCCCACTATTAGGATTCTTGAAGATACTTTGTGATTTGGCATTCAATGCCACCTCTAATATTGAGAATCCTGAAGGGCCATGGAAAGGAGTTTCTTATCATGTGTTATTGATTATTGTAAGAATTTTCTTTATTTCTATTCATTAATATATGATTGTTGTATATTTGTGGCAAGTTAATGAACTATTTTATTAGCTATAAACTCTTATCATTCTAAGAATTTCTTGCTGATTTTTACATGTGTTTATGCTGGTTGTTGATTGTAAATTGTTTCACAATTAATAGCTAGTATACTTTAGCCATCATGTATCTTAATTAAAGATTGCTATCACTCTTTATTTGAGATTCATGTTTATTATAAATCCACTGTAGCATTCATTTTACAAACTCATTTAAAGTATTTTTATTGAAATTGATATTACTTGCATATCATTAAGGGCTTAATTTGTGTTCCCTTTTCATATCTCATCTCTCCAAAATTTAACATTGACAAAAGTATTAGATTAAATCTAGGCCAAAAAACTGGATGGGACTCTCATCCCAAATGGTGTAAATCCTAAATGGGGCTTCATACTAGATAGATCCCCTTAATATTGTAAGTGGTGCATGCACCTTTCAGATTTACTATCCAACTTGGTTGTTTTCTCCTCTGGAACATGTACTTATGTATCACAACCAAATACCCTAATATGTGAGAGAGAGGGTTTCTTACCAATCCAAACCTCATGTGGAGTCTTATCCTCCAACATTGATGAAGGTGATTTATTACCTAGGTAACATGCAATATCCACTGCCTCTTCCCAAAGTTCCTGTCCTAACCTAGCACCACTGAGACTTCTCCTTGCCTTTTCCATTAGCATCCTATTCATCCTTTTTACAACTCCATTTTGTTGAGGTGTGTATGGAGCAACCTTGTGCCATGCTATACTACACTTCTTACACTTCTTTTTTGAGTTCCTTCCTGCAGAACTCTCCACCATTATTAGTGCTTAACACCTTCATCTTCTTATCTATATAATTTTCCACTAGAGCCTTTAAGTGTTCAAACCTTTCAAAGACTTCATATTTATTTCTGAGGAAATATATCCATGTATTCCTTGAGAATTCATCTATAAATGAGACATAGTACACATATTTACCTAGCGATGGAATTGACACAGGTCCAAACATATCACTGTGCACTAGTTGTAGTATTCCTTCTCCCCTCTTAGCACTGGAGGAGAACCTCACTTGATTATGGTTCCCTTATACACAATGTTCACAAAAATAAAAATACAGAGAGAAATTAGACATACCTTCTACCATGCCATTACCATGTAGTATTCAAAGGACCTTCTCTCCAATATTTCTTAGTCTTTGATGCCACAACATAGTCTTTTCTCTAGAAACTTCAAGGTTTTATGCTCCATTCTCAGGAAAAATAGAATCATTACACCCATCAATAAAAATACTACCCAAACAGTTGTACAAAGTTTCTATGTGAACTCCCCTCATCAATACCAATGCTCCTTGAACCATCTTGCAGGTATATTTCACATACAATGTTTTTACACCTACATCATCCACCATGCTTATAGAAATTAGATTTTTGGATAATACTATAATGTACAGAAAATGAGGGTGTATTATAATCCTTCCACCTATCAACTTTAACTTGAACTTTACTGATCCTATGATATTGGTTTTCTTTTCATCACCTAGGAAGAAATCAACACCATCATAAATCCCATACTCGCAAAATCACTCCCTGTGGGGAGTCATATGAAACTATGCACTTGAGTCATTCAACCATGACTCATGATATACATGTGTACTTGAAGAAGCCAAGTACACATCCCCACCTTCATCTAAGTTTCGTAGAAGGAACATCATCAGATCCATTTCCTTTCTTAGTAGTTTTGGGTCTACAATCTTTCCTATAATGCCCTTCTTTTATGCATTTCTAGCATATCTTTACAAATTTTCCTGGATATTTAGATCTCCATCTAGATTTAGATCTCCCACTTGAGGACTTATTTCTCTTTCTATTTTGGGAGCATCCTCTCACAAAAAACGCATATTCATTCAGATTGTCCATGTTTTTCTATCTATCTCCTTCAACAACAAGGATGAGACTATGTAACATCCATGGTGAAAATTCTATGTAATAATGTAAATAAAGGCAAAATAAGACCACGGGTAAGGGACACATATTCCAAGCTAAATCTTGGGAAAAGATATCCTATTGGGCTTCAATGGATGTGTGTTTTGGCTAAGGAAATTGGCAAAGGCTAAGGTAAAGGCATTAAAAGGAAAAAATGCATTTTGACACAATTATTTATGAAAATAAAAGAAATTAGGAGAAAAGGAAGGAAAAAGTCACAGGCTGCATGTGAGGAGGAAATTGAAGGAAAATAATGGAAAATGAAGAAAATAGAGGCCTCATTCATAAAAAGGATTATGAGGATCAGTTTGCAAGCTCTGGCTCAAGCTTGGTTAGTGTAACCTTTTGTCAGTCCAAGTTTGGAGCTCTCTCATTATTCTCTCTCTCTCACTCTTGGTCACTTAGATTTTTCTTAGAGCACTCTAGTTGGAACAAAGGAAAGGAAAAGAAAGCAAGGATTAAGGAAAGGAAAGAAGGATCAAGCAGTTTCAACAGGAATACTTGCAGGTAACCTTTTGCATGTGTGATTTCCTAGCTAGTTTAGACATGCATTGCTTTGCCTATTGGTGTATGGTTCTCTTATTGTCGATGACTTGGTTTTTATAGGTTATGATAGTGGATTTCAGCCTAGCCTAGACTTTTTTTTGGATGCCATGGTATGTTGGGATGTTTATCTCAGTTTTGAGCTTTGGTTTGCGGAAGGATTTCAGAATCCAAGGCAGAGGTGGTCTCAAGGTTCATTCCCAAAGGCCTAGGAATCCCTTGACCGGTTTTGGCGGGATACACGATAAAGCCTAAGGGAGTAGTCTCATTTTATGGCCTAGTGATCCAAGTTTGGATTGCAGTAAAGCTTGAGAGACAGGGAGACAAAAAATTCCTCAAGGATAGTGATGGATTTTGGATGGTATTCCAAGTTATGTTCGCTTGTGATCGAAGCACCGGTTTTGGTGTGATCATCGTTTGGCGAGGGTTGAGGTGGTTTAACCTCTGGATTCCCTTGGATTTTCTTTGATTGGTTGTTCTATGAGATCCCACATTCATACTTGGAATATGGCACGAAGGTGACTAGCTAAAAGAGAGATTTGGTTCATCTATGTCTATGGTCGGGTGGTACGTGGAAGTTCTGAACCTGGTCAGATTTGCCTATGATTAATAAAAGCTAAGTTCTCTTACTTTTGCACTAATTTATATGTGGATTTAATGGTTGTCATATCTTTGATATTTATATGGTTTTATGCTGGTTATAAGCATGGTTGAATGACTAGTTCATGTCATGGTTGTTTCATGTATTTACTTGTAATTGTTAAATGGATGGATGCAAGACCTAATTGATGATACAATAGTTCAATGGAGAAGGAGGTGATCCTTATGATTATGTTTCATAACTTGTTTCATTCATTTATGCTCTGTCTTATATCCTAGACCTATACGTTGCATTGATGTCAACTGTTTGACAAAATGTCAGTACTAGTTGACATGGTTACTTTGGGTAGACCTGGGAGGGGGTGTTACAAAGTGGTATCAGAGCATGGTTGCACTCTCCTTGGGTGGAAGTGTTGGTCATGCATGCATGTTAGTTGCATGTGTGTCCCTTGCACTTGCATTCCATGTGCTTGTTGTATTGCATCCTATGCATCATGGTTGTGGTAAGGTTATCATGAGGATCTTGATGTTGATTTGTTGAATGGATTGTCAGGAGTATATGATGGGTTACATGAGTATATGCAGTTTGATTACATCATTGTATGTTGGGTTGCATTCTTGGTTATTTTATCACATGCATCAGCCTTGTAGGTTGATTACAAGAATTGATTGCTTATGCTCGACTACATGCGGTTATGCGTATGTGTAGTTGATTAAGCATTGCTTATGCAGGTTGATAGTTGCATGAGGCAACGTGTACAATGGAGTAATGGTCTCGCTCATGCATGTATGGTCTTGGTTATAGTTATGCATGAATAGTAGCTAAAACATGCCTTGTGAAGTCATGGTATGAAATTTAGGTCATCAGGGTGATATTGGTATGTTATGATGTTAATGTATTGGCTGAGATAGAGCAAGAGATGCAAAGCATCATAATAAGGTTGCAACATTGGACTTTGGGGTAAGAGAAAATCAGCATACAAGTATTTTATGTTTGGCATGCAGGTATGTAAGTCAATGATTGTTATATGCATTAGGTTTATATACATTAGACTTATGTGCATGTCTTTTGATGTTATGGTTACATTCATGATAGATGTTAGTTGAGTAGTGTAGTTATATGCATATGTGTTAGTCAAGAATGATAGTAACCTGTAGTTGTATGCATTTCTATTGTTGTTTTATATTAAATAACCCGATGATTATGTTATATGTTGTTGATGAGTATGTTATAGATTAACTTGTTATTGTTATATGACAGTTAGCTTGATGATTAGGTTATATGTTGTTGATGAGAATGATAGTTAGCTTGATGATTAGGGTTATAACATTTATACCTTGATGTTATATGTATCATGCTAAATTGGATTGGCCTATGCAGATGGTTATGGTTACAATATTCAGGTATGAGCCGACATATTTGTGATATGGTGTTGTAATGAGTTATGATGTAAACATGTTAGCTACTGACTATTCTGGATATCATGATCTTATTTATGTTTGAGTTGATATGTTTTTAAGTTATATCGTGCTAACTAGATTGATTATGAAGACAAGATAGCCTCCCCTTAGACACAATAAGGTAAGAGTTTTCTTATGTTGTATATTTGGTGCTTGACTATTTGATTATGTCGTCTAGTTGATTTATTTAACAAGGTATGTTGCAAGTTGGTTGAATGTTTGATGAATTGAATAACATGAGTATGTGTTCAAATGATATTGTTTTAAGATGATTGTGCTTATACATATGAGTTGAGATAGCTGAAATGTACTTAAGTATGATAGGCGATAGTTGTAGCATTATGTATAATGACTGATGACTATGGGTTGACTATGGATTATGACATGATTGTTAGTCCTAGTAAAGTTTGATTTCGAATTGATAGATATAATTGTCTTGATATGTGGAACATGTGGTTAACATGTGCGAGAAGTTGCAGGAAACATGCTTGGTATTAGCATGACAAGGTAATAGTTGATGTGTTTATATAACTAATAGTTGAGTGACGCAACAGTGCATAGTAAGCCTCAATTGTAGAAAGGAAAAAGGTAAAAGAAAGGATTTGGGCAAGAATTTATTTGGCTAGGTTTGGAAACCATAATTCCAAAAAAATGAGTGCTTTGCATATAGGGAGTCTTCTTAACCTTGATTTTGTTGACATTATGTGGATATGTGCTAGATTCATGAACATTTCCTTGACATGTATATTAACTAGTCTCTAGTTACAGGTGGATCTGTCAAGATAATTGGAGTCCCTTGAGAGATGGCATGGATGTGTTCAGTTGGAAGGTAGCAAGATTGACATGACAAGATAAGGTAACTAATGTATTGTTATGCACTGACATTATGTGTTTATGGAAGTATAATGTAGGGAGTTGCATGGAAAGAGAGATTGCCACGAACCTTGAAGAAGGCTAAGGTTGAGCTTTCATTTGGAAGCACTGGGAACCATGGGGATTGAATGATGGTGTCTATTGTTAGTCTTATGCTTTTGGTCTTTTGCGATTGTTGCGCTTGATTTCCGATTTTGCATGTGTCTAGTGCATAGCTATGCCACTTTGTTGCGGTGCTGTGTTGTTATTGGGTTTCATGGTTTTACTTCTTGCTTGTTTCTTGGTCTTGCCTTTATTGTTTTGAGAGTCTTGGGAATTGGTTGGGGAAGAGGAAAAGTTGACGAAGATCAGGGAGAGATGTGTGGTACGTGACAGGTAATGTAAGACTCATATGAAGCTCTGTGCATGAGTAAGCATAGCGGAAGGTAAGACTATGATAGTTGACTGGACTGGTTGGGTATATTGTGGTATGTGGACAATGGTAGTACAAACATGAAAAGGGTAACCATAAAAGGTAAAGTAAATGGATCTGAGGTGTTGGATGCCTTGGCTATGTTGGGAATCGTTGTTCTCAATGTTGTGCATGCTGTGTATAAATAAGGAAGTTCTCTTAACCTAGACCTTATGTTATCTGATAATTATGTCATAATCATGATTATGATGATGTTTATATATGTATACAGGTATGTATGTACGTATGTATGTCGTTGTTTGACAGGATGATGATTATTTTATGCTAATGATTATATATGTATGTATGTATTTATGCCACTGTCTGACAAGGTTGTCAGGGATCGTTCTGGTGGAGGAATGATTTCTTATTCAGGTGAATGACATGAAGAGATTCCTGGTTCATGAGCAATCAAGTGGGAAGAGTAGTCATGAAAAATATATGAGGTCAGTATCATGTGGATATGAAATGATATTTTATACTTGTATTATGTATATGTTTATGATAGGTAATGTGGAAGGATATGTTAGCCTCCTGCTGCAGCAGGTTAATCATCTTTCATGATCGACATTTTTACATGCCAAATATGTCGTACTATGCATGCTGCAATGCTCCATATTTGCTACAGATGGCCAAAGAAGTGTCCATGGGAGTGTGCTAGTCTCACTGCCACTGCTGTGTTCCAATTTTGATAAGCAATCCATTTTTTGGTTTGAGGCAGTTTTTCAGTTGGAGGACTTCAAGCGAGGCATGTCTAACTCCTCCCTTCTTCCTTTTTCCCTAAGTCACTCACTAACTTCCCCTAAAGAGGTCAAGATCTGCTTGATACCTCTTAGTTTCATCATTCTTCATATCATTTGCCTTGGTGAAGATCTGCTTCACTCAAGGAATGATCACACTTCTTCTATCAGTCATTTTCCCCCATTGATAGCCTAAGACATCATTCTTAGCACTTTTTCTCATCATTGTCATATTAACTATTAACTTTACTATGTAGCTCCCTATTTATTTCCCTTTCCCCTACTAAAACTATGTATATTACTCCCCTATATACTTATCCCCTCCCCCTGGTTGAAAGATAACCATATACATCCTTGGGAATTGCTAAGTTTATCTGAAACTTAGCAAGAACCCTCATTGCCCCTCTCAAACACATCACATGCCTCCTTAATGCCTTTGGAATCCTTCCAAGGCATGAAAATTCCCAAAAAAACATGCAAAAATCAATAAAAACCTTCAAAAAATGAGAAAATCCTTCCTTTTGGGCCATCGGACCCCTTCCGATGGCTCACAAACCATTCGTAAGCATAAAGGCCACCCCTCCGAATTCATTTTTCTTTGCATTGTAATAAAATGCATGCTCCGAAGAGAAAAGGCTCTTTTTGGTCCCCCTCCGACGCGATATCGCTATCGGGAGGGGGTAGTGGCATATTATTAACATATATGGCAGCTCTCCGAAGGCAGGTGCCCTCCCTCCGACGCGATATCGCTGTCGGAGGTCGGGTGATCCCATACATATGCATTGTTTGCATTGCGAAAGGCTCTGAAATGACGGACCCGACATAACAATAAAGCAGAGCTCAATGGTGTATCGGGTCCGCAAGCCTATTTTTTTTATAAAACCTTCGATATGAATCGCCGATGGGCCGGACCCGATTTAAATAAAGAAGCGGCCTATAAACAGTTCGGGTCCATGGCCTTTATCGCGTTGGGGTTCCAATGGTTGTACCGCTCCGAATGGCCAGAGCCGAAATAAATTGAAGCACAATTTTGAAAGCATTTCGGGTCCGTAAGGTCCCCGGGTGCAGCGAAAAGGAGTTCTCCGATATTCCGGAGCCGATAATTTATAAAGGGCAGTTTTGAAAGGGATTTCGGGTCCGTTGGACCCGTTTCAAATGTAAATCCGCCGATATGATGGGTTCCGATGGTTCGGACCCGATCTCCATATAAAGCGCAACACATATATGTTTCGGGTCCGTAAGGGCCCCTTGTTCAGCGAAGTGGAAAGGCTCCGAATGGCCGGAGCCGAAATAACAATAAAGCAGAGCTTAATGGTGTGTCGGGTCCGCAGACCCTTTTTTATTAAATCCGCCGATTGAAGTCGCCGACGGGCCGGACCCGAAATCCATAAAGAAGGAGCCTATAGCCTGTCGGGTCCGTGCAGTTTTGGAGGCATTTTGTTTTGGGTTCCGCTGATGGGCCCGACCTGGAATAAAATAAAGAGGGCCTCAAAGCATTTCGGGTCCGCCCTTTGTTTCGCTCATCGCAAGTTTTATGTGGCCGCCCCCCGGTCCGCCCCGACGCTGATATTGCGATGAGATCTGGGCCGTTGGATCGGCCCGCGCCGGATCCAACGGCCAGGACTTAAAGTTGTCTGCAATGCCCGCCAAAGCCATTTTTTCGTTAAAATTTCATGTTTTTGACACATTTTCTGTGTTATTTGGAAATGGGCTGTTTTCAAAGGTTTTTTTATGCGGTGACTGCGCCCGCCCAACAAAGAAGAAAAAATGGTTTTTGCAGCAATTTTCTAAGTCTCTCTAGCCCAAAAAACACTTCTAAAGGCATGATTCCTCCTCAGATGCCTCCAGAGCGCTGCTTCTCCATCAATTATGGAATTTTATCAGTTTAAAGGCATTTTTTGATCGGCCAAGCGCCGATAGCAGCTCCTAAGGCAGTAGACAGCGACAACAGTCCTTTGGCTGAACAACAGCTAGAAAGGGGCGATTTTGACATCAAAGTGTATCAGAGGAAGCAGCAAAGAGTATCAGATCAAAATATCAGCAGCCCGAAGCAGGAGAACATTAAAGAGTCCCCCAATCAAAGCCTGCCAAATCACAGTTATGAGCATTAAAGCCACTTGGTAGCAGCAGAATCGCTTAAAGAGGCAGTTCAAGTGTTTTAAAGCCCAGTTATTGCAGAAACAGTGAACCACGCCACATATGAGCGGCGCAGCAAGTCCCAAGGCACAGTTATTGCAGAAGTGCCAGTGCATTGCTCAAAAGACCAATATTTATTCATTCTTGATGGCTGTTGCTCCCTACGCAGCTGTTAGATAGGCATTCTTTCATTTATTTTCAATAAATGTTAGGTTAGAAGCATTCATTTCTCCAGATCTGCTATCAGATCTGCTGTTGTAGATATTTTCTCTATTTATACCACCCTCTGGATAGTGTAAAGGGTTGGTTGGTTGTATTTCTCATTCCAGACTTGCGCTATAAGCTTAAGAACTTCTGTAATCAAAGATTGCTGGAATATTTGCATCTGAACTGGTTGGTTGTGCTTTCAATGGCTGAAGAGCTTTGATGTGGAATTCATGTGCTTGCTCATGGTTCAATAAGTCTTTCCTCCCTCTGTTTACCAGTTTATATGTATCTGTATCATCTATATATCATAATCTAAGTTGCAGGAAGAAGGAATAGTTTAGAGCTGGCTTTCATGCCCTCTGTGCTCAATTCTTGTAACTTTTCTATGTTTTCCTCTGAATTAGTGATAAATATGCATACTTAATTGATCATGTTTAAGCTATTTCTCATTTCTGAATGCTGTTTATGAATCCTTCATTGCTCCTATATAGTCTTCATCCACTTTCCCTCTTTGGCTGGATGAGAGATCCTTAATTGCCTCTCATCCCCTAACCTCCATTTCATCCTTGTTCCAGCATTTAATCATTGTGCCATGCGTAGCTATCCTGCTCCATATTCCCCTCTTCTGCCAAGGAAAACGCACCCTTCAGTTCACATTCATTGACTCCATGCCCAATGGTTTGAACTTCTTACACTTTGTATGCCAACTCTGCTTGAATAGATCAACCATCCCACCAAACTCAAACAAAACCCATGTGCATCATATCTAGCCTAAAATCATCCCTTAAACAAAGCTAAATCCTAAAGAGAGAGCCCTCTCTGACTGCAGGTAGGCTAGGACCTGCAGTCCAAAGATTGGTTTGTGGTTACCTCGGCCGTATCCCTTTGGGAGTCAAAAGGGACAACCTGAGTGATAACATAATGGCGACTCCACTGGGGACCTGAAATCATTTGTTTATTACTGTATACCCCCAATTTTGATCAGTTTGCCTTGTTTTCTGGAGAAAGTGTCCCTTTTCTTCAGAGCTTCTCATGTTTAGCTCTGATCTGTGATGGTGGACAGAGATCAGGCACTTCAAGGTTAATTCATCCACCTGGCGACTCCACTCAGAATAAAGACTCCACTGGAGAAATGAACCCAAAAGAGATATATGAGCAGATCAGGCTTTTGACCTGGATTACTATCCAAGAGGTCATGTTTTTTCTCCATAAAGTTTTGCTGTGTATATTGTATTTTAAAGACGATTCTATATCAGATTTTTATGATTTTCCTTTGGAAAATGTTGTTGAAAAGCCTCCTTGCACATTAGAGCAGCAGTCTTCAAATGCTGTTGAAGATCATCATACAACCAAGGAGGAACCAAAAATAGAGCCCAGTCTTACAGTTCCTGTATATACTCCTGTGTCTCGTAAAGTTCCTGATAGATATAAGCCTCTCATTTTGCCTCCTGTGCTTAATCCTCTGCCTACAAATCATCCTGAGTATCTCCCTAGATTTGATGGAGAGAATGGTATTACTGCCCAGAAACATATCCAGGATTTTGAAGACTATCTTAATATCTTTGAAGTGGAAGAGGAAGATGTTAGTCTTAGACTGCTTGCCCTTTCTTTGCAAGACGAAGTTAGGACTTGGTTTAAAGCATTGCCTGAGGCCAGCATCTCTAATCTTCAGCAGTGTTCCAAGCTCTTCCCTGATAGATGGATAATTAAAATCAATTTCCTCTCACTCATCGAAGAATATAATCAGTTAGAAAGGTGTCCAAATGAATCTGTTAAGCAATTTTATGATCGATTCAATCAAGTTTATCTTTCTATGCCTTTGAATATAAGACCTCCCCCTGATTTAGCTCTATTGCACTATCCTAGAGCTTTTGACACAGAGATGGAATTCCGTTTGAGAGAAAGATTCCCGTCCACTTTGAAACAAATGCAGGACATAGCAGTGGACGTGGAGGCAAATCTGAAGATGAGGGAAAAATAGCGCAAGGCAGAGCAAGAAGAAAGACTTCATAGTGTGTTACAAAAGTCAGAAGAAATGATGCAGTTGATCACAATGAAAGTAGAAAGTTTAGAGTGCCAGGACACATCTGTTGTGCAAGAGGAAAGTAGTGACATTCACGAACAAACCTACCACAAATCAGATGACATATTCATAGAGCCATATGTGAAGGAGGAGTCTCCTGATATACTGTGTGAATATAATAGCTTCTCTTCTTTCAACTGTTTGCCCAAATATGATCTGTATGATGATGATTATGAGCCTAACGACCAAATCAGCCTTGCAGAGGAATCAGATCCTATTTTGGCAGGAAGCGAAGTTCAAGCTCAGCAGCTTGAATGTAATGATCAGCTTGCCCAGTTCAGCTATGAAGTAAAGGAGGAAAGCGCAGAAAATTTTGATATCAGCGAAGGAACTTTACCTTTCTGTTTTGAATCTTTTCAATTTATTAAGGAGAACTATCATGCAATTAATAAGCATTTGTCAGCAAGTCTTGTTATTGACTGCCTGGAGGATGATCAAAATATTGTTCCAGATGCATCGCCTCTAGTTTTGCAGCCCCGAAGAGCCATCGAATATCAGATTGAGGAAGACTCGGCAGCAGCACCTGAGCAAATAAATCGATTCCCTTCCCTGCCGCTTTGTTTTCAGCCATCTCAGGTATTTGAAGAAGAAGAGGAGCAGCCTGCGCAGATCAGTCAGGTTCCAAATGAGCCTGTATGTAATAAAGTGCAGCCACCTTTGCAAGTTTTGAATGACCCATCTACTGGCAGGCAGAATAATGAAAGAGATCAACGCTCTTCTCCATTAGCAGGCTGCAAGGCTCAGTATCAAGTTGTTAATGATTTCTCTATTTCAAAGCATGATAGCTGTCCCAAACTTTTGTACAGTTCTTTATTTCGGCCCAGCAATTGTATATATATGTTGCAGGACAGTTTTGTACAGTGTTTAAACATAGCGAAGGAGGTCAGTAGCTTCCTGATCTTCTCAAAGATTAACAAAGCCATATCAAATTGCAAGATCTCAGTTGGTCTCACCAGCAAGCACAAGCAGCAAAGCCCACTCATGTTTTTATTGCTTAAGTGGCTGCATTGGCTATTTCACTTCACCTAACAGCAAAGTAAGTGCTGGTTAGGGTAGGTAGGTAGGTAGGATCAATAAGCTAGCCAAAGGGAATTTTGCAGAATACAACAACAATTGAATACAAGGCAGTCTGACCTGCTGTTCTTGGCTTTTCACAAGGAAAAGCCATCCCCAAGTGGAGCCACTGTTAGCCTCCTGCTGCAGCAGGTTAATCATCTTTCATGATCGACATTTTTACATGCCAAATATGTCGTACTATGCATGCTGCAATGCTCCATATTTTCTACAGATGGCCAAAGAAGTGTCCATGAGAGTGTGCTAGTCTCACTGCCACTGCTGTGTTCCAATTTTGATAAGCAATCCATTTTTTGGTTTGAGGCAGTTTTTCAGTTGGAGGACTTCAAGCGAGGCATGTCTAACTCCTCCCTTCTTCCTTTTTCCCCAAGTCACTCACTAACTTCCCCTAAAGAGGTCAATATCTACTTGATACCTCTTAGTTTCATCATTCTCCATATCATTTTCCTTGGTGAAGATCTGCTTCACTCAAGGAATGTTCACACTTCTTCTATTAGTCATTTTCCCCCATTGATAGCCTAAGACATCATTCTTAGCGCTTTTTCTCATCATTGTCATATTAACTATTAACTTTACTATGTAGCTCCCTATTTATTTCCCCTTCCCCTACTAAAACTATGTATATTACTCCCCTATATACTTATCCCCTCCCCCTGGTTGAAAGATAACCATATACATCCTTGGGAATTGCTAAGTTTATCTGAAACTTAGCAAGAACCCTCATTGCCCCTCTCAAACACATCACATGCCTCCTTAATGCCTTTGGAATCCTTCCAAGGCATGAAAATTCCCAAAAAACCATGCAAAAATCATTAAAAACCTTCAAAAAATGAGAAAATCCTTCCTTTTGGGCCATCGGACCCCTTCCGATGGCTCACAAACCATTCATAAGCATAAAGGCCACCCCTCCGAATTCATTTTTCTTTGCATTGTAATAAAATGCATGCTTCGAAGAGAAAAGGCTCTTTTTGGTCCCCCTCCGATGCGATATCGCTATCGGGAGGGGGCAGTGGCATATTATTAACATATATGGCAGCTCTCCGAAGGCAGGTGCCCTCCCTCCGACGCGATATCGCTGTCGGAGGTCGGGCGATCCCATACATATGCGTTGTTTGCATTGCGAAAGGCTCTGAAATGACGGACCCGACATAACAATAAAGCAGAGCTCAATGGTGTATCGGGTCCGCAAGCCCATTTTTTATAAAACCTCCGATATGAATCGTAGACGGGCCGGACCCGATTTAAATAAAGAAGCGACCTATAAACAATTTGGGTCCATGGCCTTTATCTCGTCGGGGTTCTGATGGTTGTACCGCTCCGAATGGTCGGAGCCGAAATAAATTGAAGCACAGTTCTGAAAGCATTTCGGGTCTGTAAGGTCCCCAGGCGCAGCGAAAAGGAGTTCTCTGATATTCCGGAGCCGATAATTTATAAAGGGTAGTTTTGAAAGGGATTTCGGGTCCGTTGGACCCGTTTCAAATGTAAATCCGCCGATATGATGGGTTTCGATGGTTCGGACCCGATCTCCATATAAAGCGTAGCACATATATGTTTCGGGTCCGTAAGGGCCCCTTGTTCAGCGAAGTGGAAAGGCTCCGAATGGCCAGAGCTGAAATAACAATAAAGCAGAGCTTAATGGTGTGTCGGGTCTGCAGACCCTTTTTTATTAAATCCGCCGATTGAAGTCGCCGACGGGCCGGACCCGAAATCCATAAAGAAGGAGCCTATAGCCCGTCGGGTCCGCGCAGTTTCGGAGGCATTTTGTTTTGGGTTCCGCCGATGGGCCGGACCCGAAATAAAATAAAGAGGGCCTCAAAGCATTTCGGGTCCGCCCTTTGTTTCGCTCATCGCAAGTTTTATGTGGCTGCCCCTCGGTCTACCCTGACACCGATATTGCGATGAGATCTGGGCCGTTGGATCGACCCGCGCAGGATCCAACAGACAGGACTTAAAGTTGTCCGCAGTGCCCGCCAAAGCCAATTTTTCATTAAAATTTCATGTTTTTGACACATTTTCTGTGTTATTTGGAAATGGGCCATTTTCAAAGGTTTTTGTATGCGGTGGCTGCGCCCGCCCAACAAAGAAGAAACAATGGTTTTTGCAGCAATTTTCTAAGTCGCTCTGGCCCAGAAAACACTTCTAAAGGCATGATTCCTCCTCAGATGCCTCCAGAGCGCTGCTTCTCCATCAATTATGGAATTTTATCAGTTTAAAGGCATTTTTTGATCGGCCAAGTGCCGATAGCAGCTCTTAAGGCAGAAGACAGCGACAAAAGTCCTTTGGCTGAACAACAGCTAGAAAGGGGTGATTTTGACATCAAAGTGTATCAGAGGAAGCGGCAAAGAGTATCAGATCAAAATATCAGCAGCCCGAAGCAGGAGAACATTAAAGAGTCCCCCAATCAAAGCCCGCCAAATCACAGTTATGAGCATTAAAGCCACTTGGTAGCAGCAGAATCGCTTAAAGAGGCTGTTCAAGTGTTTTAAAGCCCAGTTATTGCAGAAACAATGAACCACGCCACATATGAGCGGCGCAGCAAGTCCCAAGGCATAGTTATTGCAGAAGTGCCAGCGCATTGCTCAAAAGACCAATATTTATTCATTCTTGACTGTTGTTGCTCCCTGCGCAGCTGTTAGATAGGCATTCTTTCATTTATTTGCAATAAATGTTAGGTTAGAAGCATTCATTTCTCCAGATCTGCTATCAGATCTGCTGTTGTAGATATTTTCTCTATTTATACCACCCTCTGGATAGTGTAAAGGGTTGGTTGGTTGTATTTCTCATTCCAGACTTGCGCTATAAGCTTAAGAACTTCTGTAATCAAAGATTGCTGGAATATTTGCATCTGAACTGGCTGGTTGTGCTTTCAATGGTTGAAGAGCTTTGATGTGGAATTCATGTGCTTGCTCATGGTTCAATAAGTCTTTCCTCCCTCTGTTTATCAGTTTATATGTATCTGTATCATCTGTATATCATAATCTAAGTTGCAGGAAGAAGGAATAGTTCAAAGCTGGCTTTCATGCCCTCTGTGCTCAATTCTTGTTACTTTTCTATGTTTTCCTCTGAATTAGTGATAAATATGCATACTTAATTGATCATGTTTAAGCTATTTCTCATTTTTGAATGCTGTTTAGGAATCCTTCATTGCTCCTATATAGTCTTCATCCACTTTCCCTCTTTGGCTGGATGAGAAATCCTTAATTGCCTCTCATCCCCTAACCTCCATTTCATCCTTGTTCCAGCATTTAATCATTGTGCCATGCGTAGCTATCCTGCTCCATATTCCCCTCTTCTACCAAGGAAAACGCACCCTTCAATTCACATTCATTGACTCCATGCCCAATGGTTTGAACTTCTTACACTTTGTATGCCAACTCTGCTTGAATAGATCAACCATCCCACCAAACTCAAACAAAACCCATGTGCATCATATCTAGCCTAAAATCATCCCTTAAACAAAGCTAAATCCTAAAGAGAGAGCCCTCTCTGACTGCAGGTAGGCTAGGACCTGCAGTCCAAAGATTGGTTTGTGGTTACCTCGGCCGTATCCCTTTGGGAGTCAAAAGGGACAACCTGAGTGATAACAGGATACATCAATGAAATGAAAGCAATGTGGTATGTGACATGTTGGGACAAGCATGGATAAGACACTGGGAGCAAGGTTTCTTGGTAGAGACAATGTGCTTTGGATGTGAGGTACTATTGTTGTATATGTTGTACATGTTGCATCTATGATGTTGTGTGCATGTGGTGTTGTGTATACATAGCGTGTGTACATGTTTTTTATGCAATGTTATGTACAAGATGGTACATATAGTGTTGTGCGAATATTGCATATGCAGTGCTATGTACATGATGGATATGCGGTGTTGTGTTCATATAGTGTTGTGCACATGTTGGATATGCAGTGATGTGTACAGATGATGATATGTACATGTCGGATATGAAGTGCTATGTACATATGGTGTTCTGTGCATGTTGTACATATGGTGTTGTGTGCATGATTGTATAAGTGGTGCTATGACCATGTGGTGTCATGTACATGTGGTGCTGTGTGCATGTGGTGTTGTGTACATGTCGTGCATGTGATGCTATGTACATGTGGTGTCGTGCACATCTCGTGCATGTGATGCTGTGTACATTTGGTATTGTGTACATGTTGTACATTGGTGACGTGTACATGTGGCATCGTGTACACGTTGTGTAGGTGGTGTCGTATACATGTGATGTTGTGCACACGTTGTTCAAGTGGTTGCAGTGTATAGGTGGTACTGTGTACATGTGGTACATATGCTAATGGTGTAGATGCATGTATTGAATGGTGTTGCATGGCATGTGTAGTTGTATGTGTGTGATGCATACTATGTGTATGTGCACATGGTTGAGGAGAAGGCACTGGGTGTTTTTCGGGTGTGGAAACCGGTCCGAAGTGCATACATAATAAAGAAAAAGGTAGAAGTTAAGGGTTGATTAAAGGATAAGTATCAATATTTTCTTTTCAGTTTTATTATGCATGTGACTTATGACTATAGTATATGATGATTATATGTGATTTATGATGGTTACATGTGATGTATGATGCTGATCTATGATGGTTGTGTTTTGAGCTAACCAGATGTGATATGTTTATACATGATGTTTTGATTAAACAATTAGTTTGATTTGTTGTGTTAGGAAGCAAACATAATTGGGGGTGTACCTTATTGACAAACTACAAATGAGGTATGATTTGAGGTTATTTCAATTTATTTGAATCTAATGGAAGTTATGTGCTTGGAACAAGAATGCATGAACATGCCCGATTGAGTGGTTGAAATCGGCTACAAGAATTAGAAGCAACAACAAAATAAATTGGAACATGTAGCAGTAGGCTAGTAAAACACTTCAGGAACATGTAGCTCATTATGTTATGTACAATTACCCCGCCATTTCAATTTTTTTTTCTTAATCTTATTCTAAGATGCTAAATAAGAAATATGGTCCCTTTAGTTTGTGAAAAGCAATAAAACCTTTACATAGAAATAAATTTCTTTGTTTCTTGCTCTTTAAATAAAAAGTGCTTCAAAAAACTTTCTAAAAAATCAAACATCACAAATCTCACTCGCTTAAGGCTAAGGTACATTCAATCCAAATATTCATGTTGTGATGTGAAGTTACCACAAAAGTCTCAATGGTAGAGCTTTTTAAAACAATCCATTGACAAACATGTGATGCGATAAAACTATCACATATCACCGATTCCAAAATATGTTTTAACGATCCGTTGAAACTTTGCGATGCAATCTGATTCTCACATTTCACATACCCCGAAAACCAAAGGAAGCTAGCCCCAAAAACTTGCGATGCGATATACATCGATCGCATATCGCAATCCCAGTGGAAACAAGTGATACTTACCTCGGGGACGTGTGATGCGATGTTAAAATATAATAAAGTGGTTCAATAATAATAAAGGGAAAACATGATTCAGGCAAGTTAAATAAGGAATTTTCCAACTCTATATGCCAGGTCATCACTTATCACAATCGCAGAAATTCAAAAGACTCTTAGAACATGGCACTTATAACTCCCGACTTGCGATATGCGATTGCTCTTTAAATATTAAAATAATATATTGAAATCGCTCATCGCAAAACCGGAAAGTTTATGGCACACATTCTAATAAGACCTTTGGAAACCTATGATGCGATCTATTCATTGAGCATTAAAGTTTCACGTCGTTGGTTACGACAAAACATTAAGAACAGTTATGATTGTGGTCCTTCAAGATTTCATCCTTCGTGTTAATATTAATTTACAATACGAAATCTTTCGCATCAAATGCTCTTGCTCCGATTTTCATCTGTACTAATCTCAACACTATCTTTACAAGCATTAGCTGCTTTGAAAGTTTTAGCCTATTACTATCCTCTGTTTCATTTTGTAGTTTGAATCTGGAACTATGCAGCCAGCCAAAATGTCAAAGAAAACTTGAAAGACGAAAGTTCCCCCTGCAGTGGTGGAAGGATTAGAAAAAACTGTGTTGATCTCGGATACTACATGTCAAGATTGTGGGAAAATTTCATGGGAAGGCATATATGATATGTTAGAAAAGGAAAATCCAAAGGTAATGGAAGGACATGTAATAGCTCATGGATCTGCAGAGTCAGAAAACAAACTTGGTGATTTAGCCCACACTTTTCTTCATTGAATAGCGGCTTGCCCAAAGGTTTTGCCATATAATGACATGGTAAAATGGGTAATTGAAAGCATCAATATAATGGATAGGATGCTCTTCACAACTGACGGAAGAATGTTTGGATCCTTCAAGCCTGAAGACTTGAAGAAAATGTATCATTTGCCAGAGCCTCAGAAGTACTACAATAAATCATTCCTTGAATCTTTCTCGAAGGAAAATCAAATAGAGTTGGACCCCATCAGACAATGGAGGCACTTCCCTAACAAACACAAGCATGAATCATCCGGTATGTATTCTGTGGACTCCCTAGTGTCTCCATATTGTTATGCTGCCACAATGATGTGTAGACTATTTGGAAGCTCCAATACTGCTAAGTTTTCCATTGAAATGGTTCCATTAATAGAAGCAACATTGAACTCTTTTGTGATGGATTGGGCTAATATCCTATTAGATAAAATGGTCATCCAAATACTTGATTATAGGAAAAATAGGTATGTTTCCACCCGAGTTGTTCCCCCATTTTATATGAGTGCCTATATAGTTGATACCATTTGTTTCAATTCTGATTTTCCCATCATGGGATGGAAATGGACTATCCAGGACCCAACCCCTATCCATGTTTACCATAAATGCCTGTGGAAGACCCAATATAAGAAGCATTTCTACAAAAATTTTCATGGTTTCATCCTACCCATTCATCAGGCCATTTTTAATAGACCAGCTCCTCGGCTGTCTGAGGAGGCTAGTATTGATTTAACTTCAATTGGCAGTTGGTTTGGGGAAGAAATGTTCACATACATTAGGGTTTTTGGTAGCATTACCGACCCGCATGTCCTTCCTCTTTATGTCCTAGACAAACTATTGGCTAGGGAAATAGCCTATTAGACAGTTGAAAAAGGGCTTACGAAAAATCTCAAAGATGCCAAGAAACAGTTATGGCCTACCTTTCCTGTTTGATGTGACATCTATTCATTGCATGACTATAAACATGCCCAAATTGAAGCCGAGAAAACAAAGGGTTTGAACCTAGCTGTTATTCCCAAAAGACAGTATGACCCGAATAAAGTTGCTTTTAATTTTACTGCTCAGGTAAAGGTTAAACAATTTGTCCATGAGGACGATGAATTCGATGACTTATTTACATCAGCAGAGACATTCACACAAGTGAGCCACCTGGCAAAAATCAAGCTGGAATCAGCAAAAATGGACCAATTCATCCAATACAGGACGTAAAGGCTTCAGACAGTACCACTGGACTTATTGAATATTGCACCAGTCATCTAGCAAACAGAGCAAAGCATGGAGCAGGATATAGAGAAAACTTCTGGTGCAGCCGAGACAAGCGACAAGGCAAGTGAACAGTTAGGCACAAATGTCCACATTGATCCGATATTGATCAAAGAATGGGAACAATTTGATCAACATATCAAAGGTCAAAGTGATACCCAAAATGTTATCACACCGGGATCCCCCTTAATACAACATCCCATGATTCATGATCCTGTGATTAAAAAACCATCTAGTGAGGAATCGGCTCTAAAAGAAATTGAGATAACCCCTGAGTATCATTCATCAGAGATTACATTGAGCATTGAGGGAATTCCACCATTCGATGTGTTTTATAGCCCTAAACACAGAGTTGTAGTCAAAAGGCAAAGGAAAAAGAGAAATATAGACCAAGAATCAACAATAGTTCCTCAAGATGAATCCATGAATGTCATCTGGAAAGACTCAGAAGTCGATCCCTCTGAGGACTTGACCAAATTATCTTAGTTTATAGGAGCATATACAACTACCATGATAGATAAAGCAACCGAAGTTAATCAATTGGTCAAGAAAAAAGAACAAGAGATTAAACAAATTGAAGAATAGTTAAGGGTGAAAAAACAAAGGATTGATCAACAGGATATTGAGAGACAACAACAACTATCTCAGGAGTTCGAACGGCTAAAACTGGCACATCATGAAGAGATCAAATCTAAGGAAGAGAAAATAAAGCAGCTACAACTCTCAATGGAGCAATTCAAAGACAACCCAAAGTTGAAGAGTTCATAAAGGAAGCTTTAGAAGTAAATAATTTCTTATCTCAACAGCTAACCCAACTCTGCCAAAAGATATCTCTCATTTATCCACTATGTATCAAAACCAACGCACTGATAGATCCACTGGTCAATTCTAGGTTGGAATTCGAGGATGTAGATGACAAAATCACAGGTTACATCTCTTGGTAAAACACATAAAAGGGAAGGGCTGCTCAATTGCCTATAATTGAAGAATCTCATAAGGAGATATTATTTTCAGAATGGGAGACACAACTGATCAAAGCAGAAAGAGCTATTTCAAGGGCCAGGGTGGTGATGAATAATATCATTGAGCTGATAAACAATAACTTACACAATGCCAATTTAATTTTTGAGTGTTCCCCAGAAAACCTTCCAAAAGCAAAAGTGTTGGAGAAACAATGGAAGAAAGATTTGAATACCAGAGAGGAATAAATCAAAATACTAAAAATCCTCAAGTGGGATACACATTGGTTCTTTTTAGTCAAACCACATAGCCAACAATTGACAATCAAATGTCTTGTTGATGTAGCCGATCGCATGATGCCAGAACTCTCAGATGCAGTATACACAGGTTAGTTGCATGCTAGGATGAGTCATCCGTTAGAGATCCAAACTATGCTCAAGATTTTCCAGTTAAAGCCACAGGAGGAATAATAGATGCAATCCATCTTTTCAAAAGTGATCACAATTCTATTTTTAACATGAAATCCCATATTTTGAGAAAGGTTGTTCCAACCACTCTAAGCACTTTTTATAAACAATTTGTTTTTATTTTTGCTATAAAGACCCTTTCATGTCATTTTAGAAAGGGTCCTCAGAATTGTATCAAATTAGATTTAAGAAGATAGCACTTCTGCACTTCTTAATTTACTTTTGTGAAAACAGTGGTTCAAGGTTCAAACTTGTTGTAAAGGGACTTCAGGAGGACTTGCATTTTTGTATCTTATTGAAGTTTTCAGAATAAGAAGAGCGAACCAGATTGTTATTTTCATAAGAAGACTCAAATACATATGGTACTTTTATCAATGTCTTTTTGTCTCGTTTTATGCAATTAACAGTCTTTTGATTTGATATTGTTGTTATATGTACATGTCTCACACAATTCTACATTATATCACTTTTGAATAAGTTAGAATTGATATTCTGAATACATATGTCAACAATTGATATTATTCTGATATGCGATATGTTTTTATATTACTTTGTTTAACTTCTTATTCAAAGTGATCATCATTCAAGCTTAACTTTCTGTAGGTAAGTGATTAATTTTCATTATCATTTGTCTATTAGAAATCATTATAAATCGCATTGATATTAAATCACCTAGGTTATATAGATCTATTTGTATATTTTCATAAGTTTACAGATCAAACCATCTATCATCTTGTTATATATTTTAGACACCCATTCATCAAATCACACTTTATTGGGAAACTGGTCCCATACTATCCAGTCGGAGCCACCATACCAAACAGAAAAGGAGCTGCTTTAAGGTCCGGACCGGGTGGTTATCCCCCAATGTTGGTGCAACGATTTTAGAGGCATCAACAGGTTATTATATTGTCATGATGTTTTACTCTTGAGTGGGGCATTCATTGTAAATACTGCAACAAGCTAAGTTATAAAGCTCCATGGGTAGTATGTTTTGTTTTCAACAGTTTTCCCGAGGTCTTGGTATGGTTTAACACCGAGGACAGTGTTCCCCAAGGGGGAGGATTCTGTAATAGCCCTAGTGAAAATTCTATGTAATAATGTAAATAAAGTCAAAATAAGACCACGGGTAAGGGACATGTATTTGAAGCTGAATGTTGGACAAAGATATTCTAATGGGCATCACTGGATGTGTGTTTTGGCTAAGGAAATTGGCAAAGGCTAAGGCAAAAACATTAAAAGGAAAAAATGCATTTTGGCACAATTCTTTATGAAAATAAAGGAAATTAGGAGAAAAGGTAGGTAAAAGGTCATAGGTTGCATGTGAGGAGGAAATTAAAGGAAAATAATGGAAAATGAAGAAAATAGAGGCCTCATTCATAAAAAGGATTATGAGGATCATTTTGCAAGCTCTTTGCTCAAGCTTGGTCAGCGTAACCTTTTTTCAGTTCAAGTTTGGAGCTCTCTCATTATTCTGTCTCTCTCACTCTTGTTCACTTAGAGTTTTCTTATATCACTCTAGTTGGAATAAAAGGAAAGGAAAAGAAAGCAAGGATCAAGGAAAGGAAATCATGATCAAGCAACTTCAATAAGAATACTTGCAGGTAACCTTTCGCATGTGTGATTTCCTAGCTAGTTTAGACATGCATGGATTTGCATGTTGGTGTATGGTTCTCTTGCTATCGGTGGCATGGTTTTTCTAGGTTATGACAGTGGATTTCAGTCTAGCCTACCATTTTTCCAGATGCCATGGTATGTTGGGATATTTATCTTAGTTTTGAGCTTTGGTTTGTAGGATGGATTTTAGAATCTGGGGCGGAGGTGGTTTCAAGGTTCATTCCTGAAGGCCTAGGAATCCCTTGACTAGTTTTGGCGGGATACATGGTAAAGCCTAAGGGAGCGGTCTTAGCTTAGGGCCTAGTGATTCGAGTTTGGATTGCGGTAAATCTTGAGAGACAGGGAGACGAAAAATTCCTCAAGGATAGTGATGGATTCCGGATGGAATTCCAAGTTATGTTCGGTTGTGATTGGAGCACCGGTTTTGGTGTGATCATGGTTTGGTGAGAGTGGAGGTGGTTTAACCTTTAGATTCCCTTGGTTGTTCTTGGATTGGTTGTTCTATGAGATCCCACATTCATGCTTGGAATATGGCAAAAAGGTGACTAACTAAAAGAGAGATTTGGTTCAACTATGTCTATGGTCCGGTGGTACATGGAAGTCTCGAACCTGGTCATATTTGCCTATTATTAATAAGAGTTAAGTTATCTTAATTTTGCACTGATTTATATGTGGATTTAATGGGTATCATATCTATGATATTTATATGGTTTTATGCTGGTTATAAGCATGGTTGAATGACTGGTTCATGTCATGGTTATTTCATGTATTTACTTATAACTGTTAAATGGATGGATGCAAGACCTAATTGATGATATAGTTCAATGGAGAAAGAGGTGATCCTTCTGGTTATGTTTCATAAGTTGTTTAAGTCGTTTATGCTCTGTCTTGTATCCTAGACCAGTAGGTTGCATTGATGCCAAGTGTTTGATAGAATGTTAGTACCGGTCGAGGAGGCTCAAGCCTAGTCCTAAGGGTGATTTTTGATTAATCAACGTTGTTATTATGTTTTTAATGAATTCTAAAATTACAAGTTTTGGGCAGAGGCGAGGATTCTGGGTTGAGGCAAGGATTTTGGGCTAGAAAAGTGGCTTAAATCTCGGCGTCGCTGGCACAAAACTAGAAATTTTGGTCCACAGTCGCTAGTAGGCAGGCATGTGAGAGAGACTTTGGGTTTTTGTCTACTTCCTTGCCCATATCATGAGAGCAAATATGGCCTAAGAGCTGCATAGTAGTAGTGGGACCCAGGGATATGCTGTTTGAGTCACTGACTTGTCTCTTGAGGGTTCCGTTAATGATGTTGGATGACTATATGTGATGTAACATCGATTCCACTTCCTTAAGGTGACATAGGAGGTTGAATATGATTGTAGTAACATCTCTCCTCATGTTTACCCTGGTTGGCATGGTTACTTTTGGTAGACCACGGAGGGGGTATTACAGACTATTTCTTCAAATTTTAAGGTATTTGCATTGCTACCTTTGGAAACAACTAGACAATCCCATGAGTCTGGTAGAGAACATAACAAACTAATGCACTTATCCTCATATGAAATCTTAATATCAACATATAATAATTTAATTACCACAGTATTGAAGGTGTTCAAATGCGCTATTACCAATTCTCCATGCCTCATCCTTAGGTTATACAACTTCTTCTGTAGGAACAATTTATTTACTAGGGACTTAGGATAATACAAAATCCCTAACTTGCCCTACAAATATTTTTCTGTAGATTCTCCTGAAAAATTAAATAATACTAAGTCTAAGACACACAACCATATTATGCTCTTTTCCTTCCTATCCAACTTGGTCCTGTCTTAAGTTGACATTGTTGTTGGCTTAGTACCTAGATCTACAATGATCCACTGATCTTTATCCTTTCCGATTCTTAGAGGCTGAGATCCAGGAGTCATAAATGTAGAGAGAAGAGGAGAGAGAACATAGAGATCTTCCATGAAACTTTTCTTAGAAAAATAATTGAATAGAAAAATACACACTAAATACCTAACAACATATGAAAAGCATATAATTATTTATTAAATGGAGAAATCCTTTACACTACATCAAGGTGGACAAAAATGTCCTTTTATAAGGTGAGGCCCATTATTTATAGTATTTTCAGTGCCTTCTTCAGCTACAATACCATGAATAAATACTATGGGTGGACGCCACTTTCCATTACTCAATGCCCCCCTAGAAAGAAACAGTCCCCATTGCATCAATTTCCCTCCTTAGAAGCTTTTGTTGAATATGAGCCGATGAAGAGAAGGGTTTTATGTTGTTGAGCCATAGTGTGGGTTTGTGGATGACCCAAAAGCAAGTGTCGTTGATGTGATTCACCCATAACCATGGATTTGTGGATGACTCATAACCATGTTGAATAAAGGTCTAAGGATAAAGATATAGTAATGTTTATAGGCTAACTATGATACTGATAGTGTATGATTTAGAAAATGTTCGATGGTAAGGGTTTTGTGTGGTTGACTCACAATTGTGGGTTTGTGGGTGACCCATAACGATGATGAATGAAGGTTTGGGGATAGAAATACCCTATAATACTTATGGGCCAACTATGATACTGAAAATTTATGTCCTAGCAAATGGACTTCAAGATAGTTCGTTTTCTGGTATGCCAAGGAATGGTAGAAATATTGTGGCATATTTGGTGGCTTCTCTTTGTAAATTTTCACTATCCAATGAGATGTTGTAAAGGATTCCTTCTAGTACTCAAGTTTCTCATTTTCTATTCCCATTGTTGTGATTTGATAGTCCCACCATCACATTACCTTAACATCAGGAGGGGTATTTCATTGCAGCCATAAGTACGATTCAAGATAGTCAACAAACATAGCCCTATGACCATGGGAACCCCGAGTTGCTAATGACATCACTATAAAGTTATAATATAAAGAGCCAACATGCCATATATAGATTGTAAATAGATAATGTATCAAGAAGCACGATTCCTAAAGAATTATTACTAAACTTCCCACTGCAATATTTGAAAACAACTTGTCACAAGCTTGGAATTTATGGTTATTGAGGGATATTTTGGAGATGCATAAAATTGAAAGACTTCCATACACACTCCCGACTTAAAAAATGTCTCGCAAGCCCTTCTTGAAACCATTTTTGAAGTGATCTATCCACTTCCTTTGATTCTATATCATCTCGATAGCTAGTTTTGAAGTTAGAGGAAAATGCACTATAATTCACATTTTTTTGCATCATCTCCAAGAAATTTAGATTTAGTGTCTACATTTCTAGATGAATCTATAGTGCTTATGGAAATAACAAGAGAAAGATGAATTTTTTTTCTAACTTCCAAACTATTCTTTTCATATTTCTTTTTTGAGGAAACAACATCTACATGCCCATATTGGTTTCCTCTAGATTGCGAGGTAGAGGATGCTCTCAAGGATTTTTTTCCCAATTTCATGGATTATAAGGTTATCGTCTGCTATTTGAGTGATTTATGAAATTTCATTTTGGGAACCTCTTGCATATTTGGAACATAAGGTGTTGGAACTGAGCAAAACTCCATCATAGACAACCTGTGTTGATCTGAAATGGTAGTTTGCATGGCTGAAAATAAGTGGTTTAGAACTGTTTAGCGCTTTATACATCAGATTGAGGACCTAAAGTAAGATCAAGTTGTTGACCAGATGAGAAACTTGGGAAATATATTCATGGATACAAGACTTTTCTGAACATATGTGCTTATCATTAAGTTTTGCAATTTTTTTGAGGTAAAAATCCAACAAGAATAACTTGCACAATTATAGGTACAACATGATCATGGTTGGCCTAATAACAATAATGACTAGTCAATACTGATTATGATGAGATTGAAGACTGCTTCATTTGTATAAATCCTTCCAAATTATTCATGGTTCTTTTGGGAAGGTCAAGAAGAATGTTAATGCTCTTCCTGTATTTTCCATGGGAAATAAAGAGAACAACTTCCATGGTTGGCATAATAACAAGAATAAGTTACACTGGATCTCCCCACGTGAATTTTTTCATGTGGAACGAGAGACAAGACCGAGTAATGATAATCAAAGTTTTAGTGAGTGATGACCTAGAACGTGTTACTTCAAATTAATCAATGGCATATCTCATGAATTTGTCTATAATCATGCTTATAGCTTTATATATTAGACCCACTATGAAGTATAAGGGATTTTTACTCAATCTCCAGCCTATTCGATCGAAGAAGTGAAGACTATTCCATTCCCAAAGTAGCCCCTAGGAAATGGGGATCGAACTTGGCCCTCTTGTCCAATATGAAGAGAATCTTGGCTTCTTGATTAAGTTCCATGCTTGTCTTTACTATGAGACTTCCATATTTGTGTTGATATTGCCTCGAAGGTTGAACACATGGTGAGAAGGCTATCCTCTATTGCTTGCTTATTTAGTTCGTCTAGCTTCTCTGGAGTGAAGTGAAAGGATTTGTACACAAATTATTCCAGGTGGAGCTCGGTGGAGTCATTTGAGGCTTCCTTTATCTCTGCAAATTCCAGGTGCAGAAATTATATTTTTGGAGGAGATCTAGCTTTCATCAAACATTGGTCCATGAATGGTGGTACCGATAATGGCATGTCGTGTGTTGTTATTTCCTAGGATTTGAAAAATTCCATGGCATCGATTCCATCAAACATGTAGTGATTCATCCCTAGCCCCAAGATGAACCTTAGCAGGCTTCAAACATCCACAAAAGCCTCTTTCTTTTTTAACATCAAATTTTCCTCGGGAGAGTTTTGATTTGGTGACATTTGTAGTGACCTTGCATCTTTAATTGAGAGAAGGAATTTGTGATAATTCGGTAGTTTGTATTTATGTAGATCCCAAAATCGAAACCAAATAAGCAACTATGATCACTCGAAGTCAATTACCCCAACATCCCCCTTTTGACCTGAATTATGTGGAATTTGCCTCAGTTGATGCATGTAATAAATGATGAAAAATAATTTCTTGACAAGCACATCCATGGATTTTACTCCACCATATATCTCGATAGAGGGTAAAAGGGTATCCAAAATGTTGTAGATTAGATCCACCATGGAAATCCTTATAAAACCCTAATTTCTATGGATTCATAACCCACTATGATACCATTGATCCATATCTTAGGGGATAAGATCTTGGAGTAATGAATGCAAAGAGAGGAGAAGAGAGAACATACATATTTGCCGTTAAACTATTCTTAGAAAAATCCTTGAAAATAAAATACACACTCAATACCTAACAACATATGAAAAGAAAATATTTCTTTACTAAATGGAGAAATCCTTTACGCTACATCGTGGTGGACAAATCTTTCCTTTTACAAGTTGAGGCTTGTTATTTATGGTATTTTTTAGTGCCTTATTGAGTTACAATATCGTGGGTAAATACTATGGGTGGAAGCCACTTTCCACTCGGTTCATTATCTAGCAACAGATGCTCCATTGTGAGCTTCCACAACCCAAAACTCTATCCATTGAACTTCTTGACCTCTATACTTGCATTGTTTTCCATTTCCTTCTACCACAAGAATCAATCCTGTAGATATCACACTATAACAGGCTCTACCAAAGGCCCGAGAAAAAAACCCTTAGCCAGAAAGGTGTCCCCTTGACGAAAAATCTACTTTGATACCAAATGTAGGTCTTAACTCTATGCAAATAATTCCAACAAACAAAGTCTTAAAACTAACAGAAAATATACAATGGAAATCACAAATAATATACACAAGGATTTTTCTCTTGGAACCCAAAACTAGGAAAACCATATTTATTTTTCATTATGTTCCTTTACCATGTTACAATACATTTTATACATGTTGTAGCTTTCATAAACTCCTAATCCATTAACCCAATATTATAATATAACCATAGTTCCTTTGACAAAATCTACAAAAGCATGGGCAAAACCACCACGCGTTAAAAAACCGTCGATAAAAAAACTACCCAGTTTCTTTTTTTTTTGGAAATTGCCCCAAACCCCCAACCAAGGGGGTGGTTGTTACCCATGTCACCCCCCAATCTTGACTAGTGCATATGTGACACACATGCCACTAGTAATGCAAATAATATATCACATACCCCACATTATCCCACTTCATATTTTTTTGCACATAAGGGACCACTGGAGTACAAAATCACCATTCCAAGGAAGTGATGCCCATTATTTCTCTACACTAATAAAACTTCTTAGTGCTTAATGAATTTGTCAATGTATCTACAACATTATTCAAAAGTGTCCACCTTTACCAACAACACTTTTTTGTCTTCAACCATATCCCTCACAAAGTGATAGTGAACATCAATATTCTTTATCTTCGAATGATAAGAGGGGTTGTCCAAGAATATTGCATTGTGGCCCTCACAATCTATCTTTATAGCTTGTTGTACCAACCCCATATCTAAACAAAATCTTTGTAACCAAACTTATTTCTTGCTTACATGAGTGGCTGCCATGAATTCAACCTATGTAGTTGAAAGTTCCACTGCATATTGTCTCTTACTCATCCAACTAATTGCTCCCCCAAATAGGTTAAACACATACCCACTTGTAGATATTTTGTGATCCATATCTCCAACCTAGTTTGCATCAACAAAGACACATATTTTTATCGCTCTATCCAATCTTGGTATTCCTTGGTAGCACAAACTATAATCACTAGTGCCGACAAATAATTGAAAACCCTCTTTACTATTGTCCAATTATCCTTCCCTAGTTTTGACATAAACCTGTTCAATATTCTCACTGCATGTGCAATGCATGGTCTAGTACAAACCATTGTATACTCAAACTTCCAACTGCACTCACATATGGAATATGGGACATGTCCTCTTCCTCTTATTTTGTCTCAGGACAATGTTTTGTAGATATGTTTACAACTTTACACCTATAGGAATAGGGACCTTCACCAATTTACTTTCCTACATATTATACCTCAGTTATATTGTCTCAACATATTTCCTTTGATTTAACCAGAGTTTCCTCTTTTCCCAATCTCTTTTAAATTCCATGTCCAAAATAAAACTTTGTACCACCATGATCCTTCATGTAAAATTTAGAGGGAAATTAGGTCTTCACATCCTGGATCATTTCTATATCATTTCTAATTAGAAACATATCATCCACATACAATAACAAATAAATAACTCAATTACCAACTAATTTAAAATACACATAGTGATTTTCTTTACTCCTTGTGAAGCCAAGGCCTTGTATATATGTATCAATTTTTTTCTACCACATCCTTGGTGACTGCTTTAACCCATACAAATACTTTTTTAGCCTGCATACCAATTCTTTCTTACCATTCACTACAAAGAATTTTGGATACTTCATGTAGATCTCTTCTTCTAGATCCCCATGTAGGAATGTTCTCTTCACTTCCATATGTTCTATGCCAAAATAGAAAGCAACACAAACAAATATATGTGATCTATTAGAAGATAACTTGGAAACAAGAGAAAAAATATCACCAAAATAAATTCCCTGTGTTATAGGCCATTTTGTCACATCTGGTTAATATGCCTACAAACTGGATCCATTAACATACATGAACACCTTGTCATCATCCCTAGACAAATCCCCAAGAATGACTATCTCAAATCCCTGATTTTCTGGCCTTAACTACTTTATTTTAGTGCTTTTAAGGCCACACGCACCCTGTCCCTTTAGGGACCTGCGTTCAGATACAGGTTTCTCAGTTATGCAATTTCTCTGATCAAAGCAGGTTGTCCCTTACTGGGGGTGCGTTGATTCTAGAAATTTGGGAAAAATAAAAAGAATCCTGAAACTTCCTCTTCCAGGAACTTCCAAGAGTTGTTACAACCATTTATATTGGATAATAAATTTGAGTCCTATCTCATACTACCTTCGATATTTCACCTCTTATCCCTTAAGCTCATCATCCCATCAAGAGTGGATCTCAAGACTAGATTGGTAAATGGATAATAATTCCTAAACTACCATCCTCTCCTATATATTTACAACCATCCAAAAGCTATAGGTTGGATTTTAGAGACTAATCATACACTTATGCTATTGCTTTGATCATAAGAGAGGTATCATTCCCATGCATTAGGGTGGCTTTGAGGTGTACATTATGGCAAGGAAGGACAAGTCAACTTGGAGGGATCTCTATAAGATCATATTCCACTTTTGGTTGTAAACTCTCTCCCTTTCATATCAATACAAAGAGTATACCATTTTAATATATGTGTTATTGTTACAGATCCATTTAGACACAACACTCTCATCATCCAGATCAGTGTTTGAGGTCTCATCAAACCCTAATTTCAGCTGCTACATACCCTAAACAAGTCACCCTTTTGAATGCCTCCTTCCCAGACAATTTCAAGACATGAAGACATCCTAAAATGACCTCTAGATGGACTAGCGTAGGGAGGCCCATGTAAGGGTGCACTGCAGAGCACTTAGGCCTCCTTTCACCTGCGCTGGGTGAGTTTGAGCGAAATTCACATAGGGTTTAGGGAATATTCTTATCTTTTGGAGTCATCTAGAAGGTTCCCTCACTTATCAACTCCTCTGAGCTCGAAAATGGATGGGGAATGAGTTAGGATGCATCCTATCCCCTCATCCCTTCCTCCATGGAACTAATTCTAAGTATGGAAGGCCATTCAATACCACCATTTATGACAAAAACTCCTCCATCTTCCTATAAATTGACCACTCATCTAAGAGATCAGGGGTTGGACTATGTTGAATTGTAAGGAGATAATGTTGCTATGAGAATTGGCTTTGAAGCAAGTATTGTAATGCTACAAGTTTTTCATGATTTTGATGTGATGTGGATGGGATCCAAGCTAGAGGAATGACTTTGAATCAGACACAATGGCTGTAATTCCTTATTTTATTCAATAAAGTATTTGAACCTTTTTCCCATATGTTTGTATTGTTATATGATGCTTATATGTGTGAAATGTATCTGATTCCATTCACTTGTATTCAATAGATCTTTTGCTTTGATTAGTTCTTTGTCTTCTGTTTGTGTTTACAGGTACTTCTCAAGCATGTTAAGTACAGGAAGGAGCGACAGGATCGATACAAAGGAGACAAGAGGAAAGAGGAACTACAAGTAGGTCTTCTCATCTTCTTTGTCTTATCTATTTCTTATAGGAAAAGGCTAAAGTGCTTTAAATTGTTGTTCTAGATATGGCTACTTATCTAGGGAATTAGTATTTATCCATAGATACCAAATTCTCCAAAACAAATTGGCGACCATACTGGGGAAGATCATCCTTCCTAGTAGCTTATCCACCTCCTAGGACATTCTTGCAGACCCTACTTGTGTTCATTGATTGTATTTCAACTCTTTTGCATTGAATTTTGGTCAAAACTGTGTCAAATTTCCTTTTGAAATGGCTCACTGTCACTAGCGCAGGCTTGTGAGGGACACAATGTGTTGCAGAGCACCCTTGGCTTAGGGACAGTGCTCTGAAGCACACTGTCTCCCATTCAGGGCTGTGATGATCCTCCTAGAGTCAATTCCCACCTTTGGAATGAGTTTTTGCCAACTTTTCTCTATTTGTTTATTTTTTGATTGATCAATGAATGTCATGTCTCAGAGAACAAATTTCTATCTCCTTTGCTAGCCCTACTTTTACTTGTTTGATTAATGTTTCTTAAATGTTTTCTTTGTCATTATCGATCCATAGTCAAAGTTAGAATAGAGCTGATTAATCTTTGTTCGAAAGAAAGTGTCATAAAAGTCTTCTTTTCCTTCGAAACAAAACTATCATAAAGTCTCCATTCTTGTTAAATATTGTTTGATTGTATGTGCATAGTTTCCTTTTTGTTCACATTCACATTAAGGAAATCGAAAAGAAATACATGCATGTTGAATTGAAAAAGTTTGTGTGTGCTCATAGGAATAGTGTAGGGAAATTGCATTAGATTGTGCTCTTTGATCTTTGATCGAAAGAAATCTTATTGCTCTATCCCTAGTAGCTAGGATTTTCATTGTTAAATTGAATGGAAAGTATTCTTATCATGATAGTTGCATTACTAGGAATTTCATAATACATCACGTGGTGAACTTGAAAGGCAAATTCCTGAGCAAGATCAACTTAAATTAACATCAATTTACTAATGAGCATTGTCATTAACGAAAAACATTTAGTGGTTCTAGGCTAGAGACGTGTTTCGGCGTCATAAAACAAAGTATCTATCGCTAACTTGTCTGCAATACATCCCGAGTGTGATACCTCATTCCATTACGTGAGTATATCATAGCTCATCCACGTACCTTCGAGTATATAGGGCGGTGTTACAGTACGTAAATTATATGGGAATGCTCTCACTGTGCGGTTTTGCATTAGACAATGCTTATACGGATTGGGCCTTCACGTACCTTCGGGTATATATGGGAGGATGTTGTTGGGAAAAGTATCCAATACGGAATGACCCTATCCCACTCTAAGGGCGATAGTACCTCAGCAACAACTGAATGCAAAGCTATTCAAGATTACTTCTTTATGAGATGAGAGAGAGAAGAGAAGGATGATCCACTAACCGTTATCTTGCGCTAATGGTCGATCCAATCCTCACTCCTTGCTGCTTGCTCCTAACTCCTTGCTCTTTCACCAGCCCAGCTACACAAAAATCCTGTAAAAGCACAAGAAAAGGAAACTACAAGAAGCATACATCCATAATCGATTCAGGGATTAGCATAAATCAAATATACAAGCATCAATTCACCATAGAGACACATGCATATAGAAGAACCTCAAATACTTTATTAATGGAAGAAGCAAAGTTCTGAGAGAGTTACAACCATAATAGGCCCAATCCAGCAACACCTCCCAGCAGAAAGAAATCTCCTCTTCACCTCCTTCAAGAAAATCACCCAATAGTTCTATACTCAAACCAACAGCACTTCCTTACTTGCACCAAATTCCAGCCTCCCTAGACCTCATGAGAGAGATCTATATATAGGGTTTTGGAGAAAGGATGAGTCATCTTGAGACTGGCATGAAGCTGACTAGTGTCCTCTCCCACTTCAGTTATTCTTCAGTTCTTGAGTCCACTTGGAGATTCTTGCTTCCACTTGGAGATCAAGACCCTCTTACTCATCACAAGGCGAATTCCTTGACCCAAGTGTCAGTTTGGAAGCTTCCTGGGCAATTGACACCTTGCAGAATGACTGTGCCACTTGGCCAATCTCGCCCAGCGCAGGTAGCCTTCATTAGATTTGACATTCAGCGCAGGTACAGAGTGGAGCAGTTGACATTCAGCGCAGATGCTCAGTGGAGCAGCTGACATGATCCAGAAATAGCTTGTTTTTGAGTGTTTTCAGGTGGAGAACTGATTTTCAGTGCTGTGGTTTGCTGACCTTGTTGCTCCAGGGGTAAGAACAACATGTTCAGGGACTTTGGATCCCTCAGATTATTGACATTTCATGCTTCATGTTGTTAGGCACAAAAATGTCTATAACAGTTGCCCCCTAAAGTATGAGGTCGTTTATCGGGTGAAATGCTTTATCAGGAGGATCCGAAGTTCATTCAATCGCTGAGAGGTGCCCTGCAATAAAATACAATGCAATACATTATTTTTCATTCTGCTTTCATGATCTAGCTGAGGCGGGCATTCCCATGCTCAGCTTTATAAATTCATTTTGGTACATATAACAGACGACCGTCTGATGATAGACTGATAATTCTCTGCTGAAATTATCATCCTTTGAGTAGGATGATCATCTGCTGCAATGATGTACATATCAAATGTCTTTATATTTCCTGAATATATATCGCAGCCCGGATGGATGAAACTAGATCCGGGGTCTTCAAACTCGTTCGATCTTCACTCTAAGTACAAGTCGATCCATGTGAGAATTGCGCTGAAGTCGAACATGGAAAGACATCGCTTGATTACCGGTCAATAATGTAGGTCGTTAACAAGCGCGAGAGGAATCACCGATAATGATAATGACCCTCAAGGTACTACAGTACAATTCACGTGGTGTGAATAAAGGACTTGGCGTCGAACACCACGCAAAATCTTCTGGTCGAAGGTCATTGATGTATACCTGTCGCCGGAAGTGAGAAACTTGCCATTGAGGCATGCAAGCTTCAAAGTACTGGGGGGGTGTTCCTAGATCAACTTCTTGGATAATGAGCTGAAGTCGACAAGAAGCGATCCGTCAAAGGAGGGCCTTAATGAATCCCACATCAGTGACACGGAACGGAGCTAATGATTTTAGTGGAGGTGAAAACAATCTGTGAGATATGATTCAGGGTGGCGATCATGGGTGGATGAAGGATAATGTATGGCAGTGGATGGGACACGGTTGACTCTTTCTGAACACATCTCTTGAACATATAACGACACTGATGTGATGGATCGGTAGCATTACCCCAAATACGGATGGTTTGGCGAAGACCATGGTGATGAAACCGGTGAATGAAACAACCCAACCCGATGTGATACGGAGGACAAAGTGTCATGTTCAAGAGCGACTTGCTACCATTAAAGCTTTGAGGTTCTCCCAATTTTTCCCCAGTCATTTCTGACCAGTACCTCTTTATTTTTGTCAAGCTTGAGGAGGATAACATATGCTTGTTCTATAACCTGCCCTTCGGGCAAGCCCATCACTATGTTTTAACGAGCCTAGCGATAGGGAAACTTGTTCTCGTATAAAGACAAGTTTGTCGCTATTTAATCATTTTAACGAGTCTAGCGACAAAGACAACTCGGTCCTTTTCATTTTTAGAGAGTCTAAAAAGGTACAGAAAGTTAACTCCAAAATTCCTTTTTCGTCATCTAATCCCTTAAGCCCGAAAAAGTATAAAACAATACAAAAGGGATGAGTTTTCGATAACTTTAACGAGCCGAATAAAACAAGCGCTCGACCTTTTTGTGCAATAATCCCTCAGGTCCAAAAAGATTAAAATCTAGAGGAGGGATAGCTCTTCCGGTCCTTTTAACGAGCTGGAAGGCCAAAACTCGGCAAACTTTTCATATTTTACGAGTCAATTGAAAAGAGCTCAAAGAAGACTCGTCTTTTGAGGAACGAGTGATAAACAGGGATAGCAGCAGATTCCAGGTACAGGTTGGAATTTTCCAATCACGGCAGTGTCACAAGGACGGCTAAGTGAAATCACTCTTCGCAGCTATTCCTCAAAATGGGTAAACAATCATATGGGGGTGAATGATCGGCCAAATGGAATGGAGGTGGCAAGTGCAAACACGACCAAGGCTTTTATGGCTAATAAATTTACGATCACAATGGTTATTTACCGGAATAGGTTCTTTTTTTAGATAAAAATGAGCTTAAACTCTGGAGGAAACATTGCTCACTGCTTTTATTTATTTTTTAACGAGCATGAAGACCGCGTTAAAACTGCTCGGATCTTACGTTTATTTTTTAACGAGCATGAACTTTATGCTAAAACTGCTCAATATACCAGTCATAAGATAAGAATGTCTCCTGAAAGATCCCATTTTTTATAGAGCTTGCGCCTTACCAAAGCTACGCTCCCTCTCATCCTTTCTTCATGCAAGTTCGGAAACGGCTAATCCCAAAAGCAGATAAATAACCGCCCCTAGCTTGCACTCCAAAAGGTTCGCATGCCCCCAGGTATAGAATACAATTTCAAGGCTGCCGCTACTTATCCGATAAAACATTTGTTTTAAAGGGTGAGGCTTGCCTCTTTCTGGTTACCCAAAGATGGTTCTATTTGCTGCCGCAAATGAATCTCTTTCTTTGGCATTGTCTCCCATAGTAGACAATGGTGAATGACTAAAACTCGTCACACACTTAACCTTGACAAAAGAATCCTATTCTAGAACAACCCCTCTTCCAAATACGGACGGGGTACGGACTAGTCATATTTTTTCGCGGAAATTCTACCTTATACCCAGGGTTTCCTCTGCCCGAAGCAGACCAGGATGCATGCCCCCTGGGTTCCAGTCCCATCTTTCCGAATCACTCGCACTCATCGGGAAGGAGGACTGGGGGTGGAGACATTTCTTGAGTGAAAAGACCATTGAGGGTTGGTATTTGACTATTTGCGATGCGTGATCCCGGAAATGAAAGTTGGTCTACGAGTTTGACCACCCTTCCTTCATGTGGAAAACACATTACTCTAAAGAGTGAGGAGACTATAGCTCCCATGAAATATATATAGTCACGTCCAAGGAGTAGGTTATAATCCAAGGGTCCTTGAACGACCATCACGTTCATTTGAACGGTCTTCCCTTTCAATGTAACAGGCACATTGGGGAGGATCCCTAACGGTCGAATGGTTCCTTTGTCAAAGCCCGAGAGATTTCTTATCTCAGGCAAAAGCGCTGGGGAACCCAGTGCTTTCCAAGCAACAGAGGAAAGGATACTCACAGACGCCCCTTCATCAATGATAGTTCCAGCCATCACCATTCTATAAATTTGGACTATGATTCTGAATGGTATACTGGCTGGTAACCGGGGTCTGCCCAGTTGGTTCCAATCAAAGGACACAACCAGGTTGCTTGGTGGTGGGACCGAATACACGGCCGGATATGATCCTGACGATGTTCCTTCTTGCGATAAAGGAATGGGCGCATTGCCCTGATGCTCATCAGAATCTGTGTTGATGAAAAGAATCTGGATGGTGTCATCCTTATTCTCTTCCGTGAGGTTGTCATTTGAAGATGAATCTTCAGTGACGGTGTCATTTGAGGATGAAATCTATGAAGGAAGAACCGGGTCAACTGCCGTATCGACCTTTAGACTTTCATCTGGTCTGGATTCAGTAGGTTCATTTCCAATGACTGACACCTCAGCTGACCACTTGAGCGGGCCAGCTGTGTTTTCAACCAAGGAAGGACTTGGCACGAGTTTTTTGTATCCAGGAGGAAGTCTCAACGGTGAAACCGGACGATCTTCCAAAACTCTCTTCGCTTCGTCTAAGAAGGGACAACGGTGGATGGCGTGATCGCCTTCACACAGTCTACAGGGGGATTTTTCTCCTCCTTTTTGTCTTGAACCTTCGCTTTCGCTGGTTGACGGTAAGCACTCAACCTGGCTATCAGAGGTTGATGCTCCCGAATTGTGCAACCGAGGGGACCAGTCCCTTAGTATCCGGGGAATACAGGGACAATCTCTATGGAAGTGGTCCCCTCTACATATGATACATGGCGATTTAGGCCCGGTCTGTGTTGTGTGTGGGTTTTTGTTAGATGTCTTTTGCTTGCCCCCAGTCGCCTTAGGCTCCTTCTTCTTCTTCTATTTCTTCTTCTTTTCCTTCTTCTCCATGGGAGCTTGGCTTTTGCCGGCTCTACCTTTCGAAGATGAAGGATTGGAGGAAGGATTAGAGGAAGTAGAAGGCTGGTGGGAGGCTCTAGACTCATCTAACTGTTGACTCGACTGCTCAGGAACCATGGTGTTCTGAACTACATTAGTTGAGAACAGCCAAATAGGCAGGCCAATTGTCAGTCCTGGAAGCGACAACGTGGCCATGTGGGGCGCACCAACTTCTCCCCAAGAGGATAAAGGACTAGGATTTCCATCATGTGGAATTCCTTGGTTGGGGCGTTCCATGTTCTCAACCTAAAGATCAACGCGGGAATAGAAGGTGATTATGTTCCGTTTAAAATAAATTTTATAACGACGCTTAGACACAACTTGCTTTTTCACTTTTTAAGAGTCGAGAAAAAGCTAAAGATGACTCTAGTCTCCTTCGATGTTTTAACGAGCCCGAAGTGACAAATGCTCGGATGGACTTTTTCAGTTATAGAGTTTGAAAAAGGCCAAAAGAAACTGCTCTGGAGTTCTAGGCAGAGGGTGTGCCAAACCTTTCGCAAAACCACAGAATACGTTTTACGGTACGAGTGGTCGATCTTCGTGAATGCTGTGTTCACTGCATTGCGATCAGTAGGGCGGCCGACACGGTTTCCTATGGATAAAGGCTTTGATCCTATAGGGGTATCCCAATATATACGCGACGGTACGTGGGAGCACAAGTCCGTATTGATACTTATCGCTTCACCGTGGAGGAATCACCTAACCACTCAACGCTAAGATATCACGTTTAACGACGCCGGAACACGTCTCTAGCTTAGACCTCTATGTGTTTGTATTATGTTTCAATGCGTTGTTATGTAAATTCAATTTATTTTAAGGTTGATCTTGTTTAGCAGTTTGCCTTTATGGATCACCACGAGATGTATAGTAACACTCCTAAATGCAGTCTAAGATGATAAGCAAGCTTTTCAATCTTTCAACTTTGAAAACCTTAACTACTGAGGGAAAAGAAAGATAACACCTTTTCACACAGATCATAGAGCACACACTAATGCATTTTTTCTTAAATCAACATGAAAACTGTCATAATGCACATGCACAATGCAAGTATTTCTTTTCTCTTTCTTAATGTTGGTGAAATGCAAAAAGAAAGTTGTTGTATAACTTTGAATTCAATTTCAAGCGAAAGCAAACAAGTTCGTCCAAAATCAAAAGACACCTTAAGATTTACTTGTTTCGACACTAGAAATATATAAACTCAAACCAAATGACGAAAGCAAAAGCTCAATCAGCTATGAACAGCAAACAAGCTAACTCTTAAGATCAAAACGACACTTTATCACAGGTCTAGATCTAAGAGGTCACAACAAGACTAGTTCACTTTCGTTATGGGAAACTGTAAATGATATAAGAAGTACAAAAGAAGAAACACAGTTTCTTTATACAACCGAGGCAGAATAGTGGCAAGGGAAGTTGGTTTCAGATAGGCACATTGACTGGAAACAAACAGCAAAAACAAGAGTGAAAACAGGGCAAGAAACAGCAGGAAACCCCAGTAGCACAAGGCAAGACTGGTCCAGTGCAGGTGGAACACTGCCTGTTTGACCTTCAGCGCAGGTAGCCCCTTCGGGAACTGCGCTGAAATGCAAACAGCCTTTGTACAGCCTGCACTGAAGAACGAAACTTTCGTTTCTCTTGGTTTCCGGGTCACAAATTGCTCAAAAATTCACAGTTTTTGCTCAAATCAGAAGCTATCAGTCAAGGACACACTAAGGGATGACAAGGAGGATGAAAAGCTATCACTAAGAGCTTATTAGAGTCCTTGTGGATCAGCTCTTCAAATCATAAACTTGCCCAGAAACTGAGCTAGAGTAGCTGCCCTCTACTTTGTATTTGAAAGATCCAAATACAGTTAGATTCGGTACTCCCTTTGTTTATGAAATGAATAGCAAAAAACACAAACAACCAACAAGATACGATCCCCAGCGGAGTCGCCAATTTGTTGTTGGGAAAAGTATCCAATAGGGAATGACCCTATCCCACTCTAAGGGCGATAGTACCTCAGCAACAACTGAATGCAAAGCTATTCAAGATTACTTCTTTATGAGATGAGAGAGAGAAGAGAAGGATGATCCACTAACCGTTATCTTGCGCTAATGGTCGATCCAATCCTCAATCCTTGCTGCTTGCTCCTAACTCCTAGCTCTTTCACTGGCCCAGCTACACAAAAATCCTGTAAAAGCACAAGAAAAGGAAACTACAAGAAGCATACATCAATAATCGATTCAGGGATTAGCATAAATCAAATATACAAGCATCAATTCACCATAGAGACACATGCATATAGAAGAACCTCAAATACTTTATTAATGGAAGAAGCAAAGTTTTGAGAGAGTTACAACCATAATAGGCCCAATCCAGCAACACCTCCCAGCAGAAAGAAATCTCCTCTTCACCTCCTTCAAGCAAATCACCCAATAGTTCTATACTCAAACCAACAACACTTCCTTACTTGCACCAAATTCCAGCCTCCCTAGACCTCATGAGAGAGATCTATATATAGGGTTTTGGAGAAAGGATGAGTCATCTTGAGACTGGCATGAAGCTGACTAGTGTCCTCTCCCACTTCAGTTATTCTTCAGTTCTTGAGTCCACTTGGAGATTCTTGCTTCCACTTGGAGATCAAGACCCTCTTACTCATCACAAGGCGAATTCCTTGACCCAAGTGTCAGTTTGGAAGCTTCCTGGGCAATTGACACCTTGCAGAATGACTGTGCCACTTGGCCAATCTCGCCCAGTGCAGGTAGCCTTCATTAGATTTGACATTCAGCACAGGTACAGAGTGGAGCAGTTGACATTCAGCACAGATGCTCAGTGGAGCAGCTGACATGATCCAGAAATAGCTTGTTTTTGAGTGTTTTCAGGTGGAGAACTGATTTTCAGTGCTGTGGTTTGCTGACCTTGTTCCTCCAGGGGTAAGAACAACATGTTCAGGGACTTTGGATCCCTCAGATTATTGACATTTCATGCTTCATGCTGTTAGGCACAAAAATGTCTATAACAGAGGACAACACTAGGTTGATATCCATCCTTAGGTAACTGAGTCGGCCGCCTTGTACACTGTAATACATCGAACACAATATTCGGGGAGATTGCCTGCCCATACTTCTTGGTTTGCCAGGTGGTATTTTGCAATTCATAGTTGCTTGGTAAACCTTTTGCCTAGCTTACCCCTTTTTGTTTATTTCTTTTTTGATAGTAAAATTAATCAACAATCGTGGAGGAACATCAACCCTTACCCGTCGTTCATGGAGAACAGTGAGTAAACTACCTTTACCACCCAAAGCTACACCTATTCGGTCAAAACTGTCTCGCTTAATTGAGTCAAGTACATCAAGAACTCCTAGTTCTTCATCTGAATTACCTGAATCATTCATTTCGGTAAGTATTGAGACTCCAATTACTCCAACTATTTATGGTACATCCGTTTCTGAAGAAGAAGTTTCACAATTACCTGAGGACATTATCACTGATCCTAGTGAAATAGTAACCGAAGTTGTTCAACAACAAGTTGATCCTCAACTTGAAGTTTCTCAACAAGAAATTACTTCTAAACTTGAATCAGTTCAACCAGAAGTTAATCCAGAACCTATCACAGTTCAAACAGAAGTTACATATGAACTTATAGTTGTTCAAGAACCTCTCCCTAAAACTGTTGTTCTTTTACCCGAACATCTGGACTTCAAATTTGAACATTCAGAAGTTGTTGCTTTACCAGAAGACGATCAACCGGTTACCTCTCAGACATTAGTAACTACTGAAACTTCCACTTTATCAATACCAGAAGTCTTTTACGGACTAGACGGTGAAGTTATTCCACCTGGTTTAATTGATGTCAAGGAAGAATTGGAAGAAGATTCCACACCTGGAACCCCATTCCATTTTGGAACCGGGCTTAATATTTATCTTTATACTCCTCATTTTACTACTCCTTTTGATCCTACTTCTTTTCAAGTACTCGTCGATTCTTTAGGACAACTTTTAGGTCAGTTAACTATGGATGAACAACCGTCAACATCCCAGACTGTATCATTTGATGCAACTACGGTATAATCTTCTATTGTAACCTCTTCGATGTTTTCTACTACACCTGAGTCGCACCTATATGGTGAATCGTCCATCCCGGTTGGTTACCAATATTTATCTGGAACCCACTCAAGGGTTGCTTCTACACCATGGTCATCACCCATGTCCTCAACCAGAATTCTACCTGGTTCTTCTTTAACAGGAACTCAACAGTTTGACCTTGCATATCAATATCAAACTGGGAAATCTAGTCAACAAAGACCTATGTATCCATTACATACTGGATTTCCGCCATATGGAGAGCAATATGCTTATTCACCTTATCCTCCATATCTTGGAGGACCATCATATGGTAGTATCCCGTAGTATTCAGGTCAGCTTGGAATTCGAGTTTGTCAATGGCAACCAACAATGCCAGTTCAACCAAGGCTTGTGTATCCAACACAACCAATGCAAACTGTGTCAGCTATTCCTACTACACTTGTTGTTACCACTGTACCGCAGTCACAAGTTCAAATAGTTGTATCTCAACCTATACAAACTGGTCCTTCTACCTCACAACCACAAGTTTTGGGTTAAGAAGTTCAAGTTTCTCAAGTTGTTATACAACAACCACTTGTGTCTAGGATCCAACAACCTCAGGTTAGTATACCTCTATCCGGAGTGACTCAGGCTTACACTAGTATAGTTTATTCCAACTTTTCATCGCTGGGAAACAACAACCGTTAAATCAATAATAGTTGTATCAACAAGAATAATAGTTGCTTCAACAACTGTGGCAGCCTATATTCTAGAAATTCCAACCCCAATTTGGACCTACCCAACAGGCTCAACCTGGGTTTGGGCAATATCAAGCTTACCAAGGTCCTCGTCAACAAGGCTTTGCTGGTTATGGAAAACCACAAATTCAACTTGGTTATCAAAAATCACCTTATGCCTGATTTTTTCAACAACCATCTTATCAAGGTTACCAAATGCAGATTCCCTATATTGGTATGCAAAGACTTATTGCTTAGACAATTCCATCATATCCTGGGTATGCTCAACTTGACTTGAATCGACAGTTTCCATTTGTAGCAACTCTAGAATTACCAGATTTAAATCGGCTCACAAATGATCCAATCTTATATGCACCTTGGTGGTCGGTAATTCCGCATAAGTTACCTTCTGACATTCTGAAATTCAACGAAAATCCCGGAGAAGACCCATCAAATCATGTCATGACCTTTCATTTGTGGTGTTCATCTAACTCCTTAAATGATGACTCGGTTAGACTCTATCTTTTCCAAAGAACACTTACTAGTCCGACTGCGAAGTGGTACATTGAGTTACCACGAGCTTCTTCCAACAACTTTACAACTTTAGCCACCACACTTTTGACCCACTTCCAGTTACCTATCAGATACAATACTGGAATGGAACTCCTAACAAAATTTAAACAAACTATTTCTACTCATATATCAAATCATATTCATGAGTGGCAGCGTCGTCGTCGAATGGTTAAGACCTATGTTCCTGATCAGCTTTTGGCTGAGTGGTTCATAAAATCCTTGTTGCCATCAATCACCGAGGATGTGGCGAAAGGTGGAGTTGTCACATAAGAGCAAGTAATTGCTCATGCCCAATATTTGGATTTGATTTACACACAATCTGGCACGCTCTATGACAAGCTTCCCAATGCACCCCAATAAACTTTCACTGTTCCTCCTCCTCCACAATCGAGTAAGGACTCTCATGCCGGAAACAGTGTGATCGGTTCTTTGAGCATGCAAACGACAGGAAGACCATCTGGTCAAACTCTTGCCATTACCAATCAAACTATCAATGCATCATAAAACACTCTTTCTTTCGAAGTCAATGCCATGTCATCTAACAAAGGAAAAAATAAAAAGCAACCAGGTGGCAAGAAGAAGGGGAAAAACAAGAAGAAACAAGATAATTCCCCTCAAGAGAAATCATATGATTCCTCTAATTCGGCAAGGAAACCTCCTTATCCATGTCTAATCTTTTACAAGAGATTGTCCACACCGATCATAAGTCTCTAAACTTATAAAGACTTCTAACACATCTTTTGTGTTGATTGATCTGTTTCCAAACCCGGAGACACATTTTGTTGTGACAAACCATGCTTCCACATCCCAAGTACTTATGTTATCCATCACAAAGCCACAAAATGAAGTTTTGGTGTCAACGAGAAATAAAGATTATGGAAATCCACCATCATCATCGAATAATCAGGCCACTGATCAACCTAATCCTTCGACTTCGACTTCATTTGAAAATATTCCACCACCTATTGCGCTAGAATTGACAATAAAACCACCAAATGGAGTTGTTCATAAATTGACATTTAACCCTTGAGCTCGAGTAGCTCAGAATTATAACATAGTAGAAGATCTTGCTCAATCACCTTCTGCTATGTCGACACTCGAGGTGTTACAAAATTGTCCCTCCCAGAAGCAGGCTTTACTATCAGCAATTGGTGGAATAGACCCTACGGATTCCAATCTTGTGGTTTTTAACCATGCGGGATATACACCATAGTTACTAGCACAATTAGATTTCCTAATTCAAGTAAAGGCTCTCAATAAGAATGTTCATCGAACTATTATTGATGAGGGGGCATCTACTTGCATTATGTCTATCGGGTCTTAGAGTAATACGTGAACTAATAGACTCGATCTGACTCGACCTGTACTCGACTTGTTGGGAGAGAGCATCCGAAAGGCAGGCCTACTCCATCACGCTTGTTGGAGTGCCTATTCTTCCCCTTTCCTCTCTTCAAGTAGTTGGAAGGATGAGCTACTGGAAAACACTTGGTTCACTACCGTTGTCACGATCACCAACCACGTTAAAAGATTTTGATGGATGAACATATACTCCTTGTGGGATTTTGAGTAACTTGCAAATCGAACTAGGGGGAAAAACAATTACTGTTGAGGTTGAGGTAGTTGACGAACCCATTGACTACAACATTTTACTGGGAAGGCCATGGGTATATGATATGGCTGCTGTGGTTTCCATGTATTTACGTAGAATTTCTTTCCCTCATAAGGGTGGAATTAGAGTTATCGATCAACTTGCCTTTTTTGCATCTAATTCACAGGCTACGGGAAGCATTCCGTTGGTACATGGATCCCCATTATCACTTCAAAGTGTTGGTGTAGGTCTCTTTAAAGATTCTTCCCTAATGGGTATTGTTAGTGCCTAAATCTACCTCAGGCTGAGAAAGGTAGGATCCAGGGCCAACATCAAACCACGCTTAACTTGGTAGCTAGCCCTACCAGGTCGGGAGAGGGCTCTCTCCGGGTCAATCTCAGCAAAATATGATCACTAAAGGCTTGAGATGACTGATATAACTACTGATATTAGGCTAGGTATGTGTGCAAAAGAGTTTGATTGAATAAAATGATGTTTTTGCTGGCTCAAATGGAAAAGTAGATTTTGGGTGCGGGGAATGAGGCTCAGCTTTGTAGAGATCTCAATGGGGCAAGGTAGGCAACTGATTTTGGCACTTCAAATCGAATGAGGTGGAGGGATTAGACAGGTGAGGAGTTGAAGAGGGCAAGAGAAACCATGGATCCTCTCCAAACAACTGAAAACATCAAGAAACTAAAGCAAACCTCAAGTAGAGCACTGCAATTTCAATGGATTCTACTTACACTCTTGTTTGTTTTAGTTAAGAAGAAACAAGATAGATAATGGCATACATAACACATAAGTAAATTCAAAATTATAGAGAAAATCACTGTACCAAAACAAATGCCACAGGGATCCCAAAGAGTGCTGCAAACCCTGGTCTCAATTCCTTAGCCAAAATGCTGATATGAGTGTACAATGAAGCTCCTTGCTTTCTCAAGAGTCCAACCATGCTAATGACTGAAAAACCACATAATATAGACAAACCATAGCTCATCCTAGCCTCTAGGGGTCGAGCTCACATGTTTAGGAGTTGTTCCAACTAATTCTAAACTGAGAACTAGAAATTAGGTAGTGGAACAGCATGCCTCTAGAAACAAGGGAACTGATTCATTCAGTTTCAAACAACTTTTTAACAGATGAATCTACCTCCATAAGTGAAAATTTGACATATTTACATCATGATCCATCAATGTACATTAAATTACATCACAAATTTGACATTAAGAAGGTGAAAAAGTCAAACTGGCAAAAGCTAGGTGAAAAACAGAGTATACTTGGTCAAACTGGCAAAATTTTCCCTATGCGCCACGCCTGATTTCTCTATGCATAGCGCCTGTTTGGAGCCACTTTTGAAGGCCTTCCCGGTGTCCAAATTCACTCCAAGTGTGCTTGTTGGAAAGGTCTACCTGTCTACTTTCCAACCCAAGTAGAATTTTTCAATTTTGCCTCCATTTTCCCCTCCAAAATTCAATTCTCCCAACACTTCTTCCTGTGTGTCAAAATAGGGGTAGTAAGGTCATTTTTTGAGTGTTTTTGACCTTTTTGAGGGCTCAAAACTTGTCCAAATTTCTTGGCCATTGGTAGGAAAGAATATTTTTCCATGCCAAATCCAAAAATGCTGATTTTTTGTCATATGGAGGCTCCGATCAAAAGCGAGCGCCAAGTGGCACGGCGCATAGAGCAGAAATTCCTATTTTTTGAGCAAAAATTCCAAAAAAGAAAAAAGTGCCCCAATTTTTTTGGGATTTGGGCTGAGTATTCTCCATCAATAATTGCGTTGGGCCAAGGAAGCCTCAGCCAATATCTGAAGTCTATCATGCTCCTTGCGCCTCTTTGATGCCCTTTTCAATTTTTCCTTTAGGCTCTTGATTCTCGCCTTGCAAACTTTGTTTCTCGCCATGTAATGATATGCCATATGTCTCAAAAATGTATTCTCCTTGTTGGCCTTCTCTAGCATCCTTTCCCAAGTGCAAGTTTGTCCTCTCAAGCCAAGATTCCTAGTCATGTTCAATCTCTTGCTCATACCCATGATCACTGTGTCGTTCCATTGTTTTCCTTTGGTTTTGAAAAATGTGGTTGTATATGGATGGTTTTGTGGATAACAGTGTGAAAATATGGTGGAGGAATGAAATGGGTAGTGTGTATGGAAGAGAGTGTAAAAATGTATGTGTGAACAGAGTTTAGGGATGGGAGTAAGAGTTTTAGGGATGTGAGTAGGGTTTAGGGATATGGATAGGGTTTGGGGATAGGGGTGAATGAATTTAGGGATATGGGGGATAGTGAAATGGGTTAACGAAAATAGAAAAGAAGTGAGGGAATAAAAAGCGAGGGAGTGATGGCAACAAAAACAAATTTACAAACCCTAAGCAATCATGTTTTGAACAAAAATTGTAAGGAGGTAGGGTTTTGAAATTTTTTCACTAAATCATCATAAACATCTTAAGACACACTTTCATTGGCATTTGGAGAGTTTTTGACTTACTTTGGACCGAAGGAAACCAAGAAAATTGAGAATATGGATGAATTTGTGGTGAAAATGACTTGCAGCTCTATGCGCCGCGCCACAAACCCAACGCGCCGCGCCCCAAACCCAATGCGTCGCGCCAGCAAACCCAATGCATAACTCTTTTTTCAGGAGACTTTTGGAGGTCTTCCAAGTGTCCAAATTGGGCATGGGATAGCTTGTTCGAAATATTATTGAGTCTACTTTCCAACCCAACTGGAAGTTTTCAATTTTGAGTTCATTTTCCCTGTCAAAAATCAAATCTCCCAAGACTGGTCAAAATGTGCCAAATGAGGCTGCCTCAAGGCAGAGTGCTATTGCAGTCAACGTTTGAAGGTCTTCCTCAACTCCAAATTGAGCTCATGATAGCTCATTGGAAAGATATTTGTGTCTAGTTATTGTTTGACTCATCATGTAAATCATTTGGCAAACCAAGCTAGAAGAAATCCTGATTTTCCCAAGGTCACTTCAGAGGTGCATCAATTCTCCCGAGGCAACTGTATTTTTGACATTTCTCTAAAACCATGACACCTGTGTAAAAAGTGAAGGATATTTTTCTTCCTTGGCCTATTTTAGACAAAAACCTCTCTCAGTTTTCCCAAATTCATCTTTTATTGCTCAGAAACATCATTGGAGTAAAACCTATCCCGATGTGTGGAACAGGGGATTTGTCGAAATGAAGCGAAATGAAGGGGATAAGGGGCTTCTAAATTCTTGAGAAAATTTTGGGAAGTAGGGAGGAATGTTAAGATATAGTGGAAAGTTTAATTTCAAAGATTGAGTGACGGGAAGGGGTCCAAAATGGAAAAACACAGGTCTAGCCTAGAAAATTGCCAAGTTTAGCAAGAAACTAGGGTTTGTGCGAAAATGAGGAATTTGAGGGATATCAGTGATGGGAAGTGTTTAATAAGATACATTAAGGATAGGGGAAGGTGTATGAACATTAGGATACAAGTTTTGTTGATGATTTGACCATCCAAGAGAAATTGCCTTCAAAACCCTAGGAGAGGAAAATGAACCTTACTTAGGCACAACTAAAGCATGAACAAGGTGTAAAATGACCCATTGGAACCTAACATGATGATGAAAACCCTCTGAATGATGGTACACTCAGCTGAATGGTGACATGGACCGACATTTGGACAATTTTGAAAGGAGTAAAAGCAAACCCTAGACCTAATACCTAGTGACCAAATTTTACTTGAAGACTCACTGAAATGACAAAATTTGACCTTGAAATATTAAAATCACTTTGTAAGAGCATGTTTGATCACTAGGGGAAGGCTACAAAGACTGACACTAACATCTACCTTTTACGCTACCATCACCATCTGATTTGGCGGAAGTGGCAAGAGTTGAGACTTGCAACATGGTTTCCTCCACTTCATTTGATTTAAGGAGGATTACCAACAATTATGAAGTTGATAGTAATACTGAGGTTATGCCACTAAGCCCCATTGAGCTAGCATAGCAATAATTTTTTCTGCCTTGTACGACAAACCCAAATCCACTTTCACCAATTGTATGGGTAGACCATTCCTTCGAATATGGTACTTCTTCGGATCCTTTTTCACGTACATTTTCTATGGATGAAGGAATAGTCCAATCAATGATGATAGGAGAAGAACCTTGGGAAGATTATCATCATTGTTTCCATCTTCCAGATGACATCAAAGATTATTCAAATGAGCTAAACCACCCTTTAGTTGTTGATTTCCTTTCGAATTTAGTTTTCATAGACACAGTAGATTCCAAGCGAAACCTGTCAAATATTGAAGAAACGATTTCTATTAATATTTGTACCAAGCCTAATATGGTAGAAAACATTCATGTCAGAAAATATTGTTCTCCATCAGAACTTGATAGTTACAGTACTCTCTTTCATGAATTTCGAGATATATTTGCATGGTCATATGAGGATATTCCAGTCATTGACTCTAGTATTGTTGAACACGAAATCAAAATGTACCCTGATTTTAAACCAGTACAACAACGGCTTTGACCTATTCATCCAAAGAAAGCTTGCCATTAAAGCAAAAGTTTAAAAGATTTTGCGTGCTGGCTTCATTTACCCTGTACCTCTTACTGACTGGGTTTCTGAAATTGTTCCTGTCATGAAGAAACAAGGGACAATTTGAGTGTGCGTCGATTATAGGGATGTAAATCAGGAATGTCCAAAGGAAAACTATCCTACTTCTTTTATCGACTAGATTATTGATGAATATGCCGGATGTGAAATATTCTCATTTATGGATGGTTTTTCCGGCTACAATCAAATCAATATTTTCCCACAGGACCAATCTAAAACTGCTTTTATTTGTCCATGGGGCACATTCGCATATAGGAAACTCCCATTCAGTTTGAAGAATGCAGGGGCTACATTTCAGAGGGAAATGAACTATGCCTTCCATGACATCAAGCACATTGTTCAACCTTACCTTGACGATTTACCTGCTCATTCATGAAAGCGGACTGATCACCCGCAACATTTGAGAGCAATATTTTTACAGTGCCGATACTACAAGATACAACTCAATCTACACAAATGTGTGTTTTGTGTTGGTTCTAGTCGACTGCTTGTATTTCTAGTGTCTAAAGATGGAATTCAACTCGATCCATTAAAGGTTCAAGCAATTATTGACTTGCCTCCTTCAAATATTTTACAGTTATAGAGACTCCAAGGGAAGGCTAACTTTATGAGGAGGTTCATTCCCAATTACACTGAGATGGCTAAAGGTTTTACACGTCTTTTGAAAAAGGGGATACCCTTCCATTGGGATCAGGTTGCGCAAGCTTCCTTTGACACTTTTAAAGATACCTTGATTAGAGCGTCATTAATGTATTCTTCGAATTATCAAAACGACTATTACCTATATCTCGCCGCTGCAGCTACAACCATTGGCATGGTTTTAGTCCAAGAGAAAAATGGGATTGAACATATGATTTATTATTTGAGTCACAATCTCAATGATACAAAAAGTAAGTGCTCTTATGTCAAGAAACTAGCTTTGGCAGCTGTGCATGCTGTTCAAAGATTTCACCATTATATCCTACTCTGGAAGACCACTGTCATTTCGGATTGCAACCCTATTACATACATTTTTTCATGTTAATTGCTTGGGGAAAAATACTCAAAATGGATAGTCATTTTGCAGGAGTTTGATATGGAATTCATCAAGTCCAAATCAAAGAAATCTCTCGTTTTTGTCGAGCTACTTTGTGACCTTCCCTCGACCTCCATTGATTCAACATCTGAACCATCGATTTTGGATGAGTCTCTATTTCTCATATTTCCATCTGACCCATGGTATGGAGATATATTAATCTATCTCCAAAAACAAACTTTTTGGCCTGATACCTCTTTCTCACAACAACGATGTATTCGATACCAAGCCAAAGATTATATGATCATGGGCGACACTGTTTACCATCGTGGTATAAATACGATTTTATGGAGGTGCCTCGCACATGAGGAAGCCGAGAAAGCATTGAATGATTGTGATTTAGGTGCTTGTGGTGGAAACTTATCTAGATATGCTACCACATAGAGAATTCTCTGTGCCGATTACTTTTGGCCAACTATTTTCAAAAATTGTATTACTGCTGTTAGAAGCTGTCACGCATGCTAAATTTATGACCAAAAAACTAGATTACCACCTGCACCATTGCATCCAGTCGTTGCTGTTGGACCATTCACCAAATGGGGCATTGACTTCATGACATGTAACCCCACCTCGGCCGAGGGGCATGGGTATATTATAGTCGCTGTTGACTATTTTACCAAATGGGCTGAGGTGATGCCAACATTAAACAACAGTGGTGAAACAGTTGCTCTTTTATTTTTTAACCATGTGGTTGCTCGGTTTGGTGTACCACAAGCCATAGTTATAGATCATGGGTCGCATTTTCGCAATCACATGATGGCTGAGTTGACTGCTAAGTTAGGACTGTCACATGATAGTTCTACCCCTTATTACCCACAAGCGAATGGACAAGTTGAGGCCATCAACAAAGTCCTGAAGCAAATGTTGCAAAGAATGATAGGGGTTCATAAATGAAACTGGAATTTAATCATGTACTCTGCCTTGTGGGAATATCAAACCTCAGTGAGAAACACAACTGGATTCACACCCTTTCAGTTGGTGTATGGTTTAGAAGCAATCTTACCGATACAATGCGAAATTTCATCTCTCAAACTCGTGATTGACCTGTTACCTGACACTTCTGAAGAAGAAGCGCGTTTCTTGGAATTAATCCATCTGGATGAAACTCGTCATGATGCTGCATTGGCTAACGAAGCACATAAGAAATGAATCAAGGCGCAATATGATAGAAATGTCAAGCCTTGCATCTTCTCAGAAGGAGACCTGGTCTTTCTTTACGATCAGGAAGCTGATAAACTTGGAGCAGGGAAATTTGAACCAATGTGGATGGGTCCTTATATTGTCAAGTGTGTTTTGGCAAAAGGTACCTACGAGTTAGTAGATTATGATGGGATTCCATTATCACAGCCCTGAAACAGGCTGTACCTCAAACATTACTATGCTTTATTAAGTGTAGTAAAAATCATTGTACATATGCTTTCATTGCATGTGTGTGTGTCAGTGTGTGTCTTTTAGAGTTTTTTATCTGGTTAGTAATCCACTTTGCATTTTTTGCAGATGTTAGAATCTTCGAAACCATTTGTTGGTTACGCCGATGGTGCTAGTCATAGTATGCAAAACCTATCTTCTGCAACATGGGCTATTTTCGCTCCAAGTGGCGAGTTAGTGAGTTTTCAAGGGATTTGTATCAATTAATCGATGAACAACATCGCTGAGTATAACGCATTGATTGAACTTCTCTCTGATGCCATTTCACTTGGAATTCACCGAATCACCATTAGGCTGGACTCACAACTCGTTGTACTACAACTAACAAACATTTATACTGTCCGAAATCCAACAATTTTTCGTATGTTCCTTAGAGTTTGTATTTTGGAAAGGAATTTTGAATACATTCAATATCAACATATTTCTAGAAACTTTAACACATTAACTGATTCTCTAGCAAATTATGTGTTAAATAGACATTTGCGACATATGTAAAAGTAATATTTTCAATTCACATCATCAGTTGAATAGGATTGCACATAACCATAGAAAACTTTGGAATTATCTGTTAAACAGACATTTGCGACATATGTAAAAGTAATATTTTCAATTCACATCATCAGTTGAATAGGATTGCACATAACCATAGAAAACTCTGAAAGTAAAATAGATAGGTGTTTTAAAAGTTTTTACAAAATTTGTGTCCAAGACACGTTTGGTCATCTGACCCAAAAAACTCAAAATGCATGCAAAACATCCTAAGTAGATCTAGTGGTGCTCATGATAACATGTCATAGCCTGTGCTATCATGCGCAAAAGCCTTGCCCAGCTGCTAGGAACACCAATAATATGGCGTTGTAACCTCATAGGTAACTCCTTGATCTGGACATCTAGAATACCAAGGGTTAATCCCTCTATGTGATCCTGCAACTCTACCAAGGTTTCGGCCAAATCCAAGTCCTGGAGAACTGCTCTCCTAGTGTTTCTCTATGCTGGCCCACTTACACCCTGTTGGTGCCCCACAAGTCGAACAGTACCCACATCTGCATGCATGAGAATGATTTTAGTTTAGTCTTGGAAAAATTAAAAGCACAAAAACATGTAGAAACTTGAAAAATAAAAAAACACTTTGGTCAAACAATTTACCTATAGCACCCCATTGTGCTCCAACTGGTAGAATCAAATCTGGATCTCCACAGAAATCCATCCTTGAGTATGGATGCTCCTCGATGATGAGATGTTGTTGATTGAGCCAACTGAAGAATGCAGTGGAAAAAATGATTGTTGACTGACCCGCATGTCGAGCCATCAATTCAACCCACCTCTACATACGTGGATCTCTAGGACCAGCTACACCCAGTGATACATGTTTTGGTTGCATCAATGGGATTCTCTCTAAGGTAAAAATGATTAAGATCGAACCATAGAAAAATTTCTTCTTCTTACCACTTTTTACCTTGGTCAGTTGTTCTTTTAGTGAAGAAAGCACAACCTCGCACCAGTTGAATACCTTTGGCTCTAGACACTCAAGTGCATATAGCATATATGATTTGTTCACTTGATGTAGTGTCACACTGCCAACCAATTTTGTGATTGTGAAGAGGATCGTTCTCAAAGGCAAATCACCTACATCCCAGATATTTATTTTCCCATGCTTGCTAGGCTATGTACCTGGTCGAAAAAACTGTTGAATGTAATCCCTCACCGATTCACCTCCACGGGAAAATCCAGAAAGTGAGATGGGGGCACCTTTCCTCGACAGTCTAGTAAGAAAGTAAATATCATCAATGGTAATAGGGACCATCTTATCCCTTATGTGAAATGTCTGATCTGTCGGATCCCATGCATGAACAAGGAATTGCAATAGTTCTATTTGTTGCCTCATTCTAGACAACTTGAAGTATTTGAGTAACCCACAGTTCTTGAGGGCCTCAACTGTACCTAGATTGTTTAGGGCAACCATGTCTTGTTCTTCATGCTCTCTTTCTCACCATGTAATTGACATTCTAATCCGATGAAAGCCTGAAACACAATCATAAGCTTAGTTAGGATCCTTTCCATGCAAAAAATAGGTCAAATTTTGGAGCAAACAACTAAAACAAATTTGGGAAACTAACCCAGTGTAGCCTAGGCATAGAGATAGTGCACTGTAGAGCAGGAAAACTTCTATCTGGGTGCTCTTTAGTGCAGTTTTTGATGTGAAAGCCTGTGCTGATCCCAGGGCAAGAAAATGAAACCCCAGAGGCCCCAAAAAACCCTAAAACTTGCATGAAATGACAAAAGAATGACCTGAAAAGAAAGAGGAGGGGTAGATCTCCTACTTGGTCTGGACGGCACGAGAAATGGTCCACAGAATCTCTCACAATCAGCTGATGAAGTTCGAGGTAAAAAACTAGTCCAGAGCGCAACACTAAATGGTAAGATCCAAATAGTAAAAATGTCATGGTAAAAACTTGTTTTATGTTTATTTCATGTTCATTAATCGAGTAAACATTAGTATTTTCCTATTTTTTCCTATGAAACAGGTATTTTTAATCCATTTGGTGATGTTTTGAGCAAGTTTTACAGCTGACTTACAGAATTTGACATGCTCGATTGTAAATTGTACCTTTGACCATAAAGCATACTTTTATATTTTTTTCGAGCTCTGTTAAAAACAAAAAAGGAGGCCCCTTGGAGTCCTCTTTAATCTCTTTTCAGACTCTCTAAACATGAAAATATTGCTGAGTGTTTGTCCTTTTCAGCTCGTTAACGGATTGGAAACAACATCTCTCTCATATTGTTTTATGCTTTTTCGGGCTTGAGAGATTAATTTATGAAAAAGAACTTGTGGAGTTTTCTTTTTGTCCCTTTTCAAACTCTTTAAACATGAAAAGGACCGAGTTATCTTTGTTGTTAAACTCGTTAAAACATCAAATAGCGACAAACTTGTCCATCTAGACAAGACTGAGTTTCACCTTCACTAGACTCATTAAAACATCACATAGCAATGGATTCACCCGAAGGGTGGAATTATACAACAAGCATATGTTATCCTCCTCAAGCTTGATAAAAATAAAGAGGTACTGGTCAGCAATGACTGGGGAAAATGGGAAAAAGGGGAAAACCACTTTATGGTAGTAGGTCACTGTTGAACATGACACTTTCACTCCATTACCGTGACTATTTGGGTTGGGTTATCAACTTGATGGTTATCATACCATTAGTCTATCATGCCATCCATCACTTTGTTTTGGGTCAATGTTACCAATTCATTTTAGTGTTGTCGACATGTTCAAGAGAAGTCATCCAGTCAAAATTCATCCTTTGCAATACCATAAACCTTCATTTTCACGACCGCCATCCCTGAACTTTGTGTCATCAGTCAAAATCCATCTCCAAAATCACTACACTCGTTTTGTGTCGTTGATGTGGGATACATCAAGACCCTCCTGCGACCAGTCGCTTCTTGTCGACATCAGCACATTATCGAAGAAGTTGACGTAGAAACACCCTTCCATTACCTTGAGGCTTGCATACATCAATGGCAGGTTTCTCACTTCCGGTGATAGGTTGAGATCAATGGCCTTCAACCGAAAGACTTTGTGTGGTGTTCAACATCAAATCATCCATTAACACTATGCATAATGTACTATAGTACCTTGAGGATCAATATCATTATCGGTGATTTCTCTCGCGTTTGTTACAACTTACAGCATTGGCTGGTAATTAGATGGTGTCTTCCCATGTTCGACTTCAGATCACATATTCACATGGTTAGACTCGTACTTGAGTGAATGATTGAACGAGATAGAAGACCCCAGATCTAGTTTCATTCATCTGGGCTGTGATTTCAGGAGTACTAAATCATATGTACAATGGCTTTACATTGATGGTCATTCCGATCATGGGTCTATATCTATAGATGATTGTTTATGTACATGTAATGAAAGTTTATAAGCTGAGCATGGGTATGCCTTCCCTCATCAATTCATGTAAAATACAAAATATCATGATATATGTATTGTAATTGATGCAGGTCACCTTCCACTTCGAAAACTCCTCATCACATCGTAAAGCATTTCATTTGACATTGACATTTTTCAACTTCATGCTTTAAGGGGCAGCTGTTACAGATCCATTTGGACACATCACTCCCATCATCTAGATCAGTGTTTTAGGGCTCATCAAACCCTAATTTTAGTTGCTACATGCCCTAAATAAGTCACCCTTTTGAATGCCTCCTTCCTAGATAATTTCATGACATGAAGACATCTTGAAATGACCTCTAGAGGGACCAGCACAGGTAGGCCCATGTAAGGGTGCGCTGCAGAGTAGTTGAGTCCATGCCAGGGTGCTCTGCAGAGCACTTATGCCTCCTTTCACCTGCATTGGGTGAGTTTGAGCGAAATTCACATAGGGTTTGGGGAATATTCTTATCTTTTGGAGTCATCTAGAAGGTTCCCTCACTTATCAGCTCCTATGAACTCGAAAATGGATGAGGAATGAGTTAAGATGCATCCTATCCTCTCATCCCTTCGTCCATGGAACTAATTCTAAGTATGGAAGGCCATTCAATACCACCATTTATGACAAAACCTCCTCCATCTTCCTATAAATTGACCACTCATCTAAGAGATCAGGGGTTGGACTATGTTGAATTGTAAGGAGATAATGTTGCTATGAGAATTGGCTTTGAAGAAAGTATTGTAATGCTACAAGTTTGTCATGATTTTGATGTGATGTGGATGGGATCCAAGCTAGAGGAATGACTTTGAATCAGACACAATGGTTGTAATTCCTTCTTCTATTCAATAAAGTATTTGAACCTTTCTCCCATATGTTTATATTGTTATATAATGCTTATATGTGTGAAATGTATCCGATCCCATTCACTTGTATTCAATAGATCTTTTTCTTTGATCGGTTCTTTGTCTTCTATTTGTGCTTACAGGTACTTCTCAAGTGTGTTAAGTACAAGAAGGAGCGACAGGATCGATACAAAGGAGACAAGAGGAAAACAGAACTACAAGTAGGTATTCTCATCTTCTTTTTCTTATCTATTGTTGATAGGAAAAGGCTAAAGTGCTTTAAACTGTTGTTCTATATATGGCTACTTATCTAGGGAATTAGTATTTATCCGTAGATACCAAATTCTCCAAAACAGTTCTGCTATGTTTACATTCATATATTTCAATGCTATGCCGATCCATTGAATAGAGTGATTGGATAATGCTACATAGATGTCGTAGATATTTGGCTTGTGTTGTTTGTTTGTGCAGGTTTTAATTATAGTGACTGAAGCTACAGTTGGAGCATACAAGCCAAGAGGAGAGAATAACTTGTGATGAATCACAAGTAAGCGTCTTTCCATTCTCCAATTTCTCTAAGGGGAACTTTATATTATTTTCTTTCTATTGTTCTAGACTAGGCCACTCTAAGGTCTAGGGAAGATAATTCTGTCCATAGTTGTAGATTCTGTATAACAAATTCGTGACTCTAATGGGGACCGATTCATTCCCTTAGTGGTTTCCTTGACTTTAGCCCTTGTTACACCTCTTGAACAAACCTCCAACACCTCACTTAGTTTGAATTGACCCTAGGTAGATCTTTCATTGAGTTGCATTTGATTTTTTGTGTTGGAAAGTCTGTTTTCCTTGATCATCACACCCCTTGGTCTAATAAAAAAGCATCGCAGAGCACCCTACACTTCCTTGAACCTACGTTGCAGAGAACCGGTAGCCTATATACACCTGCGCTAGCCCCTGTTTCATGCAAAAAATTACCTTTTTGTGATTTTCTCTCTAATTAGCTTTGTTCCAACTAGTTCTGCTTATGTCCCTGAGTGTGTCTTGGTATCTGAGAAGCCAATACAACACTTTGTTTTGTGTGAAATTGAGTGAATTTTCCTTTGGTCATTATTCATAGATTTGATTCAGTTTCTTAACAATTTTTTGAGTGTTTTTTTCTTTCATTTTTGCAAAAAAAACCCCCCTTAATCACTAAGGGGGGGCTAAATTATGTATGAGTGGTAATCACTTTTGAGTGTCATCACCTTTTTTATAATATTTTGTTTCATTCTCTCTTTCCTCTTATCAATTCAAGTTTTTATGCATAGATTGATTGTTGAATTTGAAAAGTAACTTTTACATTACAATTAAAGTCTATGTGGTTTCCTTTTGTCAGCAATCAAGTTGCATTCATATGTTTCTTTTCACTTGAAACATTAAAAGAAAAGAAAAGAAAAACAGTTATTTGCATTGCATATAGGATTTTAATTTTGATTGGAATAGTGAAGTTGAGGAGATCGATTGTTGCATCACTTGTTTGTTGCATTGTTGATTTATTTCTTATTCCCCTACTTAGTTAGGCCTTCCATTGTTTTTTTTTGTTTGTAAGGTTCAGCGAGGCTTTAAATTAATAAAATACAAATAGAATACATGATGCAGAGTGGGAGTCGATGGGACCTCCCTATGTCTACCTTTGAAAAGCTAGTAGGTCTAGTCTCTGATTTCATTCTCTCCTCTCTTTTTTTTTTGTGTGGATCTCTTACAACTTAGACAGATGTCAATGAAAGGATATTTGGAAGAATCCACGTAACCTGGCTTTCGCTAAGCTTGCTGGTCTGCCCTGTTTATGGTATAGCATTTCTCTCTGAGTTCCCCCTCCTTCAGGTCTTGCCAGAGGATATGATAGTCTTCACCGTTGGACTGAACGCCCGCATTGGCTATGGTGTCGGCCAACTTGTTTGCAGTTCTTCTGACTGCTTGAAAGGTGATGCCTTGAATGTTGGTGAGATGGACTTGCAGATCCTTCAGAATTGCCGAGAGCCTCCAGCTGGGTGTGATCTTGTCCACCTGCTTGCCATTTTGAAGTTTCCTCATCATCTTGATGATTATCTCCGAGTCTCCTTCCACTATCAGGGGTAGGAATTTGTATTGGTCAGCCAGGGTGATGCCTTTGATGAGAGCAATCAGTTCTGCAGCGTTATTGGTGTTATTTCCCAGATTGCCATGGTAGATGAGCTGGATGTTCCCCAGATGGTCCCTGATTGCTCCGCCGTACCCGGCTTTTCCCGGGTTTTGCTTTGACGCGCCATCGAAGTTTAGTTTGAACGCTGGAAATGGCGGTGTTCCCCATTTGTCCCGCTTCACCGCTTGCGTGGTCTGGTTCCTGCCTGTGTGATTAGTCCGGGCTTGGAGTTTGAGGAGTTGGATAATCCTATGGTCCTTTGGAGACAGGTTCCCCTCTTGCTACTTTATGTCTTTATGTCCATGGCGTGGATTGTTTCTGTTATTAACTGCCTTGATTTTTCCATTAACCTGTCCACTGTCATCGCAGAGTTTTTAAATATTCGAGCATTGCGCTCTTTCCATAGGATCCAGACCACAGCTCCCGGAATAAGGTTCCATGCTCTGTTGATCAGATTATTGTTGGACATGGTTATTCGCCAATTGCTCAAGGTAAGACCGATCGAGTCTCTATTTCTGTCGGTTTTCCTGAAGATAAAAGCCATATCATCCCACAGCGCGCAGGCTATGGGGCATGTATTGAGAATGTGGTTGAGCGTTTCATTTTCATTCTCGCAAAGGGCGCATCTGGAGGGTCCGATGAAGCCCCGTCGCTGTAGATTGTTCCATGTGAGCGCTTTGTTGTGCATGACGAGCCAGGAGAACAGAGTTATTTTGGGCCAATTGCCTCTGTTCCATAGGGCGTGCCATCTGGGGTCCGGTTGCCAGTCTGGTGAAGCAGCGCTAATTTTATATGCTTCCTTTAGATTGAAAGTTCCTTTTGAATTGTTTCCCCATCGCAGGATGTCTTCCCTGGTTGAGGTGAGGATTCTGCGCTGTTCTAGCTGTTGAAGGAGCTGTTCGATGTTTCCATTGTTGTTTTGGGTTGGCCATTGATCTTTGGCTAGCCATTTTTGCCAGGTTGTGGGCACTGTTTGAAGTTGCCAGTAATCTGCTACCTTTATTAGCCCTGCCCCTTGCATTTCATTTTTGAGTGTAGTCCAATCTGGGTGGTCCAGAGGATGGAGTTGCTGCCAGGCATCCTCCCAAAATAGGGTAGTGTTGCCTTGGTGCACTTCCCAGAAGCAATGCTGTTGAACTATGTGTCGATTTTCCCATACTTTGTTCCAGAGGGGAGAGCCTTGAGTGTTGCCTGTGAGTCTGATGAGATCTTTGTCCTGTATTTGATTTGTGTACTTTGCTTTCCACAATGTTCCCCAGAGGGAATTAGGATTCTCTACCCATCTCCACCATATTTTTGCTGCAATAGCCTTGCTAAGGATTTCAGGATCTCTTAGGCCCAGACCTCCTGCCAGCTTTGGTTTGCAAATGTCTGTCCATTTGAGGAGGGCCCATTTGCGCTTCTTTGAATCTCCGTTCCAGAGGAAGGACCGCTGGATGTTTCGAATGGATTTGTAGACTGATTTGGGTGCTGCGAGGGCTGAGAGCATATAGGCCGGCATTGTTTGAAGCACTGATTTCACCAGTACCATTCTGCTGGCCATGTTTAGGGCTCGATGAGTCCAGCTGCTTAGTCTGGATTTCATTTTGTTGAGGAGATCTTCCCAATTTGCAGCTTTGGGGGCGTATTCTGAGAGAGGTATGCCGAGGTATTTGGTTGGAAGGGAGTTCCTCTGAATCTTGAGAATATTGCTGAGATTTCTCTGCACAGGAAGAGAAGTGTTGAAGAAAAATAATTTGGATTTAGCTAGATTGATCTCCATACCTGAGGCTTCCGTGAAAGTATTTAGCACCTTGTTGAAGGTTCGAGCTTCCTTCACTGTGGGGGCTCCCATCAGCATTGTATCGTCGACAAATTGCTGATGCGTCACTGTAGGTCCCTGCTGCGCCGCTTTGATGCCTTTGAGCTGATTTGTTTGGACCGCTTGGGATAGGGATCTTCCTAGGCCCTCTGCCATGATGACAAAGAGAAAAGGTGACAAAGGATCCCCTTGTCGTATGCCTCTGGATGGTCTGAATGGTTGTAAGGGGCCTCCGTTCAACATTATTGAGAAGAAGGCTCCTGAGACCATTTCCATTACCCATTTTATCCAAATCTGACTAAAGCCGAAAGCCTTGAGGATTTCTCTGATATATGTCCAGCTGATTTTGTCAAAGGCCTTGGAGAGGTCAAGTTGAATGAGCATGGCCGGGATTTTTCGAGATTTTATAGAATGCAGCACCTCCTGGTTGAGAATGATGCTGTCAGTTATCTGTCTTCCTTCAACATATCCAGACTGCTCATGAGAAATGATTGAGGGAAGGATGGGTTTAAGTCTGGTGGCCATCAATTTTGAGAGGATTTTATAGATGACGTTGCAAAGTGCTATAGGTCTGAATTTGTCAGGAGAATCAGCATGATTAGATTTGGGGATGAGGGTGAGGAAGGTAGCATTGATAGCTGGCAGCACTCTCTTGGTTCTGTGGAAGTTCTTTATCAGATTGATAAGGTCAGCTTTGATAATGTGCCAGCAGGCTTTGAAGAATTCTATTGTAAAGCCATCTGGTCCAGGGGCTTTGTCAGAGGCCATGGTGAATACGACATCTTCGATCTCCTGCTCAGTGAATTCTCTTAAGAGGAGGGAGTTTTGCTCCTCTGTTACTAGGGGGGGAATAGCACTGGTGATTTTGTTGATAGCTTGGGTTCTATCTTGATTGGGCTCAGAGAGCAATGATTGAAAGTATAGATTTAGCTCTGATCCTATTTGCTCTCTGGTTGAGACTTTGGCACCATCATCCTTTTTGAGAGATAGAATGCGATTGATGGCTCTGTGCTGGATGGTTGATTTATGGAAGAAGCTTGTGTTTCGCTCCCCATGCTTTAGCCACTGCACCCGCGATTTTTGTTTCCATAGCAGCTCTTCTTGTCTTAACCTTTCTTCCCATTGCTTTTGGAGGTTTGATTCCTGAGCTAGTCTGTCCTCGTTAGGCCCATCCTTGATCATTGATTGCTGGAGGTCTGCCATTTTTTCCTCTAGCTCTTTTTTGGCTTGAAAAATGTTACCAAAAGTGTTCTTGTTCCAGCATTTGAGCTTTGTTTTAATGCTCTTGAGCTTTTGCTGAAATATGTACATGATGTTGTCGCTCTTAACAGAGGTTTGGGTCCACCAACTTTGTATATTTTGCATGAAGGTTGGGTGGTCTGTCCAGAATTTTTCGAACCTAAAAGGGCGGTTTTGGGGCTTTATCATATTGGTGAAGTGCAGCTGAACTGGCCAGTGATCTGAACCACCAATGGGCAGAATGTTGGCTTCCATGTCTAGATTCTGGAGCATGATGGATTCCGATATGAGGAACCTATCGAGCCTTGATGCGACCTGTCGATTTCCCCCCTGCTTATTATTCCATGTGTGTAGACCATTGACTGTGGGAACATCAATGAGTTTAGATGCTGCTATGAAAGTGGTGAAAGCTTCCGCATCTCTATCTAATCTTCTTAGACCCCCTTTCTTCTCTGCTAGGTTGGTGATCATGTTGAAATCTCCACCTAGGATCCAGTGGTTGGCCCCATGGTGATTTCTGATTTCGTTCAAGTCTTCCAGCATCTTGAGCTTCTCCTGAATTCGCTGAGGTCCATACACATTGGTGATGCATATCGTTTGTTGGGACTCTGGCATGTTGAAGATCACTGATAGCGAATGCTTTGTGGATAGTGCATTCTGCAGAAAGAACTTGCTTTTGTTCCAGAATATTAGGAGCCCTCCTGCTTGCCCAATGGCTTTTGTGCTTGTGCATTGGAAGCCTTTTGCAAATAGCTTCTTGAGCGTTTCTATGCCGTTGGCTGAGCATTTGGATTCTTGTAGTAAGACCAAGTCTGGAGATTGCGTGAAAAGACGGTTTTTAAGGATTCATCTTTTGGAGGGGCCATTCAGCCCTCTGATGTTCCATGTTGTTATCTTCATTGAGAAACCTTTGGTGTAGCTAGGACCAGAGCCCTCATCTTTCCTTCATTTATTAGGCGCCTGCCGAGTTCTTGTAATTGTTGCTTTGTCGATTTTCTTCCCCGTTTTCTTCCTGGACCTTTCGGCTTGTATTGGTCTAGGTCTAGGTTTTCTTGGATGCCTGTTTGGCTGCTTTCTCCCCATTGCTTTTTAGCTGCATTCTGATTCAGATATTCTAACTGCAAGTATGCCATCTCAATTTTCTCCAGGTGTTCCTGGGGGATGGCGTTCACCCCCTCTTTGGACCATTGCTCATTGACCTCCTGGAGATCCAGGTCACCCAGAATTTCTTCCAGAGGATTGGTGGGAGCGGTTGAGGGCCTCGGATTTGGCTGAGTTTCTGTGCCAGGAGGGGTATGCAGAGGAGCAAGGCTTGTATCGCTATGGTCTGAGTTGGGTTGCGGGACTTGAAGCTGCTCCTCGGAATGGGAATGGTCCGGGCTAGGGGTGGAGGTGGATGAAGGGTTGGATGGTTGCGGCTGCCCGGGTGGATCTTGAGCTAGGGGGGCTTGGGATTTCAGCGGGTTTTCGAAAGGATCATGGTTGATTAGAACTTCAAAGCTGTTTTGATGAGTGGGGAATGAATTGGTGGGGTTTTTCATAGGATTTTTCCCTTTCTGCTCTTCCTGGCGACAGGGATAAAATCAGGGGGTGGGTTGTCTGCTTTATCCGATTAGGGTTGAGAAGGGGGTTGATTTAGAGGGCATCCATGACTAAGATGTCCATGCTGTCGGCATTTCCTGCATCTAAAAGGGATATTCTCATAGTCGATGGACTGCTTCCACTGAATACCTTTGTGGATCAGAGCAATGTAACCTGGGAGAGGTCCTAAGACATCCATATAAACACATATTCTAGCATAGGCAGTGTATTTACCTTGAGATGTGAGATCTGAAGTTTTGATGAAGACACACAACTTGTTCCCTATGGCTTCCAGGATTCGCTCATTCCAATAGTCCACCGGCAAGGAGTATAGCCGGAGCCAGACTAGAACTTTTGTGAAGTCTTCTTACTCTGGAACAAAGTTTGGCTTCCAGTACGTTATGTAGAGTCCTGCCGAGTTGTAGAAGTATGGGCCTCCTTCGAAGGTTCGATCTCTGTCTTCCCTGTGGGTGAAGATGACCGTGAAGAAATTCCTTGCTCCTAACTGTAGTTCATAGTTCCCTTTGGGCTTCCATTTCTGGTTTATCCACCAGCATAGAGCTTTTTCATTGAGTCTCACTCCCATGAAGCGACAGATCAGGGCATGTTTGCTCATGTGATCTCTGTATTCTTCAATCCATGGGTCTTCGATGATTAATGATGGGGTTTCCTCCGCTATCGGTTTGCAGGGGGATGATCTTGTTGCTCCGCTTTGGGTTGGGAGGCTTTTCTCAGCCGCAGGTCCATTGGCTGTTGAGGCATAGGTTGCCGTCGGTTCTTTGCCTCTATCCCTGGATTGGGAGGCGGATGATGTAAAGGCAGGCTCAGGAGGTAGGCTGCCAAAAACGAAAGGGCCGAAGTCTGGGGGGGTCGATCCCCCCCCCCCCCCCCCCCCCCGAAGGTTTCCATCGAGCGCTACTTCTAGGGTTTGGTTGCAGAGCGTTGCAGACCGACGATCCCTCCCAGCCAGTTAGGCCTTCCATTGTTAAAAGGAAAATAAAAAGAGTTTTTTTTTTTCATATTAGTTGCACCATAGGTGTGGTAAGGTGACATCAAGTGAGCCTTGAAATCAAATGATAATTCAAGATAAACTCTAAAATTCACTCAATTAATCTAACTTGGAGCATTTAAAACTTAACGACACACATAGAGGTCTAGGCTAGGGATGTGTTTTGGCGTATTTAAATGTAGAAGCTATCATTCTTTTTCAGCATTACATTCTGGGGATGATATCTCATTCCACATATGTAAGTATATAGAATTGTTCTCCATCTACCTTCAGGTATATTGGATAGTGCTCCACGCATGAAACGTATATGGGAATGATCTCATCCTACGGTTACACATTAGATAACACTACCACAGACTGCACTTCCACATACTATCAAGTGTATTTTGGAATTCCACCATAGGTTTCTATCCTTACCATAGGTAACTTAGTCGACCTCCTTCTACATTGTGATACACCGAACATAGCATTCAAGGATATATCCTACCTGTACGTAAATACTTGGTTCTCCAATGTATATTGCAATTCACAGTTACTTGGTAAACCATTTTTCTTAGTTACCCCTATTTTGTTTTATTTTGTGTCTTTAATTTATAAAATCATTTAATTGACTACAGAACAACATCCTCCCCATGGAACAACTCCTTAGTATATATTAGGTTGAGACTAATGGAAACAGTTAATGAGTCTACCCATAAAGGAAACCCCTCTGACAGGAATCTTGGTCCTTTTCCTTCTTTTGGATATATTGGTGATATGGCGATGTTGTCCCTTCTTAGATTCACCATTGGTTTTCCAGTTTGGTTATTTTTGACCGATTTGGTTATGAATGTCCAAACTGCTTCTCAACAATGTTCTCCTCCACCTGAAAAACATCAACATCAAGTTGATCCTAAATTTAACCCTTTTCCTTCTTCACCTGTTGTTTCTTCATCCCTTTCTTCCTCCTCATCTGGTGAAAATCTTGATTTTGGTAACCAAGAAGCTAAGAAGAAGAAGAAGAAGAAGAAGAAGAAGAAAAATAAGCAGGGGGGAAACAAAGCATCCATTGTTTTCCATGCAAATAGTATGGAGAAACCTTCTAATTAGCCCTGCAAAGTTAAATTCCCTTGCATTCTTTGTAAGGGTGACCACCTTCTTAGAGATTGTCCTGGTATTCCACATGTATAAGAACTGTGGTCCACACGCTCACATCAACCTTTGTTGTCAGCCTCTAGATATCATGTTGGTGATAAACCATCAACTAGTGATATTAAAGTCCATAGGAAGAAGGGTAAAGTTAAGTTTCCATGTAGGTTATGTTAAGGGAATCATCATATTCAGCTTTTTCCTTGTATGGATGAAGCCTCAAAAGTGTTGGGAAACCTTACAACTTCTCACCGTCATCTTCGAGCTGGTTATTAGAATATCTCCCCTAATCCTCCACTAGTTGATGAAGTGATTGATTAGAGTCTATCTCCAGTTAGTCCCACTCTCTCTGAACATGAATTCCATGAGTCTGTTCCCAACCAACCATTGGTTGAGAAAATGGTTGACTTGATTCCACCTTCAGTTGATCGTACCTTTCCCGCAGAGAGTGGACTTCATACCGCTCAAGTTCTTCTTATTTCTTAAGATTCCAATGAACTGGGGGACAATCCTCCCATTCCCACGACATGGGGGAGGGGGGGGGAATCCTCTCGTTCCTATAGAATAGGGGATAAATTCTCCTATTCCCATAGCATAAGGGGTCAGTTCTCCCTTTCCCACGACACCGCCTCCAAGTAGTATGGTCACTTCCTTTGATTGGAGTCGATTGGAAAAGTATCATCTTCCTCCTTATGTGCCCTTCTAAATCATAGTACAAGATTCTAATGTGCCCATACCTGGCACTGTCATAGAAGAAGGCACGATTCTTAGTTTTCCATCCTCAACTACTTGCCAAGATTTCGGTTCTTCACAAATTGTGCCCATTACCTAGAATTCATTGGCTTTTAACAAAGGAACCAATTAGCCTGTGGTTATCCTTCCTCAGTTTCCTATTACTTTGGGAGGAAAGACTATCTATATCAATGTTATGGTAGTCCAAGGACCTTTGGATTTTAATTTACTCCTTGCGTATGACTATGTTTATGACATGGGAGCTCTTATCTCTTCACTCTTTCATGTGATGTGTTTCCCACATTAAGGAAGAATCGTGACCATTGACCAAATTTCATTCGTTATTCCTAATTTGACTCCCAGTCAACCAAATTACCTAAATGGTCCTTATATGCAAGTCATATCTTCATCGATACAGATTAATTATGTGGTAACCTGTTTCATGTCCACACCTACTGATGATCTAGTAGGTGATGTAGTGCATCATTTATTGGGGGCATTGGAGTCTGTTATTTCCATTGGATCCTTTGATACCTTCTAGATTTTTGGTCTCCCATCTAATGAGAACCTCTTGGAAGCTATGGCCTTCTACGTGTCATGATCAAGGTACTTGAGTAGGGTTCCTTTTCTTGTGTCAAGCTCCTTAAGAAATGAAAATAGTTTCCCAAATCAGAGTTTTCTGTCTTGTGTCAAGCTCCTTAAAAAATGAAACAAGGTTCCATGAGAAAAGTTCCTTGTCTTGTGTCAAGCTCGTTAAGAAATGAAACAATGTCCCTTGAGCGTAGTTCTTTTCCCGTGTCCAGCTCGTTAAAAAATGAAACAGACCCCCTTCCAATTCGAGTCTTTGATTAGATCTCATAAATTCCTAGTTGAGTCTTCCACTTGATCTTGTAAATGAACCTTCATTCCATCCACCCGTTAGTAACTGGTGGTCTACTTAGGTGAATGAAATGAATCTTGGGGGGCATGTGCCTAGAATTGAGTCATTATGCTGGGGGCATGCAAAATTATTTCAAGCATAGTTTCCTATGCTTCAAGCTTGTGTAAAAACGAAACCATTCTCATCCTATCCATCGTGATTGACATTTTTATAAGCCTATTTCTTCCAGATGAGCCTTGGTTTTCTAATTCCATCGTAACCATTTTCTGCCTTTTCAGACTCAAGAGAATATCCACAAAAAGGAACCCTCAGAGTTTTCTTTTTCGCCTTTTTCTCACACTCTCCAAATATGAAAAAGATGTCAAGTTTCACCTCTGCTGGACTCGTAAAAACATCAAACAATGATGGAATCATCAAACACGATGGGACAAAACCACTCCTTCTCAAGGTTCATTAAATATACTTGGAGGGATTCATTCGAAGGATGAACTTACATATCAGGCATATGTTATCTTCCTCAGGCTTGTTAAAAAATAAAGAGGTATTAACGACAAATGGTTTGGGAAACTGGGAAAATGGGATACTCCACCTATTAATGGTAGAGAGTCACTCTTGAACGTGACACTCTTCCACTTCATCTCTGTTACTATTGGGTTGGTAAATCTGCTTGTCTTTTGGTTCATCACACCATTTCAAAACTTGTATTTTTAGTTTTGGATTAATGATGCCAACTCCATTCAATCTCACCGATGTGTTCAAGAGAACTCATTCATTTAATATATGCTATGATAATCTTAAGTCTTCATTCCATGTCTACCATTCCTGAATCAATTCCACATCAAAGTCATATGCCTAGAATCATAATACCCATTTCGTGTTGTTGATGGGAGATACATCAAGGCCCTCCTACAATGGGTCACTTCCTATTAACATCAGCTCATTATCCAAGAATTTGAATTATAAACTCTTCCTTTAGTACCTTGGGGCTTGCATACATAAATGGAAAGTTTCCTCGCTCTTGATGATAGGTTTTCATCTTTGGCCTTCGACCGATAGATTATGTGTGGTGTTCGACATCAACTCATTCATTCACACCATACAGATTGTACTACAATACCTTGACAGTCATTAGCATCATCGATGGTTTCTCTCGCATCAGTTAATGACTTACATCAATGGCTTGTGATCAGACAGTGTCTTCCATGTTTGACTTCATCTCCTTTATTTGCATGGCTAGAATCGTATGTTGGACAATCAAGTGAACGAGATAGAAGACCCTGGATCTAGTTTCATCCATTTGGGCTACGATTTCAGGATTAATACAATATGAAAATGTATGATGGATATGATCATACAAGATAATCATCCAACCATGGGTCCACCCTTTGTCATCAGTGGACATGCCTTCTTGATCATTGTACATGTAATGCTAGCTTATGTGATGAGCATGGGTATGCCTCCCTCAACAAAGATATCATGATGAAAATGTATTGTAACAGATGATGAACTGGCCAATTGTTATTGATTTGAAATTGTCACAAGGTAAAGCACTTCAGTCGTTAGTTTCCATTTATGACTTTGCGCTTTAGGGGGCAATCTGTTGTAGGTCATTTTGTCACATATGGTCAATAGGCCTACAAATTGGATCCATAAACATCCATGAACACCTTGTCATCATCCCTACACAAAGCCCTAAGCATGATTCCCTCAAATCCCTGAGTTTCTAACCTTGACTGTTTCATTTTAGTGCTTTTAAGGCCCAACGCACCTTGCCCCTTCAGGGACCTACGTTCAACTACAGGTTGTTTAGTTCTACACCTACTCTGATCAGAGTAGGTTGTCCCTTGCTAGTGGTGTGATGATTCTAGAAATTAGGGAAAAATAAAAAGAATCCTGAAGCTTCCTCTTCTCGAAGCTTCCAGGAGTTGTTACAACCATTTACCTTAGATAAGAAGTTTGAATCCTATCTCATCCTACCTTGGATATTTCACCTCTTATCCCTTGAGCTCATCCTCCCATCAAGAGTGGATCTCAAGCCTAGATTTGTAAATGGATAAGGATTCCTAAAATACCATCCTCCTATATATTTACTCCCATCCAAAAGTTAGAGGTTGGATTTTGGAGACTAATCATACCCTTATGCTACTACTTTGATCATAAGAGACGTATCATTCCAATGCATTAGGGTGGTTTTGAGGTGTACATTATCAAAAGGAAGGAAAAGACAACTTGGAGGGATATCTATAAGATCAACTTCCACTTTTGGTTTAAAAATCTCTCCCTTTAATTTTAATACAAAGAGTATACCATTTTCCTATATGTGTTATGTTATGTTTACATTAATATATTTCAATTCTATGCTAATCCATTGAATAAAGTGATTGGATAATTATACATAGATGTCGTAGATCCTTGGCTTGTGTTGTTTGTTTGTGCAAGTTCTAATTATAGTGATTAGAGCTACAATAGGAGCTTACAAGCTAAGAGGAGAGAAGAGATTGCGATGAATCACAAGTAAGCATATTTCCATTCTCCAATTTCTCTAAGGGGAACTTTATATTCTTTTCTTTCTGTTGTTCTAGACTAGGAAACTAGGTCCAGCGAAAATACTTCTATCCACAGTCGTAGATTCCATATAACACCGTGCACCTTGGAATAACCATTTTCTACTATCTGAGCTTTTTATTTCTTCACTTTTCTTTCTACATTCAACTTCTTCTTAAATACCCATTTGTTTCCAATGGATTTTCTTATAGCACTAGAAAAATCCACTAGATTCCAAGCCTCATTCTTGTCTAATGCTATCGATTTCTTTAACCATAGCCTTTTTCCAGAGTTTTCCATCCTCTGAATCCACTACCTCCCTAACATTTCTGGGATCATCATAAGTAAAAAGTAAAGAATGTTGGGTTGTGTTATATTCTTTCCACGACTAGCCCACAAATTTTATCGGGGGGTTAGAGGGGTGTAGGTAACCCCACTCTATGGGGTCCGGGGCAACGCCCCGAAAATTTTTGTTTTTGAACCCTATATTAGGTTGGGAAGACCTACCTATCGTTTTGTGCATGATTTTTCACACATGGTTTTGGACGCGATGGTTTTCGATCCATGGTTTTGGACGCGATGGTTTTCAGTCCATGGTTTTGGACACGATGGTTTTCGGTCCACGATATTGGATGCTTCAACATGTATAAATATGTATTGTAACATTGAAAGGAACATAATGAAAAATCAAGCTGGTAGTCCTAGTTTTGGGATCCATGGGAAAATATCTGTGTATATGTGTTTTATGTGTTATGCTCTCGCATTGATTATTTTCTGTGTTTTAGAATTCATATGCAGGTAATTTCTGTACGGGGTTAAAACCTACATTTGGTACAAGAGTTGTTCTGGCTTCAAGGGGATGCCTTTGTTTCTAGGGGTTTCACTCAGGCCTATGGTAGACCTTGTTCAGTGGGAGATATACGGGATCGATTCTAGTAGTGAAAGAAGATGGCGAGCAGTGGAAAGATAGAGATCGAGAAATTTAATGGTCAGAGTTTTGAGTTGTGGAAACTGAAGATGGAGGATCTGTTGGTGGATAAAGATCAGTGGATCGTGGTAGATCCAGGTACTAAACTAATGGGAGTGTCTGATGAAGAATGGAAGAAGTTGGATCGGAAGGCAAAGAGCACAATACGATTATGCGTCTTAGATTCAGTATTGTTGAATGTATCAGGGGAAGCTACAACGAAGGCTTTGTGGGACAAGTTAGGGACTTTGTACCAATCTAAGTCTCTGGTGAATAAATTGTTCCTACAGAAAAAGCTGTATAACCTGAGGATGAAATATGGAGACTCGATGACAGAGCATCTGAATGCATTTAATACTATGGTAAGTCAGTTATTGTCTGTTGATATCAAAATTTAAGATGAAGATAAGTGCATTAGTTTGTTGTGTTCTCTACCAGATTCGTGGGATAGTCTGGTTATTACAATAGGTAGCAATGAAACTGCCTTGCAGTTTGATGAAATAGTCTCATCCTTACTAACGGAGGATATGGGACGGAAAAATATGGAGAGCTAGAATGGTGATGCCTTGTCTATATGTGGACGGTCCCAGAATAGAAACAAAAATAAGTCATTGAGTGGGAGATCTAAATCTAGAGGGCTATCTAAATCTCCAGGAAAACCTATAAATGTGGTGTGCTGGAAATGCGGAAAGGAAGGGCACTACAAAAGGGACTGTAAATCAAAAGCTCCTGACAAAGGAAAGGGATCTGATGATGCTCCTTCTAGAGAGGCGAAAACCACCTCAAATGAAGGTGGGGATGTGTACTTGGCTTCTTCAAGTACAGATGTAGATCATGAGGCATGGTTGATTGACTCAGGTGCATCCTTTCACTTTACTCCCCATAGAGAGTGGTTCTGCGAGTATGAGAAATACAATGGTGGTGATGTCTTCTTAGGGGATGATAGGAAGGCTAGAATTGTTGGTCGTAGAAAAGTAAAGTTGAAGTTGCAAGGTGGAAGGGTTAGAACACTTCCGGGTGTTCTACATATTCCTGCATTGGCCATAAATCTAATTTCTGTAAGCAAGCTGGATGATGTAGGTGTAAAAACAGTGTTCGAGAAGGATACCTACAAGATGGTTCAGGGAGCACTGGTATTGATGTGGGGAGTTCGGATTGAAACTCTGTACAAGCTGCAAGGTAGCGCTGTTGTTGATGGGTGCAACAGTTCTGTGGTTCCTGAAAGTGGAGCAGAAAATCTAGTGGTCTCTGGAGAGAATACCATGCTATGGCATCAAAGGCTTGGACATATTGGAGATAAGGGCCTTCGAATACTTCATGGTAAAGGAATAGTAGAAGGTATGAGTAAGAGCTCTCTGGATTTTGATTTCTGTGAAAATTGTGTATATGGGAAGAAGAATAGGGTGAGTTTCCCCTCTGGTGGTAAGAGGGAGAAACAAATATTAGAGCTTGTGCACAGTGATGTGTTTGGACATGTGAAGGTTCCATCACTGGGTAAGTCTATGTACTATTTATAGATGACTTCTCAAAGACTAAATGGATATATTTCCTTAAGAAGAAATCTGAAGTCTTTGATAGGTTTAAAGAATTTAACTCTCTAGTGGAAAACCAGACAGAGAAGAAGATAAAGGTGCTAAGGACAGATAATAGTGGAGAGTTTTGCAGTAAGGAATTTGAAGAATTCTGTAAGAAGTGTGGTATAGCACGGTAGAAGACTACCCCATATAAACCTCAAAAAAATGGAGTTGCAGAAAGAATGAACAAGACGTTGATGGAAAGGGCAAGAAGCATGCTCAGTGGTGCCAGGATAGGATAAGAATTCTGGGCAGAGGCGGTGGAGACAACATGTTACCTGGTCAGCAGATCACCTTCATCAGTGTTGGAGGATAAGACTCCATAAGAGGTATGGACTAGTAAGAAATCCTCTCTTTCACATCTGAGGGTATTTGGATGTGATGCATATGTACATGTTCCAAAGGAGAAACGAACCAAGTTGGATAGCAAATCTGAAAAGTGCATCTTTATTGGGTATAAGGATGGTTTAGATGGTTATAAGCTTTGGAACCAGTAACAAGGAAGTTTGTGTACAACCAAGATGTGGTGTTCAGAGAGGTAAAATATGTTATTAAACATGAAGTCCAACCAAAGGAACCTAAGAAGATAGAGTTTGAGCTAAAGGAGGTGTTATACAACAAAATGACCTCCTCATCAACTCAGAGGTGAAAGACATGATGACTGAAGCAAAGACCACAATTGAAAGCCTTGATTCCACACTAACGCTGGTTACAAACTGGAAACCTGCTTTATAAAGCTTGTTACCAAGCCTAAGGGTGCGTTAGTGACCCTACTAACTCAAGTTGTTAGACTAGGGGCAGCGTTAGTGAAACTAAGGGAAGTTCCAAGGGTCAAACCAACGAATTGAATCACAAATATCTAGATATTTATCCCTAAATTTGCTCAAGAAAAGCAAGGAAACATCCAAAATCGAGATATTTGGAGGATTTCTAATCTGAGAAAAGGAGGCGAATGGGAAAGAACTGAAAAGCAAAGCAAGTTCATTGCTTTTTCCCTAGTTAACTCTATGAGGAACTTGGAAACCCTAAACTAATTGCTATATAAGCAAGGTGAGGGTCATTGTTAAAAGGGTCAGAGCATTTGAAAGGATAGCCTACTAAGTTATTGTGAACTATCACATACTTGAAGAAGTGAGCTAGAAGAGAGAGAGAGAGAGAGAAGCGGAAGGGGCAAAGGAAGTCTGATACAATAGATGGTTGTAATCACTCTTCCGTTATTAATACAGAACTGCAGTTGTGTTCCCTATTCCATGGTGTCGGTAACCTTGTTCATTAAGTTGTTCATCGATACTTGTTTTAGATGAGTAGTTTAGTTGTATGCAAATAGATGTTCATTGTGCATTCATATATTGGTTTTCAAGGTTGTATGCGGTGATTGTGTTTGCCTTTCCTTTGTGCAGGAATTGATTTGGAGCTGGCTTTGAAGGATTTCTTCTTGGCTGCATTGAGATCTCCAAACAAATCTAGAAGGAGACTTGAGGTAATCCTCTTTCCATACTTTATTAATTGATATTGATAGATGAACATGTGTATAGCTTGGTAGCATCTGCAGATAATCTTACAGTCTGTCGAAGGTCCCGGGAAGGCCTTTGAGGGTAGTTTTCATTCTCCATACACCGTGAATTTTACCCCATAGCAGAATTGGCAACTCCGCTGGGGACTATACATCTAGTTCCCGATTTACCTAGACTCTTCTTTGTTCTCTCTTCCTTCCAAGAGCTCCCTATTCTTCAGCAATCCTTTTTCTGATCCACCAAATATCTTGCTGCATCATACTAGAATACATTTATCTCAGAAATTGATCTTGTAAACCCTCTTTTTGATAGATTTCCCACACTAATGCAGGTTAGCAGGCTACACAGAGCTTTATAAAGAACCGTGCCTTGTACAGGGAGCGTTAGTGGGCCTACTAACTCTTTGTAGCCACTGTTACAGAGCATTAGTCTCCCATTTCCTTAATTTTTAGTAGTATCTGTGGACCAAAAGGGATGGAAAATCTTCTCATGGGCTGAAATAAGATCTGTAACTGTATTATGTCAGCAAAATTGGTGTCCTAGAAATTTATTTTTAGGAAAAAAATTTTGGTTTTTCTCTCTTAAAAATATATATATATATATATATATATATATATTTATTTTTTCTGAAAGAAAGACTGACAATTTGTATTCATCCTTCTGTTTAAATAGTTATGAGTTGCTTCATTTTGGTTTCAAGTAGTTGTTAGGAAATATTGGAAAATAATATTTTGGTTATGCATGTGTTGAAAGACTATAGATGCACAGACGAGACTATGAATATGTGAAAAATATGAATATGTAGAATACAACTTGAATGCATCAAATTGAATTTTTTTTTCAGAGCATTGTTTTTGCATGATTTATTGAGTCAAGAGTCTCACCATATTTCATATGTCAACACCCCTACCAAAGAAAATAATCAAGTACACATAAAATTTACATTAGAATCAATCAATTACTCTTTTGCGCAAACCAACATTAGCTAGGCTAGGATCTTGGGATAAGCATGTGAGTGAACTGCCAAGGTTGAAAACCAAACTAGTGTCGTTAACGAGTGAAAAATTCCTTTTGCACTCATACTACCGGGACCACTCTAGTAAAAGCGGAGTAAAATACGAGACAACATCAGACTGTAATTGAAGGTAGCCTGCCTTCTCTTATAAATCCTTTGGGCATTCTGTGTATTGGGGGTCCCTTCGGGGATTTCAAAACTGAGTCGGGGACTCAGGTATCTTGCCCACACAACGTGCTGTCTATGACTATGTCCCCCCTGGTGGTGTCTGTGATCTGAGGTATCTCTAGTGGCCAAACTTATAGGGACTTACACAAGGTGACTGGGACGGGCTATCCTGGTACCTAACACAGACGAATCTACTCTGTCTTCAATTTTTGGGAGGGTGCTCGTCTTCACGAGAGTACTTGGCCCCTCAATCTAAGGTTCAGGCAAAGCTCTAGAGTAACCGTAACCGTACATTTGGCCATCCTTCTCTGTTATTCATTGAGATACTGGGTTTCATCTCTGGTGATCAGTGCTTATCAGACGAGGTAATTTCCCTCTGTTTGCTGATTGATCCATTTAGTGTATTTTTTATATATATTTTTAGGTACTTGAGTGCTATCATTTGAGACTTTAAAATAATATCACAATAAAATTTATTGATAAAAATTAACGGTCACCATGGCTACATCCGACCCTCGTTGTCACTCCAGACGATTGTTAGGACTTCCTCCACTCATTGTGGAAGATCCGCCGAGTTCCACTGAACCAAATTCCCCATGTTTGGGGGATCAGTCTCCTAGATCTCACACAGGATCTGTTTAGACTACCGATGATTCAAGTTTGCCAGAGGATTTCTTTATCGAGGGATTTCTTCCCCCCTTTAACCCTCCGCTCAAGAATTCGTTGGAACTTGTCTTGGCTCTCGTGGTACTTGTACTTCCAGATTCGGTAGTTGGAACATTTCCATCTATCCAGTCAACAACTAATGGGTTCTGGAACTTTAGGGACACTTTTGGTCCTTCACCACTCCCCTAGTCAACAGTCATCACAACACTGGTAATGGCAAATCTCGCTATCCCATTTGTCCTAGGTATAAACACTAACATAACACCCTCTATGAGTGGAACCCAACAGATGCCAAGTTCCACCCCTATGGTGCCAAACTGCATACCTTTGACAAGTGCCACATACAATGCTCCCTATAACACTTAATGTGGCACTATGGGCGCGGTTCCCGTTTACCAACAACATGGTTTGCTGCTAATGTACATTTCAAACCCCCAGATTCATATACCTGGGGGGGTTCCAAATATGCACATGCTGGTAGGGAATGTAATAGTTCCGCATCCATTCTTAGGCATGTATGGTCAGTAGCTAACTGACATGATCGTTCCCTCTGTCAATGAAGCACAAATGGCTAGTTCTGTGTCAGGCGGGAATCCTCAAGGGGTTCCCAACCAGTCCATGGGGGCACCCTACTCACATATTCAAATGAGTCAAGGGGGCACCACTTATACTGGGGGAAATTCCATACCCCAGTATCAAAATCCTCATGGAAATCCACTCTACAACACCATACCTCAAAGCAACTGCTACACCACACAACCCATGTATAATATGGGGAACCAAACGATGGGAGGAGCGCAAAGCTCCTCAAGTCATCCATCATCACCATGGTCCGAGTCAGGGGCACCTAACTCTCTACCTTTCTTGGCAACGTTGGATATACCCGACTTATACAAGTTGACAAACAACCCCATCTATCACAACTTACAATGGCCACCGATCCTGCATAAAATACCAACGGACATCCCAAAGTTCGATGGAAAACAAGGGGAGGATCCGGGCACCCATATCACCACCTACCATCTCTGGTGTGTTTCAAACTCTATGGTGGATGATAGTGTCCGGTTACATCTTTTTCCCTGCACCCTCATTGGCAACACAGCAAAATGGTATATTGAGTTACCACGCACGTAAGTAAACACCTTTGACACTTTAGCGATGGAATTCCTAAAGCACTTTCAGTTACCTATCTGCTATGAGACTGGGATAGAGCTCCTCACTTCATTTTGTCAGGATACTGCCACCAACATCTCCTATCATATTCATGAATGGAGATGTAGACGGAGGTTAGTAAAAGCTCCCATCCCAAACTTTCTCTTAACGAACTGGTTCTGCAAGTCCTTACTCCCACAAATCGCTAGAGATGTCGCTCTAGGTGGTGCAGTCACAGAATACCAATCCATACATCATGCCCAACACTTAGATTTGATATATTCACAGTCTGGCACTCTTTATGACATAATCCCCAATGCTCCTGGTAACCCCAATGCTTCCGCCACTCAGCACCCCGGAGTGCACACCGACAGGATTGTCAGCGCAACCTCTGGGGCTACTATAAAACAACTCAATGGTCACATTTCCAAGCTGGCAGTGGACCCCTCTACCAATACGACTGCTCTTCCTGCCACTGCGATAAACTCTGTGCAGTCTACACAAAAATCCGGTGGCAAGAACAAGAAGAATAAGAAAAAGACCGCTCCTTCTGAAGAGCAGTCACCAAAGCAGCCCAACCTAAAACAGAAGGCCGCTATGCCTACTGACAAGGAAAAGGATAAACCCACCAGATATCCATGCAAACTCTGTGCTGAAGACCACACGACTTGGCATTGTTCGCGGCTTCAAGAATGCACAAAATACCTTGCTAAAAGGGATTCTGGTAAGGCCCCCGCTGTCCTTAGAAATCCTTTTCCCACTCAACAGTAGCAAAATATTATTGCAAACCAACCGCAACCCCTACAAGGGGGCAATGATGGTTCGCAACATCCTTTAGTTGGTGAAGGATCTTCTACCATTTACACATTTGAAATGGTAGAACTCGCCACAAGAGCCAAATCATATGGAGCTCCTGTCGCTCCTGCAGCAGAACCATCCTTAGGTCAAAACCCACCACTGCCTAACAATTTTCATATCGAAAGGCTAGTTGAGGACCTTGTAATTTGACCCCCAAAAGGGGCACTTCAATGCACAACACATAATACATCTGCACGTGCCACCCAACACTACAACATTGTAGAGGATTTGGCGCAAGCGTCGTCGGCTATGTCGGTGCTCGAAGTATTACAAACATGCCCGACGCAATGGAAAGCTTTGCTTTCAGCTATTGGAGGTATTGACCCAATGGATTCCATGCTTGCTATTTTCGACATGGACAAGTGTAAACCTCCCCTTTCTCACCAGCTTGCATTCTAGGTGCATATCACTTCGAAAGGTAAAGGTATACACAGAACTGTCATCGATGAAGGTGCTTCAACCTGCGTCATGTCGGCTTCATGTTGGCTCACCCTAGGTTCTCCAACCCTATCCCCACCATCAAACTCCCTGAAAGCTTTCGATAGCCACACCTTTATCCCAAAAGGATACCTAGCTAGTTTCCCCATCACTTTGTATGGGAAAACCGTAATGGTGGACATAGAAGTCGTAGACAAAAAACTCGACTATAATCTCTTGCTGGGTCACAGTTGGATATATGCCATGATGGCTGTCATATCTACTGTCTTTCACATCATCTTATTTCCATTAGATGGAAAGGTAGTTATAGTAGATCAGTTGTATTTCTGCACCCCTGATTATTCACCATTACCAAGTGGCTCTGTACCCCTAGTAGGAGGTGAAACTGACTCTTATGTCAGTTTAGGTACCAGTCTACTAAAGGCTTCTTCCCTCATGGGTTGTTTCCCTCTTCAGCCGTTGAAGGTTTCACAAATGTTCAACATGATTTCATCTATTCCTCATGAATTGACCGACCCATGGATCCTACCGGTTCCGTCAGACCTTGATCCATTTGGAGAATAGATGCCACTGTCACCAGCTAAATTGGCCTACCAAGCCATTCAATTTGCATCCGCATCTCCAGTCATGTTGGTTACTGCCGATGGTACCACCACCTCTCCCATAACCACTCCTCCTTTCGATCCACTCAATCAAGTCCTACCTACGGATGAAGCTATTCGAGAAGCCATGAGTTTAGGAGAGTGAACTTGGGAGGATTGGCACCATCGTGTTTTGATATCTGATTTGGACACGATGCCTCTTCAAATCATGTCCCCTGACATACTAGAAATCATTTACTCACCCTAGACGACCATCCAAACTTTGGAGGTGGAAGGAAACATGGGCAATATTTCAAATACATTGCTCATCAATATTTTTTTCACAACAGGCATCGTGGAAAACATCCAGATTGGAGCTGATTACAATCCTGAGGAAATTGCAAGCTTCACCTGCCTATTTAAGGAATTCCGCGACGTATTTGCCTGGATATTATGAGGAAATTCCCAGCGTAGATCCTTCTATCTTCGAGCATGAGATCAAGCTTTATGATAATGCAAAACCTATCCGTCAAATACTTCGATCGGTCCATCCTCGCAAAACGGCAGCCATAAAAATCGAAATGGAAAAATTGTTACATGCTGGTTTTGTCTATCATGTTCCTTTAACAGAATGGGTTTCCAATATGGTTCTGGTCGATAAAAAACAAGGAACCCTCCGTGTATGTGTCGATTATCGAGACTTGAATGCCGCGTGTCCTAAGGATAATTATCTGACACCGTTCATCGACGACTGCGCTGGTTGTGAATCATTTTCATTCATGGATGGATTCTTAGGTTACAACCAGATTGCTATAAAACCCAATGACCAGCATAAAACTACCTTCATCTGCCCATGGGGTGTCTTTGCCTATTGAAAAATCCCATTCAGATTGAAGAATGCTGGAGAAACCTTTCAAAGAGCCATGGAATATGCATTTCATGATATCAGACATATCGTTCAGGTTTACTTGGATGACCTTCCAACCCATTCCAAGCAACAAATGCAACACCTAAACCATTTAAGAGCAATATTTCTAAGGTGTCGGTTTTACAGCATCTGCCTGAATCCACATAAATGCATTTTCTTCATCAAGTTTGGACGCTTACTTGGATTCATTGTCTCCAAGTACAGGATTAGGGTTGATCCCGATAAGGTAAAAGCAATTGTTCAATTTCCAGAACCACAATCCGTTCTTCAGCTCCAACATTTGCAGGGGAAAGCAAACTTTTTATGATGATTCATCGTAAATTATGTTGAATTGACGAAAGGCTTCATGCACCTACTTAAGAAAGGAGTTCTATATCTATGGGATGATCAAGCTCAATGATCATTTGATGCCTTGAAAAAGGAACTTATATCAACCCCACTCCTCAGCGCTCCCAACTATAGCCGTGACTTTCTTCTTTACCTGGCAGCCTCACCATCCTCTCTCAGAATGGTCTTGGTTCAAACGCATGATGACCAGAGTGAACATGTGATCTATTATTTTTCCAAAGGCCTGGCTGGGCCTGAGCTCAGATATTCGCATGTGGAAAAGTTGTCATTGGCAGTCGTCTTTGCTGTCAATTGTTTCCGACATTACATAATGCTGCGAATGACTACTGTCATCACCTTGGAGAATCTCATGAGACATATTTTGTCTCATAAAGTAATTGGAAGAAAATATTCGAAATGGATCGTGATCCTCCAACAAGTTGATGTGGTTTTCACAGCTTCCAAGGAGAAGAAATCCTTAGTCTTCGCCAAACTTTTGTTGGAACTTCCCATCGTCGATCCAAATGAGATAGCCCATGATCCTCTCCCGAATGAAACTATCTATCTAATCGACACCACTGACCCTTGGTATGGAGACATTCTTGTCTACCTCCAAGCACAACGGTTCCACCCCGAACTCACGTCAGGCGACCGTCGTCGCATCCATCACCGAGCGTGACACTATGTAGTGATTAACGATATGTTATATCGTCGCTGTGTGGATATAGTTCTTCAGCATTTCCTCACTCATAAAGAGGCGGAGCATGTTTTAAATGACTGCCATGCTAGGGCATGTGGCGGTCATCTTTCTGGCATATCTACTGCACAGAAAATCTTGCGCGTAGGCTATTACTGGCTGACCTTGTTCAACGATTGTGTCAAGGCCGTTTGGCAATGCCATCCTTATCAAGTCTTCACAAAGAAAATGCGAACCCCTCCGACCCTACTGCACCCAGTGATCTCCGTTGGCCCATTTGCCAAATGGGGGATAGATTTCATCACCTGCAATCCCATTTCCTCTGCTGGACACAACTATATTATTGTAGTTGTGGAGTATTTTACGAAATGGGCCGAAGCCCTTCCTACCTATAGTGTCGATGGAGAAACTGTGGCACTATTCCTATTCAATCAGGTCATCTGTCATTTCGGTGTACCCTGCACAATCGTTATAGACCATGGATATCACTTCCAGAACCATATGATGTCTGAATTAACGTCGCTGCTTGGTTTTCGTTAGGATCAATCATCCTTCTACTACGCCCAAGCTAATGGTAAAGTGGAAGCCGTAAATGGCGTCTTAAAAACCATGATCCGGAGGTTGGTAGGAAACCATAAAACTAATTGGCACCGAATGTTATATTTGGTGCTATGGGCATACTAGACTTCAGTAAAAACTGCCACGGGCTTTACACCTTTCCAACTAGTGTACGACCTAGAAGCAGTTCTACCCATTGAGTGTCAGATCCCTTCCCTGAAACTAGCCGTTGTACTCCTACCTAGCACTACTGCCAAAGAAGAATGCTTACTATACCTTAATCAGCTAGACAAAACCCGTCGAGATGTCGAATTGGCACTCGAGGCTCACAAGCACGGAGTAAAGTCCTAATATGACAAAAAGGTTAAGCTTTGTTCTTACCAAGAGGGTGACCTTGTGTTTCTCTATGATCAAAAACATGATCTCTTGGGGGCAGGCACGCTTCAACCCTTATGGCTAGGTCCCTATGTCGTCAAGAAAGTCCTCTCCAAAGGGGCATATGAATTGCAGGATTGGGAAGGAGTCTTGCTCAAGGAGTTTAGAAATGGACTCTATCTCAAAAAGTATTACGCCTAGTATTGCACTCGACATGTGCTTTGTAACATTATATAAACATTCCAAAACCAAAAAAAAAATGCTATAGAGCACTTTTTGAGATATTTTATTGCTCTTTAAAAAATATAAACATCTCCGAGTTTTCATCGTTGAGCTCGTTAAATCTATGCGACGATGGTTAGAGAACTTTTTGAGATATTTTATTGCTCTTTAAAAAATATAAACATCTATGATTTTTCATCGTTGAGCTCGTTAAATCTATGTGACGATGGTTAGAGCACTTTTAGAGATATTTTATTACTCTTTAAAAAATATAAACATCACCGAGTTTTCATCGTTGAGCTCGTTAAATCTATGCGATCATGGTTAGAGCACTTTTTGTGATATTTTATTGCTCTTTAAAAAATAAGAAACATCTCTGAGTTTTCATTGTTGCACTCGTTAAATCCATAAGACAATGCTCTGAGCAACTCTTTTTTGATCTTTTTCTAGCTCATTAAACAGAAAAAGACCAAGGTAGCATTCTTTCTAGGCCCTTTTTTCTCACTCTTTAAACTGAAAAAATCCCGAGCTTTGGCTTTAGGCTCGTTCAAATTTATAAAAATAACCCGAGCATTCTTTTAGGTACTTTTTTTACTCGTTAAACTGAAAATTCCCAAGTTTTTGTTACCGGACTCGTTAAAAATATACGGTAGTAGCAAGAGAACTTTCTTTTTTGGGACCGTTTCTTACTCTTAAAATGAAAAATCCCCGAGTTTTTCCCCTCCTTCAAGCTCGTTAAAACTATGAAGAAGGGATGAGCCGTTCTTTTCCCTCTTTTTCTCACTCACTAAACTGAAAACGATACCCTGAGTTTTATCCATTTGACTCATTAAAAATTTTGATGAAGGTATTGAGTTTGTTGTCGCATGACTCATTAAAAATTCACGATGAAAAATGAGTTTAGTCCGTCGCCTCGTACTCGTAACAAAATGAGGTCGACATCTATTGAAAATAGGTCTCTCTTTATCCGGGTTCAATAGATTAACTTATGGAAAAGTAACTGATTTGGGTATACTATTAACCTTTTGTTGCACCTGGTTAACAACTATGACAAAGGGACCACCATGGAGTCTCTCTTTACGATATTTTCACTCTCTAAATATGAAAAGACCACTGAGTTGTCTAGCTTGGACTCTTTAAATTACACAGACAAGATATAGAGTCGTTATTTTTACGATACTTTTCAGAATCTTAAAACATGAAAAAATCGACGAGTTTACCTATCTGGACTCATTAAAATAATCAGATAGGGCAAAGAGTCACTCTTTAGACTCTTTAAAAATGAAAAGATCGATGAGTTTACCCATCTGGACTCATAAAATTAATCATACGGGGAAAGTGGACAATACAACTATATTCCGTATTTGAAAGCATGGTTTGGCAACAATCGTTCCCTTGAACATGGCACTCCCTCAGATAAACCTCCTTTTGATGGCCTCTCAATATGAACCCTACCATCCTATGCGTTTTTAGCCTATCTACCCTGATGTAATTGCATCTCTGTATCCTAAACACTCTGTAGTGTTCATGAGTCTAGTGTTGTCTGGTTAAAACCGTTGTCGTGCCTTTTATTGTTCAAGGGTTACCTATTTGTTTCCTCCATCAACTGATCAAACATATCCTTTCATCATGCCCTCCATTGTTTAGACCCAAATGCTCAAAAAATTCCTCAAAAAACAAAATCATTCTTGTCCCATTTCGTGTCGACTGATGTAGGACACATCATTGCCTACCTTTCAACATGTTTCTTCTTATTGACTTGAACACTCTATCTAGGAAGATAACCCAGAAACACATTCAGTGCCTTGGTACTTGCAGACATTAGTGGCAGGTTTCCTTGTGCTTGGTCAGGGGTTCTCATTATTGGCTCTTGATTAAGTGATTCTATGGGTGTTCGATGACAAAGACATCTTTCACACTCGCTAGATTGCACTGTGCATCTTGGAGACCATCACCATTATCGGTGGCCTTCCTCACATCTGTTAACGGTCTCCATTATTGACTGGTAATCAGATGATTTCATGCATGTTCGATGTCAATGCATATATTCGCATGTATCGATCTATGTTGTTCGATGAAGCGGAAATCAAGACCTTGGGTAGAGGCTTGCATCATTCAGCCTTGTTTCCTCTCCCAAGCTGCGGATATTGTTTTTTGGAGACAATTGTTTCAGGATGATTCTATTATGACATTGGATCCGCATTGTGCTTATTGGTAGCTAGTATTGTCATATCTCTTTTGAGAAGATTACTCTGACATAGCTACTGAGCATGGGAATGCCCGACTCAGGACATGATTTTAGCAGTTATATATATATGTGTTGTATCAGGTTTCCCTTGCCGCCCAAAGCTTCTCTCTCTCTACATTTTGACAAGAAAAATTACAGTTTCAGTAAAGTATTTCAGCCATTGTCTCTGCCTTTGATCTCATACTTTAGGGGGCATCTGTTATACAACAAAATGACCTCCTCATCAACTCAGAGGTGAAAGACATGATGACTGAAGCAAAGACCACAATTGCAAGCCTTGATTCCACACTAACACTGGTTACACACTGAAAACCTGCTTTATAAAGCTTGTTACCAAGCCTAAGGGTGTGTTAGTGACCCTACTAACTCAAGTTGTTAGACCAGGGGTAGTGTTAGTGAAACTAAGGGAAGTTCCAAGGGTCAAACCAACAAATTGACTCACAAATATCTAGATATTTATCCCTGAATTTGCTCAAGAAAATCAAGGAAACATCCAAAATCAAGATGTTTGGAGGATTTCTAATCTGAGAAAAGGAGGAAAATGGGAAAGAATTGAAAAGCAGGGAGTTCATTGCCTTTTCCCTAGTGAACTCTATGAGGAACTTGGCAACACTAAAATAATTTCTATATAAGCAAGGTGAGGGTCATTGTGAAAAAGGTCAGAGCATTTGAAAGGATAGCCTACTAAGCTGTTGTGAACTGTCACATACTTGAAGAGGTGAGCTAGAAGAGTGAGAGAGAGAGAGAGAGAGAGAGAGAGAGAGAGAGAGAGAGAGAGAGAGAGAGAGAGAGAGAGAGAGAGAGAAGTGGAAGGGGCAAAGGAAGACTGATACAACAAATGGTTGTAATCACTCTTCCATTATTAATACAGAACTGCAGTTGTGTTCCCTACTCCATGGTGTCGGTAACCTTGTTCATTAAGTTGTTCATTCGATACTTGTTTAGATGAGTAGTTTAGTTGTATGCAAATAGATGTTCATTGTGCATTCATATATTGGTTTTCAAGGTTGTATGCGGTGATTGTGTTTGCCTTTCCTTTATGCAAGAATTGATTTGGAGCCGGCTTTGAAGGAGTTCTTCTTAGCTGCATTGAGATCTCCAAACAAATCTAGAAGGAGACTTGAGGTAATCCTCTTTCCATACTTTGTTAATTGATATTGATAGATGAACATGTGTATAACTTGGTAGCATCTACAGATAATCTTACAGTCTGTCGAAGGTCCCGGGAAGGCCTTTGAGGGTAGTTTTCATTCTCCATACATCGTGCATTTTACCCCATAGCAGGAGGAAGAATCAGACTCTACAACATAGGAGGAATCAGAAGATGAAGAGCCACAAACTCCGGGTGTGAGAAGATCAGTTAGAGAAATAATGTAGCCAAAAAGATATAGTCCATCTTCTTTCTATTCAAATTTTTCTTTATCTATTACTGATGATGATCCTAGAACTGTGAAAGAAGTAGTAGATTTAGAGGATGGAAAACTCTGGAAATAAGCCATGGTTGATGAATTGGCATCTTTGCACAAAAATGAGGCTTGGGATCTGGTGGAGTTGTCGGTTGGAAGGAAACCCATTGGAAGCAAATGGGTGTTCAAGAAGAAGACAAATGCAAAAGGAAAGGTAGAGAAATACAAAGCTTGGTTGGTAGCAAAAGGTTATTCCCATGTGTCGGGAATTGATTTTGGTGATATTTTTTCTCCTGTTGCCAAGGTAACTTCTATTAGATTATTAGATTACTTTTATCTATTGCTACTGCTTTTGATTTTGAGGTAGAACAGATGGATGTGAAGACAACATTTCTTCACGGGGATCTGGAACAGGAGATCTACATGAACCAACCTGAAGGTTTTGTGGTGAAGGGTAAGAAAGAAATGGTATGCAAGTTAAATAAGTCTTTGTATGGGTTAAAGCAGTCACCAAGGATGTGGTATCAAAAATTTGATACATTTATATGGGGACTTGGCTTCACTAGAAGCAAAGCAAATCATTGTGTGTATTTTAAATTAATTGGTGACCGTGTTAGTTATCTGGTCTTGGTTGTGGATGATATGTTGCTGGTTGGAAATGACAAGGAAATTATCGAGGATTTGAAGACCCAATTGTTCTCCAAATTCGACATGAAGGATCTTGGTGCTGCAAACTATATTTGGGCATGGAAATTAAAAGAGTCTGGGAAAAGAGGAAGCTCTAGTTAAACCAGAGGAAGTATGTCGATACAATACTATAGAGATTTAATATGTAGGATAGTAAATCGGTGAAGGTTCCTATTCCTGTAGGTGTGAGGTTATCTGCTGAACGATGTCCCAAGGCAGAAGAAGAGGAAGAGGACATGTCCCATGTTCCATATGCAAGTGCATTCGATAGCCTGATGTATGCAATGGTCTGTACTAGACCAGACATTGCACATGTAGTGGGAGTATTAAGCAGGTTTATGTCAAAACCAGGGAAGAAGCAGTGGACAACAGTGAAGCGGGTTTTCAGGTATTTGCGTGGCACTAGTGATTATGGTTTGTGCTACCAAGGAAGACCAAGATTGGACAGAGTGTTGGATATTCATGGATTTGTTGATGCAGACTGGGCTAGAGATCTGGATCATAGAAGATCTACAAGTGGGTATGTGTTTAACCTATTTGGAGGTGCATTCGGTTGGATGAGTAAGAAACAATCTATAGTGGCACTATCAACTATAGATGCAGAATACATGGAAGCCACTCATGCAAGCAAGGAAGCAGTTTGGTTGCAAAGATTGTGTTCAAGAATGGGGTTAGTACTGTTACATAGTATTTTGTCACCAACCCCGCATCTCCTGCTCCCCAGTGGAGTTGCCAACTTGTGATGTAGGTAATGTTCCCTCTGCAGATAGAGGAAACTCCTCTAGCCCTAGTGTGGGTCTAGTCACAGCAAGACAAAACAAAAATTAATTCCTTAAACAATCATTGTTGCAAGAGTCTACCTTATGCCGGTGTTCGATGGAGATTTCACTACGCTGCTTCATCTATCATTTCCTTCTCCTCCAAACCACCTCTGCGAGATTTTTCTTTGCTGTAGACATTACCATATTCGTCTCAACCCACATAAGAGTGTCTTCTGTGTCAAATCTGATAGACTTCTTGAGTTTTTCGTCTCTAAATAGGGCATTCATCTCGATCCCCTCAAAGTTGAAGCTATATTGAATCTCCCGCCCCTACTTCTTTGCATCAGTTACAGAGTTTGTAGGGAAAAGCTAATTTCCTACATCGTTTTATCCCTAACTATGCCAAGATTGCTAAAGGTTATACACGTCTCCTTAAGCGTGACACTCCCTTTGTTTGGGATGACATTGCCCAAAAGTAATCTGAGCAACTCAAGACACTTCTTGTTTCTACTCCCTTATTGTTTCCACTTGACTACCATCGTGACTACACTCTTTATCTCGCTATTGCCGACAACACTATTGGCATGGTTTTGGTTCAAGACGACGACGATGGTTCTGAGCACGTTATCTATTATCTTAGCCGCAACCTCCTTGACACTGAGACTCGATATGCTTATGTCGAGAAGCTCGCCTTGGCAGCCATTCAGGCTATCCAATGTTTTCGTCATTATATTTTGTTGCGTATGACGACAGTGATTTCCGATTGCAACCTGATGACATACATCTTGTCACATCAATTGCTGGGGGGAAAATACTCAAAATGGATTGTTATCCTTCAAGATTTCGATTTGGAGTTTACTACCGCTAAGTCTAAGAATTCACTCATCTTCGCTAAGTTGATTTTCTTGTTACCATCTCCTACCGCTCCCTCTTGGATAGAGGATTGCATCCCGGATGACACTCTTTTCTTGATTAGTACCCTCGATCCCTGGTATGGTGACATTATTGTCTATCTCCAGATGTCTTCTTTCCATCTTGATTTGTCTAAGGATGCTCGGCGACGTATTCGTCACCATTCTCAGCCTTATCATATTATTGGAGACACTTTGTACCATCTCGGCATTGATTCAGTTCTCTGTCATTGTTTGACGTTCGAGGAAGCTGAAAGGTCTTAAATGACTGCTACTCTGGCGCATGTGGTGGTCATATGTTTGGTTATGCTACTGCCCAAAAAATCCTCCGTGCTGGTTAGTTTTAGCCCTCTATTTTTAAATATTGCATTCTCGCTATTCGTTCCTACCACACGTGCCAAATTTACCAACGGAAGATGTGTGCGCCACCATCCCCTTTGCATCTTGTCATTACCATTGGCCCTTTTGCTAAATGGGGCATAGATTTTATGACCTGTAACCCTCACTTGGCCGGGGGGCATGGGTATATTATTGTTGCCGTTGACTATTTTAAAATGGGCTGAAGCGATGCCTACATTGTCAAATGATGGTAAGACAGCTGCAAAATTCCTATTCAATCATGTGATTACTCATTTCGGATTCCCTCGGGCTATTGTTACTGATCACGGTTCTCATTTCCATGGTCATATGATGACTGAGTTAACAACCCAGTTAGGCTTGTGTCACGATAGTTCGATGCCTTATTACCCTCAGGCCAATGGCCAAGTCGAAGCCGTCAACAAGGTGTTGGTTACAATGCTTCAGCGTACCATTGGAATGCACAAGTCTAATTAGCACTTGATGTTGTTTTCCACCTTATGGGCCTACCGTACCTCAGTGAAGGATGCAACTGGATTCACACCGTTTCAACTCGTTTATGGTCTAGAGGCTACCCTTCTGATTGAATGCGAAATACCTTCTCTCAAGTTAGCCGTTGAATTACTCCCGAATACTACTCCTGTAGAAGAACGTCTTCTTTATCTAGAGCGGCTAGACGAGACCCGTCGACTTGCTTCTTTAGTCATTGAAGCATAGAAGAAGAGAGTGAAAACTCACTTCGATCAGACTGTTAATCCTCGTTCTTTCATTGAGGGAGATTTAGTCCTACTATATGATCAAGTGAATGATAAGCTAGGGGTAGGAAAATTCGAACCTATGTGGCATGGGCCTTATATTGTGAAACGCGTTTTACAAAAAGGGGCCTATGAGCTAATTGACTTTGAAGGAAACCCTTTAGATAAGCCTTGGAATGGGCTTTGTCTTAAAAAATATTATGCATGAGTCTTTCGTGCATCTGCCGTGTACATAAGTGTGCTTTTCATTTTGTACATGTTTGGCTTGGTGTGTAAGCATTTGCCACTTATTGTGTCTTTTTACTTCTTGTGCAGATGTCTGTTGCACCTTATATCGGTTTTGTTGATGGTGCCTATCGTAGTACCTGGAATCATTCCTCCGTGGCATGGGTGATCTACGATCCTCATAGTGAGTTAGTAGACCTTCAAGGTGTTTGTATAGGGTATACCATAAACAATGTCGCTGAATATAGTGCGCCATTGAGTTACTAGCTAAGGCTGTTGACCTCCATATCCGTGCATTGATTGTGAAGCTGGACTCCCAACTTGTCGTTCTTCAGCTTAACGGGAGTTATTTCGTCAAAAATCCTAAGATTTTAAGATTATATTTACGTGTTTGCTTACTAGAAATAAATTTTGATTGCATTACATATCAACACATTCCTAGAAGGCTAAATACGTTAACTGATGCATTGGCAAATCATGTATTAGACAAACATTTACGTAATTTATAAAAAACATTATATGAAAGTATTCAGATGCAATAATAAAACATAGATAGCTGTATATCATGTGTTGTGCACCGTGGCACTCAAAAAAATAATGTGTATGTCCAAAAAATAATGTATATGTCAAAAAAATAATGTATATGTTCAACTTACAATGCTAGACACGTGTCTCTCAAAACACTAGAAAAGGAAACATACGAGTCTACTGTGGGTGCTGCTCTTTATAGCAAAACACTACCCGAACTACTCATCTGAGTAGTCTGTGAATCCTGTTCGACATACCCGCGGTGTGTCGTTGGTGCTGTCTCGGGATCTCCTTGAACCCTTTGTAATCAGGGACCCCCTTAGTCAAGCCCTCCAAGTTCCAAGCTATCTCCTCCTTTGCATCTCCACCTGGAGGTGGCAAGGAAACCTCTCTATTGTCCCTCTGAGCCGTAGGAGCAAGACCGATCGGTCTCTCAGGTCCAATATTTTCAAAAGTTGAGCGTAATTATTAGGAGATATACATTTAAAATCCAAAAACAATAAAAAACCAAAATACAAAAAGTTCTATGGTCAAACCAAGTATATTACCTCTCTCATCCCACTATTCTCTAGGAAGAAGCAACATGTTTGGGTCTCCCCTAAAATCCATCCCTGTGTAAGGCCAATTCTCAACCACCACCTGCTGATGATGTAGCCACTCCATGAAGTCAGGACCCCAGGATACTGGTTGGTTGCTGCCTCCTCGCAACATCACATGAGCCCACTGAGTTATTCGGGTCTCTCGTGGTCTGGGTTGCCCTACTCGCATGTCCTGTAACTGAAGTATGGGTACCTGCTCCAGCATGAGCGGTATCAAAATTGAACCATACCCAAACTGCTTCGTCTCGCCTCTCTGGCATTTGGTCAACTACCTCTTCATGTTTAGAGACACTGCCTCTGCCCAGTCAAACATAGTAGGATTGAGGCAATCTAAAGCCAACCACAGTTGTGTTTTAGTTGCCTCATGTTGAGCCTGAGAACCAGCTGCCCTCATGATCATGAACAAAAACACATGCAGTGATAGATCATTCACTGTTGGAATCTGTAACTTACCGCTAGTGGGTGATTTTCGTGCCCCTGGGCATGCTCGTGCAATCAACATGTCTAAGGACTCTCTGGTGATTCGCACACTGCCCATGCAGGGTCTCTCCCCTCATCGTGATAAACCAGTCAGAAAATATATATCTATGGCGTCAAACTCAACCTCCTGCCCTCGGATGATGAGTTTACCCTCTGTTGGATTCCATGATCGAATCAAGAATTCTAGGAGGTCTAATTACGCTCTCAATAGCGACATTAAGAAGAATTTTAGCAGTCCGTAGTTTTGGGGGACATGCAAGCACTGAGGATCGGCTACCCCTCTCTCCTCATCTTCATCGTGTGTACTTTCTTGCTAGGAGAATGCCATTTGTACCCTGCACACACAAAAATTCTCTTATTAGAAGTCGTTTGACCCATTTTCAAATGCCACAATGGTGTAAAAATGATTTTTTGTGTTTTTTGCGCTCGTCGTAGCTGTTTCTAAAACAACTGTGATGGTATTATTAGAACAATTCACAATTTCTCAGATCGTCATAGGGGTACATCACTTTCCTGCAACGATCCCAATTTTGGCTCATTTGGAATTCGCGGTTGGTGCAACCTCGAGGGGAAAACCTGCGACGACTGAAGCGAATTTTTGAAACAAAATTTCTTCCCAAACTCAACCAAAACGTTGAAATTACAGTTAAAATGAACTCAAAACACAAAGGAAAAGGAAAAGTACTTACTTGGAGAAGGTTTGTAATGCAATGAACCACCACAGCTCCAGAAATCGACAACTCAATTTTGCAAGGTATGCGTTGTTTGGAGTTTTACCACAGTTAAAATTAAAACAAAGTGAATTATGTTTTACCATATGCCTTGTTATAGCCCTTTTTTTTAAATTTAGGGATTTGACTATAGATTTTGAGTTTTTTACTATGGTTTTTAGGGTTAGGTTTGAGAATTAATCGTGTATTCTTGTCGAACAGGTCTTATGCTTGGATTTCTTTGTGCAGTAACAGGTGTTCCGGATGTGGGAGATGATTGATACATTCTTGGTGAATATTGCAAAACATTTGACGAGTCACCTTTAAGATCTTTTTTGACTCGTAAAAGATGAAAATATTGCTGAGTATTTTTCCCTTTTTAAATCGTTAAAGAGAATAAAAGTGGGGGTCTGCTTTCAGCACTTTTCTGACCATTTAAAAACGAAAAGATGGCCAAGCCCTTGTTGTTTCAAGCTCGTTCATGGTTGCGAAATGTCATGTCTCCAATAAGTTTTCTACTTTTTCGGATTGGAAACACTATTTACGAAAAGTACTCCTTGACCAAAATGGTCAAGCGATTCTCTCGAGTATCATTTTCTATCTTTTCAGGCTTGAGAGACACAAACTTATGAAAAGGGCCCACCTGGAGTTTTATTTTCTGTCTTTTTCAAACTCTCTAAAAATGAAAATGACTGCAAGTTTTACATATGTCAGACTCATTAAACCCTGATGACATTAGACTCATCACCATGATGAGACTTGAGCTTCTCGTCCCTAGGGCTCGTTAAAATTTCACTAGGTTGGATTTGTCCGAAGGACGAACTTATATTGCAAGCACATGTTATCCCCTTCAAGCTTGTTTTTTCAAAAATAATTGGGGTACTCGCCAGCAATGGTGGGGAAAAAGTTTTGGAAATATTCCATTGGTTACCTACGGCAGCTAGTCATTCTTGAACATCGACACTTTTGATTCTCGCCGGGTTTGGGATATCCTCATCATTAGCCTTCCGGGGTTTGGGTTTGTCATTTTGCCTCATTCCATTTGATCCTTTTTTTCTCCACCAGACCTTCAATCCCTTGGTACCAAAATGCTGCCACATTCCGGAATCGTGTCACTGATATGTTCAAGAGTTTAATCCTTATACAATTTTCACCCTTACATCCTCCTCTGATTCTCTGTTTCATCCATCTTCATCTTGTTCCTTGTCTCGTGTTATTGATGTGGGAAACATTATGGCCCTCCTAGGATAGGTCGCTTCCTGTCGACATCAACTCATTATCCAAGAAGTTGATCTAGAGACTCCTTTTGGGTACCTTCGAGCTTGCATGCCTCAATGGCAAGTTCTTCGTACTCAACGACAGGCTTGCATTATTGGTCTTTGATCAGGTGATTCCACAAGTGTTTGACTCCAGATCATTCTTCACACTTTGTGGATTGTACTGACAGTACCTTGAGAACCATTGACATTACTGGTGGTCTCTCTCACACTTGTTAATGGTTCACATCATTGGTCGGTAATCAAGCGATTTTCTAGTATGCTCGACTTTAACACTTCTATTCGCATGTTAGAAATTGTACTATGATCGGGTTGGATTCAAGAACCCGGAATAAGTTACATAAGTTTGAGTTGTGTGGATTAGTTCGTGATTGCATACATGACTCTTTGATTGGATGGCTATGACCATACCTGAGTCTTTCTGGATGGCTGCGACCATACCTGTATTTTCATATGGTCTTATTGATTGGATGGTTGCGTCCATACCACAAACCAATTCTATCTGTCTTTTGGATGGCTATGCCCATGCCTAGACTACATGTATTTCTTTCACTGTCAGACATATCAGTTGTACTTGCGTCTACAGGTTCTCTGTGATGGTGTTCTATTTTAGTTATGGTTTCGTAAATCATTTCACCCCTCCCACTCTCTCAGCCTTCATGCTTTAGGGGGCATCTGTTACATAGTATTTTGTCACCGATCCCACATCCCCTGCTCTCGGGTAGAGTCGGTCCCTAAATGGCATCTGTTCTGTGTCATACATCAGCAAAATGTTTCCACATCTTCCAAATCATTCAAGAATATTAACAATGCTCTTTAATCCTAAAGATTGACCCTTTTTACCCATGTTTCAAGATTGTCGCAAGTAAACCTCGTTCTACCTGCGATGATTTCCTTTAATGAAATAGAACGTCACGACATCATCGCAGGGGTACATCTGTTCTCTGTGACGGTTGGATTTTAGGGCTCATCGCAATTCCTTAGTATCCTTCTTGCGGTGATAGCTCTAAATACACTGTTTCCCTGTGACGTTGTCTCTGAGTCCTAGTGTTGCCCTATGGCGAATTAGTTGAAAGAGAATGCTTCTGGGTGGTTCTGGAACGGGTTGTTGGGTCAAGGGAGTTCGCCTTTCCTCCTTTGGGATGGTGGTTCCACCTTTTGAGAAACCTCCCTTGGAGATAAGCTCCCTCTCCCTCATTTATGGAGGCTCCTCCTCTTATAAAAGCATTCCCTATTTCTATGATCAACTAGTTTTTGGTATTGAGCAAATTAGCTAGTTTTGGTGTGAGATTGATAGTTTGTAGTGTGAATTATTGATAGTCTAGCAATTGGTTGTGGATTGCCTTAGCCTTATACTAGTGCTTTTGAGTGAGAGAGAGAGATTTATCAGCCTTTTGGGAGACCCTTTTGAGAGTGAATGCTTGAAGATACACACTGACTAGACCCTTTGAGGAAGCTTGCGACGTCAAGGCTTGGTTGTAAGCTTTGCTTTTGCTCTTATTAATACAATCAATGTTGATTTCCTATGTCATGTGTAAAATATATTTGATAGCTTATGGTTCTTTGACTCTATAAGTGAATAGTTCAGTGTTGTGCTCTATTATGTGTTTTGTTGTTCTCTTTTTTTTGTTTCAGGTGAATCTCTCATTGAGGAGAAGGAAACGATAGCTGAAGCAGCGTAATGAAAGCTCCATCGAACACCGACATAAGGTAGGCTCTTGAAACAATGACTGTTTAAGGAATTAGCTGTTGTTTTGTCTTGTTGTGACTAGACCCACTCTAGGGCTAGAGGGGTTGCCTCTGTCCGCAGAGGGAACATGACCTACATCACAAGTACAAGGAGCTATAAGGATATACTGTGACAACCAAATTGCAATTTTCTTGGCAAAGAAGCCTGCATATCATTCAAAGACAAAGCACATTGATGTTTAGTATCACTTTGTGAGGGATATGATAGAAGACAAAAAGTTGTTGCTGGTAAAGGTGGACACATTGAAGAATACTGCAGATGCATTGACAAAATCTGTGAGCTTTGAGAAGTTCTCTTGGTGCAGAGAAACAATGGGCATTGCAGGGGTGGATAAATGACTAAGCTCTCTTGTGGCCCCCTGTGGAAAGAAAAAAAAAAGTGTGAGAATGTTGGGTTGTGTTATATTCTTTCCACAAATAGCCCACGTAGTTAACCAGGGGGTTAGAAGGGGGGAAGAGACCCCCGTTCGTTGCGCCGATTGTGTAGCGGGGGGAGTCACAGGGGGTTTGAGGGGTGCAAGTAACACCACTCTATGGGGTCTGGGGTAGCGCCCCAGAAAATTTTGTTTTTGGACCCTATATTAGGTTGGGCGGACCTACCTATGGTTTTGTGCATGATCTTTTGCACATGGTTTAGGACGCGATGGTTTTCAGTCCATGGTTTTGGACGCGATGGTTTTCGGTCCATGGTATTGGATGCTTCGACATGTATAAATATGTATTATAACATTGAAAGGAACATAATGAAAAATCAAGCTAGTAGTCCCGGTTTTGGGATCCAAGGGAAAATCTCTGTGTATATGTGTTTTATTTGTTATGCTCTCGCGTTGTTTATTTTCTGTTTTTTAGAATTCGTATGCAGGTAATTTTTGTATGGGGTTAAAACCTACAAAGAAAATTTTGAATGGAAAATATATGGAGTATACCTTCCTGGATTCCTTCTTTCTTGAACTAATCTCCTCAAAATTAGAGTGTGCGGTTTTTCTTCTTCTAATTCATGTTTTTCTCGTGAGTCTGATTCTTCTTCCTTCAGTTCAAGCTCCATCTTCTCTAGTTGCTTTTCCCTCAATAGGAATTCCTGTTTCATGACATCCTTAACTTCTCTAAATAATACATCTCGACTGTACACAACCTTATTTTTTTCCACTTTCCAAATATTATAACCTTTTAAACCATATTTATACCAAATAAATATGCACCTTTCAGATTTACTATCCAATTCGGTTCTTTTCTCCTTTGGAACATGTACTCATGCATTGAAGCCAACTACCTCGAGATGTGAGAGAGAGGGTTTCTCACCAGTCCATACCTCATGTTGAGTCTTATCCTCCAACACTGATGGAGGTGATCTATTAACTAGGTAACATTTAATATCCACTGCCTCTACCTAGAATTACTTTCCTAACCCAACACCACTAAGCATGCTCCTTTCCTTTTCCATCAACATCTTGTTCATCCTTTCTGAAACTCTATTTTGCTAAGGTGTGTATGGATCAATCTTCTGTGGTGCTATAACAATATTCTTACGTAACTATTTGAATTCCTTCCTGTATAACTCTCCACCATTATCTGTCCTCAACACTTTATCTTCTTCTCTAGTTGGTTTTCCACTAGAGCCTTAATTTCTTTAAACTTGTCAAATACTTCATATTTCTTCTTAAGGAAATATATCCATGTATTCCTTGAGAAGTCATCTATAAATGAGACACATTACACAAATTTACCCAATTATGGAACAAACACAAGTCCAAACACATCACTGTGCACTACTAGTAGTATTTTTTTTGCCCTCTTAGCACTAGAGGAGAACCTCACTCAATTTTGCTTCCCATATACACAATTTTCACAAAAATCAAAATCTAGATAGAAATTAGACATACATTCTACCATACCACTACCCTGTAGTAATAGAAGGCCCTTATCTCCAATATGTCCCAGTCTTTGATTCCATATCATAATCTTTTCTATAGAGACTACGAGGTTTTCTACACTAATCTCAGGAACACATAATTGTTTCACCCATATATAGTAGTAATTCCTAAAAACTTGTACAAAGTTCTGATTTGAATTCCCATCATCAATACCAATGCTCCTCAAATCATCTTGCATGTATCTTTCTCGAATATTGTTTTTGCACCTACATCATCCATCTTGCTTTAAGGAAATAAAATTATGGTCAATCATGGAATGTGCAAAACATTAGGGAATGTTATAATCCTTCCACCTATCAATTTTTTTTAATTTTTTTTTCTTCTTCTTTATGTGATTCTAGTTTTCGTGTCATCACCTAGGAAGACATCACTGCCATCATATCTATTATACTCACAAAACCATTCCTCATGGTGAGTCATATGAAAGGATGTACCTGAGTTAATCATTCATGTCTCATGATCCACATGTCTACTTGAAGAAGCAAAGTACACATTCCCACCTTCATCTGAGGTGGTTTTTGCTTCTACAAAGGGAGCTCCATCAAATCCCTTTCCTTTCTCAGTATTTTTGGATTTACAATCTTTCCTATAATGAGCTTATTTTCAGCATTTCCACCATAACTTTACAATTTTTCCTGGAGATTTAGATCTCCCTATATATTTAGATATCCCACTTGAGGACTTATTTATATTTTTTTTTTGGGAGTATCTTCTTATAGACAATGAATATCCATTGTAGATCTCCATGTTTTCCTGTTTCATCTCCTCCGATAATAAGGTTGAAACTATTTCATCAAATTTTAAGGTAGTTTCATTACTACCTGTGGAAACAACTAAACTATTCCACGAATCTGGTAACTAACATAACATACTAATACACTTATCCTCATTTGAAATCTTAATATATTTAGATAATAACTAACATACCACAATATTGAAGGTGTTCAAATGCTCTATCACCAAGTCTCCCTCCCTCATCCTCAGGCTATACAAATTCTTCCGTAGGAACAATTTTACTAGGGACATAGACTGATACAAAGTCCTTAAATTGTCCCGATTTGTTTTTTTTCGTAGCTTCTCTTAAAACATTAGGTAATATAAAATTTAAGATACACAACCGTATTGTTATCTTTTCCTTTTGATCCAACATGGTCCAGTATTTTATTGACATTACCATTTTTTTAGTACTTGGATCCACAACAATCCATTGATATTTATCCACTAATAGATCCTCCATATTGAGCTTCCAAAACTCAAAACTTTGTCCATTGAACTTCTCGATCTCTATCTTTCCATTGTTTCCCATTTCCTTTCACCACAAGAATCAATCATGCAAATATCTCATTGTAGTAGAGTTTACCACAGGCATGAGAAAAACCCCTTAGCTACAAAGGCACCCCCTTGAAGCAACAAATTCTCTGATACCAAATGTAGTTTTTAACCCTATATAAATAATGCATACAAACAAATTCTTAAAACTATCAGAAAACATACAACACAAACCACAAATAATATACACAAATATTTTTCTCCTGGAACCAAAAACAGGGGAAAACTAGATTTATTTTTCATTATGCTCCTTTACATAATTAAAATACATTATATACATGTTGTAGCAATCATAAACCCCCAATCCATTAAACCAAGACTAGAATATAATCGTAGTTCTTTTGGCCGAATCTACAAAACCATGGGAAAAACCACCATGTGACCAAACACCATCGATGCAAAAGCCACCAAAAAAAATCGGGCCATTTCCCTTAACCCTGTGGGGTTAGTCATGTAAAGATATAACACATTCCCCAAAATATAGGAATATATTAAGGCAACCAATTAAGCGAAAACCAATAATAACAATTGTTGTGTTGAATATTTGATCAAAGAAAATGTTAGATATTATTTAATGGAGTCAATCAAGCCAACCCTTGACCTAGTGGTGTTGGTGGAATTTTTTTTGACAAATGGTTCAATTTTTTCTTTTGAATTAGATTAATGGGAGTTGGTGGTATCAAATGGGAAGAACTACATGCTTTGAAATCATTATCAATATTATTAATATACAATAATGTGGATAAATTATTATCCTCTATAAACTTGAAATAGATGATAGAGTGTGTCACGGGCATGCATGGTCTTCATTGCACAACAATGGAGGCACTCTTAGAAAAAATTAAATGTGTTGCCACCTAATTCTCTTAAAAAATCTTTAAATATGTCTATAGGGAGTAAGAGCATACAAGTTATCCAAATCTCTCGGCAATAATTTTTTTGGGGATTTCTTATTAAAGGAACATAAAGCAAAGGGCAATATGGTTCCTTTCTTTTTGTGATCCTTTAATATCTCTACTTCCTTTTTATCGTTGCACTATTTACAAGGACTATAAGACATATTTTTTATTTGATGATGATGAAAAATCTATTATGTTAGGGATATATAGGCTATAAACCATTTTCTCTCGCTACATGCCATTTTGATACTTCTAGGTTATTATAGGGATATATATAGTATTCACTACTATATTTATATTATGATATATGATGCTAGAAGAGATACAAGATCCATAGAATGTTAGTTTTTCCTACCTGAACATAAATGTTTTAATTTTTTCTTGATAGAAAAAAAAATGCACAAGGACATAATTTTACTATCAACATGTTCTTAAACCTATTTATTTAGATCTATGATGTGTATTCCTTACCCACCAATGTTCCCATGATATTTAACTATCAAATATATTGAGCTATATCTCTAAGATCTTCGTCAAGATATCCCAAGCTTCCAACAATTGAGTTTCTCTAATCCACTCTCAAATAGATATTGATTTTCCTTATATAATCTATGATTCTTCATAAAGCTTACTTGTCATAGTTGGCCATATCAATTGGGTCCACTTCCTTTCCAATTACTAATTTATACATGGGATCTAATCAATACCTCTTGAATTTATGTTTGAGCCTCTTCATTGTGGTCATTTTACTAGAAACAAATTTGGTCAAAGAAAAATAAAATTAAAAGATGTTGAAATTGAAATATTTTTGGTTTATAGACGATTGCTAACTAGACAGTTGTGTTCTTGCATCAAAATCCCATAATGAACTAAATGTGAGAATATTGATATCAAGATCGAAAAAGAAAGCATCAAATATGGCCTTTCAAATTAATGAATCCTTAGTGGTGCTACAATCCATGTCATTATTCCAAACTATTTTTCCTTCACTGAACCAAAAGTTCTCAAACCGTTGTTAATTGATTCTCTCTTATTGCATGTCATTTGGAGCACAAGGTCACCAAAATAACTCAACAATAGGTTGGAACTATTAATCAAACAAAATATGTTTTTTCTTGCAAGTAATTAAAGAAAATTACTTTATCCCCAAACATTTATTGGATGGAAAATTGATGAGGGAAAAGAAGCAAACTTTGAGAGAGATTATTGACTTTAATGTGGAGCAAGAAGAGTGAAATTAAAATGGATAATTTTCCTCATAAAGAACCTACAAAAGATCATAACGAAGATACCAATAGTATAATTGTACAACAATATTGGGCATCGGGTCCCCCACAACAGGTTTTGGGTGCAAAACCCAAGTTTTGGCAAACAATATTGTAAGTCTCTGCGAATTGAGGGCAGGAGTGCGAAGTGTACAATTGAGTCATAGGGTTGTCCACCCTAAACATTGTATTGTAAACTAGTGTAAAGTCGGCCTACCCATGGTCTGCGGACCATGGGATTGTATAAATAGAGCGAGGCTCTAAGTTGTAAGGGAAATGAATGAAGGAATAGGTGAATTAGATAGGCTTAGCGAAGAGTCTAAGTGTCTTGGGTCGTAGTAGTAGGTAGAGGCTCTGCAGCTGAGTGCGCAGAGGCCTAGTAGAGTCCGCAGCTGAGTGTGCAGACCCCTGCAGCTGAGTGCGCAGGGCGGAGTCGAGTTTGTAATTGGGACAGAAAGCTAATAAAGAGAAGTTTATCCTAATTCTGTGCATCTAGTCTTGAATCGTTATTCTGTTGTTATGCATTACTTTTACTCTGTTTATTTACTGTGCACAGTTGAGTAAATGCTTGTATGGTTCAGAATACTTATATATGAAAATAATCTAAGTAATCAACTAACAGTGCATAATTAGGAAAGACTTGGGTAAATAACAAGGATCACGTTGTGAATAGGACTGCGCAAAGACAACATCGTAGGCCGCGAGGTGCCCACTGGTGCGCGTAGCATAGTGAGTGCGAAGGTTGGACCATGTACCAATCCCAACATATCAAACATCCCTAGGGTGCGGAAACTTGGTTCTAGCACCCTCCCATACTACTTCGGGTGAGACCTCAATCCACACTCCGCAGACTGTTGCCGAAAGGGCCAGTAGTATCGAGATTTGCTTGGCTAAATCACCTCTGAACCTAGGTTAGGCCCCACTAAAACAAAAAATGGTTCCGTTGCCAGGACTGGGATCTACATAAAGGATGTCTGATGTCGTGCCACTGGAATCCTACAAAGAAAGAAATTGAAGAGTGGTTGGACAAGAAGATTCACGAGTTCGCGGAGTAGGAAAACAGAAATTCACAAGTATCTAAGGAACAGTGGTTGGATCGCTACTTATACACTAAAATCTAGGAAATTTTCTTCGAAACTTTTCCGTCTGAGCTATATGAGTGGATGGAAAATTTAGCAGATAGTCAAGGAAGGTGTAGGCTCGACAAACCAATAGTATGGACTCTAGAACTAGTGTGCAGACTAGAAGCCTCAGAAGAGAAGATAGCGTGAGCTGTGGTCCACTGGCTTGACTAAATAATAGGAGGATTTATCACTGAGTTTGCAGTAGACATGATTGTCAACTACAATGAGGCAGAGCGATGTTTTCTCAAGGGATCGTGAGGTAAGTATATTAAATCTCTGAACACTTGGATTAAGATGTTATTGTGTGAAAAGTGGGTTATGCAAATAAATTAATGTTTGGGACTATGCGAAGTGGAAATATCTACAGAAGTGGAAGTAGTGAGGAGTTGGAAAACAATCCCTTAATTTCACCCTAGTGGGAAAGCGAGGAGGAGCTCACGAAAGTCTCTCCGAGAAGCCTGGTCAGTTTGATAAGATAGAGAATACCACATTTACCACCCCCACCCACACTGCCACCCATTTCACCCTCCTCACCTCCATCTCCACCCACTCCACCTCCGCCACCACTGTAGCTCGGTATGGCAAGTGTGATCAAACTGCCGACGTTCAAAGGAGTAGAAAATGAACATCCAAACCAATTATGGTTCGTGGTAAGAGTAGTATGGGAAGCACAGGGCGTCTTGGATAATAATATTAAAAAGGCTACATTGGTGAGCGTGTTGTAGTATCACACATTAACGTGGTATATCAAGCATTATAATGACCACCCGAATGCAGGAATTGCAGAGATCCAGACTGCGTTGAAGAGGGAATTTAGCAGGCCAACATTAGAGACATAATCAATCATTGGGTTTAAGGAGATTACGATGCTCCTAGGTGAGACCCCTTGGGATCTAGAACAAAGGCTAAAGAGTATGATCCGCAAAGCCAATATGACGCTAATAGATGCACAACATTGCGTATGTTTTGTGGCCTCACTTACGCCACACTTAAGGATGGTGCTGTCATAGCAAAAAATTTCCACCCAAGCTGAAGTGTTGGAGATGGCAATGAGGTTGCATGAGACCCCTATACAAGACCTTGGGTTGGAGTCCAAAAAATCAACGCACAACTGCCGAATCTATGTCTAGAGATGCAAAGTTTGAAACAGGATAGGATAACTCAATCGGAGGTGCATGAGGAAATATGGTGCATAAAATGCAAAGGCTAAGGGCACGACAAGGACCACTGTCCAGTGTTCGCGAACTATTTGGTAGGGGGAGGTCCAATTCCATTAAGACTGGAGGCACAGGTGGGGCCAAGCATGGCATCTGCATTATGGTGTGCAATCTGCCAGATAGGAGGAAAAAATACCACAGATAATTGTCATTTGTTGCAGAAGTATACGCAGACGTCCCAACAATTGTTTTGTAATTTCTGCAGGTTGGTAGGCCATGATGAATGCACCTGCCAAAGCTATGAACTAATGATGGATCAAACTCTTGCATATAGGGTACAGACCAAAACACGAGCCCTCGACCCAAATGCAGGGATGGCGCATGCTGGGTTTCAGGGGTGCGGTCGGGGTCAAGGTGGAATGGGACTAGGAAGGGGTCGCAGACAGATAATTTGTTACAATTACGGAGGGCCAGGGAATTATGCCCGCGATTGTACAAACCCGACTAGGATATCATGTTGGTACTATAATCATTTTGATCATGAGGCAGAAGATTTCTCTTTGCTGATAACGAAGATGCGCAAAAAGGGGGTACTCCAGCCCCTTCCGACCCAGAATTTACAAATGATGAGGTCTGAACCGCACGAAGAAGACCGAAATGTAAAAATGATGCTCAAGAGTGGTATGGCCATGAGAGATGATAAAGGGAAGCAGCCATAAGACATCATGTGGGTTTGCAAGGCTCTGTTGAGGGCCCCGAAGTCGGGTCGACAACAAGGGGGATACACACCCGGTCCGGAACCTGGTTGGCGGCTCCTTGCCCGTTTGGAGTAGCGGGTCCGACTGGGGGTAATGGGACCAGTTTCCCAATGTGAAGGGTGTGCATGTGTGTGTAGAGTTTGATGGTATTGATCTAAAGGTTTCTCTAAACTAGTCTTAATTCTAACTACTAAACTAACTCTATGCTAATGTAATCTAATGAAGAGAAACAATACATCTAATCTACGCTAACCCGGGGTGTTTTCTTTTGTTATGCGATCTAGAAAGATTTCAAACAACAGCTGGTAATAAAGATCATTCAACTGTTATCAGAATATAAATCAATAAAGATAAACCGTTCTGCATAAGAAGTTAGGCAGAGCAGTTGTGAACAGCATATTGCATAATTAGTTTTCTATATATCAAGCATAAATAAATGATCCCACCGTACAAAAGTACCAAATGGTAATACAGACATTCATACAGTAACATATAAAGAATTCATCTGCATATCACTTTAGGGATACTAGCAGAATTTAGTCAAGAGATAAAAGTACCATTTATGACTAACTTCACTAATAAACTTCAAGCAATAATGATTTATTTCTACTTGTTCTAATATCTGTTAAGAGTACAAAAGTGCAACATCAGTAACAGACATTAAAATGCAAACATAAATAAATCTCGATCCATCCATTCATCAAAAACCTCCTCTGAGGGTGCAGAAGTGCATGTTCTGAGGACACGTTTTTTGACAGATTTCCGGACCCTTCTCCAAATGCCATGAGAAGGGTTAAATACTACTAACTAATTAATCTTAATTACACAAAATTAGGGGATCGGCTTCAAATGACCGCCCTTTACTAAAAGCAAATTTATTTCTAAAACTTTAAATCTAATTTCTGACCGTTTCTGTATATTCTCTTTAGTGTTGTCAACAACGCAACGTTTTCCTGGGAACAGTCGGCTGGCTGCCTTCTTCTTTCGCTCGGAAGATAAAAGTGGAAATAACAAGAGCTGGCACTTCCTTCTGACAGACCAGAAGATATTTTTGAAAACCTTTCTCTAGCTGGGTGTATTCGCCGCGTGTATACTTAGCACAACCCAAGTTCTTCTCAAACTGATTTTGCTGTTGCTATTCCGGTTTTCGGTCGTGCGAATGACTGAGTGGGTTAGGAATCGCGCTGTATGGAAAATCCCCTGTTTCGAGAATTGTTTCCGCTCTTTGTTCCAGGCTTTTCTGGAGCGTCTTCCTTCTCATGCGCTTCTTTCTCTGCTTTACCAAGTCTGAGCTTCAGGATCTTTTGTGAACACGCTGCTTTTGTGCGCCTTTGACTCTGAGTCCTGGATAGTCTAATTTCATCAGTGCCGGTTAGCTTATAGTCTGGAATCCGCGGCCCTGCTGCATGCGGCATCCATTTGTGGAGGCATCTTCTCTCTGCTGTCTGATTGGCGCTTTCCCTTTTCCTTTAGATATTTCCTGCATATAGATTTATATTAGTTGCGTGTCTTGCAGTCTACGCAAAGAAGAAGGGAAATGAAAAGATTGACATGAAAGCATTAAACTCTAATGAATGCATAATCCTGACATTCATAATGACTTGACTCTTCGGAAAATGCGATGCAATCATTCCTTGATACTCAAGCATGCGGTCATTAATTTCCTTTAAGGCACGCGCTTAATCTTGGGTCTATCGGGTATGTCGGAGAATTCGTGCGATGAGTCTTTTCATATCGCAGATCGCAGATCGCAGTTCGCCGATATTGCAAATCGCAGATCGATGTCATCGCAGATCGCTGATCGCAGATTTTATTCAATGGTTTATGCCGCCTAGTGCGACGTTTGCGATGTGCGATGTCGCATATTGGCGATCGGCATTTCTTGAAGGTCTTCTTTTTAGGGAGCGCTTGGGATGTATGCGATGCGATGAATTTCGCATCGCTCTTTCGCAGTTTTGTTTTTCGCGCTTGGGTAATGCTTCAGCCTTCCCTTGCGATGCGATTTAAACCTTAGGGAGAAAATACAAAAAATTTTTAGAAAAATATTTTTGGGATTTTTCTTTCAGGGTCCCCCCTTTGCTCGATGTTATTGCTAATATCGAGCAAAGAGGGGGGGTTGTTGATGACCACAACAATGGCGATTCACTGTGAAGAACCAGTTATCTCTGCTTGTTCTATTGCATTTTCACTTCCAAAACAGAAAATTTTTTCTTATGCCTAAATTTTGTTATGGACAGATAGAGTATTACCCCTTATCCCGTGAATGATGTTTCGTCACAACTTTTATTTCATTCCGATTGTTTGCTCGCTCTGGGTTATTTCTTGTATTCACACCTAGACATTACTCAGTGCTTTTCAAAGACAAAATAAGGTCTTCTCTGCGTACTGGCTTTGTAAAATATGCTCATTTGTCGTAGGTAGAGCCTCTGCTGCCCGCAAGCGTCCATAGCCTCGACAGGGTTACCATGTTATCCAGCAATGATCCTTTTTCCTGTTTAAGGTTATTTACAACATACCAGAGAAAAATCCTTTTGACACTTTTTCTTTCTTTTTTGATTTTTTATTCTTTAAAGAACAGTGTCTTGGTTTGGTGGCCAAATTATGACACAGTCATTCACTTGATTTACACTTTTGCTGAACAAGCTGGCTCGTGATGAGACCCCTTGTCTTTTCATTGCAACAATCTTGAGTCGTTGCCCTGTTTTGGTAGACAGTAGTGGCAAAGTCAGCAAGTTATAATATCTGTGATCATGATAAGCCGGCTCGTGATGAGACCTCTCATTCTTTGAGATATAGTGTTTTCTTGGATTGTTTCTCTGGATGCTGCGATTCTCCTTAGCAGGGAGGAAGTCATTGTTTTTCCTTAAGAAAGCTCTGGACGACAATAATAGAGTTTAAGAACAACAGTTTTGCAGAGAATAATTATTTTGCTATTGATGATACTTTTCATTGCGTTGGCATAAAACAATTTTTTGCCAAAAGTTACTTTCATCCCAGATTTCTTTGTGAAGTTGAAACTAACATCATATTCAGGCTAAAGTTAACTCTATCTGTCAATAATAAAAGTCATATTTTTTTCCGAAAAGTTTTACTATTTATACAAGTGAAATCAAAATCTGATAGAGAAATGGTATGTTTCTTCATGAATATAATTTATGATCATTCACAACCAACCTTATTTATAAGAAATAAAAACTAAAATAAAATAAAAAATAAAACTAAAATTATCCTACAAAAATAGAAGGATGACCTTCTATGGAAAATACATTTTGAGGATTTGTCCATTCACAGGCAGAGAATCTCTCCTGCCTGTCAAGTCCTGCAACACAAAAGTCGACGGGCCTATGACCTCTACGATCTGAAAAGGACCAAGCCATAGCTTCTGGAATTTTGTATGTTTGCCCTTTTCTTCGTGAGCCTTATCCCATTTCAAAACTAAATCTCCCATCTGAAAGTTTTTTCTGGTCATTATGTTCGAATCAAAAGAGGATTTTATCAGCGCTTGGTGGTGAGCATGGGTTTTCTTGGCCTGTTCTCGTTGTTCTTCTAGCTTGATTATTTCCATTTGCCTTAGCTGTAAGGGAGAAGTAGATACTTCATCAATGTATTGTACTAAGGACAAGGAGGGAATGACTAAGTGAGTAGGAAGAACTGCTTCTCTCCCGTAAACTAAATTAAAGGGAGAAGTGCCGATAGAGGCTTTCTTTGTAATTCTGTCTGCCCATAAGGCGTTTACCAGCGCTTTATGCCAATTCTTTTGGTTTTGGTCGACTGTCTTTTTGATAATTTTAATTAGGTTCTTTTTCGTTGATTCAGCCAGCCGATTACCTTGTGGATAGTAGTTGGCAGAATACTTCAGTTTGAACCCTCTTTTGAGCGCGAACTCAGTCATGGTATTTCCAGAAAAATATGAAGCATTATCAAATATTAAGGCCGTTGGCAATCCAAACCTAGTAATGATAAACTGATCTATGAATTCAATAATGTTTTCAGAATTAGCTGCCTTGAGAGGAACTGCCTCTACCCATTTAGTAAAATAGTCAGTTGCCGTGAGGATATACCTATGCTGTTTAGAGGAGTGAGGAACGATCTCACCTATTATGTCCAGGCCCCATTGGCTGAACGGCTGTTCGATGTTAACTGGCTGCAGTGGCATGGATGACTTCTTTTGTTTTCCTGCAGCAGTTTGGCAGACTTGGCATTTCCTTACGTGATTGTACGAGTCTTTGAACAACGTGGGCCAGTAGTATCCTGCACGTAAGATTTTGTGTGCGGTGGCTTCTCCAGCATAGTGTCCACCTGCTGGTCCATCGTGGAGTTCCTGCAAAAGCTTTTCTGCTTCAGTTTTCTCAAGACATCTAAGAAGCACAGAATCATAATTTCTTTTAAATAGGACATCATTTACGAGTTGGTATTATTTAGCTTTTAATCTCAGGGCTCTCTTCTTGATGTGATCCAGGTGAAATGGAGCATGCCCGTTTTTCAGGAAATAAATGGTGTCAGCATATAATGATTGTGCATCGTTTAGGCTTACCTCATACGCGTGTACCTCTTCAGATGATTTTTCGGGGATTTGCGATGCTCTAGCTAACATCTTGCGGAAGCCTTGGCCTCTTATGATGTGTGCCGGCTTGATCTCCAGATCGTATTCTTGCAAGGCGGTGATCCAATTCGCTCTCTTTTCGCCCACATCTTTCTGTATTAGGAGGTTTCTTACCGCTGGGAATGGTACTATGACCTTGGTATGGGCCTTTAGCAAGAAAGGTCTGAAATATTTAATTGCTTTGAAAACGGCGTATGCCTGTTTCTCTACGTCCGAATATTTCAGCTTAGCACCTTGTAAGTTTGAGCTAAAGAATGCGATCGGAGCTTCTACCTTTTCTTGATTTGCTTGAGTCAAGATCGCAACATAAGAATTCTCTGAGGCAAACATGTATAAGACAAAGGGCTCTGAAAAATCTGGGGTTGCTAGAGATGGAGCGTTGATGATGGCTTGTTTGATTAAGTTAAATGCTTCGTGCTCGTCTAGACCCCATTTAAAGTTTGAATTCCTTTTTATCATTTTTTGTAAAGGAGAAATAATACGTGAAAAATCTGGGACAAATCTTTTCACAAAATTGATCTGTCCTAGGAAAGATTGCATGGTCTTTTTGTTATGAGGCATGGATATCTCAGAAATTTCTTTGATTCTGTCAGGTTCAATGTGAATGCCAGATTTAGACACTATGAATCCTAGCAATTTTCCTTCACTCAACGCGAAAAAAGATTTCTTCGGGTTAAGCGAGATCCCATACCTTAAACATCTTTGAAATATTTGCTTCAAATCTTTGAGGTGGTCATTTCGGTTCTTGGAGTATACAGTTATATCATCTAGGTAGATCACTACCGATTTATTGATTAAACATTTAAATGCAATGTCCATGGCTCTCTGAAAAGTGGCGCCAGCGTTGATCAGACCAAACGACATTTTCCGATACGCGTAAGTACCCCATTTAGTTCGGAAGGTGGTTTTTAATTGATCATATGGGTGTACCAACACTTGATTATATCCTGAAAATCCATCCAGGAAAAACATTAACTCTGAGCCTGCGACTGCCTGTAATATTTGCTCCATAGGTGGGAGGGGAAAATTGTCTTTCTGACAGGCTTTGTTGAGATTCCGGAAGTCGATGCAGATTCTAATATCTCCGTTTTTCTTCCTAACAGGTACCATGTTGGATACCCATTTGGAATTTCTGACCGGGAAGATTATTCTGGCTCTCAACAATTTATTCAGCTCAGTTTTTATCTGATTTTCCAAGTTGGGGTGGATTTTTCTGAGCTTCTATTGGACAGGTTTCTCGTTGTCAATCATAGGGATAGTGTGTTGAATGATAGAAGTGTTGTAAGTCTTCAGCTCATCGTAATTCCAGGCAAAGACGTTTTTGTACTGTCGTAGAAGACGTATATATGCTGATTTTTCTTCAGGAGCTAGGCCTTGACCTAGATTAACGTTTTGCGGCTTCTCATCGGTTCCTAGGTTCACTGATTCGTAGTTCAGATTTGAACTATAGAGTTTGGTGTTAGCTGACCTTTTGAACCGACTTTTCAAGTCGTATAAGTATTCTAGTTTGACCACCGATTTGGGTATAGCATTATCAGTGCTATTTTGTTGTATCTGGTGATCATGACAGTCTTCGTTGATTATCTAGTTTGAGTAGGATCCTTCGGAGGTGAGGAAACTTACGATGTCTGGGTCGTCGTTGAATACTCTCCAGTTGGTGATGTTGTTAGGGATAGACGGTTTAAAAATCAATTCTATTGAAAACCTATCTGGACTAAAGTCTTCGGAGGGGATGAGTCTGAAGGTTACGTTAGCTAACAGGTCTGCGTTTGCATTGTGAAGTCTCGGGACTGATGAAATATTGAACGCTGTAAAATGTGCAGTGAGATCTTGTACTAAAGATTGATAGTGCTTTAAATGATTAGACAGGCAGTGTATGGTGTTACGTACCTGTTTGACAACGATCTTAGAATCTCCAAAGACTTGAAGATATTTAACGTTGCAGCCGATTGCTTTGTATAGGCCTTGCACCAAGGCTTCGTATTCCGCTGTGTTGTTCGTGCAATCGAACTCCAGTCTGCATGTGAGCATGGTCTTATTTCCGTCTGGGCTGATCAAAACGCATCCTGCTCCCGCTCCCTCGTTGGATTTAGAGCCATCAAAATATAATTTCCAAAATAAAGAAGTATTTACAGGGTTATCTAAGAAACTAACACATTTTGAATCATCAGTCTGGGAAAAGTTTTCAACTTGGGACAAAACTGAATTTTCTAAATATGGTGATATGTGAGCATTGAAATTTCTGAGGAAAGAGTCTACCGAGTAGTTGCCTATGATGCTGTTGTTGTATGCTATGGCTTCGTTCTCTCCTTCCAAATCCGTCACTATGTATTTTTGGTGCAGTTCCCGTTCAACCTTTATTTGATTTGGTTTCCCGTTGAAGGGTAACCACATGTGCGACCAGTCGGTTGAAAAGTATCCGTGGAGTTTCTCGGACCAGTCCCTGCTAAGAATCAGACCATAAAATTCAGGGATGTCAGCCACTAGAATGTCGATAACCTGACATACCTTGGGGTTAGACGACAGTCTTATGGTCACTTGATTAAGTTCGCCTATCACTTCGACTTGCGATCGATCAAGTTGAACTATGCGCACTGCGGATTTTTGCGGTTGAACATTAAGTTTGGCACATATTAACTTGGGTAGAATATTGGTTGAAGCGCCAGAATCGACCAAGCAGTTGTGCACGTTTCTGTTAAAGATTTCATAAGTGAGGAGGAAAGGAGGAGTATGAGATCTAGATCTCCCTCCAATCAAAGCGATGTCATTTGGATCAATTTTATTGATCGTGTTGATTGGAGGTCTTCCTATATTATGGGAAGCTACAGCTGTAGGTAAAGGTGTAGTAGGTACGATGTGTAACTCTTTCATCATGATTTTCTGTTGGTGTTTCAATTTGCTCAACTCGTACAGAGTGATATTAGCCCTAGTCTTTTTCATCTCATCGATGATGTTATACTCCATTTCATCCGACACTATTAGTGTCTTTGATTGAGGTGATTGCTCTGATTGGACTGGGCTAAATGAGGTCGTTTTAGCAATTGTTTTCTTTGGTGCAACCTTTTCTTTTGCTGCAGGGCTTGCGCCCTTCTGTTTTGGGGTATTCTGGGGAGGATCAAGTTGATTTCTGCTTTGTGTGCTAACCGGAAGTGCTTCTTGATCTTCCTCTTGTGGGAGGATGAAATCCCACATTCCTTGTAGTTCCACCACTTCTTCATCGTCGGTCTGCGTTTTGATGGTGCTCTCCTCTTCTTCTTCTTCAGATTCCACATTTGAGACCACGTTGGGTGGCTTCGTCTCCATGGGAGGGTTTCTTTTGAAATTCCTAAAAGGCTTTCTTGGGGACGATTCTGCTACTTGTTTTCTTATGTCAATCATCTCGTTAGACATGGCCTTTAATACCTTTTGTAGTCCTTCCATGTCGAAAGGATCTTTCGTTTGCTTCTTCTTGGTATCTTCTTTGAAAGAGATTTTCTTAGATTTACGCTCTTCGATTGTAGATTTCTTTTCTAGGGCTACTACGCGTCTTTCAACTGCTAACGCCTCAGCCAAATTTTCGACCAAGGTTGTCTTGCTTGCCCTATCTACGAAGATGGCCAAGTTTGAAGGTAAGGCCGTGATGTACCATTCGCATCTTACCTCCTCGCTGGGTTGAGAAGCAGCGGGGATTTTGTTGAGGATCTTGTTGAACCGTAAGTTGAAATCTTTAATGGGTTCCCTAGCCTCAGCTTTAAGATTGGATAAATCGTTGATCAGTGTCGCTATCGATCTATCATCGCCGAATTTGGTGAGAAATTGATTTTGAAAAATGTCCCAGCTGGTGATAGATCCGGAGGGCAGCGAAAAGTACCATGACCCGGCTGTCCCTTGCATTGTATAGGGGAAAAGTCGGACCACGGCATCTTCGTTGGTAACTCCGTTGAGATTAACAGAAAGCATGAAGTTATTGATATGTTCTTCAGCTAGCATTCCTGTTTCTGGATTGAACTTTGGTAGCCATTTCTCGGGATGGGCAGGTATTGGACTTAGGGGTGGAGGCATTAAAACCGCCCCAGGATTGTTCCATGGAGATTGGGCCATCGCTGAGTTGCTAGTCAACAAAAGTGTAGGAGATGGTCTTTGACGTTGAGAAGATGGAGGTGTTATGATCTTCGACGATTGCGGAGGAAGGGTTGTGGAAGATGGATGAGTGATTTGAGGTGGAGATGTGGGTGGTTGACTTCGCGGAGAGGGAGTTGAAATGGACGAAGTGGATGAAAGAGTCTCTCTGTCAGACTCTGGGAGTGCTTTCCTTGCTCTTTTCCTAGTGGGGAGAGGGATTTCAGTTGGCTGGACGCCAAACTTTTCACTCTTCAATCGGGTCAGGGGATGAGCAGGATTGTACTGCGAAGTCAGGCTGCCTTTATATTTATCAGACTTCTGGGTAAAAATGGAGAATCCCTGGAGTTTACGGATCAAAGTTTGAACTTCAGGGGGATCGATAATAAGTCGGTCTGATGTATCAGTATGTATAGCAGCGATAGATGTCCAAGCGACTTCTAGTTCCGAGATTAGTCGTACCGGGGAAGTCGGGGAAGTTGGTGAGGGTGATTTGCTCTCAGAATGGTATTTGGATTTTGAATTATGCGCCATTCATAGCTGGCCCTCCTTCTAGCGCCAGAAATGTTGAGGGCCCCGAAGTCGGGTCGACAACAAGGGGGATACCCACCCGGTTCGGAACCTAGTTGGCGGCTCCTTGCCCGTTTGGAGTAGCGGGTCCGACTGGGGGTAATGGGACCAGTTTCCCAATGTGAAGGGTGTGCGTGTGTGTGTAGAGTTTGATGGTATTGATCTAAAGGTTTCTCTAAACTAGTCTTAATTCTAACTGCTAAACTAACTCTATGCTAATGTAATCTAATGAAGAGAAACAATACATCTAATCTATGCTAACCCGAGGTGTTTTATTTTGTTATGCGATCTAGAAAGATTTCAAACAACAGCTGGTAATAAAGATCAATCAACTGTTATCAGAATATAAATCAATAAAGATAAACCGTTCTGCATAAGAAGTTAGGCAGAGCAGTTGTGAACAGCATATCGCATAATCAGTTTTCTATATATCAAGCATAAATAAATGATCCCACCGTACAAAAGTGCCAAATGGTAATACAGACATTCATACAGTAACATATAAAGAACTCAGCTGCATATCACTTTAGGGATACTAGCAGAATTTAGTCAAGAGATAAAAGTACCATTTATGACTAACTTCACTAATAAACTTCAAGCAATAATGATTTATTTCTACTTGTTCTAATATCTGTTAAGAGTACAGAAGTGCAACCTCAGTAACAGACATTAAAATGCAAACATAAATAAATCTCGATCCATCCATTCATCAAAAACCTCCTCTGAGGGTGCAGAAGTGCATGTTCTGAGGACAAGTTTTTTGACAGATTTCCGGACCCTTCTCCAAATGCCATGAGAAGGGTTAAATACTACTAACTAATTAATCTTAATTACACAAAATTAGGGAATCGACTTCAAATGACCGCCCTTTACTAAAAGAAAATTTATTTCTAAAACTTTAAATCTAATTTCTGACCGTTTCTGTATATTCTCTTTAGTGCTGTCAACAGCGCAACGTTTTCCTGGGAACGGTCGGCTGGCCGCCTTCTTTCGCTCGGGAGATAAAAGTGGAAATAACAAGAGTTGGCACTTCCTTCTAACATACCAGAAGATATTTTCGAAAACCTTTCTCTAGCTGGGTGTATTCGCCGCGTGTATACTTAGCACAACCCAGGTTCTTCTCGAACTGATTTTGCTGTTGCTATTCCGGTTTTCGGTCGTGCGAACAACTGAGTGGGTTAGGAATCGCGCTGTATGGACAATCCCCTGTTTCGAGAATTGCTTCCGCTCTTTGTTCCAGGCTTTTCTGGAGCGTCTTCCTTCTCATGCGCTTCTTTCTCTGCTTTACCAAGTGTGAGCTTTAGGATCTTTTGTGAACACGCTGCTTTTGTGCGCCTTTGACTCTGAGTCCTGGATAGTCTAATTTCATCAGTGCCGGTTAGCTTATAGTCTGGAATCCGCGGCCCTGCTGCATGCGGCATCCATTTGTGGAGGCATCTTCTCTCTGCTGTCTGATTGGCGCTTTCCCTTTTCCTTTAGATATTTCCTGCATATAGATTTATATTAGTTGCGTGTCTTACAGTCTACGCAAAGAAGAAGGGAAATGAAAATATTGACATGAAAGCATTAAACTCTAATGGATGCATAATCCTGACATTCATCATGACTTGACTCTTCAAAAAATGCGATGCAATCATTCCTTGATACTCAAGCATGCGGTCATTAATTTCCTTTAAGGCGCGCGCTTAATCTTGGGTCTATCGGGTATGTCGGAGAATTCGTGCGATGAGTCTTTTCATATCGCAGATCGCAGATCGCAGTTCACCGATATCGCAAATCGCAGATCGCTGTCATCGCAGATCGCTGATCGCAGATTTTATTCAATGGTTTATGCCGCCTAGTGCGACGTTTGCGATGTGCGATGTTGCATATCGGCGATCGGCATTTCTTGAAGGTCTTTTTTTTAGGGAGCGCTTGGGATGTATGCGATGCGATGAATTTCGCATCGCTCTTTCGCAGTTTTGTTTTTCGCGCTTGGGTAATGCTTCAGCCTTCCCTTGCGATGCGATTTAAGCCTTAGGGAGAAAATACAAAAAAATTTTAGAAAAATATTTTTGGGATTTTTCTTTCAGGGTCCCCCCTTTGCTCGATGTTATTGCTAATATCGAGCAAAGAGGGGGGGTTGTTGGTGACCACAACAGGATCCTACAAAGAAACTTGAGTTTGAATTAGAATGCGTGAAGGAGACATTCATGGAAGCTAAGAAGAGCTTCACGGAGGCCTCCACTTCAGGTAGTAAGGATCAACTAGAACCAGGGATGGATCCTTCAATGCTCAATACCGTTCTAGAGACATGCATGAAACCGTTGCGTGACAAGACAGTCAAAGGGCTATAGGAACTTATCACTAGGTATGTGAGGTCAGGAGAACCGTGCGTGGTCTGAAAACTTGGAAAGCATGCATTACGCACAGGAAGGGTGTTGAGTCCCTATAATACTAGTGATTACCCCATTACTATTGTAGTTATACCCCTTATTAATATTTTTGTGCCCCTATTTCCCCCATTTTGTTATTACTGTGCCCCATAGAATCCCTCTATTGTTATTTTTGTGGCTTTATATTATTATTGTTAGGTCAGCTGGATTATATTGTGACTCCTTAGACTCCTATATATAGAAATGAGGTTTTGTCATTTGAATCATCAAAGAATTGTTCATTTATGTAATATAAAGGAGGTTGCCCCCTCGAAGAGGCTGAATTCTAAGGTGTTGATCTATCCTTTTTATCTTTGCTTGAGCTGGTTCCATAACATTTGGTATCAGAGCTTTGGATTCTAGGGTTTCGCTGCTCCAAACAGGTCATCGTGGAATTTTTGCTATAACTTTTTTTCTGCGACATTTCAAAAGTTGAAAAAAAACCCATTTGAGAAGAAATCGTGTTGAACCTCAGGTCTGAATTTCAGATCTTTTCGCGCTATATTTGCGGAGATATGATCTGAGGAAGTTGGTCTTTTTGCAGACTCCTGAATTACATTCCAAACAGGTGACCTGGGGAAAATTGTCATAACTTTCTCTCTGGGTATCGGATTGAAATTTCATAAGAAGGTACAGAAAGAGGACGGACTATAGTTTCTTGTATGCATTTTTCAGATCCAAAGGTAAAAACAGTGACTCGTGGCACGTCGTACAATTTCTCTCTACTGAACTAGTCTATAATCAAGTCACTGTGGGAGATTTCGCATAACTCTTCCTTGGAGAATCCAATTTGGGTCAGACTTGTGGCATTGGAAAGAGGACACAGAGGGCTACTACAGGTCACAAATTCAGAACTAGATGATCGAAAATTACAGAGATACATCAGAGGCAATATCGAGCTCCTAAAAAGTGAAAAAAGGTGTGTAGATTTTCTTAAATTTTTGCTTAAGCTTGGTTTGAAAATTTATTTTGAAGGAATTCAAAGGGAATCATAGAGCATTATTATCGGTAACTGATGCCCCGAGGAAAGAAAATGCAAACACCTAGTAAGGAACCTGAAAGCTCTAGCATGACTCATGAAGAAGAAGAAGAAATGCTATATGATATATCAAAATTACAAGAACAAGTGCAACAAGTGTCACTTACACAAAAAGCAACAAAATCTAAGATGGATGGTTTAAGGAAAGACGTAGAAGCTAAGATGGATGGTTTAAAGAAAGGTGTAGAAGCTAAGATGGATGGCATGGAAGCTAAGGTGAATGGCATGGACACTAAAATTGATGGCATGGATGATAAGATGGAAGAATTGAAGATAAATATAAATAAGTTGCTACAAGAAATGGTCACTAAGGGTGAAAGGGTGTAAAGGAAACTCATGATGAGAACAAAAGAAATGTTAATCATGATTCCATAGACTCTAATGTTGGATCGAAGACTCACCATGTTCCAAAAATCGATATGAGGAAGTTTGATGGCAAGGATCCCGCCACATGGATATTACAGATGGAGCAATTCTTCGATCTCAATAATGTGAAAAACACACAAAAGGTACGTATGGAAACTTTATATTTGGAACCAAATCAGTTTGTATGGTATCAATGGCTTTTCTCTCGTAAACAATTTATCACTTGGGCAATTTTTACGGAAGAATTGATAGCACATTATGAGGATACAAAAAGCAACACTTTTTTTAGCCAATTGATAAGTCTCAAACAAAAGGGTTCAATAATGGAGCACATTGAGGAGTTCCAAAAATTGAACATAAGGGTAAAAGATATTCCAGAGGAGCATAGGATTGATGTGTTCATAGGGTCTTTAAAGGATAATATCCAACATGATGTTCGCCTTTGGGAACCTGATTCATTAGAGAAGGCATTCAGGTTAGCAAGAAAAATGGAAAGCAAAATTATGGCAACCAGGAAGCATACCACTCACAACTATAAAGACGGAAGTGTTGTTGCCCTAGTCTTCCACAACCTATAAGGTTGACACCACAACAATTGGAAGAAAAAAGAGCAAAAGGGCTTTGTTACAGTTGTGATAGCAAATACACTAAAGGTCATAAGTGTGCTGAGAAGAAATTATTCTACATAGATTGTGAAGAGGAAGAAGAAAAGGAGCAAGAAAGGTCAAAAGAAGAGGATATACTCCAGGAACAAAGCCTAGATGAAGAAAAAATAAATCCGACCATATCTTGTAATGCATTGGTAGGAATTACCACTCCTCAAACCATCAAGATAGAAGGACAAATCAAGAAGAAAAAGGTAATAGTGTTGATTGATTCAGGAAGCACCCACAATTTTATTCATTGTAAGGTAGCAAAAGAATTGAATTGCTTCCTATATCCAGCACCAGAGTGTCAAGTGATGATTGCAAATGGAGGAACAATAATTTTCTCTGGAAAGTGCCATAATATCAAGCTATCCATGGGAGAATATGTATTGACTAGCCCAATGCTTTCCATTCCAATGGGAGGTGCTGATGTTGTACTAGGAGTCCAATGGCTACAATCCTTGGGTACAATAGCTTTTAATTTTCAAGAACTTTTCATCAAATTTTCTACGGAAGGAAAGGAAGTTGAATTAAGGGGTATTGCAGGGAAACCAGGAAAGATAATCAGCTCTAATGGTATGACAAAGCTTCTAAAAAAGGAGCAAAGAGGTGTAATTGCACAATTATGTTCGCTAGATGTTTCCACATCAGAATCATCTATTTCTCCAGATCTCCAAAAAGTCCTGGACAATCATTCCAAGGTATTTGAGACTCCCAAAGGTCTCCCACCTATGCGTGATCATGATCATGCTATTCATCTGATTCCAGGAAGTGTTCCTCCAAACATCAGGCCGTACAGATATCCCTATGTCCAAAAGAGTGAAATTGAACGTATGGTTGCAGAAATGCTAGAGGCTGGTATAATTCAACCGAGTCAAAGTTCTTTCTCTACTCCAGTAGTATTGGTGCACAAGAAGGATGGATCATGGCGCATGTGTCCGGATTATAGGGAGCTCAACAAGCTCACTATTAAAGATAAGTTCCCCATTCCTGTCATTGATGAATTACTGGATGAATTGCATGGATCAATTTACTTCACCAAGTTGGATCTTCGTTCAGGATATCATCAAATCAGAATGAAGACTGAAGACATTCTGAAAACATCATTTAGAACTCATGAGGGTCATTATGAATTTTTGGTCATGCCTTTTGGCCTTACCAATGCACCTTCAACATTTCAAGGTTTGATGAATTCAATTTTCAAACCATTCCTTAGAAAATTTGTGTTAGTATTTTTTGATGATATACTAATCTACAGCAAGTCTTGGAAGGATCATGTTGAACATGTTGACAGGGTGCTACAACTATTGGAGGAGAAACAATTATATGCAAAAAGATCCAAATGTTTCTTTGGAGTCCAGGAGGTGGAATATCTGGGTCATATTGTATCTCATGAAGGAGTTAAGGTAGACCCTAGCAAAATTAAAGCCATTAAGGAATGGAAAATCCCCACATCCATAAAGCATCTGCGAGGATTTCTTGGGTTGACAGGGTATTATCGCAAGTTTGTTAAGAATTATGGGAGAATAGCAGCACCTCTAACAACATTATTGAAGAAAGATGCATTTTCATGGACTCCGGAAGCAACAAAGGCCTTTGAACATCTTAAAGAGGCAATGTGCCAAGCACCGGTCTTAGCTACACCGGACTTCACAAAAACCTTTATTGTGGAATGTGATGCTTCAGGAAATGGAATTGGTGTTGTTCTAATGCAAGATGAAAGACCCATTGCTTTTGAAAGTCGTCCAATCAAGGGAAAGTTTTTAAGCAAAGCTATTTATGAGAAGGAAATGTTGGCAATACTCCATGCACTTAAGAAATGGCGACCCTACCTAATGGGAAGACACTTCAAGGTAAAAACGGATCATGATAGCCTTAAATACTTTTTAGAACAAAGATTATCCTCTGAAGAGCAACAAAAGTGGGTCACAAAGATGTTGGGTTATGACTTTGAAATCATCTACAAAAAAGGGAAGCAAAATGTGGTGGCAGATGCACTCTCAAGAAAGGATGAGGATGTGGAAGCATTGTTGTGCGCCATTTCTATTATCCAACCAGATTGGATAAACGAAGCAAGGGAGGAATGGAAGAATGACGAAGAAGTGTGGGCACTTATTCGAAAGTTACAACAAGATTCCAGTACGTCTGATACATTTAGCTGGAAAAATGATTCGTTATGGTACAAAGATCGCTTATACCTCTGTAAGAATTCCCAGCTAAAACAAAAGATTCTTATGGAATTGCACACTTCTCCCTTAGGAGGGCACTCAGGATTTTTAAAAACTTACCACAGGGTTAAGAAGGAATTTTTTTGGGATGGCCTTAAATCAGATATTCAAAATTTTGTGGCGGAATGTTTGGTTTGCCAACAAAATAAAGTTGAAACAATTAAGACACTGGGTCTATTACAACCTTTATCCATTCCAAGCCAACGTTGGGAGGAGGTTTCAATGGATTTTATCACAGGTTTACCCAAGTCTGAGGGAAAGAGTGTCATCATGGTGGTAGTTGACAGACTTACCAAGTATGCACACTTTTGTGCATTATCACATCCATTTAAAGCCAGTACAGTTTCTACTGCATTTATGGAAACAATTCAAAAGCTACATGGAAACCCAAAGATTATTGTAAGTGACAGAGATCCCATTTTCACTGGAAATTTTTGGACAGAATTATTTTCTTGTCTTGGTACTCAGTTAGCTCATAGCTCATCTTATCATCCTCAATCTGATGGGCAAACTGAGATAGTAAACAAATGTTTGGAAGGATATCTTCGTTGCTTTGTATCTGATAAACAGACACAATGGGTCAAATGGTTGCCTCTGGCTGAATGGTGGTATAACACTTCCTTCCATACAACAACAAAAATGACCCCATTTATGGCACTTTATGGGTATCAAACACCATCCATCACATCATATTTAAGAGAAAATTCTAAGGTTCAGGTAGTGGAACATCACATCGAACATCAACAACAAGTCCTCCAACTCTTAAAGGATAACCTCGTGTTGGCACAGAATAGAATGAAACAACAGGCAGATCAACATCGCAGTGAAAGAAGTTTTGATGTAGGTGATTGGGTATTCCTACGGCTACAACCATATAAGAAAATGTCCCTCAAGCAAGCTAAGAAGGATAATAATTTATCACCAAAGTATTATGGTCCGTACAAGGTGTTGCAAAAGATTGGTACTATGGCATACAAATTGGAGCTTCCTGTAGCTTCTCGATTGCACCCAGTTTTCCATGTTTCATGTTTAAATAAGGTTATAGGCGACAAGCTCCCAGTTCAAATAATATTTCTAGAACTTGACGAGGAAGGAAAATTATATTGGAACCGGAAGCAGTCACAAAAACAAGAACTCAGTAGCTACAAAATTGATCAATTTCAGAGTATCTTATCAAGTGGAAGAACTTATCCGTTGAAGATTCCACATGGGAGGATGAGAATTTTATGCAGAAGTATCCAAAACTACTCAAGCGTTGAGGACAACACTTTTTTGAAGGAGAGGGGCATGTTGGGTCCCTATAATACTAGTGATTACCCCATTACTATTGTAGTTATACCCCTTATTAATATTGTTGTGCCCCTGTTGCCCCCATATTGTTATTACTGTGCCCCATAGAATCCCTCTATTGTTATTTTTGTGGCTTTATATTATTATTGTTAGGTCGGCTGGATTATATTGTGACTCCTTAGACTCCTATATATAGAAAGGAGGTTTTGTCATTTGAATCATCAAAGAATTGTTCATTTATGTAATGTAAAGGAGGTTGCCCCCTCGAAGAGGCTGAATTATAAGGAGTTGATCTATCTTTTTTATCTTTTCTTGAGCTGGTTCCATAACAAAGGGAGATGAGGTTGACTGCGCAAATAGGCAAGTACGAAATGGATCAGGTAATCCTGGATCTGGGTTCGAATGTGAATTCACTACCAAAGAAAACATGGGAACGCATGGGTAGACCCACATTACAATGGTCCCCTATTCAGTTGCGAATGACGAACCAACAAAAGATTTTGCCCATGCGAAGATTGCAAGGGGTGACAGTTGATATTGAAGGCGCGAGCGCGCAGGCGGATTTATAAGAGATAGAGATTGTCGATGACAACAATCCCTATCCTACACTACTAGGAATAGAATGGGTTACCGATATGAATAGAGTCAAATCTGAGAAGTGAAAAATGACCTTTGAGAAAAAGTCACTACGCGTAGTAGTACCACTGGACCCAGCCGAAGGAGTGCGATACACTTAACCAGTGCGAGACAATGATAGTGATGATGATCTCGATTTCATCTATAAGATAACTACACAAGGCGAGGATTGGGTGAATCTGACTGCAGATGGAAGGATTTCGTGAGAGTGCGAAAGCTCTTGCACTTCAGATTCAGACGAAGAGATAGAGCAATGGCAGAATCGGCTGCACAAAGTAACAACACTGAATTGCAACATGATGATCAGGTCATTGCGTTGCGTAACAACAGAGGCAAGGGAGTTGCCAACATATGATGGATTGTCAGCGGTGGATGAATTTCTGAGCAAATTCGAAAGTGCAGTACCAGAGTAGCAGTGGTTTGATGCGCTGAAGTGGGCATTGCACGCAACACTTGCACGATGGTGGGGTACGCATCAAGGAACTTTTGAAGACTGGCGTGGATGCAGAAGGATGATGCGCCTACATTTTGGAAAACCACAGCTTTGAATGAAAGCTAATCAACTGGGGCGGAACAACTTGTGCGCCCACCTTTCCCGATGGGTACAAACATATGTTGTATAGTCTACACAAGCGCACACCATCCCCAGCCTAGAGAATCGGAACAAACCACAACAGCAGGAAGGGCGATGCGTGTTACCAATTATCCATGATGAGGCATTCGATAGGGTGCGCGGAGTACTGAACAAGGTTCACCAGACAAGACAAACTAATGGGGACCTGCACGTGCTAGCGGTTCAATGGGCCTATAGGGCCATGTGCAAAAACCTGAGCGCGGAGATGATTCCAAAGGTGCGATACGGAGTAGAAACTGAGATTTTTGAAGGGAATACCAAAAGGAATCCACACATAATAACTCCTGCAGTTATGGCAGCGCGCGAAGACCAGGACAAAGGAATCACACAGCTACGTGAGGATGACCATATAAGGATTCAGGAAGCCATTCAACAAGGGAACCTTAGACTTCACAAACTCAAAGAAGATCGGGTACGATTGAGGAAGAAAAGCATGTTGATGGACACTGAGATCAAAAGACTAGAAAACAAGGTCACGCAAGCATGTCTTGTTGATAAACCAAGGATGACAAGGCAAGATACGGATGGTCATACCACTGCATTAGAAGATTGTCATCGAGAATTTATGACTTTGTTACCATGGCTGAGACCACACCTTACCAAATGCAGTAACAAGGGGAGCGCACCACATAAGGTAGAACACGCAGCGCCAGCTATCGCAAGGGAAAGTCAGGAGTGTCCATGGGCTATGCTGGAAGGTGAGTTGAAGTCTCACACAGGTGGTGCAACCACCTGACTAGCCGTAGGGAGCATAGTCTCAACACTCCAGATAGTTGAAAGAGAATGCAGGACTCTAAAAGAGTTTGTTTAGGAACTGTGCAATGAGGGAGGTGCGCGCAGAATCAACATGGCATAAGGTTTGTGCCCCCACACAGGGGGTTGCGCTGCCATGCGGGTAAACTGGGAAGTAACCGTTGGCATCACTGTTCATGATGAGATGTCCAATTTAAGGCAAAAGGGAGTGAGTGGTGGGAAATTGAGACACCAATTAAGAGCTAGATTTGGGACGATCTGCCGCTAAGAATGCATTAATAACTCAAAAGTGGGGGGCACAGTCAAATTAAATTTCAAAAGATGCTATAAATACTCCCACGGTTAGACACGAGACAACACTTGTTCGTTTGAGATTTGAGCTATTACGAAGAGCATAGAGTGTTGAGCACCAAGCAGTATTTGAGCCCCCAAGTTCGCGAACAACCATAGACAGTTTGAACAAGATGACAACTACCAGGAGAGGTGTGGGTTTTGTAGAGAGTACCACCGAGGAAGCCGCACAGAGCCCTATGGTGCAGGTGGGGGATGCACCAAAAATTCCGAAATCACCTCGGACGTTGAGGCCCAAGAAGGATAAACAGGTAGTGGGACCAGTCCGCATGTCCCTGTGAAATCCGTGGTTTGGTAAACTTTCCATGGAAGAAAAGGGCAAGGTTGTCAACCTTGAGATAGATGATGAGGAGGAGGACCTCCAGGCTCTCGTAGATGAGATAGAGGTGGATGAAGAAATGGAAGAAGACATCCAGCCGATGCACGCTGCAGCAAAACTGCCTGAGTACATTCCTCTATGGAAAGGGAAAGCTAAATTACCCAAGGATTTGGATGCCGCTAAGAGCACGCTCTAAACCCCGCTCCTCCCAGATCGAATTCTGTTTGAGGGCTTGACCCTGGGTCGCGTGGCCATAATGAAATTTGAAGACTGGACCTCACGGATAGCGAAAATTCCCACATTTAGAGACTGAGAACCTCATGAAACAAAGCAAGGAGGGGTCAGTTACAACACTAGAGCCATAGAAATGGCTGCGCGGTGAGGAGAAGTCCAAGCTCCTCCACCTACTATGGATTTCGCATTTTCACTGCGCACCTCTCACGATCTTTGTCATCAAGCAGCTGCTTTTCTTGTTGCACGATGGGTACTTATGGCTGGAGGAGCCTATTCCCATCATGACAAAGCTTATCCATAGGATTTCTCGACTTCCCTGTAAGGGAAAGGACCCCGTGGAGATAGCTGGCAAAAGTGGAGATTTGGCGCTCGCAGAGGCCATGAAGAAGAAGTACAAATTGGAAAAGAAGAAGAGAGGCTACACAATCAATAGCATTAAAGACAAAGGGGTGCGTGTAGCCACCCAACTCCTGGCTGGGAAGGTGATGAGAAAATGCCGCGGAGACGAGGTACCAGCGCCGGTAGTTGCACTAGCAGAACAATGCGTGGAGGGGGTCCAATTCAACTGGGCTGAGTTCCTCTGCAAAGAATTCCTAACGAACTGCAAGGAAGCTCAAGAGTAGGGCAAGAAATTCCACTACACATGGTTGCTCTTGTCTATTTTATTAGTAACAAGGGAACTGTCTGAGGACAATCAGTTCCCTCGTATTGAATAAGACTTGCCAGAGGCTGCAAAATATGCTTCGCTATGGGCTACGAAGGATGCCACGTGGATCCACGAGACTAAAATATTTTGGGTGCTCATGGAGGCGAGCGTCCGGATGTGGATTAACAGAAGACCATGCCTATCCCCCACTGTGTACAATAGCCTATGGAGCTTTGTAGACTTCAAGGCGGATATGCACAATGTGTATATCAAGGCGAGTAAGGATCCGACACAAACCTGGACCAAGCTTCCTTTCATCACAATTGATGATGCCATATTCTCCATGCTCGAATCAAGGCCTCCTGAGTGGCATGCCCCAGATCTGGCAGAAAGGGATAGAACAGTAGCACAAAAGCAGAAGGATGCAACCAAGTTGCATGTCACGAAGTTGGCCCAGTAGAGGCGTAACAAACAAGTGGCTGCAGAGGTAAGGGCTGCCCACGAAGCAGCAAAGGCAACCACAGAATAGGCAAAGGTTACCGAAAGAGTAGCAGTAGCACAAGCAATAGGGGCCATCACGACGCAGGAGGAAGGGGGCCAAAACGTGTCTACAGGATAGGGACCAGATACAACAGAAGGCGCAGACCTGAGCACAACGTCCACCCAACTAAAATGGCCACATGTCACGGAGCGGTCAGGTCCATGAAAGAAGGCCAAGGATTCCAAACTGGACATCGAGCCAATTACATTGACAGAGGGTGACCTCTATGACATTGGTGACATAGTTCGTGAGGTCACCCGGGAAGCGCTCCAGGAAGCTATGACGGAGCAACATAATGTGTTGGGGGCGCTAAGGGCATAGCTGCAAGAACTTTAGGTGCGGGCCCCACAAGAAGGAATAGTAGCCGCCTATGATGCCGCAGGTACATCAGTAGTGGAGTAGCTGTTGCGCGCAAAAATAGCCAACACCATATTGTTGCCGGAAGGAGCACTAACAACGGAAATCAAGGAGGACAGAGCCGTGGTGGGTAGGATCAAGGGACTTGGCCTAAACTTGGCTACCCTTCCGCAGGATACATTATATTAGCTTCAGGATAGCAACAACAGAATTCTGTGCTAGGGAAGGATGCGCAGTACAGATGCTTAGCGAACAGAGAATCAACATTGAACAACTTAGTCTACAACGCGATGAAGTGCTTGCGTAGATTCAACAGCTGGAGCAAATGTTAGAGGAAGCATGTCGCCACATTCTCGAGCTAGAAATCGTGATAGACCTACCAGTTGGAGTGCGAATCCACAAATTAGATACTAGATTTCGTGAGGCAAAGGAGGAAGCAACCAGGGTACAACTGGACCTCAACCTTCAGATTGCCGAGATGTGATTAAAGACACAACCATCTACACCCTTGGAAGTTAGGGAATAGTGTGCTGGCGCTATTAAAAAAGGGTTGGAGGAAATAAGACAGGCAGTTCAGAACTGCACCGCTATGTTGGAAGAATCCTTCACAGTTCTCACTTCATTACAGGAGGACCCTGACATACAATGCCTAGAAACGAAGGCACGAGAGCTTCAAGTGTAGTATGACAGTGTGCATAGAATGGCACAGACAGTTGTCTTGACCCAACGGCTTGCGAAGCTACAATAGGCAAATGCGTTGAAGGAACATGTGGATGTCGCGTGACAGAAAGAGGCAGTCCTTAAAGCGCACGTCCAGCCTTGGATTGATGAGGCATTCCTCATCACTGCAAACATCAAAGGAAATATCACACAAATGAAGGTGATGCATGCCTTAAGACAGGGATTTGCCCCTGACAGTGAGACTTCAGCCGAAAGAGTGGAGTAGATCCAGCAGACTGCAGAACACTGCATTGCAGACCTCTACGCAGCACATGATCAGTTGGAAGGGCTCCGTGCGAAGATCGTCACACCAATAGAGTGATTTAGGATGAGTCACAATGATTGTGTTGGGGGCCTGTTGGGCATCGGGTCCCCCATAGCAGGTTTTGGGTGCAAAACCCAAGTTTTGGCAAACAATATTGTAAGTCTCCGTGAATTGAGGACGCAGAGCGCGAAGTGTACAATTGAGTCATAGGGTTGTCTGGACTAAACATTATATTGTAAACTAGTGTAAAGTCGGCCTACCCATGGTTCGCAGACCATGGGATTGTATAAATAGAGTGGGGCTCTAAGTTGTAAGGGAAATGAATGAAGGAATCAATGAATTAGATAGGCTTAGCGAAGAGTTTAAGTGTCTTGGGTCGTAGTATTAGGTAGAGGCTCTGTAGTTGAGTGCGCAGAGGCCTAGTAGAATCCATAGCTGAGTGCGCGGACCCATGCAGCTAAGTGTGCAGGGTGGATTCGAGTCTATAATCAGGACAGAAAGATAATAAAGAGAAGTTTATCCTAATTTTGTGCATCTAGCCTTGAATTGTTATTCTGTTCTTATGAATTACTTTTACTTTGTTTATTTATTGTGCGTAGTTGAGTAAATGCTTGTATGGTTCAGAATACTTATATATGAAACTAATCTAAGTAATTAGCTAACAGTGCATAATTAGCAAAGACTTGGGTAAATAACAAGGATCGCGTTGCGAATAGGACTGCGTGAAGACAACATCATAGGCTGTGAGGTGTCCACTGGTGCACGTAGCACAGTGAGCGTGAAGGTTGGACTGTGTAACAATCCCAACATACCAGACATCCCCAGGGTGTGGAAACCTGGTTTTAGCACCCTCCCATACTACTTCGGGTGAGACCTCAGTCCATGCTCTACGGACTATTTTCGAAAGGGCTAGTAGTACCGGGATTTGCTTGGCTAAATCACCTTTGAACTAGGGTCAGGCCCCACTAAGCCAATAAACAAGGTTAATAGACCAATAAATTAAGCGAAAAACAATAAACGATTTGAAAATATTCATAGGGAAAATAAAGTGAATTCTTTGTATTAACATAAAATGGAATAACTGAATACAAAATCAAAGTTTACACCTTGAGGGAGTGATGGAGAGGGCCTATAAGGTCTTTCTTTGTGGGGTTCTATTCTCTTTAGAACACACTCTCTCAATTTTGGAGTGAAGTGGGTAGCATTTCCCCTTATGATATGACCAAGTGAGGGGAAATTTTTGTAATCCATCTCACAATTTGTTTGTTGAGGTCTCATTTTATATATTAGTATAAGACCTTTATGCTGACTTAAGAAATAAAAATCTAAAATTTCTCTTCCTTAAACAATCTCAAACCTCTTTTTTGAGGGAACCATCATCTTCTATTCTTTAAATTTTTTCCAATAAGGCTCTAAGAATATTTCAATTCCTAAGCGACGTCAACATGCCATATCATTTACATGTGGTATCCCTACCCACATTTCCCCATAGTAATGTTACACATCCATAATATTGATACCTCATAATGCCATGTCATATCCAAATCAAGGTCTTTTTCTCCATGAAATTTTCTAATTTTTCTAGATTCATCTGAATCTAGATAAGGCGCTAAACCAATTTGTACAATTTCTAGATATCTAAATCTAGATATTCTCAAAATTCCCCTTTTATGAAATATTTGAATTTCCATATTTTTGAATTCCACATCACCTCCACCATGACAACTACCACATGGCCTCCACCTCAACATTATCAGTCCCACCTTAACTCTAATGATGTAGGTAAAACTCATGGATATCTGAAACATCTATATATGAAAGAAAATGAAAAGTCCATTTTTATAATCTTCTAGATTTATGGATTCTCGTACTCCACATAGCTCTCCAAAACAAATGTCACATCGAATTCCTTGCACGTTCATGCCACATATATATGCCATAATGTGGACCACCACATTCCAAACACTTCAATGGGACTTGATTCTTTGTATGACCATGGTGTTAACCATCCAATTCTCTTCCTCTTCCTCTTATTCCTCTCAAGTAGCTTTCAAGCTTCCGTAACTTCAATATTATTGGAGGTTCCCCACAAGTTGCGCTAGCCATCATTAATAAACTGTTATATCTTCCATAGGTCCCATATTTGCACCTTCCAATTCTCGTGGTATTTTATTTGGAGGTTTATTTTATCATTTATTTAGGAATTTTACTTGATTTTTCATATCCATAATATTTTGGACTTGTCTAGCCAGAATTCTTGTTGTTTCCATGGTGGTGGGTTTCCACATGGAAAGTTTAGCTTGAAATAAAGGATTAAGCCCATGAAAAACTATTTCATCTTGTCATTTATCATCAACAAGGATGGACTAATGCATATAATCATGCTTCCTAGTCCTCTATCGATATTCCATTTTGTCTCACTACATGAAAGGATCCCACTTGTTGGTGATTGTATCCCTTAGACAAGAACCTTGCTTTAAAATATTCCTCAAACATTTCCCATGTAATGTACAAAGGAGTAACTTGTAATTTAGTTTCTTCATTTACCCATCATAATATAGCTTATCCCTTGATAAGGATCATTTCTATCTATGTCTTTTTCATTGTGGAGTATGCCTTAAAGGAGATAACCCTCTTAACCCCTATAATCCAAGCTTTTGCTAATGAACCCTCATCTTGACTTGTGAATTCAGGTAGTTTGAATTTTTGGACTTCCATCATAATATATACTATTTCTCCATTTATCTCAACATTAGTTAGAAGGTCTTAGTCTAGCCATATTTTCTTCCTATTTTGATATTCTAAAATAATTTCTAACAATAATGTGTAGTTTGTATGCCCAAATCCATCTAAATTTATTATATTCAAATGCATGACCTCTAGAATAGCAGGTTTGTCGAATGTAAACTTGTGACTTTCAAGCTGTGGAGAAATGGAATGTTCAAAGTAGAAAAGGAGATAAGAAGATTGCCGTTTTGGAAACTGATACGTAAGGGAGGAAATGATATTCCTACATTATTTTTCAATGGTGTAGTCGAAGTTTAAGATGTATTAATTAATAGAAATAGGGGCAAGAGAGATGTGAAGTGGTTGAATATAAACATGACATTTGATCAAATTTAAAAACAAATTGAATTGATTTTGTATTATACAACTTATGCCATTTTTTTTTCGAATTCAGGGACAATTTTAAATAATAAGTTGTAGATCAAATTTAGATTCATTATACAAATTATTTGAATCATTTTATACTTATATGTTCTTCATTGTCAATAATGTATATCAACAAAAAGAGATTGCTTCCATTGACCCAATAATATTAATTTTGATTCAACAATACAATATAAAGTAACAATAATATACAATGAAATATATCATGCCATTAATGGTTCCCAATAACATGAGTGCAATGTGTAAGCTCATAAATGTTCAACCAATTAGAGAAACAAACTATTGGTTTAAACTAGAGTTAATGCACTTTGTGGCTCAAAATTGAAACAAAACTATTGATAATGATACTTTTCCTTTAGATAAAGTTTGATATGTTTCCAGAGTGTTCTTAAATATCAATATCGAAATGAGAGTGACATATCTTGTAACTTAACATCCATTTTATGGTTGAAGTGTAACATCCCCCTATTCTACCCCTGCTTATTGTAATTATAATTTTGACTTCCGCACCAACATGGAGAGAGCCACAACAAGATGAACCTATGATTAAATATTTGACAATTATTAATTATAATTAATTAATTAACACAACTAAAGAAGTGATAGTCGTATGGATCCTTGATCTAAGGGAAGCTTTCTTGCACACAAGTTTTTCCTAAAGCCATTTGCTTTCCCACCTTGTTATAGGCCACTTTTTCACATCCGATCAGTGAGCCTCTTAATGGGATCAATCAACATCCTATTCTCCCTTGTCACCATCTTGCACAAATCCCTAAGCATGTTCCCTTCATCCCCCAAAGTTTCAACCCTAAACTACTCCATCTGATCCGATTTGAGGACCAACACTCCATGTAAGCTTGCTGGGGTGCATTCACCAGCAGGTTGCTCCGTTATGGCCTGTGTTGGTCACCATTAGGTTGCTCCCCTTTACACTTGCATTGGTTATATGGGAGAATGATCGGGATTCTGGAAGCTTCCCCTTCTAGGAGTTTCCAGAAGTTGTTTCAACTACTTACCTTGGGTAAAATATTCGGATCCTATCCTTCCCTACTTTTGAGTTTTCACCTCTTATCCTTTGATCCTATCCCTCCATCAAAGGTGGATCTCTTACCCTAGATTGGTAATTGGATAATAAATCCAAACTTACCCCACTTCTCTATATATTCCCAACCTTCTATGTGGTTGGGGGTTGACTTTTGGAGAGTAATTATGCCCTTCTACTATTGTAGTGAGTGGTCATCATCTCATGCATTTAGGGTGATTGGAGGTGCATATTGTGACAAGAAAAGGACAAGTCAACAACTTGGAGGAGCTCTTCTACAAGATCAACTGCTACTTATGGTTGTAATATCCTTCCATTTATATTAATGAAAAGAATTCATTGTTTTCCTATATGTGATGTTGTTATTTCACTTATTTCAATACCATGTTGATATATTGAATGAAGTACTTATATGATACTGCATAGATCTCGTAGTTTCTTGGCTTGTGTTATCTAACTGTGTAGGTTATAATTTTGGTATTCAGAGCTAGAATACAAACTTCCAAGCTAAAGAAAGAGTGAAGTGTGCAAAGGATTCTAGGTAGGCCTCACTCCATCATCTATTTAATTTAAGGAAAAAATTTGGGTTCCTTGTCTCTCTATTGTTCTAGCTATCCACCAACATAGGGGAGATACTTTTGTCCGTAATTGTAAATCCTATATAACACACTTGGTTTGAAAATCCATAACCAGTATCCTATTGAATTAAATGCAATAGTTTCTTGTAGCCAAGAGAAGCCATTTTCTTACAGGTTTGAGGTGATGCGATTAGGGTTGAAATGAGTTGGCAGACCCATTAATGACAATTAGGTGATTGAATTGGGGTGGTGGAAGGAAAATTGATGCACATTCCCATTTATTCCCTCACAAATCAAAGAGAAGCCTTGAAAGGTGATGCCACTAAAGAGTGAAGAAAATGCTCTCTCTTTGTTGCGTGAAGGGATGTGAAGGGAGTTCTATATATCCACACAACATAAATGAATTCAGGGTTTTCTTATTTGTTGGATGGTTGGAATAAAGTTACTCAGATGCCAAACATTTTTGTACTATCTAAGTCTTTGGTGGACTTCGATTTCCCTTATCCCTTTGAGCTATGAGCCTTTGTGACCTTGATCCTAAACCCTATGACCTTCGGTATTAACTACCATTACCATGTTTGAGGCCACTATAATCATTGTTTGAGCTTGTGTTTCTAGTGTGCAGTTTAAGGATTGAAAATTCACCACTGAGTTCTTATCTTATATGTTAACAATTAAGTGCTTGAGGTTTGGTTGATACTGTTGGAGCAAAGTGATTGTTCATCATTTAATTTGTCAACTCGGGGGTTTCGTAAACTTGTGAAGCATGCATGCACTGTATGTGCTAGAAATTGTCTTTCAGTTTAGATCAATCTAACTACAAAATAACGAAAACCAATTCATCTAATCTATGAAATCAAATAATGAAAATGAAATTCAACTAACCTGTGAAATAAAAAACAACTAATGTATACTTACTTACTCCAGTGTTCAATTATGAAGTGTTACCTTCTTGAGATGATGTATAAGCAACTATTTATATTTTAACTTCTAATGTCCTAGAAAAGCAAGTAAAGTGTGCAAAAAATAACTCAGTAATTGCATGTATTAAATATTCAACCATTCAATCTTGAAATATGATTAAATCAATTTCTTAGAATGATCTTTAGGAATATTAGTTAATGAAATTAAATGAGGATCTTAAAAGCAAATATAAAATCATGAAAACGTAAAGGTCAATGATTGCATAGGTTGAACATTCAATCACCCAATTTGAAGTCACCTTCTTGGCTTGATATTTTATTCAATTATACAATGAATTGATAGTTTGATCGAAGAAAGTAAATAACAGAACGTGAAAGGAAACTAAATAACTATGAGCTCTTGCCTCAAACTTAATCCAATTGGAAAATACATAAATATTTCCTATTGAAATGCTTTTAGAAAAGAAAAGATTACACAGTCATTCTAAAACTAATACTAAGAAAGCAAATGAACTTTAATCCATAAAATCTCACACATTTTAGGTAGCTGATCTAAAAGTGTGAGAGATGGTAAATTGAAATGCTCCATATGTAAGAAAAACCAAGTCAAAATGAAGGGACATTCATGAGTAAGGTGCCACAATTTAATTCTGTATTCAAAGCTTGAGCATAACTCCAATTTTACACATGAAAATGATAGGAGAAAACTTCCCCTATTTATATAAAAAGATGAGAAGCTATCTCATTAATGAGAGTCCATGAATCTCTCCCCATATATCTAGAGTTGCAATTAAAATAGGAAATGATAAGACACATGTCTTCTTAGAGTTTCAATACAAATAGGAAATGAGACACATATCCTCATGATCCCATGATCTTCTCCACTCAAATTCGAATTTAGTTTTGGGAGGCCACATAAGGTTCTTTTAGAAGCTTCCTTTTGACCTACACATGTCAACAATCTCATCCCACTTGTTAGGTATAAGCATATGCACATTATTTTCTAATTTTTAACCATAAATTCACTTAAAAATGCTAAGAATTAATAAAGTTTGGAAAAGCATAAATGTGACCCAATAATGATAATGGTAAGGTAAATGTAATGAAATAGAGGTAGAGTGAAGACGACAATATGGAAATATAAGTGAAAATGTAATTTCAAGGCCCAACGTACCCCCCAACTGAAGCTATTGCATGTCCTCATGCAATCTATTACATTAATTCTTTTTTATCCTTGAGCTTTGGCTTAACTTTGCATGATATCATTTGATAATTTCATACTTCTGCAAAATCTTTTAGTTGAATTGCAACATGGTTGGTTCTTGTGTTACAACCATATTTTGTTGTTGCATTCATTTTTGATCTTTGAACTTTGCATAATGATAATTTGATTATTGTTGCAAAGTATATCTTTATTGGATTGCATCATAGTTGGTTCTTGTGTGACAACCATGATTGTGTTTGTATCCAATTATCTTTTCAGAACTTTTGAAAAGCCTTTGTATGCTCATAACAATAATGTAATAGTTAATATCTTTTGAAAGTATGTGGGCTTTTGAATGTGATATGAATATGGAAAAATATGAATATGAATGTATCCCCCCCAACTGATGATATTGGCAATTTTATGAGATGAGGAAGAGAAATATTTTTTTTCCAAAAATTATCATTCTAGCTTTTCAAGGAATTTTATGGTAAAAAGTTAGAAAATGACATACCTTAACTTACCCTTTAGAAATGGATGAGCTGTATGTGTGGTGGCTGCAAAATTATGATCATATATTCTTCAAGTGGTTGGACAAGTCATGGAGAAAAGAGTCAAGATGACTTTTTATTTTCTTTTATTAAAACTTGCTGAATTTGCTGCGGAATATTGCTGATTTTACTGTTGCCATTTGATTCTGCAACTGTTATCTGATTCTGCAGCTGTTGTCTGATTTGGTAGCTAATATCTAGTTCTACAGTTGCTGTCTGATTCCGCAGTTGCCATCTGGTTTTGTAGCTGCATATCTTCTACATTTGCTCCAAAATGCTGAAAATGATAGTCTTCATGTCTTCAAAACTCATTGGCACAATTCCTGCTATGT